>SJRY01000111.1:0-724700 GCA_011319805.1 Macrocybe gigantea
TTCGAGCGTGCTTCGACCCAGACCCAGACCTGAAAGAAAGTGAGCAACAAAGCACTAGGACTAATTGCCGCACGCTTGCCTTCAACAACGCTCCAAGATTACTTGATGGGAGATTCATGTTCATGGACTCCCTTGTCGCCATTTGCCCACCAAGTTGCCTCAGTATTGGCAGAGAGCTGGCGAATAAATCAAGACCTGGATCAAGCTGTCTGCCGATGCCTTCCAATAACAATATGGAGAGAACAGTATTAATAAAATCGCCTTCCATCTTGACGTGATGTACGCGAACAGCGCGCAGCACCTCCGTTAACAAATCCGAAATTTTGATTTGCCCGAGAGAAAAGGTCTTGCGTTTGACGCTCAGGATGAGATGTTGCATCTTCAGCGCGAATGTCTCTGAATCAAGTGCAAGCTCGGGAGAACGCGAACGTTCGACCATCAGTTGCCCAGCGCGGTATCCATCAAATTCCGCTACCGCGCGAAAGAGATCGAGAAAGTTGCGACGATTAGCAGCATCCAGCGTGGTGGCGAGTCCTGCGTCAATGAAGACGACCTCTGGAATGTACCCGGCATGGTTCAACAATTCTAGTTCTGACCGCCAAGCATCTGGAGCACCAGATAGCTTCCGCAAAGAGTCAACTATTTCGTCAGATTCATTGGCTTGTCGAGCGGCGAGGACACGTAGCGCATTTGATTCATCGACATCGTCGTTGCGGTGTCGATACGCGGTATAAGCATTTTTGAGCAGTAGCTCAGTGGAAAGAGGTTTGTTGAATTTGATCATGATGTTGCCGGGATGCAGATCGGAGTGAACGAAATTGTCTAGCAAGAGCATGTTCTAAGAACCTCGTGAATACCTAGATGAGGGCAAAATGCAAGCAACTCACTAGGAACGCATCAAGACCGATGGTCGCAATCTGTTCGTCGTACGGACCGCCCCATTTTTGAGGAAGAATTCTAGAGGAAGGGCATTTTCAAACTCTTCCACCAACAGGTCCTTGGTCGACCATATCTGGAGGGGACGGGGGAAAGTGACGGGAACTTTGCGATGCGTAAAATTGTTTTCAAAAATAAGAAGGTTGTCGGCTTCATGACGCAGGTCTAGCTGCGAAAACATCATTTTACCGAAGACGGCGACTTCCTCGGGCAAAGATATCCACTTCATGCCAGGAAAGAGAGATATGAATTTTGCGAAGAAAGACATGATGGCCAGGTCCCGGGAAATCATTTTTTCAACGCGGGGATGAAGGACCTTGAGGGCAACAGAGGCTGACGGAACAGTAGGAAGAGGTTCTTGGAGAATTGCAGGTGTAATGGCTGTTTTGGGCTTTTTTCGGGATTTCCGAGGACCAAGATACGAGGGAGGGATGAGATCTTTCTTCAGCGTTGCGCGATACACCTGGGATGACCGATGGTTCATACGACCTGAATCATTTACACATAGAGAAACTAACCTGAGCTATAGCGCCAGTGCCAATGGGAGTTTCGTCGAACTCTTCGAATACATCATCAAAAGGCCGCTGGAACACGGCTTCAACGACGTGTTTGGTGTGCTCAATTGAATGAGGCTTGCCCTGTGAGTGGAGCGAGCCTAAGCAGTCGCACATGAGAGCGGGAAAAGATCAGCTCGCGAAGCTGCCCATTGTGCTAGCTGAGCGTAAAGAAGGGGGTTTTAACAAGTTGGCACGCATATAAGCAGGATGAGTGTCCTACCTTGATGAAAGTAGGACCAGCGGCTTCCATCTGCCTCACCAGAAGGCCATACCACCAAACAGCGCCCCAGCGGTCTCCGGGGCAGCCCTTGTCCACGTCCCCGACGAGAAGCATAGGACTAGTTATAATGACGGGCAGAAAGAGTAGGACGAGGTATATGAAGCGCTTCGCGGTGAGTACCGGCTCCCATATTCCTTCTCTGAGGACCGTAAGAATGCGTGACGTTATGGAATGGTGGGCCTCTGAAGGAGAGAAGATGGTGTGGCGGATCTGTTTTCGTTCGACGTCGTTGCAGGAGGGAGAGGGATGAGAGACGGGGATGCAAAGAGGGTGTGGAAGAGCGACTGAGGCCGCGGGGCGAGACAGAGGGCCAGGCCTCGCGATGGGGAGGATCCACAGAGCACGTCGTCTGGTAAGGAGCGGCCGCGGCGGCGGAGAGCGAGGCGCGAAGGACGAGGCGAACCTGGGCTTACAGGACAGGCGGGACGCTATTCGATTCATGACATGACGGTCAGGTCAAGGCGGGCTGTGGCCTTTTTTGGTATGACGTCGTAGCTCCATCATCGACAGCAGGCCTCTCTCATCTCCTTCTCATGTCTCCTTCCTTCGCCTTCGCACCCTCGTCTCCTCCGACGCGTACCTTCCAGGTGCACTGGCCCAGGCTGCTGCGCTGAGGGACATCCATCCTTCTCCTGCCGAACCGCCTCAGGTCGACTTCCAAACAGTCTGTCTTGTCACTCCGGAGACTGTCGATGTGTCTACCATAAAAAAACTGAGGTCTGTCTTTGACCTCGTCGTAGGTGTCGAAGCCATCGTCCAGGAAGACCAGAAGGGCTTGAAATTGCTTGGTATGCCGCTATCAGACGCGACTATATGCACCTTTTTCACGCGTTTTTCGTTGAAATCTAGGACGCCTCGATTTGAACACAGTCCTTACAAAGTTGCACGTATTTCGCCTCGCACAATTCGAAAAAATCATTTTCTTGGATGCCGACGTCCTTCCCATTCGGCCCCTTTCACATCTCTTTACATTGCCGTATGAATTCTCAGCCGTCCCAGACGTAGGCTGGCCCGATATCTTCAACTCTGGGGTTCTCGTCCTCGCACCAGGCGAACAAAAATTCACAGAGTTAACAGATCTTCTCAAGTCCAAAGGCACCTGGGATGGTGGCGACCAAGGTCTGCTCAACGAATGGCGCGGCGATGACTGGCATAGACTTTCTTTCATATATAACACCACCCCAACTGCCGCATACACGTAGGTTCTGTTGCTCAAGCAACTTGCCCCTCTCTTATCTCCCATTCAGGTACGCGCCCGCTTACGAGAGGTTCGGTTCTCGTATCTCTGCCATTCATTTCATTGGACCGAACAAACCGTGGAATTCACTCCCCAATCGGCCGCCCTTCTATAACGACAAGAGATCCCTTCAAGCACGTCTGGGCAGGCCTATGATTACAATTCTCTTCTCGATCGATGGTTTTCTGTCTACGACATCCACTACCGTTCTCACCCTTCGCTGCCGCCACAGAGCTTCGGATATCAACGTTACGAGTCCGCGTGGAACGCGCCTCCGCCACCCTCCGTAAACCAAGTTCCAACCCGAAGCGCCCTCGATTTAAAAGACTTACGAGAGTGGGCTATAAAGGGCACAAACGCTTATTCCGAGGAAAGTGAATCAAATTATCACACGTTGCCTTTGGAGGGTCGCGTCGACCTGATGCGCCCCAAAACTATCAATCAAGAATATACACCGGACAATGTCGCTACTCATGTCCAGATGATGAGTACTACCGAGTCAGCGGATTTGCCCGTTACGCCTGTCGCAGGCGAAAAGATGCTTTCATCCGACATCCCTCTACAATGGCACACATTACCTACCCCAGGACCAGACGAAGTTCCTCCAAGCCCGCGCCCGAGAACTATCTCCCTACCTGAGACGCCCGTTCCTCGTGCACTGATGTCCTCGGTGATGTCGCCAGAAAGTGCTTCGGCTCCCGAGCCATCCCAAGAGAGGGAGGTGATCATAGCTGAAACCAAAGAAGTGCGAAGAACCCAGACCGGCATTAGTGCTACAGCAAGTCAAGACGAGAACAAGAGAGCATATTCTCCCCCATGCTTGTTTGGAACCCTGCCATAGAGCCGCCTCCACAAAACGTTCCTACAACTTCTGCATTTCCCACTGATACGTTTTATCCCAATGTGTGGGACCAAGTTTTGCCTCAGCGTAGCGAAGTAAAAACCGAGAGATCTCCGGCCCAGGAATTGACTTCCCTTTTTAATCCACTCCCGCCACCTGAGATTCCGGAGACGCTGGTACGGCAGGGCCATTATCGGCAGGTTACAGGAGAAGATGAAGTTGGCAAAACACCGAGCCCAGATCGTGGCAAAGTTAAGCCCGTATTTCCATGGGAAGAGAAACCGCGTCAGGCTCCAGGGCGAGTATTTCCCGCCGCTGATTCGGCCGAAGCGGCCACATTTCTGAGCCCAGGTAGTCAGACATCGCCGGAAATGCCTACGACGCCAGAGCGCAAACCAGCTCAGGCTTCAGTTCTGTCACCGCTACCCGGTTTTCCTTCGAGTTTGACATACGTGAATGCTTGGGATACTGTTCCGAGCATACAAAGGCATGCTTCGCGACTGGTACGTTCACCCATTGCGCAGCCGCTGGCGCCAGCTTTCGAAGACCGTAGCTGGAAGAGAAGCAAGACAAAAAGCCGGGAAGAGAATGCAGAGGCAGACAGCCGAGACGGTGATATAGAGGATGAAGGGGAGGAAAGCATTGAGGAGATGCTACCCGTGATCAGTGCCTCTCCACACTCAGGCCGCTCTCTGCGATCAGATGCGCAAACGGTCAGTGACAAGAAACGAGAATACCGCGACTTTGGGGTACAGACAGACGACGTCGAAATGAAAGATGAAGCGGTCCAAGTTCCACCGGAACAGACGACCAAAGCTGCCAAGTCGTACGTTCGCGAGAGACGCCCGACGATGTCAAGTAACCGACACTGGAGTCCGGCAAATGGCTCGACATCGCAGCCTTCCATCACCACCTACGACGCAAGCGAACGTGTTCCTGAAATGTCATTAGCTACCTCGGCTTTCGGATCCAATGCCAAGGAGCGACTTGCGGAACGAAAAGCATCTACGGACAAGCTTGGAACGCCAAAGGCCGCTTCACACGTCACAGCGCATTCACCCATTTCAATCGCCCGCCAGACTTCGAGCGAGTCCTCGCTCGGTTCACCGGCATCCTCGGCGGGGCCATTATCGCCTCCAGACAATCAACCCACAAGCCCGCCTTTGAAGAGAGGTCGACGGGTATGGGACCCAGCACGAGGGGTGGAGCTGTTTAAGCGGGGATCGGAAGAGGTGCTGGCCCGATTTTTGAGGATGGGCTCATGGGAGGATGAAAATCGGTAATGGGCTAGACGGACGGATTGCGTGCATCGCGGTTTGTGCAGTTTAGAGATACCCCGAAAGCCTGTACGCTTAGCATATGTGTGACGTCATCGTGTTGATTGATGATGTCAAGCTTGCTGCAAACCAATATAAAAAGTACAAGCTCCCAAAGCAAGCCTGAACGTATCGCGATGTCAACAAATTCTGGTGTCATTTACAACGTTTCCGAGCCTCATCTTAAAGAGTGACCTTTACCAACTATGACACGGAATCCGATTAATAACCTCGTGTCTAGTCCCGCTAGCCTCGAAACTACAGCTGTCGAGGCTGAAGTGGCGGCCCCGAACTGGGTTGAATCTCACAAGGTAGAGAAAAACGCGGAATTGGCGACAGAGGCAGCTCATCATGCCGCCTCTGTCGCAAAGGCGAGTTTCGTTTTTGTTAACTGAGATATGTGCGGCTTGACTGCCAGCTCAATGCAGATGAAAGGTCCTGAATTGACCGGGTCTCCCTCTACTGCTTCGGACAGAGTCAGGGAACAAGCTCAGGACGCTGCTACGAAAGCGACGGCCGAGGGAAAGCCTGATGTACCTGCTAGTAAATGAAGCCACCTAGACTGGTCTGGCAGATGTTCTTCTGTAACTAAATTTACCCATTTGTATTGAAGTACTATAATAGAAGGACATTCCACTATGACGCATGAGGGGGATCCCTCATAATCGAGGGTCCCGTTCAATTACGTCATAATGTGCTTTTTATGTGTAAACAAGCGTCGACAAGATCGTTTCATCTCAATCGATCATGGTAAATTCAATCCAGCCCATGTTGACTTTAGTTTTACACAAGACATGCCACACAGGACACCTTTATTAGCCTTGCGAAGAAAGGTGTTGAGGCTTATAGCGATTCCCAGTGTCAGTCCTTGTTATTCATCATAGTGCATCTTGTGCGTTGCTGATCGTTGCCCGCAGCGGATCTCCACAAGACCGGCGGGCACGAATACAACTCTCCAGACAACAACAAGCAGGGAAATGATCGTCCAGAATGTAAGTCACCTGCGATCACCTCTGGCTGGCTGCTGATCGTATCCCTACAGTCGACCGAAACGAAGTCGTCCAGAACGCCCAGAAGCATGGCTCCGGCGAGAGCTCTCTCTTCGATACCGCCCTTGGCTTCCTGAACTCCAACAAGGTCAGAGGAGTCGACGTCTCCGGCTGGACCGAGTCCTGATTGTATTGCTGATTCTCTTTCCTGATAACCTATTTGGTCTGTCAATTTGGTTCTGATCCAGAATGAGCACGAGAAACCTCTGGACGAGGAAGGCGTTCAGAGGGCTCACCAAGCTGCGTATGGCGGCAATGCATCTGGCCTGTCTGCGAGCGCTCTCGGGAACGCTGCCGCCCTGCAGGTGAGCCGAATAAGCCTCCTGACAGCAATTTGATACGCATGCGCTCGTAGATCTTAAAGCAGTTCACGTCAGGCCAGAGCAGTGGCGGTCACAGCAGCGGCGGGAATTCCCAAACACAGCTCATCAGCATGGCTATGGCTGAAGCCACGAAGTTGTTTGACAAGACGGGCGGTGTTTCTTCCGGTAACAAGCAGGACGCCGTCAATGGCGCAGCCATGACCGTCATGAAGCTTCTTGTCCAGTCCAAGTTCAGCGGCACCACTGGGGGCAGCAACTCCGGTGGTTTGAGTGGACTTTTGAACCTCGTGAGCCATCGCATCTGCTACGAGCAGTAGTTCACTTATAAAATATCGGCAGGCTTCGCAATTCGCTAAATGATTGCCTAGAGTATGAGTGATATTGGGTGTTATGGAGCAGTGTGGGATCTCCGGGTACTAGTTGCAGCAAGAATAACACGGCGGTGTCATATACATAAGTCAGAAGAGTGCTTCATGCAAGTAATTGAGCGATTTGAAAAACTATGACAACGAATGCGAGGACACAAATTGCAAATTATTATGAATTAGGATGTGTATTTGGTATTGGCATCAGACTTGGAGGACTTGATTGGTGGAGCTTCCGGATTGTCTCTTCCTGTGGTGAAGTGGAGGGCGTTGAACAGGGGTAACCAAAGATAGATTGACCATGCCCTACAGGAAGAGCAGAGAATAGCGTTTCTGGCGTCGGTGGTACACTATCAGATGACCAGGAACTAGTTGACGAGGCGGACAGTCGCCTTCCTTCGCTTGCACTCGGCGAACAGCTTCGGGAGCTCGTAGTTGACACAGATCGCGAGTACGGTGAAAATGACTTGGACTTCGGAGAACGTCTAGGTAGACAAGGTTTTTTGTTGGTAGGAATGCCAGTGTGCATGGCGTAGTGCAGGTGAATCGAGAAAAAATGTTACGGGACTCTGGAGGGGCGCGGAGGACAGGAATTATCCTCGAGACTTGCTTTTGCGGCTGGCAGCGTAGATGACGGACCAAAGCAGGGTGAGGGGAAGGACATGGGAATGTATGAGTGGCCATGTACCATACGTGTTGTGCGTCCGGAGGTGATTCTGCAAGATGGTGGTCGAAGGCAAGATCATGGAGCGTTAGCTTAGCGAACGCAGCAACGAGGGCGTCGATATCGGGGTTCGATGTGATGGACTGTGACTGTGAAGCGGGTTTCCGCATCCAAACAGTGGATGGGAATGTGAATGTTGCAGCCAAAGACGAATCCTCAGCAGGGTGAGGATGGTACAATGCAGGAAAGGCAGTTGGCGGTGGTCGGGACGCTGGAAATTGCCGTTTCACAGCAGATGCTTCTTTGCAGGAAGATGGGACGGGCTAAAAGAAAGGCTTAATGGAAGTTAATACAAGAAATTTCTCGTACACACGGTTGGTCTCCCAGCTTTCGAGTTTGGCAATTTGTCTTTTTTTTCCCAGGTATGGTACGATGGCTTCGTCCGCCGTTCAACAGTGGAACGGAAGTGTTCCTGAGATGTTGCAGAGCTCGTGGCATTGTTAGACCTTTTCAAAGGCATTCCTTCTTTCTTGGCGCGATTTCTGTGATTTTGGAACTGGGAGTGATATAAGTACCACGTATGGATGGACATCGCGTATTTCGAGCCTTACCCAAACTTCAATCTGTCTCGGTGTCATCATTGTATTCTTGGCTAAAACAGCACGTTCTAAAGCAGATGGGTATGCGTTTTCTTGAAAATATGCTTCAAGGACCGGGGTGCATTCCTAACAGTCACTCAGAATGCAAAAAGCGGGAAGACAAAATCCCACATACATGATTGAACGCTGGTTTCTTGATGTGCCCAGGTTGTGACCTTATTTGGCTGTCGGCTTTGGACGCGAAGTTACGCCCATGCGATAGCGCATATTCTGCCCAGGCTTGTGTTTGTCGCAGATAGAGGTCGCGCCAAATCTGTACTGTCCGCTCGATATAGTTTTTATGACTATTGCCTTTCGCGGACATTGCAGACAAAGAACTTCTTAGGGATCGTTCGCACGCGCGACGAAGGTCTTCGGATGCCTTCTCGTAGGTAGACGATGCTTCATGAACTAGACTTGGTGTGAGTCCCAGATCGCGCAGTTGCTGAGTTATGGATGGTGCGCGGGGAATGAGTTGGTCATCCAGAGGAGTTGGTACAGGCTGTGGTGCATTGCGGTCAAAGAGTTGAGTACCGCATAGGGCGTGAATTTTCCTTGATATTGATGCAATTTTCTGAAGCCTATGTAACTCCAGGTTCATCGTAGGATACGCAAGGCGAAGGGATATAAGGAATGAGGAAGGAAGGAGGCGATGGGAAATGCCCTTTATGGCTGCTTACATCAGCACAATGGAGTGTGACAGGATTTGTGTATTCATTGCAGTCACATATTATAAGTGCGACACACACCGCTGTGCCTCAACTCAACACCCCACTTCAGAGAACATGCCACTCGCATTCGAAAATGCCTGCGACGAGACGTCCATTCATAAACGAATGCTCAATGCGGAAGAAGACTTTTTCTCGGCTGCAGCCAGTGGCGTTCGTGCTCTCAACTGCTTTAGGGATTCATGGTCGTCCCTATTGACCGACACGGACCTCGCGTTGCAAAGCGACTCGTTATCCGACGATACCATCATCTTTGGAAACACAGTCGCTTCCAGGATTGCTATAGTCAGCGACTTCCTTATCGATTTCCAGACAAGCGTTGCTTCCTTGCAGACGGAGTTTGACGAGGTCTTTGCTCAGCTGGATTTGAGCGAGGAACAGGACGATTCCGACAGCCAGCAATTAATCACTTCCGCCTTATCCAATTCTGATCTCGTTCATCCACAATATCAACACTCAGAACCGCGATATGTTAAACGGGGCCTGCGATGGCTTCGTGAAAATCTCCACAACCCATACCCTTCACGTGAAACCAGGGCGCAAATCTCTCGAGAAACAAGAACAGATCAGAGGGATATCGATGCCTGGTTTGTGGATACTCGAAGGCGTATTGGATGGAACAGAATACGGAAGGATCACTTTGGCAACCGGCGCGCCGACATACTGGATGCAGCAGCAGATCATTTCCTAAAGAAGGGCGAGCGCGACCTCAAGCAAGATGTGCGACGTGCGTTTGTACGAATGGAACTCAGAGTCAAGGACATGTATGATGAGCGGTATGCCGAGAGCGTGCTAGCGAACAAGTTCGATCACGCCGTCAAGGACATGACACCAGGTCTCAAGGCTGTGGCGGAGAAAGAACGGAAACAGTGCCAAGCATCGCTCTCTCGCAAACGGCGCCTTTCCTATTCCGACTCCGTCTGTCCCTCGCTCCCGAAGCGCGCTCGCAATCAATCCCCCGTACTCCGTCATTATGCCGTCTCTGATCCCCTACCCATCTCCGAACCATCTGCTTTCAACATCTCATCTTTTACTCTCGCAACGAATGATTTAGACTTAGGGCCTCTGCTAGACGTCGAACTTGGCGATTTTTCACAGTTCGATCTTCCTTCGTCCCCATTCACCCTTCAATCGTTCCCGCTTCTTGCCGACTACCCTCCCCTGTCCTAGAGTTACCTTCATCTCTGGGCGACGGAGACATTAATTTCGATTTTGACCAACTGAACAAGTTAACCTGGAACATCCCAGTACAGCAAGCACCTTCGGAGCCTCTCTTCTACGGTGCGCGGCTCTATTCCGTGTATACTTACTTACCCATCTTGACTGACTGTTCTGTGCAAAAGAGCTGCTGCAGACGTCTCCGTCTATGCCAGAGAGCATTATGCAGACCACAGACACCACTGTCATCAACGATAACTCCCCGTTTGCTCCGACTGACCCCGCTTCTATCACCGATTGGTCTTCCCAGCCATTCATAATTTCTCCAAATGGGGCAGATCTACTCCACCAGCTCCAAGACATCGCTTCCCCCACCCTCGATAATATGCTCATGAGCTCTCTACCCATAGGACAGGAATTTTCCGATGAATTTTCTCATATTTTAGCTCAGGCAAGCAAAACGAGAAGCAGCGAGCACTCATGGAAGCCAGGGAATTGACTCGCAAGCTAGAGGCTGCTTTAGCCGTACCATAAGTGTGCGTAAGTATGCACCTTATCTCAAATTCGCTATCGAACCTCCGAAGTTTGAGGATATTTATCGATTTTCTTTGTTGGCAGGGCGCCTCTGTTTGCATCAATGCAATCTGCCTCGCCTGACGGAACCTTGCATGTCGCCTTTAGCATAGGGACGTCGGGACAGCCACTAGAGAGACACATAAGGACATGGCCGACGGCTCTACACCGTCGTACAAGCATGCTAGGGGCAAAATCGGGTCCAGGTAGTCTTTGCGCCTGCGGAGAAATAGGAGGTGCGGTTTGTTTGGAAATTGCGCGTTGTTTGACAGAATACAGATACCTTGCATGCATGTAATACGCCTCTACTTGTATCACACGGCAGGTTTTGCGCTACACCGTCTATCCTATTCCTGGCAGTCTCACGAATGAAACTGGCAATTCGGTCAGGACACGCGCCCCTCGCTTGCTATAATGAAGCTCCGTATGGAAAGCCGGACAACCGTGTAACGCAAACACAGCCACGGACCGATTAGGCACTAGAGTAGAGCTGGGTTAGATATTATTCCGCCGACGTTAGTAACGTGAGATACTATCAGTACCTCTTGTGATGTTATTGCTGTTTGCAGTAAACTTGGCGCGACCCCCAAAACAACAAATAAATGCACATCTGGTCTGTCAACTTTGAACATCAATATCTCCATGAAAACTTGACCAATTTCCATGAAATCGGAGATTTGAGCTTGCATAACATGTCCCTAGTTCTCGCCATAATCAAATTCACAAAATTGTACAGTATTACATAGGCCATTTTTGCTGCCAAGTCATGTGCTGTGCCTCAACGATGCGCTGGAATAACTGCACAAACTGGAGCTCTTTGGGGCCCACTAGCAGCCTCCACAATGGCCCCAGTATGAACAGTTCATTGATACTCAGATCATCATGTTTGTTAGTTTGTTGGACTCTCGGAACTTAGCTTCTTCTTGCCTTTCGTTTTCTCCATCTCATTTGGCCAATAGGAAGGCATCATACAAAGGACACCAATGCTCCAACAGGCAGGTGTGCTATGCAAAACCAAATCTGTGTGCAGGTCACTCTAACTAACTGAGAGCAAGAGGCGGGGAGAAGTATGCTAGTATTTAGCCAGCTTGAAGCTGAGTTCTACTATACATGATTTGGCTATTTATATGTTACGACTACCAAGCATGGACCACAACTATGTTATCCTCATGTTACGTGCAACCCTCCACCCTAAGTTGAATGAGTAAGGATCCTGCTGCACTCCTCATGGTGTCCTGCAGAGGCTGCACAATAGCCCTATGCCCTAGTCAGTGCTAACATGTCATTGTTGTAGGGTTGTCTCGAGTCATCACATTGCATCCTGTATGTCATGTTGCACTTTGTGTCACGTATTCGTCATGTGGTTTTTGAATCACATGCCCATCGTCAAGATAACGATAAGTCCTGAAATCGTAACATTACCCCCCTTTTAGGGATTGCATCCTTGCAATCATGTTCTTCTTCCTCGTTATTCTCTTAGTCTTATTTGCACTCGTCCTCCTCTATGATTTTCTGGTTCCGTTGCTGCTGCTATGCCTGCCAGGCCATGTCCAAGCAGTCCTTGACTTCTTTCAGGTCTGTTAGGCTAGATGAATCTCAAAAGAACTTGGGCAGACTAAGTGCAAGAGTGGTCCTGAAATGATGGCAAAAGGAATATTAAGCCTAGTGCTACTGGTACATCTGGGAGTCCTTATATACATTACAGTACTCAAGCACGGACCATGGGCTGTGCAATGCTGTGGACTGCAGATGAGTAAGACTGGAAGGAGATGACTCAGGATGACTAGGGAAGTGAGATGACTCGATGGCTGCATGCTGCACAGTGTGATGGAGAAGATAAGGGATATGGGAAAGATAAGATAAGAAATTGAATGGTCCTTTGGGCGATGTCTGTAACAGTTTCATCCACTCTCATTTCGAAATTCATGACTTATATTTCACTGATACATTCTATGTTCCTTAGATTATTTTCACATTCCATTCTATGACACGTGGCACCAGCTTCGGAATGTTCTTTTACCTACTGTTTCATCTTTTATGTTCAGATTTCGAACGGACTTACATCTCCCGATGTTTCAGCCACTAAATGACCCTTTCAAAATCATATAATATGTTCTCTCATTCAGTTTCGACTTCGCCAGTTATTCCGATACTCGAAATCTTCTCATCTATAAAAACCCATGTACTTGGCATTTGTAACACATAGAAAAAGTTACCATCTCAGTCCTTCAGCAGTCTCGCAGTCTATGGCTCATATGGAGTCCTTGTGTTTTCCGATCCCAAACTGTCACACTCATGTGAAGCCACAATACTTAGTTTCGAAATTAGTGTCTCTGACTTCGTGTGGAAGTCACTATCGTCAAAACCCTTTTGAAACCCTCACTGAAGCCCTCGATATCGCTCAGGAACTCAGCTAAGTCTACACCACCTTGTCTTGAAAACCCTGAAATCTGCTCAAAACCATCCATAATCACTACATTCCATTCCCTCTTCACTCTACAGTCTCTCAGATTACTCTGCGACTTGGACAGCTCGTAGTTTATACAGCCTCAGATAGGGACTGATGCTCCCTTCATTCCACCTTGTTGGTTTGTAGGTTAGTGCTTCCTGATAGTTATCATTTTGGAGCCCACTGCAAGGGGCTAGTTCAAGACTTCAAGTAACCCCAATCGCCAACCTTCTACCTCTTCCACTGTTACCTCCCACACCAAGGCAGCCACTCGCAGGAGACAAACCCCAGATCCCGAAATCTTCGTTGATCACCTGTTCCATGCTCCTGAGCACCCTCTCCTGAACTTCTTATCTCTCTTCCCGACTCGCTACCTTCATCTCCCGAACCCTTATCCCCAGCCTCAGTCAAGCAAGAAATGGATTCCGATCTAGAACTCCTTTCAGACCCACTTTTGACACTAGACTCAAGTCCCATCCTTATCAACCCAACTCCATTACAGTCCCCTCCTGAAAGAACCCCTTTCTGAAATATTCAACAACTCCATGATCTCCGACAATCAGTTCAAAATCTGTTATCTGGCATGTCTAACAATGAAACCAACAATCCTGCATCTGGCACTGGTGCCAGTGACCCTGCTCCCACATGGCTGGTGACTATGCCAGCTCATGGCCACTCCACAGCTCCATGTTTCAATTCCGTGCAGCCCCGTGAGCTCTCCTGATACTTCAGAGAACTCGACCACCTCTTCAGTGATGCTGGAGTCATGGATGATATGCAGAAGAAGGAGTATGCCATTCGTTATCCCGATTTTATGACTTCCGAGCTTTGGGAAAGCCTTCCAGAGTTCAAAGGTCACCCTTATGCCAATTTCCGAGATGCCATTCAGCATCTCTACCCTGGAGCTGAAGACAAACATTGCTATAACATGGGTGATTTAGACTGGCTCATTGGTGAAACCAGTCGCCTCAGCATCAGGACCCACAAACAGCTTGCAGAATATTACCGCAAATTTTACACTATCACGAAGTATCTAGTTGACAAAGAAGAGATGTCAGCCAAAGAGCAAGCTAGGGCCTATGAACGTGCTTTTCCCATGGATTTACAAGCCAAAGTCCAAGATTGCCTCGAAGTCAAGTTCCCAGATTACGATCCCTATTTTACCCACTCGCTTGTCGATATACAAGATGCCGCAGCCTATGTTTTTAAATGAGAAGAACAGCCCAGAACTTCATTGGTCCGTTACCAGTCCATAGCCCCTGCAACCTGAAGTACTTCAGCTGCTCCCGAAGCCCCTGTAAAACAGGAGGACCTTAACACCATCCTTGCAAGCATGACTCAAAATATCACAACCAGGATCAGCGATGTTCTCATTAAGTTTATGCAGGCACAAGCCAATACTGGAGGCTTCTGACCCCATGCTCCCAGAAACTGTCCTGAGGGTTGTCACTTCTGCAGTAAATCCGATTGTCAGATTAGGGACTGTGAGATGGCCAAGAATTATATTTGCGAAGGCCTTATCCGCCATGATTTCAATGGACAAATCACACTCCTGATGCAGGCCAAAATTCCAAGAGCTATTCGAGGTGCCACTATGCAGGAATGTGTCAATGAATATTATAGGCAGTATCCTAATGAGTGACCATGTGGAATCATTACCTCCAATGCAGACACCACCGGCCAAATGCTCCTTTCCATCGCAACTTATAGTCCTACAGAGAATCCCATAGTCCTGAGCGACTCCGCCTATGCTTATGCTGTAAATCCCGCTGCCAGTATCCAGGTCAATGACCGCCTGTCTGATATCCAAGAATGTATCCATCAGTTAAATCTCGAAGCCCAAGTCCTCGCCAACCGCCACACCATTATGGATCATGTCGAAATCACCCACAGAGGTCCACCTCACACAGTCCGCTGAGTCAATCCTGAAACTCCTGCAGTTGCTTCTTCACCTCAAAATCCAGACCCATCCCCAGGTCAGCCGCCGAATCCTGAGGCCAGTACTTCAGCATCAAAAGGTAAAGAAAAGGATGTATCCCCAGTTCCTTCATCACAGACTCTTCCTGAGAATACCCAGGCTGAAACCATCCATCATGAGGGACCCATCCATCCCTTCCATGATGTTCCTAAAGTTCGTTACGCTCCTCCCACCACTCGAAACTTTGCAGCTCCCACCCCAGTAGCCAAACCAACTAACAAGGACCCCTCGAAACAACCCATCTACAAGAATGTTTTCCCTGTCATTGATAAGAAGCATGCAGATGAAGTCTTCGAAACCATTTTGAAAGGCACCACTCAAATCTCCAACAAGGCCCTCCTTTCCCTTTCCCCCGAAATCAGATCAAAGATGCATGAGCTTGTCACTCCAAAATGGGTAGTTAACAAGACCAACCCCATTGCAGTCATGTCCCAGGAGTGCAGCATTCCTGAACCTGTGTTTCTAGCTACTATCGAGGAGATCCCTGATGAAGATACCACCCTGCCGAAATCAATCAACCTTAATGAACTCCCTTTTGGCATTGCAAATTCCAACGCTGCTACATATGGACAAGCTGCACCACTGAGGGGCACTACCATCATCGAAGACCTGATTTCAACCTACATTTCGAGCATGAGCCATGACCAGATCAATCCCGAATGCCTCATTATAGCCAAAGAAAGTCATGCCCTTCACTCTATCACATGTCTCATCGATTATCAAGACTATGTTGAATGTGTCATTGATCCCAGATCCCAAATTATAGCCATGTCTGATGCAGGATGTCACAAGCTCGGGATTGCATATGACCCTACCATCTGCCTTGATATGCAGTCAGCCAATGGCGAAATCAACAAATCGCTTGTGTTACAGACGCCGCTCAAAGGACTATTCATTTTCTTATCTTATCTTTCCCACATCCCTTATCTCCCCCATCATGCTGCGCAGCGCGCAGCCATCGAGTCATCTCACTTCCCTAGTCATCCTGAGTCATCTCCTTCCAGTCTTACTCGTCCGCAGTCCACAGCATTGCGCAGCCCATGGTCCGTGCTCGAGTACTGTAGTGTATATAAGGACTCCCAGATGTACCAGTAACGCTAGGCTTAATATTCCTTTTGCCATCATCTCAAGACCACTCTCGCACTTAGTCTGCCCGAGTCCTTCTGAGATTCGTCTAGCCTAACAAGATATTAAGCCTCGTCGAGACTCGCTCAGACTCACACACACCACGTCACGCTTTATCAAAGACTTGATCAACATTCGACGACAAGCGGTCGCCGACCCAGCGAGCACTAGCACGAGCGACGAGAGCACTTGGCTCAGAGAAGTAGACCAGACATTGCAGTCCACGCCATTCGCAGAGACAGTCCACGCCACCCGCAGAGACACTAGCAATCCAAACAAACGAAAGAGAGAGCGCACACCTACACCAAGTAGCGACGACGAAGAACAGGCATTTCTGAGAGAGTTTGCCTTCACCACCACAGACGAGCCCGCTGAATCCTCAGCGAAGGAGCAGCACAACTCATTGCAGAACTCTTCCTAGAGGAGAATACGGGATAAGCCCAGAAGAGCTGTGGTCAGACCAGAATCTTCTTGCCGAAGAAGAGGACGAACCCATCCGCAAGAAAACGAGAGAAGAACGAACACAAGCCCGAGATTTTAGGCGACAACAGATCGAGAACTATAATCGCCGAACACAGGAGGAAGACATACTGATACAGAGAGGGCACGACGCACAGAGCGTACGACAGAACCAACGAGAACGACACCAGAGTCAAGGACACACAGGAACGAAACCACGAATCCCTTCAGAGGACCAATCCGCCGAAGCACTGCATAAGGAGAGAATCGCACCACCGTGGCGAAAGTAAGCAACAGCGACTGGGACGAATACTATCGGTGGAGGGAGCGAAAAGGACTACCAAAGACAACCGGACCAACCGCCGCAGAGTGGGCCGATTTTGAACAAGCTTGTAGAATCGCAGGAGTCGACCTAGACTACTGGAAAGAACAGAGAGAGGAGCGAAGACAGAAACAGCTCCAAGAACAGCAAGCCCAAGTACAAGCACAGCAGACCCAAGAACAACAGATCCAGGAACAGGAAGACCAAGACCAAGAGAACGACGAAGAAAACCCCCAAAGGATGACGACAGAATACAAGGGAATCATCGCCGACCCGAAATCCTTTACAGGAGATCGAACATCCTTCGATATTTGGTGGAGAAAGATGAAACTCTACATAACCGCACATGGAGACCTCACGGATACACAGAAGATTGGAGCGGTCCTGTCTAGAATGACCGACGGACCCGGAGCCCATTGGGCATCAAAGAAGATCGACACCACTACAAACCAAAGCACATGGGCCGACTTCATAACCGAGATAGAGACACGATTCAGCAATGTCATGTCGCCATCACAAGCAGGAAGCAAACTATTCAACATCAGACAGGGAAACCGACCCATCGACGAATTTCTGGATGAATTCGTAGACCTCGCAGGGAAAGCAGGAATGACAGGAACAGCCCCTCGTTTCCTACTCGAGAAGAGCTTAAACCGAAGGACAGCAGAAGCCGTACACTCAATCTCCACACTTCCAACAGATGGAGATGAATATATCAAGACAGTTCGAGCGATTGGACGAAACATCGATGAACACAGAAATGTGATGAGAGGAGAATTCACAAGCAATCAGCGCAAGGCCGGAAATCCAAGCCGAGGAGCAGGACAGGCCATGGAAGTCGACAAAGTACGAAGCAACAACTGCTTCAACTGCAATAAACCAGGACACATCTCACGAAACTGCCCGGAACCACGAAAAGGAGCAGCAAATGTCACATGTTTCAACTGTGGCTTAAAGGGACACTATGCACGAAACTGCAAGAAGAAGAAGAAAGGAAAATCCCGGGTCAGAGAAGTGAAAGAAGAAGAAGGAGAGGACGAAGAAGACAAGGATGAAGAAAGCTCTGACAAAGAGGGTTTTGCCGAAGGGTCCGACTAGGAGGTGCTAAATCGCGACCCATACAACTGAAACAGACTCGCTTCGATACCGGATGTAGATCATCCCATACTCTGAAATACACCATTCCTGCCAAGCGATCTGAAGCACCAAGAAAAACCATCCAAGGGGACAAACCACCAAAGAGGAAAGAGCTCGCAGTACCAGCGAGGATACGAACACGAAAAGGAATCGCAACGATAACACCAGAAGTCGATAGCGGAGCGGATAGGACCTGCATCAACACCGCGATAGTAGCAAAAACAGGACTGAAGACACGACGAATCAAGAAGATTCCCATCATAAATGCAGACGGATCACCCAATCGTCAGAAAACAGCAGACCGAGTAGCGGAGGTCCACATCGACATTAAAGGACACAAGGAGCATATGGAAGCCATCGTACTCGATATCGGAAAAACCGACATGCTACTAGGACATGACTGGCTTGTCTACCACAACCCAACAATCAAATGGAGGACAGGAGAGATTGTCTTCGATAGATGCCCAAAACGTGCAAAATAAACCACCAGACGATCAAGATACAGAAGGTGGCTGAACCAGCGAAAACCACAGCCAGCGACAAGACAGGAACCCAGATACCCCCATATCTGATCAGATTCAAACACCTCTTCAAGGAGAAGAACTTTGATCGCTTACCAGACCACAAAGAATGGGACCATGAAATAAACTTAACGAAGGATGCACCCAAAACGATACCGAGCAAGGTCTACCCGATGACACAGAAAGAGCTAGAGGAACTAGATGCCTTCGTCGAAGAAGGATTACGAACAGGAAAAATACGCCCATCGAAATCACCTTACGCAGCACCCTGCTTCTTTCGCAATAAGAAGGATGGAAGCAAGCGACTCATCCAAGACTACCGGGAAATAAACAAATATACGGTCAAGGACAAGTTTCCACTACCACGCATCAGCGAGCTCCTCGACGTACTACAAGGAGCAAAGTACTTTAGCAAGATCGATATTATCTGGGGGTACAATAACGTGCGCATCCGGAAAGGGGACGAATGGAAGGCAGCCTTCCTAACAGCAAGAGGACTCTTCGAACCGACAGTCATGTATTTTGGGCAGTGCAACGCACCAGGCACTTTTAGCCGAATGATGGCGAGCCTCTTCCAAGACCAAATACGAAGAAGAGTGTGCATAATCTATATGGATGACATTATAATCATCGGACGAACACGAGAGGAACTCCAAAAGAACACCATAGAAGTCATGGAAATACTGAACAAGAACGACCTATTCATCAAAGGACCGAAATGCGTCTGGGAATCATCGAAAGTCCCAGTACTAGGATACATCGTAGGAGAAGGGAAGGTAGAAATGGAACCAGAAAAGATCACAGCCGTACAATCCTGGCCAACCCCAAAGACGAAGAAAGAACTACAAAAGTTCTTGGGATTCACGAACTTTTACCGACGATTCATCAAGGGATATGCAAAGGTCGCTAAACCCCTGACGGAGTTGACTGGAAACAAAACATTCCAGTGGACAGACAAGCAACAAGGCGCTTTCAAAGAACTGATCCAACATATAACCTCAGCACCCATTCTAGCACTACCACAGACAGAAGGAAAATTCCGAGTCGAAACGGACGCCTCAGGATATGCCATTGGAGCGGTACTATCACAACAGCAGAAAGGACTATGGCATCCGATTGCATTCATTTCGAGATGCATGACCCCAGCAGAGCAAAACTACGAAATCTACGACAAGGAACTTCTTGCGATAATGGTCGCACTAAAGACATGGAGACAATACCTCCTCGAAGCTCGAGAGAAGTTCGAAATATTGACGGATCACAAAACCTATCATACTTCCGGAAGCCGCAGCGACTCAATTCGAGACAGATTGGCTGGTACCTGAAATTACAGGAATACGACTACGAACTACGACACGTACCAGGAAAGGCGAATGGAAAAGCGGATGTCCTGTCACGAATGGCAGGATATGAAGAAAACCTAGCAGAGAAGGACGACATACAAATGATCAAAGAAGCAGCATTCATTCGACATCTGGAAGAGAATAATGAACGAGACTTCGAATTTATGATGTTCGAGGACGAACACCCACAGAAAGAAGAAGCAGAAAATAACGAAACAATACAAACAAGAGGAATCACGATGATCGAATCCTCAAGGATAGAACAAATTCGACAATGCGCACGAAGGGAAACGATCGTAACAACAGGACTGAAGGAAAAACCACACTGGTTCACAGAAGACGACCACATCGTATATGTAGGAGGGAAAATCTATGTTCCTCCAGACAACAAACTGAAGGAAAACATCATGTTTGAACACCACGACACACCCATCGGAGGACACCCAGGGCAATACCGCATGCACGAGCTCATAAGCCGCACCTATTGGTGGCCATCAATGCTGACAGACATCAAGAAGTATGTCAATGGATGCGAAACATGTCAGCGAAACAAAATCATCCGACAAAAGAAACACGCACCCCTGCACCCGCACGAAGTCCCACAACAACCATGGGAAGATATCGGAGTAGATCTCATAGGACCGCTACCCAGCTCGAACGGCTTTAACGCCATCGCCGCAGTCACAGACCGCCTGACCAAGATGATCCACCTAGTTCCCACAAAGACCGAACTCACAGCAGAGGTCTCGCACGACTATACCGAGACAACGTGTGGCGGCTTCATGGAATTCCACGAAAGATCATCAGTGATCGAGGACCCCAGTTCGCAGCACGATTCATGACAGCACTTCTAAAATTACTCGGAACAAAGCAAAACCTATCAACGGCCTATCACCCACAGACAGATGGACAGGCGGAGCGATCCCACCAAGAAACGGAAGCCTTCCTCAGAAGCTTCACAAACAACCTACAGGACGATTGGGCAGAATGGATAGCAATTGCAGAGTACCAATACAATGACAAAGCACACCAGGGAACGAAGGAGACACCATTCTACCTCAACTATGGAATGCACCCCTGGAAGGGAGAGCCGCAGACGACAGAAGGGAATAACCCCGCAGCAAAAGACTTCGTCAAAAGAATGAGCCAAATACGAAAGGAAGCAAATGCCGCGCTGCAATATGCACAAACACGAGCCAAAGACAATTACGATGCGAGACGAAACCTGCCCGTGAATACAAGAAAGGAGATAGAGTATGGCTAGAAGCCACCAATATCACAGTCAATCGACCATCAAAGAAGTTATCGGCACTCCGATACGGACCGTTCAAGGTGGTTGAAAAGAAAGGAGCCTCGGCATATCGCCTGGAACTCCCAGCATCATGGCAGCTGATACACCCCGTGTTCAATGAAACACTGCTCACGCCTTACAAAGGACCCCGTTTCAAGATACAAGAGCGACCATCACCACCACCCCCTGAAATCATAAATGATGAAGAAGAGTACGAGATAGAAGAGATCCTAAAAAGGAAGAAACAAGGGAAGGGGACACTATTCCTGGTCAAATGGAAAGGATACGGACACGAAGAGAACACATGGATCAAAGAGAAGGAGCTGGGGAATGCGCAGCAAGCTCTAGACCACTTCCTAAAGAAGACTGCGAACCAGGATAAAAGGATCACGACAAGAGGGAAGAAGACCAAAAATCGCACTTCATGACCACCAACGCCCCCATCAGCATCGACAGCAGCGAGGGCAGCCGCGCACCTACCCCCAACCGCCCAAGCGACCTCGAGAATCTGGCAAGGATTCTCAATGCTAGCGACTACATGGACCCCCTCGCCATCACACTCGGCGCATATATGCGCTATGTTATGACCGTCCGCACGCACCTCTGGACCGGGAGAACCCCTGATGGGACCGGCCCCACTGCAGCTGAACGTATCGCGCTTCGCGAAGCAATGGAAATGCTTCGCACAGAAAACCGGCGGCTTAAACTCCTCGCCACCACACTCCACCACATTCGCGCCTATAATGAAGAGCTCATTCATACATGGGCCCCGCGTGCCGCGACCGCCTGGGAGACCAATACTGGGTGGGGACAGCTGGACTAAGGTTTTTCGCGAGGACGCGAATCTAAAGAGAGGGTGATGTTACAGACGCCGCCCAAAGGACTATTCATTTTCTTATCTTATCTTTCCCACATCCCTTATCTCCCCCATCATGCTGCGCAGCGCGCAGCCATCGAGTCATCTCACTTCCCTAGTCATCCTGAGTCATCTCCTTCCAGTCTTACTCATCCGCAGTCCACAGCATTGCGCAGCCCATGGTCCGTGCTCGAGTACTGTAGTGTATATAAGGACTCCCAGATGTACCAGTAACGCTAGGCTTAATATTCCTTTTGCCATCATCTCAAGACCACTCTCGCACTTAGTCTGCCCGAGTCCTTCTGAGATTCGTCTAGCCTAACAGCTTGGATTATCCTGAAACATCCCGGTTACTATTAACGAAATCACCCTCTATGTCCAAATCCATATATTGCCTAACCCCACCTATGATATCCTCCTTGGTCACCCCTTTGACATCTTAACTGAATCTCTCATCAAGAACTACCAGAACAAGGATCAAACCATCACAATACATGATCCCAACACCAACAGACATACTACGATCCCAACTCAGCCCCATGGCAAACTGAAATACATGATGCCAGAAAAGAAGACTGTTGCAGTGGATTTTTTTCACAGATAGAGGACACATTAGCTGACGGCGATTATGCTTTCATTGTTTCCTCGAACAAAACTCAAGACAATTTGGACCTTTGCCTTGATTACTATGCCCAGGTTCCTGCTCCCAATCCTGTTTCTAATTCCGCTTCTGATACATCCATTTCAGATTATCTTTCATTCTTATACCTTTCGGCCTGTGATACTTCCATTTCCCTGATTTCAGCTTTACTGTATGAGTCTAGTGATCATCCAACATGACCTCAGATGCAATTTCAGAGTGGTTTTAACACCACAAACACTTCCTCTTCTGATTTTTGTTACAGACGCCGCCCAAAGGACTATTCATTTTCTTATCTTATCTTTCCCACATCCCTTATCTCCCCCATCATGCTGCGCAGCGCGCAGCCATCGAGTCATCCCACTTCCCTAGTCATCCTGAGTCATCTCCTTCCAGTCTTACTCATCCGCAGTCCACAGCATTGCGCAGCCCATGGTCCGTGCTCGAGTACTGTAATGTATATAAGGACTCCCAGATGTACCAGTAGCGCTAGGCTTAATATTCCTTTTGCCATCATCTCAAGACCACTCTCGCACTTAGTCTGCCCGAGTCCTTCTGAGATTCGTCTAGCCTAACAATTTTATTTATTTATATGATGTGACCAGATGTGCTCCCGAACTTTCTAGACATACCCCTCCCAAATCACATGATATGTTCACGAAATGCAAATACAAGCCTATTGCTCTCAAAGTCTGTTCCGTCATTGCCCCACTTCCCGATAATGGCAAATTTTGAATCCTCCATGAAATCCGCAGAGACCCCCTTGCCAGTATGCTAAAACTATCTCCAAATCCCCCTCCCTTTATTCCAACCGGTCGCTATACTGAGGATCATCGAAATCTTGTTGACAAGGCTCATCCCAAAGGCTTCCTTTGGCCAGAAGAATGAAGACTGATGCACCACTTTATGTGCCTCCAGAACGGCACCTTCGCTTGGACTGACCAAGAGTGTGGTCGATTTCAAGAAGACTTTTTCCCTCCTGTTGAAATCCCTGTCATTCAGCACAAGCCTTCCTGATGCCTCCTGGTATTTATGATGAAATTTATCAGCTTATTCATTGAAAGATCGATGCCGGTGTCTATGAGCCCTCGAATTCCTCCTACCACTCCCAGTGGTTCACAGTTGTCAAGAAAGATGGCAAGTCGCTTTGCATCGTCTACTCCCTCAAGCTGCTAAACAAAGTCACCATCCATCATTCTGGAGTTACCCCGGTCCCTGATTTGTTAGGCTAGACGAATCTCAGAAGGACTCAGATAGACTAAGTGCGAGAGTGGTCTTGAGATGATGGCAAAAGGAATATTAAGCCTAGCACTACTGGTACATCTGGGAGTCCTTATATACATTACAGTACTCGAGCACGGACCATGGGCTGCACAATGCTGTGGACTGCAGATGAGTAAGACTGGAAGGAGATGACTCAGGATGACTAGGGGAGTGAGATGACTCGATGGCTGCATGCTGCACAGCATGATGGGGAAGATAAGGGATATGGGAAAGATAAGATAAGAAATTGAATAGTCCTTGGAGCGACATCCATAACATCACCCTCTCTTTAGATTCATGTCCTCATGAAAGACCTTAGTCCAGCTGTCCCCATCCAGTATTGGTCTCCCAGGTGGTTGCAGCATGTGGGGCCCATGTATGAATGAGCTCTTCATTATAGGTGCGGATGTGATGGAGTGTGGTGGTGAGGAGTTTAAGTCACCGGTTTTCTGTGCGAAGCATTTCCATTGCCTTGCGAAGCACGATACATTCAGCTGCAGTGGGGCTGGTCCCATCAGGGGTTCACCTGGTCCAGAGGTGCATGCGGACAGTCATAATATAGTGTATGTACACGCCAAGTGTGATGGTGAGGGGGTCCATGTAGTTGCTGCCATTGAGAATCCTTGCCAGATTCTCATGGTCATTTGGGTAGTTAGGGGTAGGTGCACGGCTGTCATCGCTGCTGTCGATGCTGATGGGGGCATTAGTGGTCATGATGTGTGATTTTTGGTCTTCTTCCCTCTTGTCATGATTCTTCTATCCTAGTTCGCAGTCTTCTTGAGGAAGTGGTCTAGAGCTTGCTGCACATTCCCCAGTTCCTTCTTTTTGATCCATGTGTTCTCTTCGTGTCCGTATCCTTTCCATTTGACCAGGAATAGTGTCCCCCTCCCTTGTTTCTTCCTTTTTAGGATCTCTTCTATCTCATACTCTTCTTCATCATTTATGATTTCAGGGATGGCGGTGATGGTCGTTCTTGTATCTTGAAATAGAGTCCTTTGTAGGGCATGAGCAGTGTTTCATTGAACATGGGGTGTATCAGCTGCCATGATGCTGGGAGTTTCAGGTGATATGCCAAGGCTCCTTTCTTTTCAACCACCTTGAACGGTCCATATTGGAGTGCCGATAACTTCTTTGATGGTTGATTGACTGTGATATTGGTGGCTTCTAGCCATACTCTATCCCCTTTCTTGTATTCATGGGCTGGTCTTCGCCTTGCATCGTAATTGTCTTTGGCTTATATTTGTGCATACTGCAGCACAGCATTTGCTTCTCTCCGTATTTGGTTCATTCTTTTGACAAAGTCCTTCACTGCTGGGTTATTCCCTTCTGTCATCTGCGGTTCTCCCTTCCAGAGGTGCATTCCATAGTTGAGGTAGAATGGTGTCTCCTTCATTCCCTGGTGTGCTTTGTCATTGTACTGGTATTCTGCAATTGCTATCCATTCTGCCCAATTGTTCTGTAAGTTGTTTGTGAAGCTTTTGAGGAAGGCTTCTGTTTCTTGGTGGGATCATTCTGCCTGTCCATCTGTCTATGGGTGATAGGCCATTGATAAATTTTGCTTTGTTCCAAGTAATTTTAGAAGTGCTGTCATGAATCGCACTGTGAATTGGGGTCCTCGATCACTAATGATCTTTCATGGAATTCCGTGAAGCTGCCACACATTGTCTCGATATAGTCATGCAAGACCTTCTGCTGTAAGTTCAGTCTTTGTAGGGACTAGATGGATCATCTTGGTTAGGCAGTCTGTGACTGCAGCGATGGCATTAAAGCCATTCAAGTTGGGTAGTGGTCCTATGAGATCTACTCCGATATCTTCCCATGGTTGCTGTGGGACCTCGTGCGGGTGTAGGGGTGCATGTTTCTTTTGTCGGATGATTTTGTTTCACTGACATGTTTCACATCCATTGACATACTTCTTGATGTCCGTTAGCATTGATGGCCACCAATAGGTGCAGTTTATGAGCTCATGCATGCGGTATTATCCTGGGTGTCCTCTGATGGGTGTGTCATGGTGTTCAAACATGATGTCTTCCTTCAGTTTGTTGTCTGGAGGAACATAGATTTTTCCTCCTACGTATATAATGTGGTCTTCTTCTGTGAACCAGTGTGGTTTTTCCTTTAGTCCTGTTATTACGATCATCTCCCTTCGTGTGCATTGTCAAATTTGTTCTATTCTTGGAGATTCCATCATTATGATTCCTCTCATTTGTATTGCCTCATTATTTTCTGCTTCCTCTTTTCATCCTTGAACATCATAAATTCAAAATCTTGTTCATTATTCTCTTCCAGATATCAGATGAATGCCACCTCTTTGATCATTTGTATATCATCCTTCTCTGCTAGGTTTTCTTCATATCCTGCCATTTGTAACAGGACGTTTGCTTTTCCATTGGCCTTTTCTAGTACGTGTCATAGTTTATAGTCATATTCTTGTAATTTTAGATACCAGCTGATCTGTCTCAAATTGAGTCACTGCAGTTTCCAGAAATATGATAGGTTTTTGTGATCTGTCAATATTTCAAACTTCTCTCAAGCTTCTAGGAGGTATTGTCTCCATGTCTTTAGTGCAACCATTATCGCAAGGAGTTCCTTGTCATAGATTTCATAGTTTTGCTCTGCTGGGGTCATGCATCTCAAAATGAATGCAATTGGGTGCCATAGTCCTTTCTGCTGTTGTGATAGTACCACTCCAATGGCATATCCTAAGGCGTCTGTTTCAACTCAGAATTTTCCTTCTGTTTGTGGTAGTGCTAGAATGGGTGCTGAGGTTATATGTCAAATCAGCTCGAAAGTATCCTGTTGCTTGTCTGTCCACTGGAATGTTTTGTTTCCAGTCAACTCTGTCAGAGGTTTAGCGACCTTTGCATACCCCTTGATGAATCATTGGTAGAAGTTTGTGAATCCCAAGAACTTTTGTAGTTCTTTCTTCATCTTTGAAGTTGGCCAGGATTGTACGGCTGTGATCTTCTCTGGTTCCATTTCGACCTTCCCTTCTCCTATGATATATCCTTGTACTGGGACTTTTGATGATTCCTAGATGCATTTCAGTCCTTTGATGAACAAGTCATTCTTGTTCAGTATTTCCATGACCTCTATAGTGTTCTTTTGGAGTTCCTCTTGTGTTCATCCAATGATTATGATGTCATCCATATAGATTATGCATACTCTTCTTTGTATTTGGTCTTGGAAGAGGCTTGCCATCATTCAGCTAAAAGTGCCTGGTGCATTGCACTGCCCAAAGTACATAACTGTTGGTTCGAAGAGCCCTCTTGCTGTTAGGAAGGCTGCCTTCCATTCATCTCCTTTCTGGATGTGCACATTATTGTATCCCCAGATAATGTCAATCTTGCTAAAGTACTTTGCTTCTTGTAGTACGTCGAGGAGCTCACTAATGCGTGGTAGTGGGAACTTGTCCTTGACCATATATTTGTTTATTTCCTGGTAGTCTTGGATGAGTCATTTACTTCCGTCCTTCTTGTTGCGAAAGAAACAGGGTGCTGCATAAGGAGATTTTGATGGGCATATTTTTCCTATTCTTAATCCTTCTTTGACAAAGGCATCTAGTTCCTCTAGTTCCTTCTGTATCATTGAATAGACTTTGCTTGGTATCATTTTGGGTGCATCTTTCATTAAGTTTATTTTGTGGTCCCATTCTTTGTAGTCTGGTAAATAATCAAAGTTCTTCTCCTTGAAGAGGTGTTTGAATCTGATCAGATATGGGGGTATCTGGGTTCCTATCTTGTCACTGGCTGTGGTTTTCACTGGTTCAGCCATCTTCTGTATCTTAATCATCTGGTAGTTTATTTTGCACATTTTAGGGCATCTGTCGAAGACAACTTCTCCTGTCCTCCATTTGATTGTTGGATTGTAGTAGACAAGCTAGTCATGTCCTAGTAGCATGTCAGTCTTTCCGATATCGAGTATGATGGCTTCCATGTGCTCCTTGTGTCCTTTAATGTTGATGTGGACCTCCGCTACTCTGTCTGCTGTTTTCTGGTGGTTGGGTGATCTGTCTGCATTTATGATTGGAATCTTCTTGATTCGTCATGTCTTCAGCCCTGTTTTCACTACTATTGTGGTGTTGATGCAGGTTCTATCTGCTCTGCTATCGACTTCCAGTGTTATCATTGTGATTCCTTTTCACGTTCATATCCTAGCTGGTACTGCAAGTTCTTTCCTCTTTAGTGGTTTGTCCCCTCGGATAGTTTTCCTTAGTGCTTCAGATCGCTTGGCAGGAATGGTGTATTTCAAAGTATGTGTCAGGGGACATCCCGCTTTCCACCACCAAGTCCCCTTGACAACGTGACCCAAAGACGCTTCACATGACCATCGCGTGACATTTGCACCTGTCATGTGAGCCGTTGCACCCTTCGCGCCTTTCGCATCATGGCGCTCCTGAATAAGGCCGCTTATGCGCCTCGTTCCAGCCTCACTCCTGCCACATGTCCACCTCGTGTAGTATAGTATATAGCTAGATAGTGCCCTAGAGGGGAACCTTAGAGTATTCTCTTAGGTTTCCCCTCTAGGTGAGTCGGTGTACATATGTAGCTACCTCAAGAACTTAGGTTTCCCCTCTAGGTCCGTCTGAGCCCCTCGCACGTATCACGCATCACATTTAGGCCATCCTCAGCGGTTGCCCTAACAGTAGAATACTCTCCCCAACAGAGAGCCGAGCTCGCAGGTCATGCCACGATAGGCACCTTCGGAATCGATGACAGTGATGATGAAAGTCGCAGTTCCGCCTCCGCTGCCACCGCCCTCGACCTCCCCTCTCATCATATGCCTCGAAGCACGACGCCCGTGCCTGAGCCAATGCCTGCCATGCCGATTTCAGTCGACGCGCCCAAAGGCAAAGGCCCTGTGACCCGCCAAGAGGTCCAATCCATTCACGAGTCAGTGGAATCACTCCGCGCTCAATTAGCACAGGTCCTCCAATTGCTAGAACGTTCCAGACCCTCTCGTGCACCACCCGAAACGCATATGGACCCCCTGGGAGCTCACGCAACTCCCGAACCACCTGTCCCTGAAACTCCCACTACCGCGTCGCATAGCACGACCTCCGTTAAACCCGCTGCCCCCAGCGACTTCAACAGCAACCGCCAGAATGGTCATTCGTTCCTGAATTCGTACAAGCTGTACCTCATGCTTGCGCTGCATCAGTTCCTGCACCAAGTTGCACAAGTCAAATGGGCAATGACGTACATGAAAGGAGGGCGTGCTCACCAAGCTGTTGATCGCTGGATGCGCTTCGAGTGCACCAATGGTCACCTGAAGTTTGCGACGTGGAGCGACTTCGTCCAAGAGTTTCAATGCGAGTTCTGCATCCAGAATGAGCAACACGACGTGCTGATGAAGCTCGAAAGCACGTCGTATTATCAAGACAAGCGGACCATTGACGAGTACACCGACGGGTTTTGCGACCTCATCGAATGCTCCGGATACACAGACGGACTCGGTATCGTCATCAAATATCGCAAGGGCTTGCGTGCGACCGTCCAGTCACAAGTCACAAACATGCCAACCGGCCGCCCCACTGACAACATTCCAGAAGCATAGTATCGCACCGTACACACATGTGAAGAGAACCTCAAAGCAAACAAGACATTCTCCGCCATCCACTCCACGCCCACGTGCATATCCGCGGGGCACTCTGCAACTGCCCCTGCACCCAAGCCTGCTCCGTTGCACTTCACAACGAAGCCAAACCCGACTCCTCTCCCACCTGGCATTCCCATGGACGTTGACGCTGCATGCCAGTGCACGCGATCGCCGGTTATCTGTCGGTGCTGCAACCAGCCTGGCCACATCGCACCGGACTGCCTCCGCGCATTCGACATATGCTACATGATGGTCAATGAAACCCGTGAAGCCATCCAATCCATGCTTGCGAAGATCAATGTAGTGGACGGCCTCGCTAAAGACATCGCATCAGCCGAAGTGAACGCGACGGAGGAGGAGGATTTTCAAACGTGCAGCGAGTGACCGACATGCCCTCGCTGCCCACAACATTCGTTTCGGACTCGGTCCATATAAATAACGATACCCCTGATAATACAGAACCTGTCGTTACCAGAACACCTGAAGTTGTGTCAGAAAAACCTAAAAAACCCGGACTGTGACCATGCAAATGGGAATGCGTACTGCCCCGCAAGTATTGCATTTGCACAACAGACTCCAACTCCCTTTGCCTCAAGGTCGAGGTCCAAACAACAGACACTGGCGATGTCTTTTCAGTTGCCACGCTCCTTGATTCCGGCGCAACCAGCCTCTTCCTCGATCGCGTGTTCGCGGCGAGGCATCGCATCACAACCCAACCCCTTACCTGACTGATACCCGTCCGCAACATTGATGGCACTCCCAACGAAGACGGCATGATTCGCGAAGTCGTGGATTTGGTGATTCGCTACCAAGGCCACACTGAGCACGCCGTTTTTGCCATCACCAGACTCAGACACCAGGAGATGATTCTGGGCTTCCCCTGGTTAAAGTTACACAATCCTGATATCGACTGGGAAAAGGGTACGATCAAAATCAATCGTTGCGAGCGCACCTGCCACACTTGCGTGAACGATGTGAAAAGTGAATGCTTGCATGAGTGAAAAGACCAAAACTGGATGAAGGCTGCGATTCGTGCTTGTTGCACTGGCCTGATGCCGCACCTCGCCACTGTCGAGGACGAAGGTGAGGTCCCCGAAATGGGACGCAATCCGGACAAACCGACCGATGAACCCATTGAAGAGGGTGATCACCTCTTCATGATCCCCAGGTATGATCCTCCGGCCGCATCCATTCGCGTGATGGTGAACATCTCGCAGCGTCTCACAGTAGCTCATGCGAAAAATAGCGAAGTGTGCACCTTTTGTGACGCGGTTCCCGATCACTTACACGAGTTCGAAGATGTGTTCGCGAAGTCGTTGTTTGACACGCTCCCCAAATGTCGCACCTGGGACCATGCAATCGAATTAGTGCCTGACGCAAAAGTGAGCCCATGCAAGATCTACCTGCTCAGCCTTGACGAGCAAAAGGAGCTCGATGCCTTCCTCGAAGAGCATCTCGCCACTGGTCGTATCCGCCTGTCCAAGTCGCCCATGGCTGCCCCTTCTTCTTCATCAAGAAAAAGGACAGCACCCTTCGTCCCATTCAAGATTATTGTGCACTCAACGTGGTAACGATCAAGAACCGATATCCCATCCCTCTGATTTCGGATCTCATCAATCAACTGCGAGGTGTGAAGTATTTCATGAAACTGGACGTGCGATGGGGATACAACAACGTGCGCATTTGTGAAGGTGACGAATGGAAGGCCGCGTTCCGCATGAACCACGGCTTATTCGAGCTGCTGGTAATGTTCTTCGGCATGACGAACTCACCTGCAATGTTCCAGACCATAATGAATAACATCTTCCATGACCTTATCACAGAAGACGTGGTCTGTGTATACCTCGATGACATCCTGATCTTCACAAAGACATGCGAGGAACACCATTGCATCACGTGCCTCGTACTAGAATGCCTTCGTGAGCACAAGCTGTACCTCAAGTGGGAGAAGTGCAAATTCGAGCGCACATGCATCGAATACCTCGGTCTCATTATCGAAGAGGGTAAGGTGCGCATGGATCCCATGAAAGTTGCAGGAGTTGCGGAATGGCTGACACTGCGAAACCAGAAGGAGGTTCAATCCTTCCTTGGCTTCGTGAACTTCTACCGCCAGTTTATTCGTGACTTTTCGCATCACGCGCGTCCGCTCTTTGACCTCACCAAGACCGATGTATGATTCTATTGGGGCAAAGCTGAACAGATCGCGTTCAATGCGCTAAGGTCCGCGGTGACCAGCAAACTGATTCTCATCTTCCCCGACGATGATTGCACCTACCGCGTTGAAGCCGATAGTTCCGATTTTGTGACAGGCACTGTCCTCTCGCAGGAATCTCCTGATGACGGCAAGTGGCATCCAATCGCATTCTATTCGAAGAGCCTCTCGGACGTGGAACACAACTATGAGATCCATGACAAGGAGCTGCTCGTGATCGTCCATGCACTAGAGGAGTGGCGCCATTTCCTCGAAGGCGCGCGTCACTCCATCAAGATCTGGACAGACCACAAGAACCTCGAGTACTTCCGCACAGCTCAGAGACTCAACCAGCGCCAAGCACGATGGTCGCTCTACCTCTCGCGCTTCGACTTCTCACTTCATCACTGCCCCAGCCACTCCATGGCTAAGCCCGACGCACTCTTGCATCGCGGGATCATGGTGATGGATCGGCCGACAATCGCAACATCGTGCTTCTCAAGCCAGAGCTTTTCACGATTTGCACAACCGAGGCAATAGAGGTTGAAGGCCCAGAGAGAGGTTTGTTGCAGGAGGTTCGGGCGAAGAATCGCGAGCAGGAGTTCGAAGAAGCTGTCGTGAAGGCTGCACGAGATCTTGCGTGCACTCGCGTGAATGCCGTTCACAGTTCCGACTGGACCAAGACCGACGGACTACTCTTCTACCACGGCCACATCTACGTACCCTGCGACATGGACCTACGATGATGCATTATCAAATTATATCACAATTCGTGCGTCGCGGGCCATCCTGGCCATTGGAAGACGCTCGAGCTGGTCAGTTGCAACTACTGGTGGCCCTCGATGTCACGCCAGATCGGACTCTACTGCAAGACATGTGATATGTGCCTCTGAACGAAGATCTAATGCAATGCACCACAGGGAGAGCTCTGTTACGATTTAGGACCAATCGTTATCTTGACGACGAGCATGTGACTCAAAAACCACATGACGAACATGTGACAGACATGACGCGACAAACAAGATATAATGTAACGACTCGAGGAAACCCTATGACAACAACGCGTCAGCACTGACTAGGGCAGAGGGTTATTGCGCAGTACCTGCAGGATAACACATGGAGCGTAGTCGGATTCTGACTCACACAGACAAGGGTTTAGGGTTTCATGCAGCATGAGATTAACATAGTCGTGGTCCGTGCTCGGTAGTTGTAACATATAAATACCTGAATTGTACGTAGTAGAATCCAGCTTCGAGCTGGCTTATAATAGCATTCCTATCCCCGCCTCTTATCTCTAAGGGTTAGTTAGAGTGACCTGCAGAATTGGTTTTGCATAGCAAAAGCTCGAAGCTAGCACTAACGCACCTCACTCTACTCCTCTCTACACGCCCTTCCTTTGTTGCCAGATGGCCTCGAGTGCCGTGCGACCAAAGGAACCCGCTACGTCATCACAACTCCTCCTCCTATCCAAACTAACATTTTTACCTTTCCACCACTACTCCTCACCCCGCGCCAACCTTGTTCTGGTCTCTATCATTGGTCCTTGTTCATTGCATTTGGAAGTGCGAGAGGACTAGGGGAAACGTTGAGTCCATCCCCGTCCGAATCGAACATCATAAGGCTGTGCTGGGATAATCCTCAGAGAGTCCCACCGCGTGTCTGACCAGGTAGTTTGCTGACCCGGGGCGTACCAAAGCAAGAGAGACCGGAGGACTCGGACATGTGGACAGTCCCCACCCATCAACCACCTTTCAAACACGCCCCTGAAGATCATTGTCGGGAACATGTGTTGACCCAAAACGAGAAAGGGATTGCTAGACCGCTAGAATCTCTGACGACGAAACCTTCCTTGACTGCCGTTTGGGGCATTCCCATTGCGACGAGGATTTGAGCCGACCCATCCACAGTTCAACAGGCACCACCCTTTTCTCTGGATCCAACCGAAGTGGGAGTCGACGGTCGCGTGCCGCCCACACGGTACTATTCGACAAACCATACTACACACCCAACCCCTTTCATATTGCACATCATGGAATTCATCGCCGCCCTCTTTGCCTTCATCACCATCATCCTCACTACCCTCTTCGCCACAAACCCTCTTGCCTTAGCCTGGGGCACCCTCCGAAACAACCCCCAACAGGCCGAACAAGTTCAGAACGTGACACGGACTTTGATCGACTCGATCAAAGAAGAACTGGATTTGGGCAAGAAGCCCAAAAGAATGAAATCGGAACTGCCGGATCCATATAAAGGGGATCCCGGCCTGATCGGAAGCTGGCTTTGACATATGGAAGTCTCTTTCGACAAAGAAGAGATCACCAATAAATGGGACATGATCACTTATGCACTGCAGTGGATCACGGGAGGCAAGGCCGAACGTGCACAGAACTGGGCGGACTCAAAGCTACAAGAGTGGCTAGAGTTCAAGACGGAATTGAATGGACGCAGGCAGGAGTTCAGAAACCACTCCACCTATGATGATTGGGAACATGGCCACATCGTTATGCCGGCAACGGCTAACACTCCGGAAGTTAGGATGGATCCCCTTGGACACCTCCCACTGTTCAAGGACTGGGAGAACTTCAAGGCGGAGGCCCGCGAGTTCTTCATGACAACGGAGACACAGAACGATGCAATAATCCAGATTAAGGAACTGTCACAACGCCGACGACTGGTCGAGGACTACATTGTTGAATTCCGGAGCTGGGCTCCCTTGACAGAATATAATGACATTGCCCTCATCGACATCTTTAAACACAGACTCGACCAGGCGCTCGGATGTCGAATCATCAAACTAGGAGGTGTCCGCGAAGAGGACATCGACTGGTGGTACAAACGTGCGATGGAATTGGACCAGCAATACTGCCAGGCCCAAAAGGAATTCGGTGCGAAGGAGCGATTCACTCCTAAGCAAACTCAGAAACTGGCACAGGGAACCACAGCGCCTAAGGAGCAAACTCCGGCACTAGCGACCAGTAATGCTCAAGGACAGCCCGACCCGAATGCCATGGATGTCGACCGGATGAGGCGCGAAGGACGCTGCTTCTGGTGCGGACAGAAAGGACATATCGGACATAACTGCCCAATGAACCCCTGGCCGAAATATGTCACACGGAACGTAGAAATGCAGGACGAAACTACTGCTAAGATCGAAGAGCTTAAACAGGGTTTTTGATAGAGCTGGGAAGAAGCACCGCTTCGCCGGCTGATTATGTATCGTCGAATATGAATATAAGGGACATTCCCGACCTTAAAGAATATTTCGAGCGAGAAGGTGCATGAGAGTTCGGTCTCGTAAAAGGATACACTCTACCCTGGGTGGCTCAACAGATCTATCGGCAGGACAAGTCTAAAGCGTACTCGATCCTTAAGGCATGGACAGATCAATCACGACAAAAGGATATATCACTGGAAAGGCTTCGTGAGATCAATCAAATGAATGATCACGATGCACTACACACATTGCTTGACCTCAGACAAAAACCACGATTTGTCAGAGGTGGCAATGGAAACCAAATGGATGTACCCTTAATGATTACAACCTTGGACACAGGACGGACATACAGCGTAAAGGCTCTGCTTGATACGGGATGTACCGGATCTTGCATAGACCGGAAGTTCATTAAGGAAAAGGAGATCAACACGAAAAGATATCCGATTCCTATTCCGGTCCACAATGCAGACGGAACCCGTAACATGGCAGGTGACATACGCGAATATGTGGAATTAAGAGTCCGGGTCCAAGACCACATCGAGCGAATGGTCTTTTCGGTTACTGAACTCGGAAAGGGACAGATCTTCATTGGTTACGAGTGGGTAAAGCATCACAACCCTCGAATCGATTGGAGGACAGAGAAGATCACTTTTGATCGATGCCCCAAAGAGTGTCAGCGGATTGTCTGAAAAGGAAACCCCGAAGACGATGATACCTCTATCGAGACAAATGAGGTAGACTTCAAAAACAGAGAAAGACTCTTGATGATCGACATGAACCAAGAGTTTCATCTAAGGGCTTTCCAAACGACGGCTTCCAAATTGGCTGAAGCGATGGCGAAAGTGACAAAGGCTAAAACCTTTGAAGAAATCGTACCGGAAGAATACCACTGTTTCAAGGATTCAGTGTTCGGAAAAGAGTCATTCGACAAATTACCACTGCAATGACCTTGGGACCATGCAATCGAACTCATCCCAGGAGCTAAACTCCAGGATTGCAAAGTCTACCCCCTGATGCTGGATGAACAGAAACAGCTGGATGCCTTTCTAGACGAAAATCTGAACACCAGATGAATTAGACCGTCAAAGTCGCCAATGGCCTCGCCTTTCTTCTTTGTGAAAAAGAAGGATGGATCCCTACGACCCGTACAGGATTATCGGAAGTTAAATGATATGACGATAAAGAACAAGTACCCACTCCCCCTAATCCAAGAGTTGATCGACAAACTCAAGGGAGCGAAGTTCTTTACAAAGCTTGACATCCGATGGGGATACAACAACGTCCGCATGAAAGAAGGCGACGAATGGAAAGCCGCATTCCGGACAAACCAGGGAATGTTCGAACCCCTGGTCATGTTCTTCGGACTGACGAATTCACCAGCTACCTTCCAAACCATGATGAACACGATCTTTAAAGACGAAATCGATCAGGGACATGTAGTTATCTACATGGATGACATTCTTATCTTCAATAAAGACTTAAATGAACACAGACGACTCATCCAATGCATATTGGAAAAGCTAAAGAACAATAAGCTTTACCTGAAACCTGAGAAATGCTCATTTCATCAACTAGAAGTAGAGTACCTCAGAATGATCGTCTCGGAAAACGGCATTAAAATGGACCCCATCAAGGTCGAAGGCATCAAAGGATGGCCAAAACCCACCTGTAAAAGGGACGTCCAACAATTCCTAGGCTTTTGTAATTTCTACTGACGCTTCATCGAGGGATTCGTGAAAATCGTGAAACCTTTGATGGAACTAACCGGAAAAGCCAACTGGACATGGGGAAAAGCCCAAGATGATGCATTTGATGGGTTAAAGAATCGGATCAGCTCAGCGCCAATCATTTCAATGCCCCGAGATGATGGAAAGTTCCGAATGGAAGTCGATGCCTCAAACTATGCAATCGGGGGCGTCCTTTCACAGGAACAATCCAATGGTACCTGGAGACCAGTGGCTTTCATGTCGAAGTCATTGAACCCGACGGAACGGAACTATGAGATCTATGACAAAGAAATGCTCGCGATCATGACTGGACTAGAAGAATGGCGCCAATACCTTTGCGGCGCTAAACAGAAATTCGAGATTTGGACAGACCACAAGAATCTCGAATATTTCTGGAAACTGCAGAAACTGAATCACTGGCAAGCTCGCTGGATCTCGGAGCTTCAGGACTATGATTTCGTGCTGGAGCACAAACCCAGGAAATCAATGACAAAGGCAGACAGTCTGTCGAGATGACCAGACCATGAGAAGGGGGAGAACGATAATGAGAACGTCGTACTCCTAAAGCCAGAGAATTTTCGCCGGATTTTCATGGCAAAGATCACGCCAACACTGGAATTTCAGGACATTCTGGACCAGATCAAAAGAGCTTGGAAACAAAGAGAGCCTGAGGTTCAGAAGCGTCTTGACAAAGGTGAACACGGCTGGGAGGAACACGACTGAATCGTTACATGGTTGAAATGGTACTACGTTCCCAAAAGCCAAAAGATAAGGGAACGGATCATCGAAATCCATCATTCAGATCAGATCTCGGGACACCCAGGACAGACAAAGATGCACGAGCTAATCACGCGCAACTTCTGGTGGCCTAAAATGATGAATGACATCAAGGCGTATGTCAAAGGATGTGACAAATGCCAATGGATGAAGATCATCAGAGATCGGAAGCATGCCCCACTCCATCCAAATGAGGTACCAAAGGAACCATGGGAGGTCATATCTGTAGACCTCATCGGACCACTCCCCAGTCTCAAGGATTTAACGGCATAATGGTGACAGTAGACCGGTTCACAAAAGGAGCCAAGTTCATACCAGTCAATATGGAAATCACAGCAGAAGGAGTTGCTCGCAATCTACGCGACACCATATTCTCGAGTTACGGACTCCCAAAGAAAGTCATCAGCGACAGAGGAGGACAATTCGTCTCCGCGTTCATGACAGACCTCTATGCACTTTTGGGAATCAAAGGAACTCCCTCGACGCCATACCATCCACAGACTGACAGACAAACGGAACAAGTCAATCAGGAGCTTGAACAGTACCTGAAACTCTTCGTGAATTATCGGCAAACTGACTGGGCAGATTGGCTACCTATGGCCGAATTCTCCTATAACAATCGAATTCACTCGGCAACCGGATACTCCCCATTTTACCTGAACCACGGGCAACACCCATACACTGGAAAAGAACCTCCAAAGCATAATACTAAATCACAAACTGCTGAGGAGTTCGCTGAGATGATGAAGGAAATTCGAACCAAAGCTGAGACCTCCTTGTTGAAAGCTGCAGAGACAATGAAACAGACATATGACTGGAAACTGAAGCCTGCCCGAGAATACCACGAGGGTGATCAAGTCTGGTTGGAAGGCACCAATATCACGACTGACCGACTGACTAATAAGCTAAATGACAAACGGTTTGGTCCCTTCAAAATCAAATGGCGAATTGGAGAATCAGCATATGAACTCGAGCTACCGGAACACTGGCGAATTCACCCCGTCCGAAACGAGTCCGAACTTACCCCGTACACGGCACCGGCGTTTCCGCGACAAAAAGCAGTAACGATTCTGAAATGGCCTCCTCCCATCATTGTAGAAGGAGAAAAATGATATGAAGTACAAGCTGTAATAAATTCTCGGTGGAACAGAGGAAAATTACAGTACAGAATACACTGGAAAGGATACCCGCTCGAAGATGCTACCTGGGAACCCGCTGAAAACGTCAACAGAGATGCGCCGGATGTGGTCGTGAAATTTCATCATGAGAACCCTGAGGCGCCATCCCTAGAAAAAGGACAACGTCAACTCCCACCCCGACCCGCACCGAAAAAGGTAGTACGCACCCGCTTCCATCAGACCCAATCGCCGAAGGTCTTGTTCGACCACATGGCTGATGAAGTCTGGGTCTGCCCACGAGGTCAACCAATGAAAACGCTCCCGAGGAAGAGGACCCTTACCGGCTGGATGTCGGACCCGAGCGAAGTCGAAGATCACCTGGACGTGGCTTGGCAGGCATGGCAGCAATGTCGGAACCAAGAAGTCATAGACGAGGATGAGCGCTAAAAGGACTAGGATGATAAAGAAGAAAAACATGATTGCGAGGACGCAATCCCTAAGAGGGGGGTAATGTTATGATTTAGGACCAATCGTTATCTTGACGACGAGCATGTGACTCAAAAACCACATATGAACACGTGACAGATGTGACATGACAAACAAGATATAATGTAACGACTTGAGGAAACCCTATGACAACAATGCGTCAGCACTGACTAGGGCAGAGGGTTATTGCGCAGTACCTGCAGGATAACACATGGAGCATAGTCGGATTCTGACTCACACAGACAAGGGTTTAGGGTTTCATGCAGCATGAGATTAACATAGTCATGGTCCGTGCTCGGTAGTTGTAACATATAAATACCTGAATTGTACGTAGTAGAATCCAGCTTCGAGCTGGCTTATAATAGCATTCCTATCCCCGCCTCTTATCTCTAAGGGTTAGTTAGAGTGACCTGCGTGCAGAATTGGTTTTGCGTAGCAAGCTCCACCCCCACAACATTCCGCCGTCACACTGGCATACCATTAGCGTCAATTTCATTGTGGAACTCCGGGAGTCGAAGGGGTACGACGTGATCATGGTCATGGTCGATAAACTCTCCAAGTGTGTGCACTTCGTTCTGACACACACCACATGCACCGTGATGGGCACCGCGAAACTCTTCCTCGAACATGTCTGGTGACACCATGGCCTCCTGACTCGCGTCATCTCAGATCGTGGCACGCAATTCGTCGCGAACTTTACGAAGGAGTTGTACGACATCCTTGGTATCGAACATGCCATGTCAACGGCTTATCACCCTCAGACCAATGGCCAGACAGAGCGCATGAACCAGGAACTCGAGCAATACCTCCACGTCTTCATCAACGAGTGTCAGGACGACTGGTTCGACCTAGTCCTGATGGCTGAGTTCGCATACAACAACCATGTCCATAGCGCAACACAACACTCACCGTTCTATCTCGAGTCCGGCCACCACCCACACATGGGATTCGAGCCTCGCGCATCCGAAACAGCTGAAGGAGTGAACGAGTTTGCAGACCGTCTTCATGCCACTCTTGAGGAAGTATGCACCACAGTCGCGAAGGCATGTGACGACATGGTAAAGTATTATGACAGGCACCACCGTCGCGCACCTGAGCTCAAGCCAGGAGACAAGGTACTCATCATGGCAAGTGATATCTGCATGTCGCGACCCTCCGCAAAACTGTCACACAGGTATCTAGGCCCATTCGAGATTGAGTGCAAGGTCGGCTCGCATGCATATCGCCTCAAGCTCACAGGTGACATGCGTCGCCTCCATCCAGTGTTCCCCGTCATCAAGCTACTCCACAAACCTGCCAACATGTTTCTGGGTCACCTACAATGCGACATTCCACTGCCCGAATTGATTGATGGTGAAGAAGAGTATGTGGTCAAAGAAATCTTGAATAGTCAGAGAATGCGAGGGAAGTTGCAGTATTTGGTGTCGTGGAGAGGGTACGACTATGGGGAGAACTCATGGGTGGCCAAAGAAAATATGCACATGCCTGACCTCATCGCTGACTTCTACCATGAAAATCCAACAGCCACCGGCGTGCCAGGCAAACGACGACTGCCTGAATATGAACGCTCGCACGTGCCATGCGAATTCGTAGAACCAGAGATCGATACCAATGCACCACGATGCACTCAAGGACGAGTGCACCCTTAGAGGGGGGGTAATGTCAGGGGACATCCCGCTTTCCACCACCAAGTCCCCTCGACAACGCGACCCAAAGACGCTTCGCACGACCATTGTGTGATGTTTGCACCTGTCGCACGAGCCGTCATGCCCTTCATGCCTTTCGCATCATAGTGCTCCCGAATAAGGCTGCTTATGCACCTCATTCCTGCCTCACTCCCGCTATGTGTCCACCTCGTGTAGTATAGTATATAGCTAGATAGTGCCCTAGAGGGGAACCTTAGAGTATTCTCTTAGGTTTCCCCTCTAGGTGAGTCGGTGTACATATGTAGCTACCTCAAGAACTTAGGTTTCCCCTCTAGGTCCGTCTGAGCCCCTCGCATGTATCACACATCGCATTTAGGCCATCCTCAGTGGTCGCCCTAACAGTATGGAATGATCTACATCTGGTATCGAAGCGAGTCTGTTTCAGTTGTATGGGTCGTGATTTAGCACCTCCTAGTCAGACCCTTCGGCAAAACCCTCTTTGTCAGAGCTTTCTTCATCCTTGTCTTCTTTGTCCTCTCCTTCTTCTTCTTTCACTTCTCTGACCCGGGATTTTCCTTTCTTCTTCTTCTTGCAGTTTCGTGCATAGTGTCCCTTTAAGCCACAATTGAAACATGTGACATTTGCTGCTCCTTTTCGTGGTTCCAGGCAGTTTCGTGAGATGTGTCCTGGTTTATTGCAGTTGAAGCAGTTATTGCTTCGTACTTTGTCGACTTCCATGGCCTGTCCTGCTCCTTGGCTTGGATTTCCGGCCTTGCGCTGATTGCTTGTGAATTCTCCTCTCATCACATTTCTGTATTCATCGATGTTTCATCCAATCACTCGAACTGTTTTGATATATTCATCTCCATCTGTTGGAAGTGTGGAGATCAAGTGTACAGCTTCTGCTGTCCTTCGGTTTAAGCTCTTCTCAAGTAGGAAACGAGGGGCTGTTCCTGTCATTCCTGCTTTCCCTGCGAGGTCTATGAATTCATCCAGAAATTCATCAATGGGTCGGTTTCCCTGTTTGATATTGAATAGTCTGCTTCCTGCTTGTGATGGTGACATGACATTGCTGAATCGTGTCTCTATCTCAGTTATGAAGTCAGCCCATATGCTTTGGTTGGTAGTGGTGTCAATCTTCTTTGACGCCCAGTGGGCTCCTGGTCCATCGGTCATTCTGGACAGGACTGCTCCGATCTTCTGTGTATCTGTGAGGTCTCCATGTGCAGTTATGTAAAGCTTCATCTTCCTCCACCAAATGTCGAAGGATGTTCAATCTCCTGTGAAGGATTTCAGATCAGCGATGATTCCCTTGTATTCTGTTGTCATCCTTTGGGGAGTTTCTTTGTCATTATCTTGGTCTTGGTTTTCCTGTTCCTGGATCTGTTGTTCTTGGGTCTGCTGTACTTGTACTTGGGCTTGCTGTTCTTGAAGCTGTTTCTATCTTCGCTCCTCTCTCTGTTCTTTCCAGTAGTCTAGGTCGACTCCTGCGATTCTACAAGCTTGTTCGAAATCAGCCCACTCTGCGGCAGTTGGTCTGTTTGTCTTTGGTAATCCTTTTCACTCCCTCCACCAATAGTATTCATCCCAGTCACTATTGCTTACTTTCACCATGGTAGTGCGATTCTCTCCTTATGCAGTGCTTTGGCAGATTGGTCCTCTGAAGGAGTTTGGTGGTTTCATTCCTGTATGTCCTTGACTTTGGTGTTATTCCGTTGGCTCTGTCATACGCTCTGTGCATCATGCCTTCTCTGTATCAGTATGTCTTCTTCCTGTGTTTGGTGATTATAGTTCTTGATTTGTTGTTGCCTAAAGTCCTAGGCTTGTATTCGTTCTTCTCTTATTTTCTTGTAGATAGGTTTGTCCTCTTCTTTGGCAAGAAGATTCTAGTCTGACCACAGCTCTTCTGGGCTTATCCCATATTCTCCTTCTAGGAAAGTTCTGCAATGAGTTGTGCTGCTCCTTCACTGAGAATATCAGTGGGTTTGTCTATGGTGGTGAAGGCAAACTCTCTCAGAAATGCCTGCTCTTCATTGTCACTACTTGGTGTAAGCATGCGCTCTCTCTTTCATTTGTTTGGATTGCTAGTGTCTCTGCGGGTGGTGTGGACTGTCTCTGCAAATGGCATGGACTGCAATGTCTGGTCTACTTCTCTGAGCCAAGTGCTCTCATCACTCATGCTAGTGCTCACTGGGTCGGCAAACTGCTTGTCATCGAATGTTGATCAAGTCTTTGATAAAGTGTGACATGGTATATGTGTGAGTCTGAGTGAGTCTCAACAAGGCTTAATATCTTGTTAGACTAGACAAATCTCAAAAGGACTTAGACAGATTAAGTGCGAGAGTGGTCTTGAGACGATGGCAAAAGGAACATTAAGCCTAGCACTACTGGTACATCTGGGAGTCCTTATATATGTTACAGTACTCGAGCACAGACCATGGGCTGCACAATGCTGTGGACTGCGGATGAGTAAGACTGGAAGGAGATGACTCAGGATGACTAGGGAAGTAAGATGACTTGATGGCTGTGCACTGCACACTGTGCAGTGTGATGGAGAAGATAAGGGATATGGAAAAGATAAGATAAGAAATTGAATAGTCCTTTGGGTGACATCTATAACAGGACACCAATTTTGATGAGGAAGACTTACCTCTCCTAGACAGTCAAAAGGAGCTTTATATAAACAATGAATACTATTATATGGGTGGTGTGTGATTGGGGCTTGAGGCTAGATGGGGAACACCTACAGAGGCTGAATGAACTGGATAATGAAGATGAACTTGCCATCATCGAGGTGCCACCTGACCTTAGTCTGCTTCCAAACATATTGTGCCAACTGTAGTAACTGTTTTTTCCATACTCAAAGTTATGTTTCTATTTCCACATCCTGACATATCCTGCAATTAGAGTTTCTTATGCATCTGGCAGGCTGTACTCAACACCATGGTCAATCAAGCCCCTTCAGATTGTCAAGTGTTTAGTTTTTGAGATGCAGCAGGCTGGGATCTCTGTCAAAATATCCTCAAAAACTGCCTTCCCTTTACTCCACATGACTATCAGCTTGAAGGTGTTGCACATGCTCTCGAACAGACAGATTTTATCATGATAACAGCCACAGGATCTGGTAAATCTGCCTATATTTATATGCTGGCACTCATTTTGCAGCATTTTTTACGAGATCAGACATCCATTCCACCCAGGCATGCCTTTCCCAAAGATCCCATTGTCATCATCATTTTCTCCACAACAGCACTCAAGGAAGATCAGGCAAGTAATCCTGACATCCTTTCGGTCATTGATTAAGGTGTGAATTTTGAGGTGAATGTGCAAGATCAGTGTATGAAAATGCACCAGAATTGAAGAATGGGCTTGGGAATGAACTGTATTGACATTTTGGGATGATAGTGGAGTGCAGAGAGGTGGAGAGGCCTTGATGCTGGCTCAGATGAGATAAATGGACATGTTGATGCACCAGAACACATTCAAAAGTACTATCACATGTGTATTATGGGAATAATTTGCATGAGAAAAATGTTACTATGTTAAGGCCAGCATATTTACTGCAGACTCTCATATAAGAGTTGTTGCTACAGTCAACATGATTGCTTATGCAATCAATCTCAAATATGATGCCCAGTCAGAAACCCAGAAATTGGAATAAGTTTTGATGTATTTACATGCATTAATGTATTACAATGCATTTCTAAATAACTATAATCACCCATTGAAGTGTTAATTTTGCAGACGAACCATCAATTGCATTCAAAACTGCTCAAAGTCCATCAGCGCACCCAAGTTTGCCTGTGCACCCTGCCAGCATGCTTCCATGGACCATGTCAGCTTCCCTCCACCCAATGCACCTAGGAAAGGTGCAATGTACAGCAAGCTGCAAATGCATCATATGCTGAATACCTGCAGGCAAATGATTTGCCTATACCTGACACTCTCAGGTCTGCAAGCTCTTCTCGGCCTCACAAATGATGATGCACTGGAGAGGAGGGGATCGATGGACTGGATGGGAACTATCCATTTGTACATTCAGCCATTCTCGTATTGTCTCGCTTCTCTGACCTCAGACATTCAGCTGAATGACAGACCCAGACCTAGGCTTGGCTACATCATCGCACCCCCCCATTGAAACATGTACCAATACCGATAGCACATATATGTCTAGTAGCAATATGAATTCATTTCAAAACCCTCATCCCAAGCCATTGAGACTTGCAGGAGCTGAGGCCAGCAATAAGGGAGTGAATGACTCTGATGCATCTGTTGCTGCTAGTCTCACTGCACAAATTCCAGAGCTACATACAATGGCTGAATTCATCCAGGGCCTTTGTTCAGTGCACCTTGAGGATAGCAACATGGATCTGGACGACATCGAATGCCTACGAAATCCCCCCAATACCATCATAAATGATTTCACTGACAGACACTTCATCAAGGCCATCCGGTCTTTCCTTGCTACTGTGAATGCATTCGAGGCAACATACAATGATTTTCGAGCTGCAAGCATGGCTTGCTACCCCGACAACCCATTTCTCTTATTCAAACAGGTCTGGCAATGCATCAAAATTATCTTATCAGTGGAGTCTCACCCATCTATTATGACATGTGTCCCAATACCTGTGCCGCCTTTACTGGACCCTACAGTGAGTTGACTGAATGCCCATTCTGTTCATCTCTGCATTACCATCCAGGTACCAAAATCCCATGATGCCAGTTCATTACCATTCCCATTGGCCTGGTGATCCAAGCCCTCTATCAATCGGAGGACACTGTGGAACAAATGCACTACTGGAAGCAAAAAATCGAAGAGATTCTGGACTCAGTGTGGGCTAATGGAGGTGCAATACCCATGTATGATGACACGGCATGCAGACAAGACTACCTCAATGCCTGGCAAGCTAGCACGATCAAGCATGGTGATGTACTGCTGCAACTATCACTGGACGGTGCTCAGCTCTACCACAACAAGGAGTCTGACTGTTGGATTTTCATTTACATATTTCACAACCTCCCACCCAATTTATGCTACAAGAAGCTCTTTGTCATTCCGGGGGGCTTTATCAGTAGCCCAAAAAAGCCCAAACACCTGGACTCTTATGTCTACCCTGCCCTTTACCATGTCACTTCTCTCCAAAAGGAAGGACTCACCATTTGGGATGCATCTATGAAAACGTACAAACATGATTCAATGATTTAGTCACTTTCGGAATGGCTGATGGCCTTGTGATAGCAAATATGACCGGAATAGTAGGCCATAGTGGGAAATTCAGTTGTCGACTCTATTGCATAATGCCTGGATGCCATCGTGAAGGGGACCCTCACTATTATCCAGTCATGCGGCAGCTGGAGAATTACCGAGTTTTGGCTTGTAACCATATGGACATCACACTTGGGGAAATGCATGGCTTTTGATAGGGAATTCAGCAAAGGTATGCTGCAAATTTACACAAGCTCCTTGCTGTCCTGAACAATGCCCAATTCAAGAAGGAGTGCTTGGCAACTGGCTGGCCAAGCAAACCATCTTCAGCAGCCTTCCGTGCTTGCTTGATATCCCCAACATCTTTGTGATGGATATCATGCATCTGATTGCCCTCAATGATCTAGATCTCCTCATTGGTCTCTAGCAAGGCACCATCAAAGTGTACACACCCAATTTGAAGGACACTTGGGACTGGGTTGTCCTTATCAGTGTGGTCTGGGAGGCCCATGGAAAAATAGTCACAATGGCAACTCCATATCTTCCTTCATCATTTGATCGCACTCCTTGAAACATCGCTGAGAAAATCAATTCCAGATACAAGGCCTGGGAATTTGTACTCTACCTCTTTGGACTTGGCCCTGTATTGCTCCACTCGATCCTGCTGCACCAATATTGGTCTCACTATTGCAAATTCGTTCATGGCATCTTGTTGCTATATCAAAAGGCAATATTGCTAGAGCACATCAAGGAGGGCCATCATTTGCTCTGCAAATTTGCTCAAGAATTTGAAAGTCTCTATGTTCGACACAAACCGCAGCGCATCCACTTTGTTCGCCAGTCGATTCATCTCCTCATACATATTGGACCTGAAACAATTCATGCTAGTCCCTTGATTTCATATTCACAATGGACAATGGAGACCCTTATTGGCAACATTGGCAGGGAAATTCATCAAGATAAGAACCCTTATGCTAACATCTCACAACGTAGACTTTTACGTGCTCAACTCAATGCCTTGTGGAACATTATTCCAGGGTTAATTCTACCCTATGATGATATTCGCAATCCTTCGAGCAGCAAAGACCTCAGCGATGGTTTCATTTTACTTCACACCCATTAGTCCACCCTCGTCAATGTCTCCCCTGCAGAAGCATCAGCAATTATGGCTCTCTGGGAATCTGAGCAATGGCCAAATTGGAGTGGCTGGCCCTGCGCCATCAAAAGGTAGGCCTGACTACAGATCCCAAATGGACAAGTTGTATCATCACAGTGGATGGAACAAAAATCCAAAAGGTCATCCCATTGTACTACGATTGTTAAGGTATGCTCCATTGGGTTCTTTTCCATTATGAACTTGAATCTAACTTGCTTTGTATTAGTTCTGTGATGGCAATGTTATATGATTTGCTGACATACACTATTTTTTTCACATCAAATTCGACTCTGTTTATCATGCCCTTGCCATTGCCACCCTTTTCACTGAACCTGATGCCGACCTCTTGAAATTGTTGCATTCAACTGTTTATTCATGCAAGTTATCTGACGACGTCAAAGCATTTCATGTCAAAACTATCAAAGCTCTTGTTTCAATAGTTCCTTTTTTCAATGTAGCATCCAATGGTACTGTCATTACACCTGAGAACAAGTTCTTTTTAGTTGAAAAACCCAGCTTGGAGATCACTCAGCTATTAGATCCAGTTGATGATGAGAAGGAAGGTGATTTTGATACAAACTAATTATACAGTACAATTCGTACTACAATACACAATTGGATGATTTAATTTTTCTTATTAGACTTGTTCTCTTTGACCAGCATCCTATCAGCCTCTTCAACCAGGTGGAATGCAATATCCAGCATAGTCTGTGTCACTCTCATTGGCTAGAATGAAACAACTGGGCCAGTTACATAGTGAATGAGGTGACAGCCATCATATATGATGGAAATGCTTCAGATTGTTACAGACATCACCCAAAGGACCATTCAATTTCTTCTCTTATCTTTTCCATATCCCTTATCTTCTCCATCACACTGCACAGTGTGCAGTGCACAGCCATCAAGTCATCTTACTTCCCTAGTCATCCTGAGTCATCTCCTTCCAGTCTTACTCATCCGCAGTCCACAGCATTGTGCAGCCCATGGTCTGTGCTCGAGTACTGTAACATATATAAGGACTCCCAGATGTACCAGTAGTGCTAGGCTTAATGTTCCTTTTGCCATCGTCTCAAGACCACTCTCGCACTTAATCTGTCTAAGTCCTTTTGAGATTTGTCTAGTCTAACAAGATATTAAGCCTTGTTGAGACTCACTCAGACTCACACATATACCATGTCACACTTTATCAAAGACTTGATCAACATTCGATGACAAGCAGTTGCCGACCCAGTGAGCACTAGCATGAGTGATGAGAGCACTTGGCTCAGAGAAGTAGACCAGACATTGCAGTCCATGCCATTTGCAGAGACAGTCCACACCACCCGCAGAGACACTAGCAATCCAAACAAATGAAAGAGAGAGCGCATGCTTACACCAAGTAGTGACAATGAAGAGCAGGCATTTCTGAGAGAGTTTGCCTTCACCACCATAGACAAACCCACTGATATTCTCAGTGAAGGAGCAGCACAACTCATTGCAGAACTTTTCCTAGAAGGAGAATATGGGATAAGCCCAGAAGAGCTGTGGTCAGACTAGAATCTTCTTGCCAAAGAAGAGGACAAACCTATCTACAAGAAAATAAGAGAAGAACGAATACAAGCCTAGGACTTTAGGCAACAACAAATCAAGAACTATAATCACCAAACACAGGAAGAAGACATACTGATACAGAGAAGGCATGATGCACAGAGCGTATGACAGAGCCAACGGGAATAACACCAAAGTCAAGGACATACAGGAATGAAACCACCAAACTCCTTCAGAGGACCAATCTGCCAAAGCACTGCATAAGGAGAGAATCGCACTACCATGGTGAAAGTAAGCAATAGTGACTGGGATGAATACTATTGGTGGAGGGAGTGAAAAGGATTACCAAAGACAAACAGACCAACTGCCGCAGAGTGGGCTGATTTCGAACAAGCTTGTAGAATCGCAGGAGTCGACCTAGACTACTGGAAAGAACAGAGAGAGGAGCGAAGATAGAAACAGCTTCAAGAACAGCAAGCCCAAGTACAAGTACAGCAGACCCAAGAACAACAGATCCAGGAACAGGAAAACCAAGACCAAGATAATGACAAAGAAACTCCCCAAAGGATGACAACAGAATACAAGGGAATCATCGCTGATCTGAAATCCTTCACAGGAGATTGAACATCCTTCGACATTTGGTGGAGGAAGATGAAGCTTTACATAACTGCACATGGAGACCTCACAGATACACAGAAGATCGGAGCAGTCCTGTCCAGAATGACCGATGGACCAGGAGCCCACTGGGCGTCAAAGAAGATTGACACCACTACCAACCAAAGCATATGGGCTGACTTCATAACTGAGATAGAGACACGATTCAGCAATGTCATGTCACCATCACAAGCAGGAAGCAGACTATTCAATATCAAACAGGGAAACCGACCCATTGATGAATTTCTGGATGAATTCATAGACCTCGCAGGGAAAGCAGGAATGACAGGAACAGCCCCTCGTTTCCTACTTGAGAAGAGCTTAAACCGAAGGACAGCAGAAGCTGTACACTTGATCTCCACACTTCCAACAGATGGAGATGAATATATCAAAACAGTTCGAGTGATTGGATGAAACATCGATGAATACAGAAATGTGATGAGAGGAGAATTCACAAGCAATCAGCGCAAGGCCGGAAATCCAAGCCAAGGAGCAGGACAGGCCATGGAAGTCGACAAAGTACGAAGCAATAACTGCTTCAACTGCAATAAACCAGGACACATCTCACGAAACTGCCTGGAACCACGAAAAGGAGCAGCAAATGTCACATGTTTCAATTGTGGCTTAAAGGGACACTATGCACGAAACTGCAAGAAGAAGAAGAAAGGAAAATCCCGGGTCAGAGAAGTGAAAGAAGAAGAAGGAGAGGACAAAGAAGACAAGGATGAAGAAAGCTCTGACAAAGAGGGTTTTGCCGAAGGGTCTGACTAGGAGGTGCTAAATCACGACCCATACAACTGAAACAGACTCGCTTCGATACCAGATGTAGATCATCCCATACTCTGAAATACACCATTCCCGCCAAGCGATCTGAAGTATCAAGAAAAACCATCCAAGGGGACAAACCACCAAAGAGAAAAGAGCTCGCAGTACCAGCGAGGATACGAACACGAAAAGGAATCACAACGATAACACCAGAAGTCGATAGCGGAGCAGATAGGACCTGCATCAACACTGCGATAGTAGCAAAAACAGGACTGAAGACACGACGAATCAAGAAGATTCCCATCATAAATGCAGACGGATCACCCAACCATCAGAAAACAGCAGACCGAGTAGCAGAGGTCCACATCGACATTAAAGGACACAAGGAGCACATGGAAGCCATTGTACTCGACATCGGAAAAACCAACATGCTACTAGGACATGACTGGCTTGTCTACCACAACCCAACAATCAAATGGAGGACAGGAGAAGTTGTCTTCAACAGATGCCCTAAAATGTGCAAAATAAACTACCAGATGATTAAGATACAGAAGATGGCTGAACCAGCGAAAACCACAGCCAGTGACAAGATAGGAACCCAGATACCCCCATATCTGATCAGATTCAGACACCTCTTCAAGGAGAAGAACTTTGATTGCTTACCAGACCACAAAGAATAGGACCATGAAATAAACTTAACGAAGGATGCACCCAAAACGATACCGAGCAAAGTCTATTCAATGACACAGAAGGAACTAGAGGAACTAGATGCCTTTGTCAAAGAAGGATTAAGAACAGGAAAAATATGCCCATCGAAATCACCTTATGCAGCACCCTGCTTCTTTCGCAACAAGAAGGATAGAAGTAAATGACTCATCCAAGACTACCGGGAAATAAACAAATATATGGTCAAGGACAAGTTCCCACTACCACGCATCAGCGAGCTCCTCAATGTACTACAAGGAGCAAAGTACTTTAGCAAGATTGATATTATCTGGGGATACAATAATGTGCGCATCTGGAAAGGGGACGAATGGAAGGCAGCCTTCCTAACAGCAAGAGGACTTTTTGAACCGACAGTCATGTACTTTGGGCAGTGCAACACACCAGGCACTTTTAGCCAAATGATAGCGAGCCTCTTCCAAGACCAAATACGAAGAAGAGTGTGCATAATCTATATGGACGACATCATAATCATCGGACGAACACAAGAGGAACTCCAAAAGAACATCATAGAAGTCATGGAAATACTGAACAAGAATGACCTATTCATCAAAGGACCGAAATGCATCTGGGAATCATCGAAAGTCCCAGTACTAGGATACATCGTAGGAGAAGGGAAGGTAGAAATGGAACCAGAAAAGATCACAGCCGTACAATCCTGGCCAACCCCAAAAATGAAGAAAGAACTACAGAAGTTCTTGGGATTCACAAACTTTTACCGACGATTCATCAAAGGATAAGCAAAAGTTGCTAAACCTTTAATGGAGCTGACTGGAAACAAGACATTCCAGTGGACAGACAAGCAGCAAGACACTTTCAAAGAGCTGATCCGACATATAACCTCAGCACCCATCCTAGCACTACCACAAACAGAAGGAAAATTCTGAGTTGAAACGGATGCCTCAGGATATGCCATTAGAGCAGTACTATCACAACAGCAGAAAGGACTGTGGCACCCAATCACCTTTATTTCAAGATGCATGACCATAGCAGAACAGAACTACAAAATCTATGACAAAGAACTGCTCGCAATAATGGTAGCACTGAAGACATGGAGACAATACCTCCTAGAAGCTCGAGAGAAGTTTGAAATATTGACAGATCACAAGAACCTATCATACTTCCGAAAACCACAACGACTCAATTCAAGACAGATTGGCTGGTACCTGAAATTACAAGAATATGACTATGAACTACAACACGTACCAGGAAAAGCGAACGGAAAAGCAGACGTCTTATCATGAATGGCAGGATATGAAGAAAACCTAGCAGAAAAGGATGACATACAAATGATCAAAGAAGCCACATTCATCCAACATCTGGAAGAGAATAACGAACGGGACTTCGAATTTATGATGTTCGAGGATGAACACCTACAAAAAGGGGGAGCAGAAAATAATGAAACAATACAGACAAGGGGAATCACGATGATTGAATCCCCAAGGATAGAACAAATTTGACAATGCGCATGAAGAGAAACGATCGTAACAACAGGACTGAAGGAAAAACCGCACTGGTTCACAGAGGAAGACCACATCGTATATGCAGGAGGGAAAATCTACATCCCCCCAGACAACAAACTAAAGGAAGACATCATGTTTGAACACTACGACACTCCCATCAGAGGGCATCCAGGACAATATCGTATGCATGAACTCATAAACCGCACCTACTGGTGGCCATCAATGCTAACAGACATCAAAAAATATGTTAATGGATGTGAAACATGTCAAAGAAACAAAATCATCCAACAAAAGAAACATGTGCCACTACACCCGCATGAGATTCCGCAACAGCCATGGGAAGATATCAGAGTAGATCTCATAGGACTGCTACCCAACTCGAACAGCTTTAATGCCATCGCCGCAGTCACAGACCGCCTGACCAAGATGATCCACCTGATTCCCACAAACACTGAACTCACAGCAGAAGGCCTCGCACGACTATACCGAGACAATGTGTGGCGACTTCATGGAATTCCATGAAAGATCATCAGCGACCGAGGACCCCAATTTGCAGCACGATTCATGACAGCACTTCTAAAACTGCTTGGAACAAAGCAAAACCTGTCAATGGCCTATCATCCACAGACAGATGGACAGGCGGAGCGATCCCATCAGGAGACAGAAGCTTTCCTCAGAAGCTTCATGAACAACCTACAGGACGATTGGGCAGAATGGATAGCAATCGCAGAGTATCAATACAACGATAAAACACACCAGGGAATGAAGGAGACACCATTCTACCTCAACTATGGAATGCACCCCTGGAAGGGAGAACCACAGACAGCAGAAGGGAACAATCCTGCAGCAAAGAACTTCATCGAAAAAATGGACCAAATACGGAAAGAAGCAAATGCTGTGCTGCAGTATGCGCAAACATGGGCCAAAGACAATTATGATGCGAGACGAAAACTGGCCTGTGAATACAAGAAAGGAGATGGGGTATGGCTCGAAGCCACCAATATCACAGTCAATCGACCATCAAAGAAGTTATCAGCACTCCGATACAGACCGTTCAAGGTGATCGAAAAGAAAGGAGCCTCAGCATATCACCTAGAACTCCCAGCATCATGGCAGCTGATACACCCCATGTTCAATGAAGCACTACTCACACCCTACAAAGGACCCCATTTCAAGATACAAGAGCGACCATTACCGCCACCCCCTGAAATCATAAATGATGAAGAAGAGTACGAGATAGAAGAAATTCTAAAAAGAAAGAAACAAGGAAAAGGAATACTATTCCTAGTCAAATGGAAAGGATATGGGCATGAGGAGAACACATGGATTAAAGAGAAGGAACTGGGGAATGCGCAGCAGGCTCTGGACTGCTTCCTAAAGAAGACTACAAACCAGGATAAAAGGACCATGACAAGAGGAAAGAAGACCAAAAATCGCACATCATGACCACCAACACCCCATCAGCATCGACAGCAGTGAGGACAGCTGCGCACCTACCCCCAACTACCCAAGCGACCTCGAGAATCTGGCAAGGATTCTCAATGCTAGCGACTACATGGACCCCCTTGCCATCACACTCAGTGCATACATGCGCTATGTTATGACCGTCCGCACACACCTTTAGACTGGATGAACCCCTGATGGGACTGGTCCCACAGCAGCAGAACATATTGCACTTCGCGAAGCAATGGAGATGCTTCGCACAGAAAACCGGCGACTTAAACTCCTCGCCACCACACTCCACCACATCCGCTCCTATAATGAAGAGCTTATTCATACATGGGCCCCACGTGCCGCGACTGCCTGGGAGACCAATAATGGGTGGGGACAGCTGGACTAGGGTCTTTTCACAAGGACGCGAATCTAAAGAGAGGGTGATGTTACAGATGCTGCCCAAAGGACTATTCATTTTCTTATCTTATCTTTCCCACATCCCTTATCCTCCCCATCACACTGCGCAGTGCGCAGCCATCAAGTCATTCCACTTCCCTAGTCACTCTGAGTCATCTCCTCCTTAGTCTTACTCATCTGCAGTCCACAGCATTTGCGCAGTCCGTGGTCTGTGCTCGAGTACTGTAACATATATAAAGGCTCCCAGATGTACCAGTAGCGCTAGGCTTAATATTCCACTTGCCATCGTCTTAAACCACTCTCGCACTTAGTCTGCCCGAGTCCCTTAAGATTCATCTAGCCTAACACTGCCGGACTGTTTCTGAGTCCTACCATGGTTTAGTGCAAACAGTGTAAGAAGGCCGACCTCAAAGTCTGTGAGAAGATCAATTCCGAGCTGGGCCCTTGTCAACGCTGCATCGAAAAACAGCTCAGCTGCTCGTTCAAAAGGCCATGTGCTGCGAAATCAGCTAAAACTACTTCACAGATTAAGACTGACTCTGGTGATGGGGTCATGTGAACAAGGTCACAGTCTCGAAAGACCATTCAGTCAAAGCCTAGGAATGAGGATGCTGAGCCAAGACCGCATCATGATCCAAAGGGAAAGGGCAAGATGCGAGCTTATGATACCAAGGCTGAGGAATCGATTTCAGAGACTTCGCAGGAGCCGCCGTCCCATCTCGAGGATATCAAAATGCATGCACCTTCAGAGGACATCCCGTATCATCCAGAACCAATTATTGCACCTATGCCTCCTCTAATGCTGGTGCTACCAATGGACTCGCACTATGGTCTGGGCTTTTATGATCCTAAGCCTATATTTTTTTTTTTTTTTTTGACTGTGTTCTTTATTATCTTTCTGAGCAGGACTTCCAGGGCCACATCAATGGTTCGAGATGGGAACACTTCCTGCCATGGACGATTTCGAAGATCAGGATTTCTGGAGGGAGTGTTAGGCTAGACGAATCTCAGAAGGACTCGGGCAGACTAAGTGCGAGAGTGGTCTTGAGATGATGGCAAAAGGAATATTAAGCCTAGCACTACTGGTACATCTGGGAGTCCTTATATACACTACAGTACTCAAGCATGGACCATGGGCTGCACAATGCTGTGGACTGCAGATGAGTAAGACTGGAAGGAGATGACTCAGAATGACTAGGGAAGTGGGATGACTCGATAGCTGTGCGCTGCGCAGCATGACGGGGGAGATAAGGGATGTGGGAAAGATAAGATAGGAAAATGAATGGTCCTTTGAGTGACGTCTGTAACAGGGAGGCTGTCAAAGCCCCAAACATCCCTGATGGCTTCAAAGACATTGCCGAGACCACAATGTGCCTTGCTGCCGATCATGTTTGGAATAGTGACGTTCAGTTGCGAGACGCCCTCTGGTTCAATAATCAGGACTATGAAGACATCTATAATTTCATACTCCTGTATGATATCAAGGCCTTTGAATTTCTAGAGAACTCCTTCCATAGTATGAACAAGGATTCCCGACACATGTATGATCTCACAGATACTCTTGAAACGGCCGCTTGTACTATGCGTGAACATGCTAATTGTCAGGAGGAATACCTGGAGCTTGACGGCAACATCCTTCAACACGTTCATCAGGCAACAGAGTTACAACAGCGTTAGCGCTTAACTCAAGTCCACCAATTCATAGCACAGAATGTTCTGAGGGCAGTTGAAACCGAAGTCCACTGGCTACTTGTGCAGTGTCGGGAGTCAATGGTTTTGAGAGGCATAGGGACATCAGTCGAGATGCCAACAGTTCGGGAGCTTGCGGTTTCGATACTGCCATTGATTGGTACTGAGGTCGATTCATAGGAAAGCTCGGGAGCATCATTGGGATCGGAGTCTGAAGAAGAGAAGTCAGAGGAGAGTGGTGAAGAAGGCAATGACCAGAAAGAAAACAAGTCATCAGATGAGAGTGAGGGAGAGAAGGATGAAGAGGAAGATGAGTTCGGCGGAATTCTGTCCAAACTATGAAATTTGTAATAATTGTTTTTGAATCCGGTATTTTCTTGTTTCTGATAGATGTGAAACTGGACTTAAAAAAAAGGATCGTGAAAATAGGTAATGGTAAGTGAGAGTGTCAAATAACAAAGAAAATGGATAGTGAATGAATGCAAAAAGAGTTGGACTTAATGAGAGTGAGCTAAGCTAATGTGGTGCTGAAAGTATTTCAACATTGGAATCAATTTTGGGATTGCTATCAGTAGGCATGTCGAAATTGTCCGGGATTTCGTCACCTTGATTGTTTGAGACTTGCATTTCACGAAGCCAGCCAGCGTTGATATTGAGAAGTGTTTCAGAAATGGTGATTTCGCAGCGAGTGAAGTACAGGATGACTCGAAATGCTACTATGGGATGATCCAGGACTATGCTATCGAGTTCAGCAATGATGTAAGCACCTCCAAAATTCTGGGAGACAACGATAAGTGGTCCAAAATACCGAAGTCACATTTTGCAATTGAGACTCTTCTCCACACGAGTGTTTCAGATGAGGACTAGGGCACTGCATTTGAAATTGAAATTATGAATGGTGTGATAGTGCTTCTTTTCAAAATGTTTGGCAGCTTTTCTATGGGTATTGTATACATTGGTATGAAGGGCTTGTAGCTGTTCAGTCCATTTTTGTAAGGCGACAGCTCGATGAGCGATAAGATCTGTGGATGATAGTAAGGATTTGGGAGGAGGCTGCAGGTAGGTTGCTTCTATGATATTGAATGGGAGAATGGGATGGGTGCCAGTTACTGCGAAATAAGGTGAACAACCTATTCGATGGTGGGCGGTGACTCTTTCGGCATAGAAGACCGAATGGACATATTGTGACCACTTGCTTTTGACACCGTCTGCTGCCTTTATCAGTGATTGACAAACAAAATACATAGTCAGGGATGGAGCTGAGCTGTCGAAGGTCGGGGTTGGTTTCTAGACAGTCTTCAGACTTGGGAGAGGAGGAATTTTGATGGAAGACAGCTCAACTGTCCTCCCCATTTGAAATATCCTGTCCTAGGTATATCGAAATGAGGTGACTTCGATGTGTTTTGGGACAATATCGAGGGGTGTTAACAAAATGGATGAAGCCATAGACTCTATCGATCCAATTGTCGAAATCTTCATCTTGGTCAGGCTCGGGATCACCTGGTTGGTGGAAAAGACCATCAGGACCGTGACTAGAGCCAGGAACATGAACAAGTATGAAGTGGAATGTCAGGATCATCAGGATCTATCGATTGATACTAGCAGAGGGGACTATATTGGGATTGTTTAGCATGCCTTTGATGTAGTGGGCATCGACTTCAACAACAAGGTTTCGTACACCAATGATGTACATGTGTACTGCACGGACTGATCGGAATAAGCCATAGATTTCGAGTTTTGGCTGTGAGAAGTGACGTTCGCAATCATTCAGTGTAATGGATCCAAAATGGTTGTAATATTGGACTCGAGGGTTATCAGGATCACATTGGCAAAGGAAGTAACCAACTGCGATGTAGGAGGTATCAACAGCGAGGATAATGGGGGCTTCTGACTTGTAGTCAAGGGGTCGGAGAGCTGGAGAAGTGATAAGGGCTTGTTTCAGGTCTTCCTGTGTGTCGAGTTGCTTCTGACCGAAGATGTAGTCTATATTCTTCCGCATAAGGCGGACTAAGGCATCAGCATGATGAGCGAAGTTTTGAATGAAGATACACATGACACCAATCATTCCGAGGAAGGCGTGAATGTCTGAGAGGTCTCAGCACGGTTTCCAAGTTTTGATTGCAACAACTCAGGATTCATCAGGAAGATGACCTTTAGGTGTACAATGGTGTCCAAGAACTGTGATTTCAGGGCTACAGAGCATGAGCTTTGTGCCAGAAAAGGTGCCTCCAGAATACTTCATGTGCTGGACAACACGGTTCAGATTGCAAAAGTGTTCCCAAACGAAGCGACGGATGCTGGGATTCTGTGGAATGGTTTCAAAACTGTTATCGGGACGTCGATATTCAGAATTTGGGCCTTTCATGGGGACATCATCGATATAGGGGATGGTAAGATGCAGTATCTCATCTTGTAGGATGAAAGTTACATCATCATGGAATATAGGAATGGAATTGGTCCAGCCCATTGGGAGCATAACAAGTCACATAGTGCCAAAGGGGGTCTGGAACATAGTGAGATTCCGAGAGTTTTCAGCAAGGAGTCGTTCATCGTAGCCAATATAGAGGTCAAGCATCGCACTACAGGGGCAGCCACCAAATTGTTCTGCTAAGTAATCAGGGACTGGGGTAACTCCAGAATGATGGATGGTGACTTTGTTTAGTGGCTCGAGGGAGTGGATGATGCGAAGCAACTTGCCATCTTTCTTGATGACTGTGAACCACTGGAAGCAGTAGGAGGAATTCGAAGGCTCATAGACACCGGCATCGATCTTTCAATGAATGAGCTGACAAATTTCATCATAAATACCAGGAGGTATCAGGAAGGCTTGTGCTGAATGACAGGGATTTCAACAGGAGGGAAAAAGTCTTCTTGAAATCAACCACACTCTTGGTCAGTCCAAGCGAAGGTGCCGTTCTGGAGGCACATAAAGTGGTGCATCAGTCTTCATTCTTCTGGCCAAAGGAAGCCTTTGGGATGAGCCTTGTCAACAAGATTTCGATGATCCTCAGTATAGCGACCGGTTGGAATAAAGGGAGGGGGATTTGGAGATAGTTTTAGCATACTGGCAAGGGGGTCTCTGCGGATTTCATGGAGGATTCAAAATTTGCCATTATCGGGAAGTGGGGCAATGACGGAACAGACTTTGAGAGCAATGGGCTTGTATTTGCATTTCGTAAACATATCACGTGATTTGGGAGGGGTATGTCTAGAAAGTTCGGGAGCACATCTGGTCACATCATATAAATAAATAAAATCAGAAGAGGAAGTGTTCGTGGTGTTGAAACCACTCTGAAATTGCATCTGAGGTCATATTGGATGATCACTAGACTCGTATAGTAAAGCTGAAATTGGGGAAATGGAAATATCACAGGCCGAAAGGTATAAGGATGAAAGATAATCTGAAATGGATGTATCAGAAGCGGAATTAGAAACAGGATTGGGAGCAGGAACCTGGGCATAGTAATCAAGGCGAAGGTCCAAATTGTCTTGAGTTTTGTTTGAGGAAACAATGAAAGCGTAATCGCTGTCAGCTAATGTGTCCTCTATCTGTGAAAAAAATCCACTGCAACAGTCTTCTTTCCTGGCATCATGTATTTCGGTTTGCCATGGGGCTGAGTCAGGATCGTAGTATGTCTGTCGGTATTGGGATCATGTATTGTGATGGTTTGATCCTTGTTCTGGTAGTTCTTGATGAGAGATTCAGTTAAGATGTCAAAGGGGTGACCAAGGAGGATATCATAGGTGGGGTTAGGCAATACATGGATTTGGGCATAGAGGGTGATTTTATTAATAGTAACCAGGATGTTTCAGGATAATCCAAGCGATTTGTTGATTTCGCTATTAGCTGACTGCATATCGAGGCAGATGGTAGGGTCATATGCAATCCCGAGCTTGTGACATACTGCATTAGACATGGCTATAATTTGGGATCCAGGATCAATGATACATTTAACATAGTCTTGATGATCAATGAGACATGTGATAGAGTGAAGGGCATGACTCTCTTTGGCTATAATGAGGTGTTTGGGATCGATCTGGTCATGGCTCATGCTTGAAATGTAGGTTGAAATTGGGTCTTCGATGATGGTAGCACCCCTCGGTGGTGCGGCTTGTCCATATATAGCAGCATTGGAATCTGTAATGCCGAAAGGGAGTTCATTAAGGTTGATTGATTTCGGCAGGATGGTATCTTCATCGGGGATCTCCTCGATGGTAGCTCGAAACACAGGTTTGGGAATGCTGCACTCCTGGGACATGACTGCAATGGGGTTGGTCTTGTTAACTACCCATTTTGGAGTGACAAGCTCATGCATCTTCAATCTGATTTCAGGAGAAAGGAAAAGGAGGGCCTCATTGGAGATTTGAGTGGTGCCTTCAAAACAGTTTCGAAGACTTCATCTGCATGCTTCTTATCAACAACGGGAAAAACATTCTTGTAGGCAGGTTGTTTCAAGGGGTCCTTGTTAGTTGGTTTGGCTACTGGGGTGGGAGCTGCAAAGTTTCGAGTGGTGGGAGGAGCGTAACGAACTTCAGGAACATCATGGAAGGGATGGATGGGTCCCTCATGATGGATGGTTTCAGCCTGGGTATTCCCGGAAAGAGTCTGCAATGAAGGAGCTGGGGATACATCCTTTTCTTTACCTTTTGATGCTGAAGTACTGGCCTCGGGATTCGGCAGCTGACCTGGGGATGGGTCTGGATTTTGAGGTGAAGAAGCAACTGCAGGAGTTTCAGGATTGACTCAGCAGACTGTGTGAGGCGGACCTCTGTGGGTGATTTTGATATGATCCATAATGGTGTGGCGGTTGGCGAGGACTTGGGCTTCGAGATTTAGCTGATGGATACATTCTTGGATATCAGACAGGTGGTCGTTGACCTGGGTACTGGCAGCAGAATTTATGGCATAAGCATAGGCGGAGTCACTCAGGACTATGGGATTCTCTGTAGGACTATAAGTTGCGATGGAAAGGAGCATTTGGCCGGTGGTGTCTGCATTGGAGGTAATGATTCCACATGGTCACTCGTTAGGATACTGCCTATAATATTCATTGACACATTCCTGCATAGTGGCACCTCGAATAGCTCTCGGAATTTTGGCCTGCATCAGGAGTATGATTTGTCCATTGAAATCACGGCAGATAAGGCCTTCGCAAATATAATTCTCAGCTGTCTCACAGTCCCTAATCTGACAATCGGATTTACTGCAGAAGTGACAACCCTCAGGACAGTTTCTGGGAGCATGGGGTCAGAAGCCTCCAGTATTGGCTTGTGCCTGCATAAACTTGACAAGAACATCACTGATCCTGGTTGTGATATTTTGAGTCATGCTCGCAAGGATGGTGTTAAGGTCCTCCTGTTTTACAGGGGCTTCGGGAGCAGCTGAAGTACTTCGGGTTGCAGGGGCTATGGACTGGTAATGGACCAATGAAGTTCTGGGCTGTTCTTCTCATTTAAAAACATAGGCTGCAGCATCTTGTATATCGATAAGCAAGTGGGTGAAATAGGGATCATAATCTGGGAACTTGACTTCGAGGCAATCTTGGACTTTGGCTTGTAAATCCATGGGAAAAGCACGTTCATAGGCCCTAGCTTGCTCTTTGGCTGACATCTCTTCTTTGTCAACTAGATACTTTTTGATAGTATAAAATTTGCAGTAATATTCCACGAGCTGCTCGTGGGTCCTGATGCCGAGGCGACTGGTTTCACCAATGAGCCAGTCTAAATCACCCATGTTGTAGCGATGTTTGTCTTCAGCTCTGGGGTAGAGATGCTGAATGGCATCTTAGAAATCGGCATAAGGGTGACCTTTGAACTCTGGAAGGCTTTCCCAAAGCTCAGAAGTTATAAAATCAGGATAACGAATGGCATACTCCTTCTTCTGCATATCATCCGTGACTCCAGCATCACTGAAGAGGTGGTTGAGTTCTCTGAAGTATCAGGAGAGCTCACGGGGCTGCGTGGAATTGAAACATGGAGCTGTGGAGTGGCCATGAGCTGGCATAGTCACCAGCCATGTGGGAGCAGGGTCACTGGCACTAGTGCCAGATGCAGGATTGTTGGTTTCATTGTTAGACATGCCAGATAACAGATTTCGAACTGATTGTCAGAGATCACAGAGTTGTTGAATATTTCGGAAAGGGGTTCTTTCAGGAGGGGACTGTAATTGTTACGGATGCCGCCCAAAGGACTATTCATTTTCTTATCTTATCTTTCCCACATCCCTTATCTCCCCCATCATGCTGCGCAGCGCGCAGCCATCGAGTCATCCCACTTCCCTAGTCATCCTGAGTCATCTCCTTCCAGTCTTACTCATCCGCAGTCCACAGCAGTGCACAGCCCATGGTCCGTGCTCGAGTACTGTAATGTATATAAGGACTCCCAGATGTACCAGTAGCGCTAGGCTTAATATTCCTTTTGCCATCATCTCAAGACCACTCTCGCACTTAGTCTGCCCGAGTCCTTCTGAGATTCATCTAGCCTAACAAGATATTAAGCCTTGTCGAGACTCGCTCAGACTCACACACACACCACGTCATGCTTTATCAAAGACCTGATCAGCATTCGACGACAAGCGGTTGCCGACCCAGCAAGCACTAGCACGAGCGACGAGAGCACTTGGCTCAGAGAAGTAGACCAGACATTGCAGTCCACGCCATTCGCAGAGACAGTCCATGCCACCTGCAGAGACACTAGCAATCCAAACAAACGAAAGAGAGAGCACACGCCTACACCAAGTAGCGACGACAAAGAACAGGCATTTCTGAGAGAGTTTGCCTTCACCACCACAGACGAGCCCGCTGAGATCCTCAGCGAAGGAGCAGCACAACTCATTGCAGAACTTTTCCTAGAAGGAGAATATGGGATAAGCCCAGAAGAGCTGTGGTCAGACCAGAATCTTCTTGCCGAAGAAGAGGACGAACCCATCCGCAAGAAAACGAGAGAAGAACGAACACAAGCCTGAGACTTTAGGTGACAACAGATCGAGAACTATAATCACCGAACACAGGAGGAAGACATACTGATACAGAGAGGGCACGACGCACAGAGCGTATGACAGAACCAACGAGAATGACACCAGAGTCAAGGACACACAGGAACGAAACCGCCGAACCCCTTCAGAGGACCAATCCACCGAAGCACTGCATAAGGAAAGAATCACACCACTGTGGCGAAAGTAAGCAATAGCAACTGGGACGAATACTATCGGTGGAGGGAGCGAAAAGGATTACCAAAGACAAACGGACCGACCGCCGCAGAGTGGGCTGATTTTGAACAAGCTTGTAAATCGCAGGAGTCGACCTAGACTACTGGAAAGAACAGAGAGAGGAGCGAAGACAGAAACAGCTCCAAGAACAGCAAGCCCAAGTACAAGCACAGCAGACCCAAGAACAACAGATCCAGGAACAGGAAGACCAAGACCAAGAGAGCGACGAGAAAACCCCCAAAGGATGACGACAGAATACAAGGGAATCATCGCCGACCCGAAATCCTTTACAGGAGATCGAACATCCTTCGATATTTGGTGGAGGAAGATGAAACTTTACATAACCGCACATGGAGACCTCACGGATACACAGAAGATTGGAGCGGTCCTGTCCAGAATGACCGACAGACCTGGAGCCCACTGGGCGTCAAAGAAGATTCACACCACTACCAACCAAAGCACATGGGCCAACTTCATAACCGAGATAGAGACACGATTCAGCAACGTCATGTCACCATCACAAGCAGGAAGCAAACTATTCAATATCAGACAGGGAACCGACCCATCAACGAATTTCTGGATGAATTCGTAGACCTCGCAGGGAAAGCAGGAATGACAGGAACAGCCCCTCGTTCCTACTCGAGAAGAGCTTAAACCGAAGGACAGCAGAAGCCGTACACTCGATCTCCACACTTCCAACAGATGGAGATGAATATATCAAGACAGTTCGAGCGATTGGACGAAACATTGATGAACACAGAAATGTGATGAGAGGAGAATTCACAAGCAATCAGCGCAAGGCCGGAAATCCAAGCCGAGGAGCAGGACAGGCCATGGAAGTTGACAAAGTACGAAGCAACAACTGCTTCAACTGCAATAAACCAGGACACATCTCACGAAACTGCCCGGAACCACGAAAAGGAGCAGCAAATGTCACATGTTTCAACTGTGGCTTAAAGGGACACTATGCACGAAACTGCAAGAAGAAGAAGAAAGGAAAATCCCGGGTCAGAGAAGTGAAAGAAGAAGAAGGAGAGGACGAAGAAGACAAGGATGAAGAAAGCTCTGACAAAGAGGGTTTTGCCGAAGGGTCCGACTAGGAGGTGCTAAATCACGACCCATACAACTGAAACAGACTCGCTTTGATACCAGATGTAGATCATCCCATACTCTGAAATACACCATTCCCGCCAAGCGATCTGAAGTACAAGAAAAACCATCCAAGGGGACAAACCACCAAAGAGGAAAAGAGCTCGCAGTACCAGCGAGGATACGAACACGAAAAGGAATCACAACGATAACACCAGAAGTCGATAGCGGAGCAGATAGGACCTGCATCAACACTGCGATAGTAGCAAAAACAGGACTGAAGACACGACGAATCAAGAAGATTCCCATCATAAATGCAGACGGATCACCCAACCATCAGAAAACAGCAGACCGAGTAGCAGAGGTCCACATCGACATTAAAGGACACAAGGAGCACATGGAAGCCATTGTACTCGACATCAGAAAAACTGACATGCTACTAGGACATGACTGGCTTGTCTACCACAACCCAACAATCAAATGGAGGACAGGAGAAGTTGTCTTCGACAGATGCCCTAAAACGTGCAAAATAAACCACCAACGATTAAGATACAGAAGGTGGCTGAATCAGCGAAAACCACAGCCAGCGACAAGACAGGAACCCAGATACCCCCATATCTGATCAGATTCAAACACCTCTTCAAGGAGAAGAACTTTGATCGCTTACCAGACCACAAAGAATGGACCATGAAATAAACTTAACGAAGGATGCACCCAAAATGATACCGAGCAAGGTTTATCCGATGACACAGAAAGAACTAGAGGAACTAGATGCCTTGTCAAAAGGATTACGAACAGGAAAAATATGCCCATCGAAATCGCCTTACGCAGCACCCTGCTTCTTTCGCAACAAGAAGGATGGAAGCAAACGACTCATCCAAGACTACCGGAGATAAATAAATATACAGTCAAGGACAAGTTCCCACTACCACGCATCAGCGAGCTCCTTGACGTATTACAAGGAGCAAAGTACTTTAGCAAGATCGACATCATCTGGGGATACAATAATGTACGCATCCGAAAGGGGACGAATGGAAGGCAGCCTTCCTAACAGCAAGAGGACTCTTCGAACCGACAGTCATGTATTTTGGGCAGTGCAACGCACCAGGCACTTTTAGCCGAATGATGGCGAGCCTCTTCCAAGACCAAATACAAAGAAGAGTGTGCATAATCTATATGGACGACATCATAATCATCGGACGAACACAGAGGAACTCCAAAAGAACACCATAGAAGTCATGGAAATACTGAACAAGAACACCTGTTCATCAAAGGACCGAAATGCGTCTGGGAATCATCAAAAGTCCCAGTACTAGGATACATCGTAGGAGAAGGGAAGGTAGAAATGGAACCAGAAAAGATCACAGCCGTACAATCCTGGCCAACCCCAAAGACGAAGAAAGAACTACAAAAGTTCTTGGGATTCACGAACTTTTACCGATGATTCATCAAGGGATATGCAAAGGTCGCTAAACCCCTGACGGAGTTGACTGGAAACAAAGCATTCCAGTGGACAGACAAGCAACAGGACGCTTTCAAAGAGCTGATCTGACATATAACCTCAGCACCCATTCTAGCACTACCACAGACAGAAGGAAAATTCCGAGTCGAAACGGACGCCTCAGGATATGCCATTGGAGCGGTACTATCACAACAGCAGAAAGGACTATGGCATCCGATCGCATTCATTTCGAGATGCATGACCCCAGCGGAACAAAACTACGAAATCTATGACAAGGAACTTCTTGCGATAATGGTCGCACTAAAGACATGGAGACAATACCTCCTGAAGCTCGAGAGAAGTTCGAAATATTGACGGATCACAAAAACCTATCATACTTCCGGAAGCCACAGCGACTCAATTCGAGACAGATTGGCTGGTACCTGAAATTACAGGAATATGACTACGAACTACGACACGTACCAGGAAAGGCGAATGGAAAAGCGGATGTCCTGTCACAATGGCAGGATATGAAGAAAACCTAGCAGAGAAGGACGACATACAAATGATCAAAGAAGCAGCATTCATTCGACATCTGGAAGAGAATAATGAACGAGACTTCGAATTTATGATGTTCGAGGACGAACACCCACGGAAAGAAGAAGCAGAAAATAACGAAACAATACAAACAAGAGGAATCACGATGATCGAATCCTCAAGGATAGAACAAATTCGACAATGCACACGAAGGGAGACATCGTAACAACAGGACTGAAGGAAAAACCACACTGGTTCACAGAAGATGACCACATCGTATACGTAGGAGGAAAAATCTATGTTCCTCCAGACAACAAACTGAAGGAAAACATCATGTTTGAACACCACGACACACCCATCGGAGGACACCCAGGGCAATACCGCATGCACGAGCTCATAAGCCGCACCTATTGGTGGCCATCAATGCTGACAGACATCAAGAAGTATGTCAATGGATGCGAAACATGTCAGCGAAACAAAATCATCTGACAAAAGAAACACGCACCCCTACACCCGCACGAAGTCCCACAACAACCATGGGAAGATATCGGAGTAGATCTCATAGGACCGCTACCCAGCTCGAACGGCTTTAACGCCATCGCCGCAGTCACAGACCGCCTGACCAAGATGATCCACCTAGTTCCCACAAAGACCGAACTCACAGCAGAAGGTCTCGCACGACTATACCGAGACAATGTGTGGTGGCTTCATGGAATCCCACGAAAGATCATCAGTGATCGAGGACCCCAGTTTGCAGCACGATTCATGACAGCACTTCTAAAATTACTCGGAACAAAGCAAAATCTATCAACAGCCTATCACCCACAGACAGATGGACAGGCGGAGCGATCCCACCAAGAAACGGAAGCCTTCTCAGAAGCTTCACAAACAACTTACAGGACGATTGGGCAGAATGGATAGCAATCGCAGAGTACCAATACAATGACAAAGCACACCAGGGAACGAAGGAGACACCATTCTACCTCAACTATGGAATGCACCCCTGGAAGGGAGAGCCACAGATGACAGAAGGAATAACCCCGCAGCAAAAGACTTCGTCAAAAGAATGAACCAAATACGAAAGGAAGCAAATGCTGCGCTGCAATATGCACAAACACGAGCCAAAGACAATTACGACGCGAGACGAAAACCTGCCCGTGAATACAAGAAAGGAGATAGAGTATGGCTAGAAGCCACCAATATCACAGTCAATCGACCATCAAAGAAGTTATCGGCACTCCGATACGGACCATTCAAGGTGGTTGAAAAGAAAGGAGCCTCGGCATATCGCCTGGAACTCCCAGCATCATGGCAGCTGATACACCCCGTGTTCAATGAAACACTGCTCATACCTTACAAAGGACCCCGTTTCAAGATACAAGAGCGACCATCACCACCACCCCCTGAAATCATAAATGATGAAGAAGAGTACGAGATAGAAGAATCCTAAAAAGGAAGAAACAAGGGAGGGGGACACTATTCCTGGTCAAATGGAAAGGATACGGACACGAAGAGAACACATGGATCAAAGAGAAGGAACTGGGGAATGCACAGCAAGCTCTAGACCACTTCCTAAAGAAGACTGCGAACCAGGATAAAAGGATCACGACAAGAGGGAAGAAGACCAAAAATCGCACTTCATGACCACCAATGCCCCCATCAGCATCGACAGCAGTGAGGGCAGCCGTGCACCTACCCCCAACCGCCCAAGCGACCTCGAGAATCTGGCAAGGATTCTCAATGCTAGCGACTACATGGACCCCCTCGCCATCACACTCAGTGCATATATGCGCTATTATGACCGTCCGCACCACCTCTGGACCGGGCGAACCCCTGATGGGACCGGCCCCACTGCAGCTGAATGTATCGCTTCGCGAAGCAATGGAAATGCTTCGCACAGAAAACCGGCGACTTAAACTCCTCGCCACCACACTCCACCACATTCGTGCCTATAATGAAGAGCTCATTCATACATGGGCCCCGCGTGCCACGACCGCCTGGGAGACCAATACTGGGTGGGGACAGCTGGACTAAGGTTTTTCGCGAGGATGCGAATCTAAAGAGAGGGTGATGTTACGGACGCCGCCCAAAGGACTATTCATTTTCTTATCTTATCTTTCCCACATCCCTTATCCCCCATCATGCTGCGCAGCGCGCAGCCATCGAGTCATCCCACTTCCCTAGTCATCCTGAGTCATCTCCTTCCAGTCTTACTCATCCGCAGTCCACAGCATTGCGCAGCCCATGGTCCGTGCTCGAGTACTGTAATGTATATAAGGACTCCCAGATGTACCAGTAGCGCTAGGCTTAATATTCCTTTTGCCATCATCTCAAGACCACTCTCGCACTTAGTCTGCCCGAGTCCTTCTGAGATTCGTCTAGCCTAACAGAAGTGAAGGACAGAGGAAAATACGTATGTTTCCATCCTCCAAGATAAAATGTTTGCCAAAGGTGAACTTCTTATCCTATAAAAGATCCCCCACATATTCTTTACGGAGCACTGTGATCTGTTCCATTGTAAGGTTTGAGGTGTCATGGCTAGCACGAAACTCGGCATCCAGGGAATCGATGGCATTCATAGCGAGCGAATTGCGAACGTCGCAGAGCTTTTGATTCAACTATGAGAAACAAAGGTAGAGTCAGAACCAATCACCATTTGAAAAAGCAACTCACCAATTGTAGGTGTTGTTGGCTTTCAGCAAGGACGAGTGGATGTGAATCTCCAAACCTCCAGTCCCGAATAGCTTGGGCGCAAACTTTGATTTCTGTCATTGTAGGCCATGAAGGCAGACCATGATAGTAGTGATGTATGAAATTCGGTTCGACAGACTTGGACCAAGCGAGAACTGTATCACGGTCACCTAAGATGCTTTCCTTTGAGCGACTCTTCTTCACTTCTTTTGAGCTGGACGATGGCTTTTCGAGCTTGACAATAGCCTGCAGAATATAGTCAAAAGCGAAATTTGGGATGTGTTGTAGAACGTCTCACCTCGCTCGAGAGGTGCTTGATTCCTTTGGGTGGGCTCCCCAGAATCGCCTCTCTTTCTTTGCTGTCGTCTTCATCCCAGTTGTCGGCAGCTGTTATGAATTGAGGCTTGGAGGCGACCAAGGACTTCCCGGTCTGCATGGGTTGGCTGACGCTGATGCTGACATTATTACCGTTGGTCGCAGATGAGCGAACCTTCGAATTGGCAGATTTGGTAGGGGCTTGGGACTGAACAGAATGAGGATGAGTGTTGTCCTTTTGTGACAAGGCGTGGCGATGTGATTCAGATGATTGAGCCGAACCCTGAGTGTGAGAACCTCGGCGAGGTAAGTCCTTGGGTGAGTCGGCATCCTTTGAGATTGGTGGTGTTTTTTTGACAGCAGAGAATATGCTTTTGCTGCACACTGCAGGCTCGGGGATGCTGTACTGAAGGTGCTGAGATCAAGGCCCTAAGAAAGAGGAACAAAAACTTACCTCTCTGAGTCGGTGTCTTGTGAGTTTGAGCTGGCCATGTTATCTCCTCAGCTTGATGCATGTGAGGCCGGTGGCACCACCTGTTATGGCAGTTCCATTCCACAAGTGAAATGATCATCAGCAATCTGTCAAATCAACAAAGGCTTCCACATTACCTTGGCCCGTTTGTTGGCCCCTTGGTAGCCAATGACCTCTTGTCTCTCCATCACCTCCTCTCGGAATGCCCTCTTGACCTTCTTCCCCTTCGCCTCCAGCCCATCTGGTTTCTGGGTCGTGGTCTTATCAGACGCTGCCTTGTCTGGCATGCTCGTTGCGTTATCTCCTTCCCATTCACTTTTACTCATGGCTTTCTTGTTGTCGGACTCAAATGCCACCATGCCATCTGAGTCGTTATCAGAGGGAGGCACCTGGAACCTCTTCAATGCCTTTGGGGTCTTGAATTCAATCTCCTCGCTTTCATTGCCATCTTCGTTTTCTGACATTTCAACGACTTTCTGTTTGGACAATGCCAGTTTCACGGTATCATCTGACCTCTTGCTACCAGAGTCAATGGACTGCGTGTCTTGCATCTCGATATCAGATGGAAGGTCCATCTGCAACTCGATGTGTCTTTCTAAAGGTATTTATTAGCAATTTCCTTGAACAATTAGGAAAGCAATGGCTGACCCGTTCGACCCAAAGGCCTAGGCTTCGGTCTCCTAGCCTTGGGTTCGTCGCTCTCCGATGGCTCACACCCATGTTCAAGGTCACTATGAACACTAACCATAGTATCCTTGGCATTAATCATTGTCTCTAAGGTATGTATTAGCAATTTCGTCAAAAAATGTGAAATGTAACTAACTTGTTCGGTGCAAAGTGCGACCTTGCTGTTTGACCAGAGTTGTCAACTTCTGTCATTTAACCTTGCGTTCGTCATTATCGGATGCCTCGTTCTTATCAAGGTCTTCGTCAAGGTCCACAATATTGTCATGGTATGTTCTCGAGCCTTTCTTTCCCGGTTCATCCTGAATAACAGCTTGTGTTATTGTAGCGCTATTGCCTTTATGTTTCTTCATTGCAGCATTGGGCTGGTTGTTCCCTAAAGAAGGTAAGTTGAGTCCTTCAGCGTGTAGAACATCCGACTCATTATTTCTTGCCTCTAGATTGACAGTGAGGAAATCTCGTCTCTTCTGCTGCGTTTTCCACTTCCATGCAGTCTTCATATGCAGCAATCTCCAAAATTGCAGCTTGCTGATTGGCTTTCTTTTTTTCCCGTGCCTCTCATCATTCCTCGTGTGCTCTTTTCTCTTGCGCAATTTCTTGCTTGTGCTGAATGACTTGAGGGTCCTGGCCTGGATGGGCAGTTGTAGTTCCAGGACACGTTCAGGCCCGGTTATTGCCCGATTGCTTATTTGCAATACTGTTACGGGGTGGCATGATGTTGACGTGTCAAAGTAAGAGTTGTGGTCATTTTGACCACTAAGTCAGGTTCAGGCCCTGCCACCTTCCAGAAAATTCCCAAGTCAAGTCATGCCAATGCCTCATCCACCACGCAGTCCACACCGTTATGCAGAGTCAACAATCTGGTGGCCATGTCACATCTGCTCAAAACCGTGTAAGTCGAAGTGTAGTCAAACCCAACATATTCATAGCAAACACAGAGATGTGTCTGCCAATCAACCTACCACTGTCATTTATGAACAAACTGGAACTCCGGCACCCTCTCTTCGACACTCTTCGCACCTATTGAGCCCTGATGGCATGCAGTGGCATTTTGTAGACCCAGATTTCGACGTTAGAATGGCGGGGCCTGGTTTTAGTGCCGATAACTTCTCAACAGACTATCAGCCTGTTCCACCTTCCTCACCACCTCGAAACGGTGTCCCAGCATCTGATGGCCCTTCGTATCTGAGCTCCCAAGCAGGCAAATTGACTGTTGACTCAGTTGATTATCATCCAACAATCAATGGTTAGTGGAGCAGCAGCATTGTCGATTCCCCTGTACTCAGTCCTCTTTAGCTAGACCATGCGACGAGCATGGAAACTATTTGGATGACAACGAATCACCTCCGCCATGTCCATTTCGTGACCCTACAGACTGGACTCCGTTCGAGTCCCGTTTTCAGTTTGAAATGGCCGATTTCTTATTTTGATGTGCAAAGATGTCTGCCAGGCTTATCGACAACCTCATGACAATCTTAACTGCCAGAGCTGCAGCGTCTGGTGGTGAACCACCATTCCTCAACCATGCACACCTTTACAACACAATCGATGCAATACCTATTGGCGGTGTTCCGTGGCAACAGTTTGAGATGTCGTACAATGGTCCACGGCCTGAAACGGGTGTTCCGCCATGGATGGAACATAAATATGAAGTTTACTTCAGAGACCCGTGGCAACTTGTCATGAATATGATGGCAAACTCGACTTTCGCCAATGATTTCAATTATGTCCCCATGCGACAGTTCAATGCTGATGGTGTTCATCGATACAAGCATTTCATGTCTGGAGACTGGGCCTGGAAACAAGCGGTACATTTTTCATATCTATTGCAATTCTTTTACTTATTGTGTTGTATACTCAGGACATCATCTTGGCTCAGGTCCCCACTGCAGATGGCACCATGTTCGTCCCCATAATCATGGGCAGTGATAAGACAGTGGTATCTGTTGCAACGGGCCATAATGAGTACTGGCCATTGTACGTGTCAATTGGCAACATTCACAATAATGTACGCCACGCCCATGGTGGTGGCTTAGTTCTGGTAGGTTTCTTGGCTATGCCGAAGAGTGAGTACACATTAGATATCTTGTGAATGTGCCTAACACATTTTGCAGCTACAAAGACCTATAGCGAAGATGCTGACTTCCGCCGGTTTCATCGCCAATTGTTTCACGCATCCTTGACAACAATATTCAGCTCCTTCAAGCCAGGAATGATAAGGCCCGAGGTTGTGCGCTGCCCAGATGGGCATTTCCGCCGTATTATATGGGGACTTGGACCTTACATCGTGGATTACCCTGAGCAGGCTTTGATTAGTTGTATTGTAAGGAACTGGTGTGCACGGTAAATTCTATGCCTTTGTTATTTGTTCCACTATTCTAACGTTCTATTTGTGAAGGTGTCGAGCACCATCAGGGCAACTTGACAGTAATGAAGACTCCTATGAACGATGTTCACGTGATCATACCGATTTCCTCACCACAAGATGTGAAATGGGGGTATTGTATGACAATTATGGTATAATTGGTGATATAATTGTGTGTCTGAAATTAGTTCTTGCATTATGTTGTTTTGATTATAATTTGACAGCCTTTTACAAACGAGTTTCCACATGCCGATATACATGAACTCATTGCACCGGACCTTCTCCATCAAGTCATTAAGGGAGTATTCAAGGATCATTTAGTGACATGGGTCGAAGGTCTTCTTCTCAATATCCATGACCATGATAAAGCAAAAGTCAATCAAATTCTTGATGACATCGACTGCCGGTAAGCAGTCTGCTATGGAACTTCAGTATTAATACTTAGTCAGGCATAGCATTGCCATTGCCCCACCATTTGCAGGTCTTCACCATTTTCCTGAGGGTAGAGGCTTTAAACAATGGACCGGTGATGATTCAAAGGCGCTTATGAAGGTAGGTGATAGCACATCTACTCGAAATCAGCAGCTTATATTTACGTTACAGCTTTATCTGCCCGCTGTGCAAGGCTATCTTCCAAGCAATGCTATACACACATTTCATGCATTTCTTGAGTTCTACTACATACCACGTCGAGATGTCATTACCAAAGATGATATCAATGAACTACAGGATGCAATATTGTGCTTCCATTCCTATCGACAAGCTTTTTCAGTTGTACGAGGCTCGAAAGGGTTTTCACTTCCAAGACAACATGCCATCGTACATTATCCAGCATTGATTTGGCTCTTTGGAGCACACAATGGCCTGTACTCATCGATTACTGAGTCCAAACACATCCGTGCTATCAAAGAGCCCTGGTGTCGATCAAATCACAATGATGCTCTTTTTCAAATGCTTACGACAAACCAATGCCTCGACCAACTTGCAGCAGCTCACATTGACTTCACTGAGCAGGGCATGCTCAATAGAACAATGTTGGCAAGTGTTCTAATGGCAAATGGTATGTATATCTACATTTTGCCCAATGTTATTCTAATCTTTACCAGGCTTGATAGACAAAGAAGATAGTTTACCCAATGGCAATAAATCCATCACAATAGGATTACCCTCTTCGGAACCTGGCATGCCTATTAGTGATGAAGATATCCAGGATGCAATTGTTAATGAGGGTGTCCTTGCAGAAGTGAAACTCGCTCAAACACCACATAAGTACGGGTGAAGATACCATTATCCAGATATTAACTATCATTGCAGGTTATAAGTGGAATTTGGAAACAGCTTCTCAAAAGCTGGAGTTGCCTGATTTTCCACAACTCATCCACCGTTTTCTCTATGATCAAGCATATCCCAATGCACAAGTTCCGTCCTCCCGGGTCTCCATTGAAGCATGCCCAGTATTCGAGGGCAGGATTTCTGTTTTCTATACTGCATCTGCTACCTTTTGTGCCCCAAGTAATCCCAGCGGCCCCTGTAGTATGCATTGGGAATACATTCGGGCAACTCCAAGTTGGCAGCGAGGTCACGCTCGATATGATTGTGTTTTCATCAACACACAGCCAGAATTACATGGGATGCGAGGATTTGAAGTCGCCCGCATTTTTCTCTTCTTTTTGTTCACGCACCAGGATAAGTATTATCCATGTGCTCTCGTTCAATGGTTCTCTGTTGTTGGTGATGAGCCAGATGACAAAACAGGCCTCTAGATGGTAGAACCTGATGTTTGCCATGATGGACGGCCATATCTTGCAATTATCCATCTTGACAGCATCTATCGTGCTGCTCACTTGGTCCCAGCCTACTGTACATCTGACTTTATATGGCAATCATTAACAATGCATGACACTCTTGACGAATTCAAGACTTTCTATGTTAACAAGTTTGTTGATCACCATGCCTTTGAAATTGCCTCATGAGAGGTGTTCTGCCCTGTTTTGCTGTCATTCTTTGATACCTCTCGGTTCATCCACTACCACCTTCACACTTCACCCATACACCAAGACTTATCACGGCGATGCCTCCAAATTGCAGTCCTGCCCCGTACTGATGTTAACTTCTTCATGTGTTCCTACTTAGCACTACTTCCTTTCACTTATCTTGCTTTGTTCCACTTTTTTCTCTGAGTCAATTTCTTGGAATGACAGTAATTGGTCTGAAATTACTCGGACGACTTCTGCTTCTGAGATTTACTTGTGATATATTGTATGTCCTGACAGCATCTGAATCTAAAGTAAATATAAGTACCTCAGTGCCTTCAGACCTGGCAAGTGAGCTTCAGTTGTTTGTTGTTTTCCTGATGTTGTACCGAAGGTCGTTGTTGCCATTAAGGTTGCTGTCGCATTGAGTGGGTGGGATGGATGACATGATGGAACAGAGAACAGAATGGAGAACTGATTGTGTTACATACCAACTCTTCTCAGTACCACATCTACCATGTCACTTGTCCCCTCCTCTCCTCTTGAATTCCATCCCACTGTGTCCCAGTCGTTGCCACTATCAAGCTCAGTGAGCTTTTCTGAGCTCCTGAAGAATGCTGTGGGATTCCCATTAATTCCGTTACCACAGGCTGTATATCCGTCACTGGCCGCATTGTCACTACCACCAACAACAGTCAGCCCAGTGCAGTTGCTGGGTGCACTGTCACTACTGCAGACACCAATAAGCCCAGTACATCATCGAGATTGGTCCCCATCTTGCCAAGTTGCTCATCTATATGTGGTAGTTTGTTTCAGAGCTATATCCTTCCAATAATGATGTATACACATACTTTATTGACCAGATTATGCATCTATCCAATGAAAACTATCGAGTAAGGGAGGAGAATGTTCAGTTGAAGGCAAAAATTGATGCAACAAAGTGAGTGATCATCTGACCATGCCATTACATGATCAGATTGATTGTCATTTTAGGAAAAATTATAATATGTTACTCACGAGAGTGAATGAGCTCACGTTGCAATTGAGCAATGTACTCCAGACATTTCAGCCTGACCCGCTACAGCTAAACGAAGCCAACTACCTGTCTGTCCATTTCTGACATGAAAAGACATTCAATGAGTTCCTGCAATCAGATGATGGTGATACAGATGGCCTCACTGTCAAGAAACCAAAGCGCGGCCATCCAGCAAGTAATGACAATGACAACAAGCATCCCTATCTGGAGACCAAAGATGGAACATGCTTCAACCGCTTGCGATTGAGGAGAATTGGTGACTGGACCTGGCAATATTTCAATTCGTTTCACGATGCCAATGCTGCTCCAGTGATCTGGAGCCAAATCAGTCACTCAGCATACAGGTATTTCCATATCAAAATGCTTACTGAGTTTGAGGAATTCTGATTCTGCGATGGCGACTGGAAACTCAAACATTGGGCATCATGTAAGTATACCTCCTGGATGCAGAACAAGAAGTGGAGGAAATGCATATCGGACAGAGCAACATCATTTAAAAAACTCAAGGTTGCTGCCTCCTCATCATCTCCCATTGACCTTGATAATCCTATGCTCCTAGTCATGAAAATTGACGATGAGAAAAAGGTATCACATCGGGAGGGTGGTATCCAAGAGGTGAATGAATTGCAAATGGTGCAGGCAATGGTTTCCCTGCTGGATCCCTTGTTTGCCCATCTTTTCTTTTTGATAAATTGTGATTGATGAAATTACAGGGCTATAGGGACCATGGAACCCACAAGGCCTCATCCACATCTGATTACTTGGCCACTGCCTTCCACTCTGGATCTCCCTCCTACAGATTCAGCTGGAGTACAGCTGGCCCCTCCCACAGGACCATTGATATCCCCAGGCCATGTCACTGCTACTCCAGCAGAGACAATGACAAATGTCATGCATCTGACACCTTCCATGGCTAGCACTCCCATGATACCTGACATCCAGCCAGCCACTTCCACAGGACCACCAACACTGTCTCAAACCCCAGCAGGGACAGTGACAACTAGCATGCTGCCAGCTCCTGTTACAGATGCCGCCCAAAGGACTATTCATTTTCTTATCTTATCTTTCCCACATCCCTTATCTCCCCCATCATGCTGCACAGCGCGCAACCATCGAGTCATCCCACTTCCCTAGTCATCCTGAGTCTGTTACAGACGCCGCCCAAAGGACTATTCATTTTCTTTTCTTATCTTATCTTTCCCACATCCCTTATCTCCCCCATCATGCTGCGCAGCGCGCAGCCATCGAGTCATCTCACTTCCCTAGTCATCCTGAGTCATCTCCTTCCAGTCTTACTCATCCGCAGTCCACAGCATTGCGCAGCCCATGGTCCGTGCTCGAGTACTGTAGTGTATATAAGGACTCCCAGATGTACCAGTAACGCTAGGCTTAATATTCCTTTTGCCATCATCTCAAGACCACTCTCGCACTTAGTCTGCCCGAGTCCTTCTGAGATTCGTCTAGCCTAACAAGATATTAAGCCTCGTCGAGACTCGCTCAGACTCACACACACACCACGTCACGCTTTATCAAAGACTTGATCAACATTCGACGACAAGCGGTCGCCGACCCAGCGAGCACTAGCACGAGCGACGAGAGCACTTGGCTCAGAGAAGTAGACCAGACATTGCAGTCCACGCCATTCGCAGAGACAGTCCACGCCATCCGCAGAGACACTAGCAATCCAAACAAACGAAAGAGAGAGCGCACGCCTACACCAAGTAGCGACGACGAAGAACAGGCATTTCTGAGAGAGTTTGCCTTCACCACCACAGACGAGCCCGCTGAGATCCTCAGCGAAGGAGCAGCACAACTCATTGCAGAACTCTTCCTAGAAGGAGAATACGGGATAAGCCCAGAAGAGCTGTGGTCAGACCAGAATCTTCTTGCCGAAGAAGAGGACGAACCCATCCGCAAGAAAACGAGAGAAGAACGAACACAAGCCGAGATTTTAGGCGACAACAGATCGAGAACTATAATCGCCGAACACAGGAGGAAGACATACTGATACAGAGAGGGCACGACGCACAGAGCATACGACAGAACCAACGAGAACGACACCAGAGTCAAGGACACACAGGAACGAAACCGCCGAATCCCTTCAGAGGACCAATCCGCCGAAGCACTGCATAAGGAGAGAATCGCACCACCGTGGCGAAAGTAAGCAACAGCGACTGGGACGAATACTATCGGTGGAGGGAGCGAAAAGGATTACCAAAGACAACCGGACCGACCGCCGCAGAGTGGGCCGATTTTGAACAAGCTTGTAGAATCGCAGGAGTCGACCTAGACTACTGGAAAGAACAGAGAGAGGAGCGAAGACAGAAACAGCTCCAAGAACAGCAAGCCCAAGTACAAGCACAACAGACCCAAGAACAACAGATCCAGGAACAGGAAGACCAAGACCAAGAGAACGACGAAGAAAACCCCCAAAGGATGACGACAGAATACAAGGGAATCATCGCCGACCCGAAATCCTTTACAGGAGATCGAACGTCCTTCGATATTTGGTGGAGAAAGATGAAACTCTACATAACCGCACATGGGACCTCACGGATACACAGAAGATTGGAGCGGTCCTGTCTAGAATGACCGACGGACCCGGAGCCCATTGGGCATCAAAGAAGATCGACACCACTACAACCAAAGCACATGGGCCGACTTCATAACCGAGATAGAGACACGATTCAGCAACGTCATGTCGCCATCACAAGCAGGAAGCAAACTATTCAACATCAGACAGGGAAACCGACCCATCGACGAATTTCTGGATGAATTCGTAGACCTCGCAGGGAAAGCAGGAATGACAGGAACAGCCCCTCGTTTCCTACTCGAGAAGAGCTTAAACCGAAGGACAGCAGAAGCCGTACACTCGATCTCCACACTTCCAACAGATGGAGATGAATATATCAAGACAGTTCGAGCGATTGGACGAAACATCGATGAACACAGAAATGTGATGAGAGGAGAATTCACAAGCAATCAGCGCAAGGCCGGAAATCCAAGCCGAGGAGCAGGACAGGCCATGGAAGTCAAAGTACGAAGCAACAACTGCTTCAACTGCAATAAACCAGGACACATCTCACGAAACTGCCCGGAACCACGAAAAGGAGCAGCAAATGTCACATGTTTCAACTGTGGCTTAAAGGGACACTATGCACGAAACTGCAAGAAGAAGAAGAAAGGAAAATCCCGGGTCAGAGAAGTGAAAGAAGAAGAAGGAGAGGACGAAGAAGACAAGGATGAAGAAAGCTCTGACAAAGAGGGTTTTGCCGAAGGGTCCGACTAGGAGGTGCTAAATCGACCCATACAACTGAAACAGACTCGCTTCGATACCGATGTAGATCATCCCATACTCTGAAATACACCATTCCTGCCAAGCGATCTGAAGCACCAAGGAAAACCATCCAAGGGGACAAACCACCAAAGAGGAAAGAACTCGCAGTACCAGCGAGGATACGAACACGAAAAGGAATCAACGATAACACCAGAAGTCGATAGCGGAGCGGATAGGACCTGCATCAACACCGCGATAGTAGCAAAAACAGGACTGAAGACACGACGAATCAAGAAGATTCCCATCATAAATGCAGACGGATCACCCAACCGCCAGAAAACAGCAGACCGAGTAGCGGAGGTCCACATCGACATTAAAGGACACAAGGAGCACATGGAAGCCATCGTACTCGACATCGGAAAAACCGACATGCTACTAGGACATGACTGGCTTGTCTACCACAACCCAACAATCAAATGGAGGACAGGAGAAGTTGTCTTCGACAGATGCCCTAAAACGTGCAAAATAAACCACCAGACGATTAAGATACAGAAGATGGCTGAATCAGCGAAAACCACAGCCAGCGACAAGACAGGAACCCAGATACCCCCATATCTGATCAGATTCAAACACCTCTTCAAGGAGAAGAACTTTGATCGCTTACCAGACCATAAAGAATGGGACCATGAAATAAACTTAACGAAGGATGCACCCAAAACGATACCGAGCAAGGTCTACCCGATGACACAGAAAGAACTAGAGGAACTAGATGCCTTTGTCGAAGAAGGATTACGAACAGGAAAAATACGCCCATCGAAATCACCTTACGCAGCACCCTGCTTCTTTCGCAATAAGAAGGATGGAAGCAAACGACTCATCCAAGACTACCGGGAGATAAAAAATATACAGTCAAGGACAAGTTCCACTACCACGCATCAGCGAGCTCCTCGACGTACTACAAGGAGCAAAGTACTTTAGCAAGATCGACATTATCTGGGGATACAATAACGTGCGCATCCGGAAAGGGACGAATGGAAGGCAGCCTTCCTAACAGCAAGAGGACTCTTCGAACCGACAGTCATGTATTTTGGCAGTGCAACGCACCAGGCACTTTTAGCCGAATGATGGCGAGCCTCTTCCAAGACCAAATACGAAGAAGAGTGTGCATAATCTATATGGACGACATCATAATCATCGGACGAACACGAGAGGAACTCCAAAAGAACACCATAGAAGTCATGGAAATACTGAACAAGAACGACCTGTTCATCAAAGGACCGAAATGCGTCTGGGAATCATCAAAAGTCCCAGTACTAGGATACATCGTAGGAGAAGGGAAGGTAGAAATGGAACCAGAAAAGATCACAGCCGTACAATCCTGGCCAACCCCAAAGACGAAGAAAGAACTACAAAAGTTCTTGGGATTCACGAACTTTTACCGATGATTCATCAAGGGATATGCAAAGGTCGCTAAACCCCTGACGGAGTTGACTGGAAACAAAGCATTCCAGTGGACAGACAAGCAACAGGACGCTTTCAAAGAGCTGATCCGACATATAACCTCAGCACCCATTCTAGCACTACCACAGACAGAAGGAAAATTCCGAGTCGAAACGGACGCCTCAGGATATGCCATTGGAGCGGTACTATCACAACAGCAGAAAGGACTATGGCATCCGATCGCATTCATTTCGAGATGCATGACCCCAGCGGAACAAAACTACGAAATCTATGACAAGGAACTTCTTGCGATAATGGTCGCACTAAAGACATGGAGACAATACCTCCTCGAAGCTCGAGAGAAGTTCGAAATATTGACGGATCACAAAAACCTATCATACTTCCGGAAGCCACAGCGACTCAATTCGAGACAGATTGGCTGGTACCTGAAATTACAGAATACGACTATGAACTATGACACGTACCAGGAAAGGCGAATGGAAAAGCGGATGTCCTGTCACGGATGGCGGATATGAAGAAAACCTAGCAGAGAAGGACGACATACAAATGATCAAAGAAGCAGCATTCATTCGACATCTGGAAGAGAATAATGAACGAGACTTCGAATTTATGATGTTCGAGGACGAACACCCACAGAAAGAGAAGCAGAAAATAACGAAACAATACAAACAAGAGGAATCACGATGATCGAATCCTCAAGGATAGAACAAATTCGACAATGCACACGAAGGGAAACGATCGTAACAACAGGACTGAAGGAAAAACCACACTGGTTCACAGAAGACGACCACATCGTGTATGTGGAGGAAAAATCTACGTTCCTCCAGACAACAAACTGAAGGAAACATCATGTTTGAACACCACGACACACCCATCGGAGGACACCCAGGGCAATACCGCATGCACGAGCTCATAAGCCGCACCTATTGGTGGCCATCAATGCTAACGACATCAAGAAGTATGTCAATGGATGCGAAACATGTCAGCGAAACAAAATTATCCGACAAAAGAAACACGCACCCCTGCACCCGCACGAAGTCCCACAACAACCATGGGAAGATATCGGAGTAGATCTCATAGGACCGCTACCCAGCTCGAATGGCTTTAATGCCATCGCTGCAGTCACAGACGCCTGACCAAGATGATCCATCTAGTTCCCACAAAGACCGAACTCACAGCAGAAGGTCTCGCACGACTATACCGAGACAACGTGTGGCGGCTTCATGGAATTCCACGAAAGATCATCAGTGATCGAGGACCCCAGTTTGCAGCACGATTCATGACAGCACTTCTAAAATTACTCGGAACAAAGCAAAACCTATCAACGGCCTATCACCCACAGACAGATGGACAGGCGGAGCGATCCCACCAAGAAACGGAAGCCTTCCTCAGAAGCTTCACAAACAACCTACAGGACGATTGGGCAGAATGGATAGCAATCGCAGAGTACCATACAATGACAAAGCACACCAGGGAACGAAGGAGACACCATTCTACCTCAACTATGGAATGCACCCCTGGAAGGGAGAGCCGCAGACGACAGAAGGGAATAACCCCGCAGCAAAAGACTTCGTCAAAAGAATGAGCCAAATACGAAAGGAAGCAAATGCTGCGCTGCAATATGCACAAACACGAGCCAAAGACAATTACGATGCAGACGAAAACCTGCCCGTGAATACAAGAAAGGAGATAGAGTATGGCTAGAAGCCACCAATATCACAGTCAATCGACCATCAAAGAAGTTATCGGCACTCCGATACGGACCGTTCAAGGTGGTTGAAAAGAAAGGAGCCTCGGCATATCGCCTGGAACTCCCAGCATCATGGCAGCTGATACACCCCATGTTCAATGAAACACTGCTCACGCCTTACAAAGGACCCTGTTTCAAGATACAAGAGCGACCATCACCACCACCCCCTGAAATCATAAATGATGAAGAAGAGTACGAGATAGAAGAATCCTAAAAAGGAAGAAACAAGGGAGGGGACACTATTCCTGGTCAAATGGAAAGGATACGGACACGAAGAGAACACATGGATCAAAGAGAAGGAGCTGGGGAATGCGCAGCAAGCTCTAGACCACTTCCTAAAGAAGACTGCGAACCAGGATAAAAGGATCACGACAAGAGGGAAGAACACCAAAAATCGCACTTCATGACCACCAACGCCCCCATCAGCATCGACAGCAGCGAGGGCAGCCGCGCACCTACCCCCAACCGCCCAAGCGACCTCGAGAATCTGGCAAGGATTCTCAATGCTAGCGACTACATGGACCCCCTCGCCATCACACTCGGCGCATATATGCGCTATGTTATGACCGTCCGCACGCACCTCTGGACCGGGAGAACCCCTGATGGGACCGGCCCCACTGCAGCTGAACGTATCACGCTTCGCGAAGCAATGGAAATGCTTCGCACAGAAAACCGGCGACTTAAACTCCTCGCCACCACACTCCACCACATTCGCGCCTATAATGAAGAGCTCATCCATACATGGGCCCCGCGTGCCGCGACCGCCTGGGAGACCAATACTGGGTGGGGACAGCTGGACTAAGGTTTTTCGCGAGGACGCGAATCTAAAGAGAGGGTGATGTTACAGACGCCGCCCAAAGGACTATTCATTTTCTTATCTTATCTTTCCCACATCCCTTATCTCCCCCATCATGCTGCGCAGCGCGCAACCATCGAGTCATCCCACTTCCCTAGTCATCCTGAGTCATCTCCTTCCAGTCTTACTCATCTGCAGTCCACAGCATTGCGCAGCCCATGGTCCGTGCTCGAGTACTGTAATGTATATAAGGACTCCCAGATGTACCAGTAGCGCTAGGCTTAATATTCCTTTTGCCATCATCTCAAGACCACTCTCGCACTTAGTCTGCCCAAGTCCTTCTGAGATTCGTCTAGCCTAACAGCTCCCATAACAACTGGCACTCAGCCAGCCACTCCTACAGGACCACCAATGACAACTGGCAGCCAGCCAACCCCTCCTACAATGACTAACCAACAGCTTCCCATAGAGATGCCAAGTGTATCAACCCCATTGTTGGATGTGATGAACACAATTAGTGCTGGTACCACAAGAGTGCTTGAATGGCAGGGCAAGTCGAGCATACCAGCTGTAGTCGGTACAGGCTTCACCGAAAAGTGAGTCTAGCCTGGTACAAATCATTTGATTTCACTGACCTTTGGGCAGGAACTTTGCCATGAAGGAATGGCTCAATGAGAATCCTGGTGGCCTCAAAAGTGATTTTGAGGCATTTTATAAAACTTTGTCTGCTGCAGCAAAAAAGGTCAGTCCTTCATAGAGTCCTTGTGAATGGTATTAATTCAGAATAAAGGTCTACAATGAGCACACTAAAACAGCAGTGAGCCCCAACCAGCTAAATATTATTGATTCTGACCAAATTTCATTCAATGTAGCGAAAAGTCACAAATGCAGCAAAGAAACAGAAGTAGGAAATCGAGGTGAGTAACTCACATGCAGCTCTTTCATGTCACCTGGCGCTGATCAAGTCTCTGTCATTAGCATTTCCATCTGCATGCACTGGTTGCACTGGCCATCACTTCACTGCATCACAACCTCACTCATCTGCTCACCATCACCATTCCATTCTCTGTCACCTCTTCTCCATCGGTCATGTACTCCAGATGACTTAGGTGTGTTTTCTCTTTTCTGCTATTCTCTCTCATTTTCTTTTGTATTCCCTGTAATTATAATATGTATTAATACGTGACAAATAAAATGAGCTGTCTTCTATAACAAAAAATTGAGTGATATTAAAATATCAGATAATAGACCAGAATGCAAATGAAATGCATAGCTGGACAGCCTTGTCATATATTGTGAGGTATTTCTACAAATTAGCTATATCTCAACAGGAGAAAATGTATGGTAATATCTGACAATGTATTAAATGGTCGGTTTTAAGGATTTTTTATATTAGGAGGTAGCTAATACAATACAATACATACAAATTCACTCTAATTTCCGGGTTTCTGACTGAGTATGATGAGTCAATGCCTACGGGAGACTAATCTGACCTTATAGTTTCAGATTTCTCTGACAATTCGGAATCGGATGATGTTTGATATTAACTAGCATATATAGTGATATATAGTGATGTGTTTCGAATTGCTTGGTTTTCTACTTTACTTTAATGTATCTGGGGTCCTGATGAAAAGGCCCCACCGAAAGTGGCCCAGTGTTACGAAGAAGCATGCGTGATGACTCCAAAAAGGGAGCACGGTTGTCCGGCTTTCCATAGCTCCGTGTAAAAATATAAAGCAATGACTATCAATACAATTATTTATGACGATCGAAATAATAAAATGAAATATGTAAGACAACGTAGCAAGATGATGTCAGCGGTCAATTCTGACCTAATCAATCTGCGTGGTGCTAACATGTAACCGCGAGAACAACTGGAAAGGTTGAGGATCATATTGCGCTGGAAATCTGATGGGCTGTCCGAAAGAATTGACTTCAGCCACCCATCAAGCTTTTTTGTGTATTTAGTGCAACAGAATTGTCAACGCTTCCAGTGTGAATGAAGCAGAACTAATGTCGAAGACAGCTATAATCGAGTTCCCGTTCCGCATCCAGGTATATGATCCTCAAAAAGTGAAAGCGTGTCATCGTCGTCAAAAACACTGTCCACGCCAAACAGAGGCGTAGACTTGGATGTTACTGAGGAATGATCTGGAAGAAGTGTTGTGGTGACAGCGGGCGTCAGAACTAAGCTTTCGTGAGATGAAGACGATGATAAGGATGACGAAGACGGGCACCGTCTGTCAGACGAGGAAATTTGGCTACAACTCTCGAGTGAGGATACTCGAGAATCTGTCTGAGGGGAAGCTGGAGATGGCGATGAGAAGTTTGAGCAGGCTGCGTTGACACCTGGGTCAAGTTGATGGTGTGAAATACTAGCATGCTTTGGTACGCGTCTTGGCAGCCCAGCAAGTTTCCTTTGCACTGGCGTGCAATGAAGGGGCGTGGTTCTAAGTGTCGCGAATTGGGAGAAAGGATTCGATGAGCGGCATAGGTGCTCAAGAGACAGTGCAGGAACGACAGGGAGAGAACGGGAGTCCGAGCCTTTCGGCGGTGACGTCAGTCGTATAAGGGCGGGAAGAGGTGCGTGGGGTACAACTATGCGAGTAGCAGCGAACCAAGGGGAGGCGGAGCAGGATTCCCGGAAGTGTTGTTTTTTGAGGGACAGGTCACATACGATGAGTTTGGTCCTAAAATCTTCAATGAACTCTTCTAAGTCAATGGCCAAACGATATGGTGGAGACGTGGCAGGGCGTCGCCGCCATATAGGACTTGTAAAAGTGTATTTTTCAGGCTCTTTCGGGAAGAGCGCTTGATTGCACGACGGCGGGAAAATGCTAGGAAAGGCATGAGAAGGGGCAATCATTGATATACCGGACTTGAGCTCTAAGCCGGGTTCTTCGAGCTGTTTGCCCTGTACCTAATGGAAAAATGGGCACATCGATAACAAAGGAGTATGTCGGACAACGTACTCCCAGATCATTATCAGATTCGTCAGTAATTTCGTTGATGACGCATTCAACGTTCCTTTCGCTTTTTGGGACAACAAATGATGGCATTTTCTTTTCCAGAGATTCGAGAGACAGATTCAATATTTTGGCATCGGGGTCCAATCTGCGTAGACGTTGACCTTCCTTTTTGGCACGACTGCGGTGATTTTGGAACTAGTAACATTACTAAGTTATCGCGTGCACTAAAAATATCCCTACTTACCCAAACTTCGATTTGCCTCGGAGTCATCATAGATTTGCGAGCCAATGTACTTCTGTCAGCAGCAGAAGGATATGAATTATGTTCAAAGTAGGTCTCTAGGAGAGGTACAAATTCCTGATAGAAACAATCATTGCTCCGTGACAATATGTATGTGGCCCAGAAAGAACTTACATAGTTGAAAGTTCGCTTGCCAGATGACGGCTGCGACTGATGCAGGTCTCGAACACGGCCCATGATTGCTCGCTTGGCCGCCTCGACGCGGTCATAATACTGGGCTTCAAGGACGAGAGTAAGCTTTCTGAGCTGGGAAGCGAGCTTGGTGGGATCGGAACGAAGGTTCTGAATTAATCGCCTGCAAGTCTGCTTATGCGTGGACTCGTATGCGGTGCGAATTTCCGTGGCGGCGCGAGCAAAAGCGTTAGAAAGTTGGTTGGCAGAATCAAAGGAGCATCCCATGTTCAGAAGGATGGAGTCAATCTGTTCGGGAAAGGGTAAACAAATGGTTGGAGAGGTTATTGCGGGCCTCGTAGAAGAGCAAGCAATATGAGAGGCTGGATCATGACCGGCCTTGCAAAGAGCGGCATGAGAAGAAGACTTTATTCGCTGGGCAGCGGCGACGATACGCTCATACTGCTGCTTCAAAGGGAGGGCTGTATACATGGGATAGGTGTGTTGCAACAGAAACCTGTGCGAAGCTGCGTCTAGTCGTAGGCGCTCAGGTTTGTCAAGCAACTATTACGTCAGCACAATGTAGGAGAAGGTCCATTGTTCTCTACACACGACCAAACACGATTGGGCCAAATATTCACGCATCCTCAACCTATCCTCAACCATACTTTTCGAGACCTTCTAATCCCTCCGCCTTCACGCCATGGGTTCCGACCAGCACTTTCTCAAACGCTTTTCTTTGCTCGAAGATAGTCTTCTTTCCCCAATGCTCGACTTCTCCTCCCTCACGGTTTTCAATGTCCAATGGATGTCCCTCGTCGACGATCTTAGGTCAGCCATCGACAAAGACACTTTGAGTGCGAACACGATTTCTTTAGCCGATGCTCTCGCTGTCAGAGTATCTAAAGTCATCCAGACGCTGCTAGACCTGGATGCTTTATCTGACAAGCTAATGAACTCCTTGAGCCTTGAAACCTCTTCCATCGTCGACTCTTGCAACGGCATGGCAAGCTTTGGGGCATCGCCCCACCGATCGACCAAGCCACCTACTTCAGCTACGCAAGACAGTTCAAAATCCATCCAACTGTCACTCGTTTGGCTGCTGCAGAACATCCATGATCCATATCCATCTATCCGCGTCCGCAGGGCGATTGCTAGTAGCACAGGTTGTGAACGCAAGGATGTCGATTCGTGGTTCGTCGAGATTCGCAAAAAAATCGGCTGGAATGCTCTTCGTAAATCACATTTTTCTAATAAACGCACGGACATCGTCGACGCCGCTACACGTTTCTTCCTCACCCCGAGTGAGGAGCAGCCTATTTCCGCGGACATTGCCACAGAATTTGAGGCCATTTCAGCCCGAGCGCAAAGAATTTTCGCCGAGTACGGCAATCCAAGCAATGCCTGCATCCCCCTGCATCTCACTCTTTGTAATGATGTGCACGGATCGCCCAGGTTCATCCCTCCCGAGATGAGGTCGGAGTCTTCAAGTCCTGTTTCATCTTCGACGCCTCCTCCTCGCTCAATGTCCTATACGAAGACGTGCTATGACGTGAGCGATCCCCTTTGCACCTTATCTGCCCCCGCGTCCCATCCAAGCGAGCAGTATCTTACTGTCGAATATTTTGGTCGAAAAGGAAAACGTCGCAGGTTATTTGAATTCTTCATTGTATCAGTATTTGATGCCGACTCGTTATTCATCAGGTCAGATATGGAAGCCGAGTCCCATTATCATTCCCCCACCTCATTTTATGAGCTACGCAACGACGTTATCGTCAAAGACAAGTCTTCGCTCATCACTAGATGCAAACGCCGACTTTCAAGTGTCCACGATGATGAGCGCCCAAAACGACCTCGGCATTCTGCATACCCAATGATATCTCGACCGTATGCCGTCTCGGACCCATTGCCAGCTATCCACACTGTCTTGAAGACGCCTGTCACTGATAGTGCGTTGTTATCGGGTTTTACCAACTTCTCAGAGCCCCATCCAACATCGAAGTCGGATTATTTGATCCCTCTGCTTTTTTACATGAAGAACTCTCAGACGCACGTATGTTCTTACGACCACTGGTACCTGTATCATTAGTTTTAATATCACTGACCTCCCACAGGAACCGTTACGGACATTAATCCGGCATTAGAGGATTCTTTACCTGAAGTCGATGTCAATCTCCTTTTCGAGCAAGACTTCGATGGTACGTCGTATCCGTCCATCTGCCACTTGTTTTAACTGATATCTCTAGAAGGTCTTTTCTCGTCCAATCATCAACTTTGTCAGCTCCAAGTCGACCAGTATTCTTCTCTGCTTTTTCGCAACACAAAACAAGTGCCGAAGTCTGCGGAACCTAAGCACGACGCCGCCGTGATCTTCGACGTATCACAGCCTGTACTTTCGGATCCCGAATTCGGTATTGATGTCAACTGGCCTTTCTCATGCATGGGTCTACCGGCCACTAGTTGGGCAACACATTCTTGGTTTGAGAATGAGATCCACGGTGCATATCCTCTATGTTAGACTTGAGTTATTAATAGCTCTGGTCCTGAGAGGGAAATAACATGCCTAGCCCACCTCTCTCAACGGTCTACCTTCATACATGACTTTGTGTATAATGTATTATTATTTAGAACTCGCAAATTTAGCTCTGCACTGTGGCGATCCAGCATTCATCGGTTCACATTAGCCAAGAATTGATAGTCTTAACGCGTTTCAATGTCTTCCTCCCAAACCCACATCGTCTTCTATCTTCCATCGCCCTATTTCTTGCATGGCATTGGTGTCGCCTGTTTCTAGTTCTGGAACCCCTAACAATTTGCTGACCATTCGCCAAGGATCCTTAGCCCCGCCGAAACGCAAAACTTCCTGTTTATACCTCTCACCAGTAGCGCGGTCGAGTGGGTTGCGAGAGAAAACTTTATCCCAGACTCTTGACGCAATGGCTCGATCAAACAAGTAGGAATAATATGTGGCTCCATAACCAAAAAGGTGCCCGAATTGTGTCTGGAACGATGTTCCAGGTACATAAGGAATGAGTCCACGTGTGTTGTGCAGGTTGGCAAGCTCCGTGGTGGAATCAAAAGTCCGGTCGGAGACGATTGGTGAATGATATATCTGGTCCAGAGCCGCGAGAAGGATCTGTGAATAGGTATCGATGGATTGACATGGGTCATTATGATGATTTCCAACTTGACGAATGCCCAACGTGCCGTCTTTGTCGAAAAGCGAGAGGACTATCGGAGAATTGAGGAAATGCTCCATCAGTATAGACGGTAGCTCAACGAAGTCTGTTGCGCATCGCGTCCCTGAGACATTTTGATACTCTGTGCGCCCAATCATGGCTACAAAAATGAAGCGTAAGCAACCGACCCAGTACAGAAAGACAGACTACTTACAATGCATTGCGTGGCCCATTTCATGGAACAATGTCAATACTTCATGCCACTCCAGAATCGTAGGTCCGCGTGATACTGACGGCTTTGCGATTCGCAAAGGAGAACAACCAGAGGTAATTGATAAATCCCCCTTTGCCCAGGCAGACGATGGCGTTTAGCGGCTTCGAATTCCCGAGATTCCTGGATGCGGAGCTCGTAGCCCTCCAATGTTCCATCGCCTTCTTCGTCATCATCGTCCGTTCTCCGCGAGCAGCGTACGGTATAATGCGCTGCCCCATTCGCTTTCCCCCTCCGGGCGAATAAATCACAGTATATCCACCCGATGATACCCTTCTCTTCATCTATCACTTCCAGTTTATGCACGTCTGAGTGCCACACTTCACCTGAAACCGGTTGAGCTGGTCGAAGAGAGATTCCGTAGAGATGTCTAAATAGCCGTGATAGACCCATAAATACCGTTCCTAGAGTCAGGGGAGGTAGGGGTATCGGGGGAGCCGGGGGTTCTGGTGGGCAATAGAAATCACGATCCCAGGCCTGTATGACGGTTAACTGTGGCGTTCGGTGATGCGCTTGTTTTCTAGCACTCAATGTCACTAGTGCATTTTCGGCAAACGGTCGCGTGCGTTCTATCAGAGCGTCGAGGAATGACCTCACGTTGTCTGGCAGCTTGTCAGGGAAAAGTCTATTACAAGAACGAAAACACAGATACCTGGATTCTTCGCCATTTTATCGTCCAACACCATATGGGCATAACTCTCCTTGCGCACCAAGCGGGCCAGCTCGGCTCGTTTCTTGAGGAGTGCCTCAAGTGTGGCGATTTGCTCAGGCGTGCTGCAGTTGGCGGCGATGTATATCTTCCTCCGGGGTTCTTCTGCGGGAGCGGAACGCATGATCATCTGCGCCTGGAGAGAACCAGGATAGACAAGGAGATCACGCTGAGTGGATTGCGCTTGAAGCTGGAGCCTAACCCCCATTCCCTTGTCCTTGATGCCCACCAATTCCGACGGCTTGATAGCGGTAGGAGGACGAGGTGTATTTGCTTCCTTCAGAAATTCCCGCCCAAGCACGAGAATTTCGGAAGATAATGTGACAAACTTCTGACGTTGCTCTGGAAGAAGGTCAATCGCAGACTTTTGGAAATCCAGCCAGAATATGAGGGCCGTCTTATATGCCTCTGGTGACAGGGTGCGGAAAATAGAAGGGTCGATCATGACAAGTTGAGGATCTGAATGACTGATCATAAATGACGGAAATTTTCGCTCAGATTTGTAGAAGCGCTGCGTACGTCGTAGAGTCCTACATGCGTATTAAGCACATTCATGAACTCACAAAGCGTCTCGTATGCATGATTGGCAGCGTCCACCCATGCAGGGTCCGGATGTGCGTTCCGGACAAGTTCCGCCAGGTCGATGACTCCGCACAGCATGTCGCTCAGCCTGTCCAGGTTCTTCACTACCTTCAGCAGCTCCTCGGAGAATTTTCCGCCCGCAATATGCGACTCGTAAGCAGCTGGGCGCGGCCAAGTGTGGCATCGGCCAGTGATATGAGAGATTGGGGGTGGGTGAGCGAATGATGTCCGAAAAGGCCTGTCGTCGCGAACGAGGTCTTCAGACCTGACTTTGGGCTGTCGAATAATGATGCAAGTGCAAGGTCATCGTTAGAGGGTGGTATTATATGAGTAGCGAGGGTTCTCCTCGAAATGAGGCACGCCGACACGAAGGCGCTCGGAGACGACTCGAAGACCTGGCGAGGACGGTGCGAGCAGAGCGGGGCAACATGTACAGAGTATGTTGTGAGCTCTGTGATCGAGCCCAAGGTGAATTTGGCGGAGGTGCATCGGTCTAGCCGCGTCCTGGACCGCCATTATTTTTTGACGTGACAGGCTTGGTCAGCACTCAAATTCACAAGTTGACTAATGACCTAAAAAAACGGCGATAATAACATAACAATTATGCTGGCAATGCGACTAGGCAAGTAAAGGTAATCCAAGTATTGCATGAACAAGAAAAAAAGAATTACGGTGACTCCACAGGGGACAGGCTACCTTCTATGCTTCTCGAATAATCGTAATCGTCCGTGCCCGATTCATGTGTGTGCGATGAGCTGGGCGTACGTGGTTTCGTCCCATTGCCGACACCGTTTTTGCCTCCTTGGAAGTATACGGATGTGAGGTGTCGCTGTGTATAGGTTGGCCGTCCTCTGCTTGCGTTGTCTCGGATGTCGCTATGGATGTCGTTGGTGCGGGCTCGACCGCGTAAACCCAAATTTTGATCGTTTCTTCCCCTCTATCTGCTCCATAGCAATTTCGTCGGTTTGAGAGCCGCAGCGCTTGATGACTTTAACTTGAGACCATTAATGCTGGCATTTTTGTCTATTGACGTTGATCGTGATTCCGCAGAAGTCGCGCTGGCGACACTGTCTTCAGTGCGGGCACGCTTTGGTGGCGGATCGTAATCGAGCTGCACTTCTGGTGGGGCCCCTAATCTTGATGAACGTCGCTCGCCTCTCCAGCTTATCCAAGGATCCGATGGACTCGCGCGTTTCCCATACGCATTTAGAGCGGCAGACCGTGTGGATCGTCGATAGCCCGATGATGCTGCCCGGCGTTGTCCACGGCCATGCCTTCCATAATCGTCATCGAAATCTTCGTCGTTCGCGTCTACATCTTGAGGAACATACTCGTCGGCTTCATCCTGACAAGGGGTCACTCAAAAGTACGCTCATACCAGAAATTCAAACCTACCTCGGTCTGGAAGTCATTATATACATAGTCCGGTCGCTGTGTCTGTCGTCTCGTCCTTGTTTCGCGAAACTCTGCTGCAGCCATGAGAGCTCGTTGTTTTTCAAGTCGTCTTTGGACCCTCTGGATTCTCTAAAGAAGAATAATGGCTGTCTAAGAAAAAAAAATGAGCTAAAGTAATACGACGCACCGCTATTTCTGCATCTATGGCAGGTATGCGTTCTTCAAGAGCGTCTATGAGAGTAAAGTGGGATTGTTCTATTCTCGATCTTTTCTTAGATCCTGAAGGCGCAGATTGTCTGAGTTCCTCGATAACAGCAAGATACTCCTCCTTCGTGGAAGAGATTGCTTGGAACGTCGCAGTGATTTTCCATGGGTTCGTTGAAACCCATACACGAGGTGAATCTAAAAAGGCGTCGAATTGTGTCAGTCACGTAAAGCACAGGTGTGAAAGCGATAATGTGGGTGGCAAATACTTTCTCAGAGATAAATCACCTCCATAAATATAGACAAATAGGGAGGAATGATGAAGAGAAAAAGATGAATTCGATAAGAAGCACGGACCATCTGCTACCCAGTAACGCTTGCGACGGCAATCCTGCCCCAAGGGGACCAACTGAAGGTTTTCTTGACTGTTAGGGTCGGAGGTATCAGGTGGCGCAATGGCGGCGTCCTTTTTCTTGTGTTTGCTCAGTGACACGCCCCACGCCCGATCGATTAGGCCCTTTATTTCCGTACTGTGGCTTAACTGCAATTCGACCAGTTGTCGCAATATTTTGAGCTGGGTTTGAGCCCGACCCGTCAGTTATTCGCGTCGCTGTACGAAAAAAGGGTTGTGCACCTTGAAATCCCAGTCGGCAGCGAAAAAACCGCCTCGAAGCCCCTGGAAGGGATCAACGTTCATTTTGATATCCTCGTTCCAAAATACCGTTCGCTCCGAAGATTTAAAGTATTCAGACAGGACACTCGCAACGGTCGTGGATATTTGATCTACGCTGGACAGCATGGGCATCTGTGAGACACCTTGGGTAGAACCGAGCGTATGGTGACATGCGCCTACCTCAAGTTACGCGTCAGTGGCTTCAGATTGAGAACGAATTGCATGAGCACTCTGACGAGGATGGGGTTCGGTTCTCGCGACATAAGGGCCTCCTCAAAGCTGCAGGGTATGTGTACATCAGTCCTGGACGAAGGCATTTGGAGCGAAGGTCATCTCCTCACTCCATAGGTGTCGCGAAGCCTTCGACTTTTTCACGAATATGGGTAAACTTGCGTATGAAGGAATAGACAAACAACGTCTCCCAGCGGTCGGATGGATGAGTAGCGGATGAGGGAGGGCAGATGTGACCCTTTCTCTCTGCACCGGGAGCAGTGGACATGACTTGTCCGGCAGAGAACCGACGCGATGAGAGAGAAGGGAGGCAAGGTTGTTACATCAAGTCACGGTCGTGAAATCCATTAGGTCGGACAAATATATTACAATAGCGAGTTCTATTTCCAGCAGCTCATCAATGCCCTTCACCAGCCCTTTCTTCAAAGAACAAGAGAGGTATCCTGCTTGAAGTAAAATCGCAACGTGTCGAAAACAGAAGCACCGGACGGACGCCAGAAAGATAAATGGGTGGCCATCGCCGTGGCCACAGTTGAGCACCGCAACAAGCCGTCTTATCCGGGTCCGACCTGATTTAGATATAGTCGAGGTATGAACTATACAACAGAGGAACAAGCGGCGTACTTTGGGAATGTCGTGGTGCTCGCTTAGAGACTCTAAGTGGGTGTTGAATTCGTTGACGCGATCTTTGTGCGTTTTGCGTGCAAGTTTGGCCACACGAGCGGCAAGCTGCAATTGAAAACAAGCGTAAGGTGGATGTGCATATCATTTACAATGGAACGAACCCTCTTCTTCTGCACTTCCTCAAAGCGCTTCTCAGCCTCCGTTTTTCTGGATGAGTCGTCAACGACTCCCGGAGAGCTACGTTCACTCCCAGAGGCAGACTTGACTTTGTCCTGTTCTCGAAACAAGAGCTCTTTCAGCTTCTCGCGTTCAAGATCTTTCCGCAACTCCTCCTTGAGCTTGGGTTTCTTCTTTTTCCTAAGACAAAGTCGTTTACGTTAGTTCCTCCTTGTGAATAACAATTTATGCCTACTTCTTGACTATCCCGCCTTCAGTGACCCCGCCCTTCAACTTGAGGGAGCCCCCAGGTCGAAAGTCATAATCGGACATGGTGGATCAAGAGTAAGATGATGCTAGCTGGCTCAAAAAGGCAGCTTTGCAGCACGTGCCTCTTGACCAGCAGTCGAAAGTTTCTGCGACTCCGAGACACCGTCCACAGCGCCAGTTCTGCTCGCAGCTTTCTTGTCCATCCAGTTCTTCCGCCTCGGACTGGTTCCGTCCCTCTCACTCTGGATACGTCTCATCACGGCATAATGGCTATCCTTTCTTCCCCAATCAATCTCATACAATCAGTGCCAATCGTCACTCGCGCTTTTACAGCAGCGACTCTCGTTTCAAGCGGTCTCTACGCTTGGCTACAATGGAAGGGTTACAAATCGACAGCAGCAGACTACATGACGGTTGTTCCAGGAACAGCGCTGTTCCATCCTTGGACCCTTGTCACGTCCGTTTTTGTTGAGACATCTGTACTCGAAGTAAGCATTCCGGCCACCTGAAGAGTTTATTGCCAACTGCGACTTGATTCTAGTTAGTCGCCTCCCTAATATTTGTGCCTGCCTCATTGAAATACCTAGAGAGGCTATGGGGTGGTCTTGAAGTTGTAAAATTCATCGTAGTGTCAGTCGGACTCTCCAACGTGATCGCGTTTGGGTTCAACTGGATAGAATTCGTGGTGACAAGGAATGCAGACCTCTTCCTGTTCGTATTTTCCCAATTTTTGCTCCTCAATGTCTGATTCCGAGCCGCAGGTATGGAATGAAGTATCACGGACAGATGGCGCTGCAAATTGCAGTTCTTGTTGCTTTCACGCAGCAAATACCTGAGCATCAAGTGCAGTTGCTGGGCATCGTCAGGGCTCGTGTCAAGGCAAGTTACTTCTTTGCTTATGAGCAACAAGTTATTCACTTTGAAGCACAGACTTTGCCAATGGCGTACCTCACATTATCGACAGTACTGTGTATATTGGGTTTCCAGTGTCCCTGGATCATCATACAGTTCGGCTGGTTTGTCAGCTGGATATATCTTCGATTCTACAAAAAGAATCCTGCCGACACCCTTGGTGGGGTCGAAACTTATGGCGACCGCAGCGAGACATTTTCTCTGGTTTCGTGGTTCCCACCTTTCTTGCAGTGAGTGCCGTTCATTCATTGATTACCTTTAACATTTGCCCACTCTTTTTGTATCCAGCCATCCTTGACGCTGCTTGGAAATACCGTGTATGGTTTGGCCACTCGATTCCACCTTATTCCGGCAAACAGTGGGATGTAGAGATTGGCGCCTATAATCCTGTTCCGGGAAGCGCCCGCGCAGAAGCGGAAAGGCGAAGGTTAGAGCACTCGTTTTTCTTGATTATATAGATCTGTTTGACCTCTTTCATAGAGCGCTTGCATTGAAAGCACTCGACCAACGACTTGCCAATTCTTCATCGCCTCTCGGAGGTCATTCTTCTGGCCCTGGATCTTCTTCACAACCTCCTCGAGTGTCGGCCCCCAATGCCGATAAATCCTCGACTTCCCCTCCCACCGACCGCAAGACGACGCCTGTTGAAGGTGATGTTGGTGACTTGAGAAGATCATCGACAGAGAATCGGTGAAAATTCTGTTGTTGCATATTTTTGAGTGGATGTAGTCATTTTAGCGATATCCTTCACGTTGTTGCTCTAATCCATTTCTGTACTTATCCCTGCTGTTCGCAGCAGGATGTCGAACGTCAATAGACGCTTACATAATCTGATGACTGTCATTTGTTCATTCCGTTGCGTGCTTGAGATTGTATGTCTCGACGGTCGTCTGTACGTTCCACTAGCGTGTCCGCACCGCCCATAGTCAATGTTCCATCGTTACCAATTCTAGATGGACCTCGCGACAAGTACAGTCGGCCAGACAACCTACCGCGCACGGCATCCCTCAGCAAAATGCCAACCATAGATCACACCGAAAAGCTGGACCCCGATGAACTGTTCACGAAGCGCACCATCACTGAGGTGAAGTTCATCCAAAATCGGTACAAGTCCGTGACAGTTTATCTTCTCCACTTCTTCATGACGATGGGCTGACGCTGTCTCTTAGAGCCGACGCGGATGCTAAACAAGAGGAGCTCCGGTTGATGGTTGGGTGCGTGACGTTTCCTTTGCACTTGGTTCAGCGGCATGCTGATGCTTAAATATGAAAGAGCAGAGAGCGATATCGGGACCTTCTGCAAGCTTCGACTTCCATCATTGCCATGGCCCAATCTTCCCGCCGCGTAAAGGACGCTCTGTCAGAAACACGACAAATCGTTACTTCTCAGCGCGAACCCCCGCGCCCCACAAATACCTCTTTCAGCGCTGGCAAAGGTATATATTTCATATAATTCTTGCTTTCTTTGTAGGGATGGTTACCTCTCGTGACCTAGATGTGGCGTTACATTCGCTGCAGGTTCTATCGGCGCATGTCAAAGTCCTCTTGGATGCTCCGGAGTATCTTTGGAGACTGCTGGAACAAAGGAAATATCTTTCTGCAACTTGGTTATTTCTTTTGGCTCGTGTTGTGCATCGAGCGCTGATTTCGGAGGACGAAACAGGGGAGGAAACCTGGTCTCGTCATGATATCGATGTCCTGGTATGTCGTTTTGCCTCTCTTCGCTTGTATCCCCTGCTTAACGCTCTAAAAGCATCAGTTCCCTCTTGTCCAGCGTCAATGGGATGTTATTGCGCAATTTCGATCGCAGATTGTCCAGAAGGCCAATCTGTCTCTTCGGGAGTACACCATGTCCAGCGAAGTACGGCCTTCATATGTTTTGTCTCTGCTTAGTAAATCTAACAGTAGGCTATTCTAGGATACATGTGGCGCATTATTGACTTTGCACCTCTTGGATTCCAAACCACTGACCGACGCCTATGCTTCGCTGGTCAAGCAACGTTCTAGGACGCTGCAGACACTTTTGTCACGAGCCGAAAAGTATCTTCTTACGACTGACAAACGTGTCAATGGCCACACCCCTGAGACGTCGAGTACGGCTGACAGTTCCATCGAGATCCGTAGGGAGCCATTAGCTGGGATGCGTGAAACAAGTCATAATGCCTTGGACGTCGTATTCAGGACTATGAAAAATGTTCGTCAAGTGTTCGCCACTCATGAATCTGAACGCTCCCTAGTGCGAGACGTGCTCGCCTACATTCAGTCCGAACCTGCGACTGATTCCAACTTGTTCCAATCACTACCTCCGGAACTCCATCTTAGCACCCAATCGATACTCATGCATCTGCCTTCGTCAACACATTTCCTCCTCCTTCCACCTAACCTCAGGTCATATCGACCGTATGTTGACCCCAATTCTCCATCGTCGACCTATTCGCATTTGTTCGTCCGCCAGCAGCTGGATGCATGGTTCAAAACATCATCAGAGATGATTCATAATACCGGTCAGCGGTGGTTCGCTGAACTCGGTAGCGTGCAGGAGGTGTGGAGTTTCAGGTCGTCGACGCGGAAATGGGTCAACGCCTCGAGTCTTGAAGGCGACGAAGCACGCTGCCTTCTGGGTATTCTGGACAGCCTCTCCCGAGAAAGGGTCATAGATATCTGGAAATCACGGCTCTCACAGCTGTGACGAAGTTTAATGATGGACTTGGATCGATTATTTCCTCTCTCAACTCGCAATCGTCGTCAGGTGAGTCGCCAATATACTAATGATCCTTACATTCATTCAAAGGAGACAATTCAGAAGTTCCGGGAGTGGATTTCTTATTCCAGGCCCCAACGCTCCCTGTTTTCTCTCAAATTGAAGTGGAGCCGCTGGAATCCACCTTACTAAAATACCAAGCTTCTCTGCAACGTCAACTTATCGGACGAACATCATTGATGGACGGCATCTTTACTGTTCTCGAGCAGTGTGCTCAATCGATACAGCATGACCTTTCCTATGTCATCTCTAGTGATTCGGATACAAGGTGTGTTTTGAAAAGAGGCGCAACTGATGAACACTTAATATTGTCTTCCTCCTTTAGGGAATTAGCGAAACAAATCGTGTCGACTTATAAGCTACATGCCGATTCTTCTTGTAAGGACTTGATGCGTGATCTGGAAATCACCTGCAACGCACTTGCCGGAGAGACTTGTAAGCTTTGATGGAGTCCGATGAGTGTGGTTGGTAACCGATTTTATACCAGCTCTAGACGGCGCGGTGTTCCTTGTTCGCGTCCTCAACGAGTTTCAATCCTCTCCTTTCATAACGAAGATAGGTTGTGCCGCAGACGTAGTAACGGGTCAGTGACTTGCCGAAGTTTTGACCCTTTAGACTGAGTTACCTTGCAGTCTTCAGAACGAGGGTAAACGACCTTCTAGGGCAGATCGCTGCCAAGTGGCAGCAAATTACTGTTTCAAGAATCGTAAAGGAAGAATTTCTCCCCTATAGACCTAGAAATTCATCGAATAGTGGTAAGATACCACTCGCAGGGAAGAAGAGTCTGGCAACTCAATTTTTTTCTGGGTGTCTAGCGCCATCGAGCCCCTCTCCTGCCATCGTGCAATCTCTTTTTTCTCTGTCCGATGCAATCCAGCAACTCGGACTTGCCCCAATTCACCATTCGCTATCTTCTCTAACCGAGTCCACCATTCGACTATTCCTAACACAATATCACTCGCAGGGGTGGAAGCCCAACGAGCCACAATCGGTCTTTGACTTGGCCTTTCTACGTGAGATTGCTCGTCGATATGGACCCGAGTGGTATGAAGTAGCAGCGTCATTAGATGATACCCTGGATTCAAAAGTTTGTTTCCTGTCTTCTGCCTGAAACTCCTGCTCAACGCCCACGCATAGCTCCTACTCCTGCCCAGCATCGACCGTCTAACGCTACAAAACACCGCAGCGGAAGCACTGTCCAGGATGCAAACATTAATCGCTACGCTACTACCAGAGCCTTCACTGACTTCTATACCTGAAATAGCCGACAAGTCCTCATCGGTTCATATCCCACATACAGAGCAGCCACATTCTACATTAGAGCTAGCCATGCCGACTTCTAGATTCGGCCTTTTGTTGGTTGGAGCGTCGTCGTGAATGAAAGCATGGACTTGCATCGTTCCAAAATTCATAAATCTTATGAGGGATCCCGAGTGATAAGAAACTTGTGTAAGGAACCCTGTGCTGATACAACCGTAATAAATAGGAAAACGTGTAAGATACGTAGGTCATGCTCCTCCACTAAGGAACAGCTGTCAGGAAAAGGACATAGATAAAGGTGACGAGGACATACACAAGAATGTTGTTTCTGCAAAGTAACACGTCATCAAATCAACGTGGCTAGTGAGTAGGGGGTTGTTACGCACATTGGGATGTGGATGAGCTTGACAAAGTAGCCTATGAACCCCATGACACCGAAGCCGATGGCGACTGCTTTGCATATTTGCACGAATTCTAGGCACTAAACATGAGAGCCGGTCGCAGGACGGCGTACGTGAAGCGACCTGACCTTGCTTGGACGGTTTTGTGCAACGTGTCAAGAACTAGAAAGAGTGCCCGTCAGTCAATAGGGTTGGACAGTATGTAGCAATGATACATGCCTGATTGCCCTCGCGGACGAACTGCTGAGGGACGTCGACGAACTCGCGCATTTTTTCAGACATGGTGGTGTAGGAGTATGTTGGACGTGCTGGCACTTCGCAAGACAAGTGAGTTATTTGGGTTCCCACGCTCTTCTCCGCTACAAGAGTTCATTTCCATCGCAAAAATTTGGGACACAGCGTCCCAGACGCGGTCACCCCAGGTGAGCCCTGGTCCAGATCGTCGTCGTCGGTGCCGTGCTCACTGTCGACTGCCTATAGCTCTGATAACGCATGAATGTCCAACGGCATCGGTCTCTTGCGACTTACTAGCCGTTGCGTACTTGTACACCCCTCAACTCGACATGTACCTCAGCATCCGAGGTTCAGCACTCGCATTGTCGCGACAGGCAACCAGAACAATCTGATTTTGCATTCGACGGCGTCGTATATCCTGTCCACGCTCAAGAGCAGTAACGACAACTCCCGCACCTCCGCCATTCATGCATATTATCCCACCCTCGTCGCGCAATTCCAGAGGGTCAAGGCCACATCCCAGGACGCGCCATCTCCCCTTTCTAAAAGTCAGTTCATCCCCTTTCTCATGGCGTTAGCCGCCTCTGGCAAGCCGGCAGATCTCCAGCGGCTAGAACAGATGCTGAGCGACATGCACAATGTTTTTGGCATTCATCCCGACCCGGAGATACACACGGCCATCATTCGCGGGTTGATAAAGTACGGGAAATCAAAAACGGTATTCAGCTGGCTTCAGAAGATGCACCTGCGTCCTGGCAACCTCACGCCATCGTTGGAACAGGTCCACACTTTTCTTGAGGCCTGTGTAAATATCGAGTCCTTCAAATACATGCGCACTTTGGTGAACTCGATGCGGAGTCTGGGATGCAAACCTACCAACAAAACTTTCGAGATCCTCCTTAATGCCCGATGGGTGTTTGCCGATAGGGCTGGGGAAGTGCCTCCTGTGATCACCTTCACGACGCTCATTCAAGACATGAAGAAGCATGGATTGCGTTATGATCCTGATATATCTGCGCTTCTGCACGATTCATACGCACAGCGCGACTGGCCAACGTATGCGCAGGAAATTCAGGCCTATTACATCCTACAATTTCCAAACGACTACTCTTTTGACGAACAACAGCAGATGGTCTGGAACGTTGCCATCTCCGATGCGGCTTTAAAAGGCGGTGCGAAGAATGCTCTTGAGATGTTCAAGTCGTTAGAGCCATCCGGATGTCAGGCTACTCCAGACGCGATCCGGGCTATTTTGCGACATTCTCTAGACATAAATGACATCCGGCTCGTTCAAAAAGAGTTGAGCATCCAATGCACTGTCGATCATTGGTCACTAGTGATCAACAACAATGTTCGTGCGAACACGTCTCGCAAGAAGGTCTTGGCTTATTACAAGGCAGCCAAAGCGGCAGGAATGATCCCGGATGCAGCTCTAGTTGCTCCTATCATCAGGACCCTGTGTCGGTCCAAGAATGTGGCCCCTGTCAAAGACCAGTATCTTGACGAGGCGCTTGCCATCTACCGTGATCTCGTGGAAGTCGCGCCAGTGCCGTCTACCTCTGAGTCCGTTTGGAAAGAGAGCTACGAAGAGCATTCGGCAGGTCCGGATCCCGACATCTATCATACCCTTCTTCGCGCACTTGTAACCTCGCGGGACCCGCAAAAGTACGGTCCGATCGCGTTATCGTTGGTGGAAGATATGCAGGCTCGGAGTATCCCGACGAAAGATAGCACCACAACAAGCCTCCTCATCGTCATCAACATGCGATCCACATCATCGCTAGCAGAAGCGCTGAAAGCATACAAGAAGCTCCGATCCTCCCTAGATCCAAAAGGCTACGAGCTCGTTCTCAAGACGTTCTGCAAGCTATCATTCAAAAAAGACGGAGACAGGACGATCGAAATTCCGTCCCTGACGGACTACTTTGGCATCGTGAAGGATATGCGTCGTGCAGGCGTTCCTATTACGGAGGACACTTACACTACCTACATCAAGCAACTCGGCATCATAGCTACCGAGATGAGGGACGCGGACATCCAGGACCCTTCGAGTTGCGCGGAAAGCTGCTTACTGCTCTTCGCAGGACGCACGACCTTTTGACACTGGACGCTGCCGTTTCGCCCGAGGCGAAGACATGGACAGCATTGATAGATGCGTATCAGCGTCTCGGATACTTCGGTGATGCCTATCGCGTTTGGGAGATGGTCTATCTGTCCTCCAGATTTAACGAAGTCACTGTCAGCGTCATTCTGGATGCATGCGGGTTCGCGGGGGCTTACCGCATTGCAAAGACGATCGTCACCAATCTGACGAACGATGGGCACACCTTCACCTTGCACAACTGGAACTCATGGATCGAATGTCTTTGTCGTCTCAGACGGCTGAACGATGCGGTCAAGGTCGCTGCGTGGACATGCGCAACGCCCCGACGCCGGTTGAACCGGACACTAGCACGATCAATATTCTCCTCAAGTTTTCCAGAGTCTCAGGCCAGCAGGCAGAAGTATTGGAGCGAATCGAACGGCATTTGCCATCGCTGTGGTCAAACCTTCCCCAGGAGCTGCGCACGCCATGATATGTATTTATCTATTTTCTATCTAGACAGGTCCCAAGTAATGCCCTACAAAGAATAAATTACAAGATGATCCGAATGGTTGAACAATGCGGTTCTGGCTGAAAGCCATCTAAGAACTTCTGATGAGAGAATAACGAGAGAGGAAGAGGTTTATGATGCAAGCTCTTCCACAGTGGGGCAATCACACTGAGCATTTGTTCAGCGAATGCAGCGATCCCAGGGTTCAGCAAGACTTACAACTAAGTGGAGGTCACCGTATGCTGAGGAGACAGATGAGGAAAAGAAGGCAGGACAGAAAATCAAACCGCAGACTAACCATCATCTATTCGCGATACAGTAGGCCAAAATTTCTTTTCTGTGAGCCACGGTAGAGGATAAATGGCCGTTTCCCGCGAATAAGGCCTACACGGTGCTTAGCAGTCTCCGTGAACTCAGGTGCCTCAAACTGACCTATTCCACTCGGACGAGACTACAGTAGAGATTGGGTGAGGAGCATTTTTGAGGACGTTGTTGTCTTTGGGCTGCTTCCGGCAATAATGTCATCAACCTCTTTACGTATTTGTATCATTGCATCGCAGAATCTGGAGAGAATGTGAGTTTCGAATGTCGAAATGTATGCAAAACTCCTCCCGACCTGTCAAGCTCTTCAAGGGACTCAGATTCAGTCGGTTCAATCAACATGCACGTTGAAATAGGCCAAGAACACGTGGGAGGGTGGAAACCGTAATCCTTGTGGCAAATAAGACGCACGCAAGAGAATGACATGGAATGGCATACCTGGAGACGTTTCGCAAAGTCTATTACCTTCAGCCCAGCAGCCTTGTCGAATTCGGCAAGGTCGATGAGCAACTCATGAGCTACTCGGCCATGCTCATTTGTAAAGCGCACTGAGTAGTGCCCCGAAAGTCGGTTGGCCATGTAATTGGCATTAAGTAGGGCAATCTTGGAGGAGTTGCTCAGGCCTTGTCCTCCCAGCATTTTGATGTACGCCCAGGAAATCAAAGTGATCGAAGCACTGCCGAATGGAGCAGCGCGACAGCGTCAATTGCTTTATCCGAGTCTGCCGGTATTGCTGGATGATGAGGAAGGAAAGGCGCTAGATGCTTCGCAACACAGATAGGACTGCAAAAATCCATGAGAGGCATAAGGACGTGCAGACGATGAAACACACCCAACACCAGGACCACCACCGCCGTGAGGGCTATAGTTGCTAACGTTGAGCGACGGGAATGCTCGTTGAAAGCAGGCACATACATGGCAAAGGTCTTGTGGAGGTTGAGGTGGCAGACATCGCCACCACATGTTGCCGGATTCGTGAGACCGATCTGAGCATTCAAATTTGCGCCTAATAATAAATGTGTTGATGAGTAGCCCAGATAGTAATGGGATAAAGAGCACTTGCCATCTAGATAGACTTGACCTCCGTTGTCGTGAATAATTTTACAAGCCTTGATATATGTTCAGCCACGAACGAGGTTGGTGGATTAACGACCATCATACCTCCTGAATCCCAGATTCAAAGACGCCAAAAGTCGATGGGTATGTAATCTGGAAAAACAACACCTCTCAATCACGTATGGGGCACATGTTCCAAACACAGACCAACCATGAAAGCTGCGAGCTTGTCTTTGTGTTTTTCTGCTTTAGCTTTCAGATCAGCAAGATCAAGACTTCCGTCCGGAAGGGCTTGGACGGGGACGACCTTTAGCCCTGCCATGGCGGCAGACTAAAGCCTCAACTCAGCGTAACATATAAGCCAGGAAGTAACGATACCCTTACAGCTGGATTCGTTCCATGAGCACTAAGAGGGATGAGGCAAACGTCGCGGTAGCCCTCGCCGCGCGACTCGTGGTAGGCGCGGATGACACACAGTCCAGTGTATTCTCCCGCGGCACCAGAGTTCGGTTGCAGCGTAGCAGCATAGAAACCAGTAATCTTGCAAAGATCCGCTTTAATTCCTGACATAGGACGTCAATACCCCGGAAGTACGAGATAAGAACAGGTTTACCCTGATGATAGCACGGTAGCCCTTAACCTGGTCAGGTGGAACGAACGGATGAACAGAGTTGAATTCGGGCCAGGTCAGCGGAATCATGCTACTGGTGCTGTTGAGCTTCATGGTACAGCTGCCAAGAGGAATCATGCTATGGACAAGGCTCAAGTCTTTGGATGCAAGGTGAGTGATATAGCGCAGCATCTCCGTTTCCGAATGGTGTTTGTTGAAAATGGGATGGGGTAGGATTGCCGAAGCTCGACGTAGAGCCGGAGGAATCGCAGAGACCGACGTTTCCTGAAGGTCGGACGAAGAGATGGATCGTGCGGCTGCGGCAGATGCGAAGACGTTGATGAGGTTCACCAGGTCTGCGGGAGATGTGCTCTCATCCAAAGTAACGCCAATACGCTGACCATCGATAACGGAGATTGATCCTAGCGGCTTTGGCCGCAGCGTGTACTTTGGGCGCACCGCCCGCTGCAGATGTAACGTTCACGGTCAAGGTGTCGAAGAAGTTGCTGTTCTCCACGACATAACCCATGGACATGACGTTAGACCTGAGGACCTGTGTGTACCCGTGGACTTTGTGAGCAATGCGACGGATTCCTTCGGGGCCGTGGTACACAGCATACATGGCGGCCATGTTCGCGAGAAGAACTTGACTGGTGCAGATGTTGCTGGTTGCCTTTTCTCTACGGATATGCTGTTCACGAGCTGTAGAACGATATTCAGTGACAAGCATCATATAACGAAAAGATAGCTACTCACTTTGCAGGGCCAAGCGGTAGGCCGGTTTACCATCAGCGTCCTTGCTCCTTCCAATTAGACGACCAGGCATCTTGCGCTTGAGTTTGTCCGTTACCGCGAAGAACGCGGCATGTGGTCCACCGTAACCAGCAGGGACACCAAACCTAGCAGAGTTTCCAAGAACGATATCAGCTCCCCATTCGCCAGGAGGTTTCAACATGGCTAATGCAAGTAGGTCTGTCGCACAGACAACAAGGCCCCCGCGGCATGAACCGACTGGGTCAGCTCTCCAAAATCCTTGATTTCTCCATCAACGTCCGGATACTGAACAAGAACACCACAAAGATCCTTCCGAAGAACGTCGTCGTCGAGAATCTTGAAAACGTCACGTTGAACCAATTTAATACCGAAGCCTTTAGCACGTGTGCGAAGGACAGACAACGTCTGAGGAAGGACGCCCGCATCGACGACAAAAGTCCGCCTTTTCTGCGATGAAGTGACATATGTCATCACCATTCCCTCGGCGGCGGCCGTGCCTCATCCAAAAGAGATGCATTGGCGATATCCATAGCCGACAAGGACTTGACCATGGTTTGAAAATTCACCAGCGATTCCAAACGCCCTATTCGGAGACGTTCATGCTACCTGAAGAAGAGGACCAGACGAAAGGGAAGATACCTTGAGCAATTTCCGGCTGATAAGGCGTGTAAGGGGTATACCAGGCCGGATTTTCCATCACCTATATGTTATAATTGAGCAAGCACGAAAAGGAGACAAGAAGGGAGGAGACGGACGTTGCGCAGAATGACGGGGGGCACAACAGCCGAATGATATCCCATACCAATGTAACTTTTAAACTGCTTGTTTTCGCCAGCCAGGACTTTAGCTCTATCCTGAAGCTGGGACTCGCTTAATGGAGTAATTGAGGCATTATTGAGAGATGTCGGCGGTATGCGAATCTGGGGAGGGATGGTATCGCGGACGAAGTCGTCCATGGAGTCGTAACCCAGCTTCGAAAGCATGATAGACGCTTCGCGGTCATCTGGGCCAATGTGTCGCTCGGGGAAAGCATCGACAGGAGAAAAGAGAGACGGAGGCGATCGAAGGGTGGTCAGGCGTCGCAGACGACAGGAAAAATGGACGACAGGAGCCTGAGCAGAGGCGCAAGCCCGGCTGGATAGCGCGAAGCTATCATCGTGGGGTGATTGGAAGAGATAAGCTCAATAAAATGCAGAAATAGAAAAAAAAATCCCGGAAATCAGGTGAGGGAAAAAGGGCAGCGGAAGTTCACCGAGCCATTCACCGAGTAAAGCTCGTTAAGCCGGCTGTTTTAGAGCGATAAGGTCACTGGCAGCTGCGTCGGCGAATTGGCGCGTAAAAACGCGTAAAAAAGGGCGCATTGAGGGCGGGGCAATGAGCGGCGTCGTGTTGAGCAAAGAGTGCGCGGGGACGGCGACACGACGCCCGCTCTAGAGGATGGACAAAATCTTTTTTTCTGGCTCGGAATTGGCTCGGAAGAGCGGGCTGCCGCGTGACGTCATAGCCAAGTCTTCGACATCAGCGCAATCCCATCCAAGCACCCAACACGCGCAAACAAAAGCACATCGTCTGCTCCTCGCCTATAATAGCATCAACCCTGTCTCACACAATTTTTAGAGATCAGACACTCACGGTCGTCGTGGCTCCGCCGCTCTGGCCTGCAGTCCATTCGCTTCCATCTCCCTCGCCACCGTACCCATCGCTGCGTTCGCGGACGTCGCTCCATCTATTTTGTCCTCGTAGTAGTCAACCACCCCAGCACCGCTCGCAACTCTCCAGCGCTTCGTCACTTCATCACTTTCCCCCGCCTTGTCAACCTTGGGAGGGCAAGCAATTTCAGCAGCGTCTCTTGTCGTCGCAGGGTCGTCGATGACCGGACCAGTTCGTACTAACTATTAACAGTGTCAAATGAACGAATATCACGGCAGCGCTTACAATCAATTCGTGGAGAGATCCTGGTGTCGGAAGATAGATTTCGGCCTTGCTGATACACAGGCTCAAGAGGCATATCGTCTTGAGGACACCTCAACCTTTGTGCAACAGACAGTCAATTCTCCCTTACCTCTTGCACTAGGAATGCTACACCTCCGGTTGTACCAGCTCATCTAATTTCGTGTACAGAAAGTTGAGCATGGTCAGCAACGTCTGCCACAACTCTTTCCAATGGTATTCTAGAACATAATATCAAGTTCAGTCCAAATCGAAGGATTACATGCCTCACCCAAACGCAGAACCTTGTCTTGTAGAAACCACACGATGCGATAGCAAACCCAGATACATACGCTGAAGAGATTGAATATGAGCATCAAATAAACAGGGAATGCCTTACGTGTACGAATACACTTCTAGTTGCTTGTGGAGATTGTGCCGCAACCATAGCACGCAACAGTCCAGCAGAGCACAGACCGGTGGCCGCTTTGGATGTGGCTTAGGCAAAATCGGCAGTCTCTATCAGACGTTCCAGCATCAGCAACGTTGCAAATGCAGAAAATGAACAATGGCACCTGCCGACAGAGCTGGATGGTTTCATCAGCAGATTGGCAAAGCATAGACATAGCAGCATTGTTATCCGTCAGCGCAAGCAACAGGTTCAGGCAGAGTTTTGCGTATGCGCTACACCGAGGCGAGGCGGCCGAAGAGCAATGCGTTAGCATATAAGATGCCAATGTAAAAAGTAAAAATGGCGAAGGCTTGAGGTCGCCCGAGCGACCGTCGTCCACGCTCATCGCAGTGCTCACAAAGACCTTTGGAAATTCAGCATTGTTGTGTACGAACTCGAAGAGCGTCAAGAGTACAACAGCTTGGGGTACGGGTCCTGCAGGGAAATCTCATTGGGTAGTCTAGCAGAGAGAAAGTAGCACCACTCACTGGTCTTTAAAGAGCTCCCGTGGAGGGTCAGCAGGTGTCGAGGTAATCAACCGATCTGGTCGCAAGGACGAGAACAGGGACTCAAGGGATGCCCGTATGGCATTTCGGGGAATCTCATCATCCACTACGTCCCGGTATGATCTAGTGATAATCTCATTTAAGCTCCCGCGAGCGCCTAAAGTGTCACGCATACCTGATAGCGAGTTCAAGGGGGCGGCTCGCAGCCCAGCTGATCTGCTTCAGAAGGTCTTGGTCCGCAGTCTCCCTTATGCGCCTGAGATAAGGGTTGAGCCTTGCTGCGTCGGACTTGTGATAGTTTGCTAGTAAGCCCAGTAGCAGCAGTGCTTCGGACGCAAATTCAGACGTTGCAGGTGACTTTATAAACTGGACCAGCGCAGAATAAATCAAAATGTTCCTGTAGGACATTCGTCCAGGACAAGGAAGTAGATACGCAACTGCCGTTATAGACGGATATAGATCTACGCGCAGAAAATAAGCTCCAGGACTGAGTTGCGCGATTCCGCTCACAAAGGAGACGGCTAGTCGCATGCATTGGTGACGCAAGTGGGCTGAGGGAGGACCTTAATGAATCTATGCCTCTCTTACGAGTTGGCGAGCACTTACCAGGTGCCCGCTCATTGACAATGACCTCATTGACAAGGTTTGCGAGGCCCTGTGATACCACGACGTAGAGTCAGTATCCAATGTGAGCATGTGCACATAGGAAACGCTGAAACTAGACGGTGTCGCGTTAACGTACCGTGAAAAATCCATCTGCGCCGCCGACGCCTCCCGCGAAGACGTCCATAACCTCCAATCCCGTCAAATCTTCTCCAACACCCCCGCGTCGCGATCTCTAGCGTCATAAGTGCATGTAACTTTCTCCCGTTGCCGTCCATCGCCGCGCGGGCGTGAAACAAGCACGCCTCAAAGAGCGTGTTCAGGAAGAACTAAATCACTGAATCGTCTCAGCGATGCACACATGTAGATCCGAAGTCGGGCTCAAGAAATGACCTTGAGGCGATGCAGACAAGCGTCTTTTGAGACGCGATGGAATCGCGTTCGAGATAGTCTCGCTTGACGTCGAGGTCAAGCAGGTCCGCATAAGCCTGGGTCCTTGCTTCGGGCGAGTTAAACCCTGGCGGGACCTGCCCCTCGAATAAGCTTCCATATATCGATTCAAACTTGGGAGTAACAAGAGACGGTCTATGACCGAAACTCATTTTGTATGAATGCGGAGGCCAAGTTGGCGTTGGTGTCTTACCCCGTGTGATGATCGCATGATCGATCACGCCACCTGTTTGCAGAACTTACAAGCAGAGTACATACTATGTTTTCGTGATTTATGTGAGCTAACTACTCACAGAACCACTCAGACCCGCGTCCACCATCTCTGTTATCCAGCCCATCAATACCTCATCCCGTATTCGCACGTTCTCCATCAGCCGTCGTACAGCGATGAACGCTCGCCTGCCCCTCCTCTCACCCTCTTGCTCGTCCCTGGAGACGGCTTCGCCAAAGTCCGATCCCTGTTCTTCTGTGTCCTCCACTATGCCCGGAAACCCAAAGTGGTCCGCATCCAGGCGCGGCGCGGTATCCGCAGATGCGAAGGATGTCCGAAAGAGTATCCGGATGCAGAGCAGTGCCGTCAAGGCGCTGGATGGTGGATCAACGATCGGTCGCTCATATGTGATAAAGGTGTTGCGTGGGGGTGGCAGTGGTCGTTCTGTAGGCCTTTCAATGGGATATGGTGAATCATCCGAAGACAGTGTTATTGTGTCGCTCTGCGAAGGCGGCTTTTCTGCTGGCCGGCTGCTCGACAGATGCGTCAGTACGTGAGCACGGAGGGCGCGTTTCGGCGATGGCCCCTTTGAGCATGTCGACCACAGACAGGGAAATTCAGATGGCTCTGCAGCCACTAGGTGTTCGAGAACGTGGTCATAGAGTTCCCCCAAGGATTGGAATGCAGGAACAGCACATTGCGAACGGTCCCATAAACACTTGAATCTCTCCGTATCCACGCTCTCTTGTCTTCTGGCAACGCCTTGCACGACAAACTTCTGTACAGGTCCCGGTAATACCACAGCCTGTGCTTGCGGAAAGACGGAATTAACGTTTTTGATTACTTCTGCCGCAACAGATAACGCATATTGGTCTGCGTAAGGTGTGAACGTGTCCTTGTACAAATTCCAAAACTCAACCTGTGTCACTGCACCATCCGGTTTCGCGATAAACATAAGTTTCATCCTGAATCATATTGAGAATCGCTACAGTCGGTTTACAAAATAAGGTGACACACACCAGTCACAACACCGCTGAGGTTCGGGCTCCGATACCAAGGTTTCCAACTCTTCCTTCGTGAGCTCATGGTTGCGGGGAGCAACGGTGCTCGCCGGGATAGTTCGAACGGGTCCGCTGACGTCTAACGTGACCTTTTCCTCGAGCGTCTGCTGTTCGCTGAGAAGCATGCTCACAAGCAGCTTCAGCACCGCGGGCATTTCTGGATGCAGCAAAAAAGCTTTCGCAATGGACAAATGGAGATATGACGTAGAGATAATTTAGGCAGGCATCGATGAGTGGCTTGTCAATGAACAGAGGTAATACTTGATGGCGGCAGAGAGGGCCGGGGACTCGGGGATATGCAAGCGGCGTTAGTGGGGTTGGAGAGTACGGCTGTGAGTGCCGTCAGGGAGGCGATAATCATAGACCGATTGGAAGATTCCGATACGATGCGTAAGAGTGGCGAATTGGATTGGCGGCGAGCGGCGTAGTGGGGGTGATGACGATCTTCGATGCCATGACGTGGAAGATGTCTATGGCACTGAGCACAAACTCTGCATGCTCGTCTCTATCGAACTGCAGCAAGTGCAACGCATTCAGCACCATGGGGAGTGTATGGGAATGATTTGTGAGCTCCCAAGCGTTTTGCTCGTTCAGGGCGGCGTTGCGGAGGGTGAAGAGCGATTCGAGGGCAAACCGTCGTTGTCGGGCTAGTTCTGCGGCGGAGAGAAGAGTGACAGCTCGTCTGTAAAGGATTTGTAGCCTTCATGTATGTACCATTCCGGCCATTCGAATAATGCGTCTATGAGGCCAGGGATGGATTTAAGGAGGAACTGCTCGTTGTGCGTCAAGCGACACAGACGATCTAGGGACCATGCGACTTCGGAGTGAATTCCTGAACGGAGGGAAAGGGCCATCCTATTGCTTGGGATGCTTTCGGTATACCACCCTATCAGTTAAAAAAAAAAAAACGAACGGTCAGCAAGACCATCTTGTCGTCCATACCGGAGCGGCGTACTTTCGTAGTCATCTCGCACATCGGGTCGGGAAGGAGCTTGGGGTTGCGTGTAGGTCCCCGCTTGCCGATAATACGTCGTGGACGGGAGTCTCGCCACAGCGCTAGCAGTGCGGTCATGGTCGCCGAGGATGAACTAAATAACAGTTCGCGTGTACTTGACGCGATAACTTTATGATAACGTGACCACCATCAATTTTTTACTTAGACTAAAAGGTATATAACAATAAATATGCAAAGCTGTATCAATGTTCATGTATCTTCCTCGCCCGTATTCCCTCCTTTCCATTTAGCAAGAATTTTTTTCCTGTTGGATTCACGACCCTCGGGCCGGCTCGCAACGTCGAACAAACCGCGTAACAGCTCTTTTCGTAGCTGCAGAGGTTGGAGGGTATTCACAGCTTCCAAGTCTCCGGAGCTTGCATTTGACAACAAGTTGCTGTAACTTGGTGTCTCCGTCGCAAGGCGGACGCGTTTGACGGCTCGTTCCTCAGACTCCGAATCCAAGCCCAGGACTCGGATGGCAATGCCGAGAACAAGGTTCAAAGAGCGCAGATTGCACGCGTTTGAATGTGACATTAGCTGGCGTTTGTGCAGCGAGGACATAGAATGGTTGGAGCAGGACATTGAGAGGAGCGGGAGGGAGAGGCGATGGCGCGTCTGAAGGCGGATTACCCATAGCTTTATCCAGTTCTTCAGCGTATATGTCACATAAATGATAGGCAAGGCCAGTGGGAACTTTGATGTCAGATGGACTAGACAAAGGGAAAGCGCAATGAACCAATGGAAACTGCATGGTTGAATGAACTTGAAAAGAAACCGACCATAGAGGTCCCCCCGAGCCGGATTATATCGTTATACTCATCGCATGCGGTTCTGCTCCACCCGTTGCGCATCAATAACCGGAAAGACACGTTGACGAACCTCCTGACAAGCATATAGTATTTATCTATGCTGAGGAGATGTTTGGTCAGATCAACAGAATTGACGAAACGGACGGAAAATCCAAACCGTAGGCGATCGATACCATTCCATTCTCTAACCATTGCTACCCAGAAGCCACGAAGGAAAGCGAGCGATGCGGATGTTGAGGTGATGGTCAGGACGAGATCAGCTAGCTCAGTTGCGAGGGCCTGCTGCACCAAAGGCTTGTCGGACATCCAGAAGCCTGCCGAATGAGACAAAATCAGAAATACAAAGAAAAGAGTCACACCATAGAAAATGCCCTTCCAGAGTTTGTCCATCTCTGGCTTTTCGAGCAGTGCTGAAGATGGATCTGAGAGAAAGACGGCAAGATTTTTTACGGCCTTGTCGCGCACTTTCTTGTCTTGGAGCGTGTTAGTTGCCTAAGACAGTCTAAAATCGAGCACATACCATTGGATGCAAGGTGCTTCGCAAGCGGCGGGGCGGACATGGCATCGAGGACGGAAAAAAATTAGGGTCACGAGACCGATACGCCAAAATGTTTGATGAACGTAACCCCTCATCAACAAATGTCGCCTATAACTTGTCACGGTGAGCAGTCCTCTTGAGCGAAGACGCGTTAGCTTACTAGGTCGTAAGTCCTCGACGCATCCATCGGAAAGCCCGCATCCGGCGTACATGTCCATCTTCAAAGGCTGGAGATTTCTAGGGAAGGCGATCCAGATGTCTTCCTGCCTATCGCCAAGAGGTTAGACCGCCTACCACGGTCAGGACCACATCCTGACGATTTGCAGCATGACGAATGCTCACGGCCGCTGTCTCGATCTTCTCCCCGATCATGACTCTGAGGAAGCTAGACGAGAGGGCACCAATCTCGTAGCTGGTCAAACGTACAAGATCATCTTCAAAACAAAGGATTACTTTGAGAGCACCAAGCGTAGTTCTTTCTATCCATGGGTCGAAGTAAGTGGATTACATGTTTGCGAAACGAAATGCTGAATACGCCTTTTGCAGGTGTGCTTCACAATCGAGAAACCTGATGAGCACTATCACATCCCCATCCTACTCAGCCCCTACTCTTTCACTACGTACAAGGGTAGCCATTAACCGGTCATCGGGTGCCGTCGGACAACGGGGCGGAATGTGATTTTGAGCACCCTGCCCTCCGCCTCGGCTTGGGTCAGACATTTTAGATCCTTTTCATCAATTCCTATCTAGCATCCTATACCGATGCGATAACTCGATGCTGTCGGATTCGCATATCTCTGCGAAAAATGGGAGTTTATGCACAGGAGCGTTGCAAGTGGAATATTCGCACACTGCTAATAACTTTTGACGCGCTCGGGTTTGGTCATGTCAGTGCCCGGGTGGTGAATTGTAACAGCGTGTCCATCAAAAGGCAAAGCAATGGAAAGCAAATTGCGTCGTCTACTGTATCTACAGCAACAGATATAATGTAATAACAGGCATCTTGCAGAGAATCTTGGACGGAGAGGCTATGATGGACAATGAAGATGCAACAAGTCATGTGCGCGGAGTGGGTGCGGGTGTGAGAGGGAATATACAGAGTGAAGGCGCAGAAACGGGTGGCCACGGCGATCATTGCACCAACACCCTGTCGTACGCTATGCCCCGGACGCGCCCTCCTTGCATCGATATCCTGACGTTGTTCAAGAACTGGTCTCGGTTCTTGCTCATCTCCGTGGCGGCATCTTGATAGATATGAGTTCGAATCAGGCAATGGTCTCGGGAAGATAGAACGAACGCGTCCCGACCTTTGTTCAATGGATCATCAGCGTTGGGCTCTAGAAATAGGTATTGCAATCCGACCATGACGGAGTTGAGGTTTAATACGGGTTTCCAGTCTTCTCGCAAGATGTTTAAACACACGTTGCCCTCGAGGTCCACATTGGGATGGTAGATCTATGAAGCATAAGGTAGCAGGCGTAATCAGCTAGGTCGTGTGCACAGTCCTGCCATCTGCCACTCACCTTCTGCGTGCACTTTACCTTAGGAGGCTCGTGCGGGTAATTTGTGTTGATGGCGAATGAGAAATTGAAGGCACCATTTTTATACATGCCTGAGCGTTGGTGTGGGTTGAGTCGAACTCTTCTTCTCCGATAGTGACACGCGCTTACCCTCGTCGGGTGTGATCGTCAGCGTAAAGTTGAGCAGATCAGCGGGATCGGGGAAATTTGTCCTCATCGTCGAAGGCAGGTCCAATTCCGTGAGATCTGTCACCGGATGCAAGCCGTCTGTCAGTGTTCCTCCCAAGGACAAATGGGATGAACTACCTCACCCTTTTGGACTCTGATCTGGGCAGCACTCGTCTTTGGCTTCTTCTTCGCTGCTGCATCCTCGTTCTTCTTCATACTCCATATCTATGGGGAAAACAGCAATAAAATTATCAAATACTGGCACGAAATAAGGAGAAAGCCCGCTTGCCTTGATCATGTTGGATATATAGATTGTTAGGAGATGTGATAATTGCGGTTTGTGGTGGTGGTCGGGTGCTAAAGAACAAAGTGCAGGGCTGGGCTCAGAGTCATGCCGACTGCAGCGCCGAACTGCCATGTCGTCTGGACGTGGTGGCTGTGCTACATGTGCCTCTACCATGCTTGGCCAGCATTTCGTCCCAGATCCAGCCCAGCTGGACAGGACTCTTGATCGCCGACATCCAGAGTGATGGACCTTCCTATTATTGACCTCGATCTCTTCCTCGCTGGTGACCATGACGCGCCAACCGTCATTGCAGAGTGCAAGAGGGTGGGGCCACCTCTATCTTCCTCATTCATCGGACATCTTCTAACCCAAAATTCCGTCCGTTTATCAAGGCCGCTGATGCCTTGATCACATACGGGGCCCTACTTTTGCGTGATTCCCGCGTCTCCGAGCAAGACAACGCTGTCTTCCTCGATCTGCTAGAAGACTACTTCAATCAGTCGATCAGCGAGCTCAAGAGGGACGAGCGTCCAGAGCTGAGCTACCAGGTCGGCGTCACACTCGAGAACACGGAGAAGCCGAAATGCGCCGTCGACGAGCCTTGTCTCCGCATCATCGAACGTTTGGACCCCGCAGAGCGGCCTCTCGACATTAGTGCGCATAATCCGGATCCTAAATGCCGGTTCTTTTGGAGGATGAGCGAACATCCTCCTTATCAGACACAGTTCGCTGCGTTAAACGCGCCGAATGTCGTCCCCCAGGCCGAGCATCTGAAGGCTCGTTGGATGTCTGTCATGGAAAAGTGGGGGAGCGCCATGAAAGCTGCGTGAGCGTCGGAACCTTCATGCGTCTTCATCCCCATTGCAATATTTACTCGTTCTTTTCCCTATGCAGTGTCGCCGACCTCGCTGAAATGGTCACCTCAGGGCTTGGATTAGCCGCGGAAACCTTCAAAGAAGCAGGGAGATATGGGTATGTGCACAACCCATCAGGTTCACTTCACGCCAACGACGCTTGTTTTAGCCCGCATATCCTTGCACCAACTGCGTCGGACCTCGTCAAGTATGGCAAGAAAGACACCATCCTTGCTGGCTTTCACTCTGATCTCAACTTTTTAACAATCCACGGGCGCTCGCGCTATCCCGGGTTGAATATCTGGGCACGCAACACGGGAAAGCGCATCCCTGTCAGGATTCCTGAAGGAAATTACCTCCTTGTTCAAGCAGGAAAGCAGCTGGAACATCTCAGTGGTGGTTTGATAAAGGCTGGGTACCATGAAGTCGTTGTGAATGATGCAACTTTGGAGGTGCGTACGCATTCGGTGTTTGACTTGCGAAAAGGCAACTTATCTTGCGTGTTAAAGGCAGTGGAGAAGCGCATGACACACTTCCCCGACCGGCCGCTCATTCGTATCTCATCAACGTTTTTCTGGCATTTGTCTTCAGATTACGATCTCGCACCGTTGCCACAGCTTGCGTCACGCGTTGAGGCGATCAAGGCCGTCACAGATAATATAGAGGAATACCCTATATATGAACCCATGAAGGTGGGACAACAAGTACAAAAGTATGTTTGCCATTCATTCACCGTAATTCTTCTTAACTCACTGGTGTAATAAAAATTTTAGCGAATTGAAACACATCGCCTTGATGGCGTGAACATTTATTTTATATCAACAAGTCACGTCGTGCAAGTTGGATGGATATACGTTCGAACGGGAGTCCTAGTAATTCATTTTAAGTTCGGTTCTAGCAACATTTTACCGCCTGTCTGTCAGGTCACAGGAGCTACTCCTCTTGCATCGGGGCCTCGAGCATCGGCGTGACGTGACTCTCTCTGATTTAATCCGAATCAAACGCCTGCACATCCATCTCCATCATGTTGGCAGCGGGTTCACAATTTCCACAATGGCGTTCTGCTTCCCTGGAAGAGTTCGTTTCGGCACATGTTGTGGAGCCCTTCTCGTGGTTAGACCTTGATAACGATGAATTTAGGTCTGACGGTAGACCTGACTACAGCTCAGAACGAATGTCGAATTCCCTTATCCAGAATTCAATTTGTCCTCTTGTCATGAGTACTGACCTTGCAAGGCTGGAGTTCTTGGACCAGTAGAGGAAGGCTTGCATGAGAATTTCCTGTTACATGCGCTTTGCAAAATAAATGCATTAAAATGATTGACAGGATGCGTTGTTCCAAAATGCTATGCACATAAATTGTTTCTCCTACGTTGTCCTAGATGTCTCTTTTGTTTAAAAGCGATTTAAACGGAAGGGGTGGTGCGCATTCGCTCCAGTATGAGGGCAGATATCAGGATGTCATCGAATAACTCATGACCCTGCGGGGATACCTCAAGTCTGGTCATTTCCGTGGGGCGTCCGACCTTTCGCGGGTGCGTTGGCGGCAAGAATCTTGCCAGCAAATTAGTGTTGACCTTGTCCTTTGACGAGAAGCACTGTCGTATGACAGACAGTCAAGGGAAGGAAACAGTGACGATTGTACGGCATCCTCACTGTAAACCCTGGTCCTGAGCTGTCGTCCCAGTAGAGAGACGAGGGTTTTTCAAATTCAGGAGTCTTCCAAACCCACGCCTTGAAAGCCAATGATGCGCCTTTCGCTCCGCAGGCAGAGGAACGGGCTTGGACTTACGTTTTTAAATGGACGATAGCCTGATTCCAAGAGGTCGCTTATTGGATACTCGTTCCGCGAATGCAGACTGTGCCTGTCTTTTTGTTAGTCAAGCCCATCCTAGAAACATCCAATACGGGACAGAGGCAAGAAACTTTAGTGACTTTGCTCGAAGCCGGACAAAGGCTGGAAGACCTGAAGACAAGACTGAAACAGCAACTCACTCAAAGTCGCCCATGAACTCGCCTTGTATGGAGTCCCTCCGTATAGTGGTAATGCAAGACGAGGGTGTGAAGCAATTCATGGTGACCGATATGTGATACATCGGTCTGACGTTCAAAAGGTCTAATGGAGGAGAAAGGACCATGCAGTTTGCCATTTCGGGGGGTTGCCAGAAGGTATAAGTGATGGTGCTGAACGGCTTCCGGGTGGTCTGATATCTGAACTGGCCGAGCTCGGTTCAGTAATATGTGGTGCGCAGTAATTGTCGAAGACAACTGACCCAGGAGGAGAGATGTTCGACGCTGACAGGCCATATTGTAGGGCTGGATGGATCGGGGGCGGTGCCACCTTCGGACTGTTGGAAGTGGTGGGTGAGTCGTCGGACGCGCTGGAGAGCGCCACCTTCGCCTGGATATCGCTGGACAAAGATATTAGCCTAAGCACACGAAATACCTTTGGATGCATACCTGGGAGATGGTATAATCATGGGTTCCCAGACGACGTCTTGCCAAGTGACTCCAACCTTTTGAGGCCAGACACAAGCTGTGTTTCGTCTGATGTATAAATACACTGTGTCAGCACTGCATTGCTAGACGGTATCTGCGGACTGTCGTCTAGCACAACTCTTCGGAACCCGACACGACGTTGTGCGCATGTCTCAATGCCCTAGATCAAACCAAGATCGTCTATTCAATTAACAACCTAGATTATCTATGAAAAACTCTAAAGCAGTAGTCAAGCTAGTGAGGGTATTCCGAACGACCGAAGCACGCTCTGCAGCTTCACAATCATTTCATCCCATTCGGCTTCTGGGTCTGAGAGCGCGGTGATGGCACCTCCAGCACCAATAACCCAATCTTCGATGCGAGGGATATCGGCAGTGGGGCCATGATCACCATTGCCATTCACGAGTTTCGAGTGTTGACTATGCTTGAAACAGCTGCGGATCGCGACGGACCAGTCCCCACTGCCACTTACACACCAATAGCCGAAGACGCCAGAGTAGACACTTCGACGGTCGTCCTCCAAAGTCTGTAGAATTTCGACACTCCGCTTCTTGGGCGCGCCCGTCATGCTGCCTATCGTCCGATTATGGGTGAAATGCCACTAATTGTTATCATTGGAGATGACTCACCGGGAGGCAAGCTCCGCTTGAGCACTTCCAAACCCATCTGGTTGAACGGATCGAGGTCTGGATGGGCTCGTCGGCCTTCAATAACGCTCACAAGTTGCCACACTGTCTCGTACTCCTCGACACTGCAGAACTTGCTCACTTCTACATCGTCACCTAGTGTCCCATGGAGATCGTGACGTATGAGATCTACAATCATCAAGTTTTCGGCGACTTCCTTATTAGACCCAGCCAAAAGTCGCTCGGCGGCTGCATGGTCGATTCCAGGCGCTTTACGCACAGTGCCTTTAATCGGACGTAGTTGATAGAGGGATTCAGGTGTCCGGCCGTATGACAGGAACCGCTCTGGCGATGACGATAAGAGAGTTGTAGGCTGAAGTCGGAGGTATGCTGAATGTGGTGCGGGATTGCTCTTCCTGAGAGCTTTATATCGTTCCCACGACGAGGAGCCTGTTGAAGGCACCTCAGGGACAGAAATGCGAGTGTGAGCGGTGAGGCAAAGTTCATAGGAGTCGCCAGAGTAAATGTACTCTTTAGCTTTTTTAATGCGAGCAATATATTGCGACTTGTCAGGTATTGCAACTTTCAAAGGACGACATGTTGACGGACTAAGAAGCGGGGAACCCTCGCTGCTTTCGGAGATGGCGGTCAGTTTGGCTTTTGTATCGGCAATCCAGGTACTGTCTTCCGGAATAAGGGATTGGATATGAACTTTGCCGGTCGCCGAATCAATCACAACACTGCGCTCCACGAGAACCAGATTGACGTCGGGATGAGCGAAGGAGGATGATTCGGGTGGCACGGGCACCCCTAGATAGCCCAATCCCAGCTCGTAGCTGAAATAGCCAACAAGGCCACCCCAAAACGGAATTTCGTCACTGCCACCTGTTGCCCCGCGGCGGGCCATGAATTTGGAAAGCCACGACCATATATCATGCGAACCCAAGGGGATTAGGGACTCGGTTTTACCGCTATATAAGAAAACATGGGAATCGCCTGTGTAGTAGTTAATCCGCAAGGAATCCGGTTGCAGGGATGCTATAATGGTGAAACGACCTGGTTGAGCAGCGGATTCAAGTAGCACGAAGGGGGAGGCCTCATCCGAGGCACCAAACGTTTCGCAGACGGCGGTGACAGAGATATTGCGAGCGTCGATCACGATGCTATCAACAGTGGTAGGGTAAGGTACCGTCAACTCTTTTGAAGAGTCAAAAGGGGGCGCCTTGAAGGAAGGAACAGGAACTGAGGGCCAAGGAGTAGGAAAGGCTCGTAAAGCTCCAGCATCCCAGGACCTTGGAACTCTACGGCGGACACTTTGCCATTCCTGAGCCAGTTTCCAAAAGTTGCAGAGAACGTCGTTCCCTCCTCCCGTAGTGCGGATGGATTCCGGATGGTATTGAACGGCCCAAAATGGTCGACTCCGATGTTTAGCAGCCATGACCACTCTACCATTTTCCTCATCGTCGGCCCAAGCAAGCTGCTCGAGTTCGCCCCCTTCATCAAATGACACATGTAGAGAATGATAGCGCACTGCAAAGATGGGGCCAACTCCGTCGAAGAGATCCGTTCCCGCATGTTGTATATGAGATATTTGGCCGTGCTTCACCGAATTCAAGCGTTGCAAGTGTGCTCCGTGCTCGTAACAGAGACTTTGTAGCCCGAGACAAACTCCAAATATCGGTAGAAGATAGGCATCCGCTATCTTCCACAAATCCTTCACGAAGCCGATATCATTAATTTTTTCGGGAGAACCGGGGCCAGGACCAACAATTATGGCAGAAAAGTATGGTAGCAGGGGTATAATCTGATCTATGGTGAATTCATCATTTTTCACAATGTAGATGGTGCAGTCCCGGATAGACGATCGACAGAGTGCAGCGAGACTGGAAGGAGAGTCAGATTTTGATTTCAGGAACGCGAAGGAAATCGAACTTGCTTGCAGGTGAAGGAGTCGTACGAGTCCACGAGTAAAACTCTGGGCTCCTCAAGTGACATTGTGACAACCCAGAAGTGCTGGTCAAAGCTGAGGATCCGTCAGAGGCTGAAGGTGTGATGAATGAGTACTCTGTGAGTAGTTACCATGGAGGCCGTGATTATAAGGCAATCCAAAGGCGATGGATTTGGAAGTTGGAAATGAAAGAAAAAAAAGGGATCGACGATGGGCCTTGCGAGGCTAACGGACCTAATCGGATGACTCGCAATCAGGGTTCCGAGGTAAATTTTTCAAAACAAGGAAGAATGTGCAACGATGACAAGTCTTTCATCTGGATTGCACGAGATGTGAGGTCGTGAACAGTGAATGTGCAGCGACAAAGGCTAGCTTGCTGTAAGACAGTCCTCGGACATTTTCGTTGCGCCGCTGGCAGTGTGCCCACCCTCTGCAACACGTGACGCAGCGACATGGCAAATCTCACAATTTCTCCCATTTGTGAAGTCTGCTGCATGTGTATATCTACAGCACGCCCAGAGAATCGACCATGGCATCCGTCCCTCTGGCTCAGGATGTATTTCAACGGGTCAGTTACCTGCATTCGAGTCGGAGTCGTGTTTCATGTGCATTTACAGCTGAAACCTGTCTGCGTTCCGCTCATGGGTTCGTCGCTCCTCACCCCGGCCTCCATATCCAGGGTCTCGAAACTTCTGACCGACCTTATTAATGTCCTACACGATGTCAAATCTTCTAATCTCCTTCTCACACCGTCGCTGATATCTTACACTTTTTTCCCACTCTCTACCATATTACGTCGCAACAACTCATTGGAAATTCCCGACCAGGTTTTGGAAAAGATTTTCATCGCGCTGGCCATCCTATGCGATGATTGGTGGTGGACCTGTGACCTCGCCATCCTTGAGCAGATATTCATGTTGTGCGGATCCGTTATAGGAAGCATGGAAATCAAGGGCAAAACGAAAAACCGTGACGACGAAACCAAGCAAGCAGCTACTCAGTGCCTATTCTCGCTCTTGCGTCCTAGGGGAGTAGACGAAGCAGAGTCCCACGATGCGATTAATCCTCAATCTCGTTTGAACGAGCTCCAAGATTATCTACGCACCGACAAGTTTCTCCCAATTTTCGGGCGGACCTTAAATCATCTCCTCATTGCATCAGAATCCCGTCGCCTGGATTTGCAGCGGACTTCTCTAGATGTCATTTACGTCATGATTGATGTCTATGCGCCTGACGATCTTGTCCCTTCCATTTTGCCTGGGTTGGTCAGTACAATGGTGAAGGTCTCTCATGGATCAGCGAAGGGAAGGGGCTGGGCAAATGGTGAAATCGTTCTCCGCGCGCTGAATATCCTGCGCTCCATCATCATCAAGGCGATCGGCAACGACGTCTGCATTCGTGAAGGTGCCATTCACCGCGTGGTTGACCTCGAAGATTTTGCGCCTACAGATGAACCCACAGTTTCTCATAACACAGAACCCCGTCCTTTCGCCACGCGACGTACGCCAGTGTGGCTGAGGGGAACCTCTTCGCAAATCCTGATTGCGTTGAACTCATTGACACCCCTTATATCCCATCCCAACCCCACTGCACTTCACGCATTGTCCTCTTTTTCGCTCGAAATTCTCAAAGCGACTTCTTTAACCTTGTCGCAGATCCAACCCCTCTTGCTATCGTTTCTTCTATCGCTGTCCAATTCAATATTCCTCACGGTCTCTGATGAGGCGCACGCATTTCTGCTTCAGCTACTGCAGGAGCCTCCCGATACATCGGCTGCTATTCTGCGAGTGCTGTTGCAGAGCACTCGAGATTATTTGTCAGCCTTGCCGAGCCTTCTTCTCAGCCACTCTGAATCGAAGGTGGACCACATTGCAGGATTGATAGAAGCCGTGTGCAGGCTCAGCGTGCCTCGCGACAGCGGTCCGATGCACATCCGTGCGATTGCAACCGGCTTGGGAAATTTTCTTGGTCCCTCAGGAGGGATTGAGAAATGGGGTTGGGGTCTTCTTTCGGTCCTCGAGCTCAACGAGCCTACGGTCACGGAATCCCAGATAGACAGCGCACGATTGATCCTGGATGATAGTCAGATATCTGCTCAGCCCGCAGCCTTTCCAGAGGTGCAACTCAGGCACGCCTCTTCATCCGAGACGCGGAATGCATTGGAGCGAATGTTTCGAGCTCTTGGCCAGGCTTCCGGAGATAGTTGTCTTTTCTCTGTAGAATGGTTCTACAAAGTTGGCCAGAGCGGGACGGGAACCAGGGCTGTCTCCGCGCTATGGTGTGCATGTCGACTTCTGGAAGGTGTCTCAGGAATCTGTCTCTCTCATCCGGCAGCACGGGATATACGGTGGCGTCCATGGAGCAAAAGATTGTCCAAACTAGCGCGTTCCTTGTCCAAAAGTACTTCGGAACTTTGGGACGAACTGCCCTCTGAGGAAGCGGACGAGGGATTGGAAACTGATGTCAGTGAACATGAGGCTGATGTTTCTGTGCGTTTTATCACAGGCATCCCCTCTGTTCCCGAAAATTTGCGCCTCATCCAAGGACATGCGGCTAACAACCGCCCTGTCTCCAAGTCGCAGCCAATTCTTCGCAGGGCCCTTTGCCTGCAGCTTCTCGCAATCTCAGCCGGAGTCTTGGAAACGCGTTTCTCTTCCCTGCTCATCTACACTTTATATCCTATACTCCATTCAATTGTATCGCCCATCATCTATCTGTCGGCTACTGCACATGCCACACTCGATTTCGTCACAGTAGCGACGTCTTTCGCGTCACCGTCGAACCTTTTGCTGTCAAATTTTGATTATGCGCTGGATTCTGTGTCTCGCCGTCTCACTCGCCGTTGGTTAGACGTTGATGCCACGAAAGTACTTTCCCTTCTCGTTCGGCTGGTAGGGAGCGACATCGTTGACAGAGCTGGGGACGTGGTGGAGGAATGTTTCGACCGCTTGGACGAGTTTCATGGCTATGGCGTTGTCGTTGAAGGCTGGTTGGCGTCCTTGGAGAAGTCATACAAGCCATTGGGGAAGACTCCGCAATTCAGCTGGCCAAGTCACCCTCGGAACCACAGTTTCCTGAGAAAAACCGATCCCTTGGCGATCTTTTTCAGTGGATGTCGCAGAGACACACCAAGTCCGCTGACTGGAATGGTGAGACTGACTACGGACCCGCACCTCGTGAGGCGTGGGGAAAACAGCAACCTACAGAAGAAAACCCACCAGCTGATGGGGCAGGCGATTCAAATGAGCCTCCGGCAACTCTTATACAAGCGCTTACCAAACAGATTGTCGCTCGTTCCCTGTATTTCCTCACCCACGACTCACCGGTTATTCGCGCCAGAATTCTGTCTCTATTGACTTCTGCTGTGCCGGTGCTTCGGAATCAGCTCTGTTGCCGTCCGTTCATACGGCATGGCCGTTCATATTGAATCGCCTTGACGATCCTGAGCCTTTCGTTGTCAGCGCTGCAGCAGCCTTGATTGAGGCACTCGCTACCAACGTCGGCAGCTTCATGTATAGACGTATCTGGGACGATGTGTGGCCCAAGCTACATGTGATGCTGGACAAACTCAACACTGCCGATTCGACAAGAGCGGTTATGCGAAGCAGATACAGTACAGTTGGCGCCCAGACAGCCTACACGACATCTCACCGCATTTATAAATCAATCCTAAAAACCATGATCTCAACAGCGAAGGGTGTGCATCCGCACGAATCATCGGTCTGGCAAATGTTGCTGGACTTTCGGCGGTTCCTGCATATCGAGACTCACGAGGAGCTGCAGTCTTATGCGAGAGAGCTCTACAAGACAGTTGGAGCTGCCAACCCCGATCCCGTGTGGCTGGTCCTAACATCGACTCTGAAAAGTAACCCATTTCCATCAATGGTATTCTTACAAGCCTCACAGTGGGACACCGAAGCAAATGTAAAGTTGCTACTTGCAAATCTTGACACATAAAGCGAATGCATACGTTGAGTTACTACGCCGGACACGAGATTTCCGGAAGATGGACCTTCCTGTCAGGATTAAATCTTCGAAGTTCGACCCCTGCCTGCTCGAAGAGCAGCGCTGACGCTTCATCGCTGCAAATGGCCCTTAGTGGAATAAGTAGGCGATAGACACGCCATACTGACACCTTGTAAGTCAAATTATAGACGACAGTTTTCACTCCCGTCTGAATGATCTTAACTGTACATCTCAAACAGGGACACCTGCAGGGCAGCATTTCAGTCCTGGAATCTAATAAGTTGCTTGGCGGTCACTGACGTGTTGCAGTATAATACTGCGTTGCCTGTGCGTTCCGGCCTGCTTCCAAGAGCGCGTTTTCCTCCGCGTGCAGACACACGCATTCATAGGGTATATACGATTGTTTGTCAGAGGTTCCGTTGCAATGCGGACACCCCCCTTCGTTGCAGTTCGCGAGACCGCGGGGTGTTCCGTTGTAGCTATTGGTGAGCCTCTGATGAACGTCTGCCCGGTTCGGGTTAATCGGCATGCATTTACCCAGTTGCAACGACGCGATTTTCTCGACAAGTACTGCGCCCACGCGTCGCTTCATGCAGTTTGACCTCTGAGATGCAAGATAAGCGAGTGTCTATTTTCCATCAGTCTATTAGCGCCGGAAACAGACATGTTGCTAGGATATTCACCATGAAATACGTGTCCCATCCGGGACGCAAGTTCTCTGGATCAGGCAGATTAAGCACTTGCAGATGTGAATGTAGCTCAGCAACGCTCGAAAAATATTGTCAATCTGGATATTGATTAGGTCCGGCAGAGAAGGATTTGGCGCTTTCAAGGACGCAGACGGGATAAAATTGAATCGTATACGATCGTCCTCCCTGACGAAGTCCTCTAAAGATAAAGACTTTCGTATGCTAGTTGAGCATGTTTAGATCGTCGCACATCCAGCGAAGAGACCGCGCTCGCCTCTTGGAACGCAAGTAGCGAGCGAACAACGGTGCATCGACATTAACAAGCATAAAGAACGGTCGCCTGACGAACAGGTCGACGACAGGTTTTGCCGTCAGATCTTCTGTCACGAAGTTCATCTTCCAGTTTTTCGTAACATATGTTAGCGCGTCTTGGTATGATGAAAATTCGAATTTACGACGATCGCGCGTCAGATGAGTTGGATAAGTTGAAGCGTCTATAGGGCGGAGTATTTCGGCACCAGCCGTCGTGTTAGTAGTACCATCCAAGTCATGAACATCTTGAAGACGTTCAATCTGTGATGAACTTTGCTTTCGCGCACTTAAGCCGACAAATAGGTTTACTATTCGCGGCATGCTCACCGGTCGGTTGATGTAGAGTGGTATAAATCGTTCCTTCTGCACGAGATATTGAAAGACAGTCGATTTCCCGAACATGGGGTACCGATGATGGCGATGAGCATATGTGAGGGACGTGAAAGACTCGACACCAAACAAGCGACTCCGGATTGAGGACGTGCTCCAACGACAGCAGACAAAATAATCACTTGAAATGAAGCGACAACACTCGATACACTAAATATTATAACACTATGTCGTTGTCTCCAACGATATTCGTAACTTTCTGCGTTCTTTTACCGCCCTCTTGCCCCGACTCCTTCTCTCTTTCGCTGCCTCATATCTTTTGGGGCCGTTGTACTCACTTGCTTGATGTGCGTAGGTTCGAAGAGCGGTTTAGATGCAGGAGCTAACCATGTAGCTGTCAAGGTTGGTATCATTTGCAAGTGGTGATCGAGCGCGGAAAGTTCAGAGATACCCATCTACACGTCAATCAGCGTGTCTGGCAAGGCAGATGAGGCCGGCAGATGACCTACTTCAAATCCAATGACAGCGGCCCTTCTGATGCCCAGCGCCTGCGCTAGTGATGCTTCAGCGCCTTTCGGGAGAGGGACAAGCTTCAGTTTTTGCACGGGATTGGTAGAGTTGTACGCGGCGACCAAGTGCGGCAAATGGTCGAGCAACATCGGTGGATCGATGTCGGCCCGACAAGCCAATATTAATCCCAACTCTGATGACGTTGGACTATCAGACACCGAGCCTTCGGAAGCAACATGTGTAATTCGAGCATTTCGTACTTGGGTCTCTAGTCGTTTTGTAACTTCATTAATCCCGGTGACGATATTTTGCAAAACAATGGGACCAGGTTTTGATTCGGATGCTCGACCTCGGTTCTCTGGCTCTTCCGGCGGAGAAGGGATAATGCCAGGATCATTCGTTTTCATTTTCTTCCGTTTCGTATCCCGTTGCTCTTGGCGTTTGCGTTTTCTTGAACTGAGCTGATAATCTGCTACACCATTTAACGCAGATATTGTCAGGGCCAGGACCGAATTCTGGATGTTGAGGGGCACAGATGGCCTGTGAAGTTAAAAAAAAAAAGATAAAAATTCCATGCTGTCCAAGAGAGAAGACTCATACCACTGGATGCGAAATGGGTTCGATAGGACGCTTTTGAACACGACTTTTGTCTCCCCCGCATTCTTAGTCTTGGCTCTATTTGAACCATGAGTGTGGGTCCGAGCGATCTTGTCAGACATGAGTTGAGGGTGGTGAAGGTGCAATGTGAAAGACGAACAAACACTCGCACCCACCATCATGTCGACTGGACTGGGCATCAACTTTGCCAACGAAAGCATCGTTCCAGATGGTAATCACAGTAATTTCTGCTGATTTTCTCTTTTACTACATTATATATGTCGTCCTGAAGAGGCCTTATAGACCATAGCCAACCTACAAGTCCGACAGCTTGTCTCTCTGGCGATTCGTTTCTGCAAGCGATGAGTGGCTCGCCTTACGGTGCATCCAGTAGATCTGGGTTCCATAGACCACGTACTTCGGTAGAAGCGCTGCCATCTACCAACGTCTCGGATTTGAAACCGCTGCCACCCATAACGAACACCGAGAGAGGAGGGCTAGCTCGGCACGCAACGCTCCTCAGCACTGGAGCCACTCCAGGTCGGAACGCCCAAGAGCTTGGGACCATTCTTGGTGATGCACATTCGCGGTTGAAGGCAGATATGGCCATTGCAGCCCATGGACGGGGAACATCTGATGTGAACGCCACAAGTACGGCCTTAGAACCCGCAAGGCCCTACGCACGCGTCGAGGTGGACATCAGGCTTTACAATGGTATCTGTGTTCAAGGCGGGTTCCTCCAAGGTCATCTTGAAGTCACTGTCAAGGAACACACAGAAGATGAACCGCCTGTCCTCTTATCTGGAGGCAAAGTCAGAATAATCGGTTTTGAAAGTTTTTCCAACAAGAACGATCGCTACGTCTTCTACCAGTATTCAGCGCTATTTTCGGATGTTGTTCTATCTCCGAGGTCGATTACTTACGGTGATGAGGACGAGGAAGGATTTTCGGCAGCCATTGAAGGTCATCATCGGCTGCCGTTCTCAATGAGCGTCCCATTATCGCCAAAATATGGGGTCCCAAAGGTATCCTGTTCGGCCGGCACATGGTGACGATACGCTATATTGTCATGGTGTAATTCAAAATTGACTAACATACGCGACTGAACCTGACGCTCCCTTCCAAGGTCCGTCAAGGTGAAAGCGGGTGTAATGGGCGATCGGTCTATCGCTTACTTTTATCGATACTGTGAAGTATGGCCGCGCCTCAATCCTTCCATTATCCTGGCTCCGGAGCTAGAGCGGATTGAAAGATCGACGACGAAAGGATTCTTTCTTGGAGGCAGTGACAAAGTCAACTTAACTGCTTCCGTCCCTCGCTTGCACTGGATCGCTGGTCAACGGTGTTACGTGCATATCAAGATCTCGAACGGGACGAAGAAGAACATCAAGAAGATAACTTTGGGGTTGATCCGTTCCATAGTTGTCTTCAAGCCTGACGCCGATCTCGATCCTTTAAATAATCGCTTCAATATCGACCCAGATGCATGCAGAACATCAACGTATAAAAAACAAGTCTCCGAATCAATCCTAACAGCGGATCAGCGTGGAAGCACCGGTTTTGTGAGCGCTAAAGGATGGTGGATGGGTGTTAATGCTGGCGAGACCTTAGAGTTTTGTCAGACCATTCTCTTACCAGTTCGTGAATCATCATCCATCTGATGCAGGCTACGCTGACGCGCCTACAGCCAGATGCACTTTCGGTAGTGAGAAGCAGATTCATTGAAATCGACTATCACGTCAAAGTATCTCTCAACATGGGAACTCTTTGGACGACAGAGATAAGCGTGTCTCTTCCTATTCGAATCGTTAGTTTCTTGTCAGTCGATCCACCCCCTAGCATCCCTTTTGCATGCAGACCTCAGGAACAGCTGTTTTCAAACAATACGAGCGTTACTCCTGATGTTGCCTCACAAGCTCATTGCGACGTCCGCCCCGGATTGGAACACATATTCTCCACTATACCTGAGGGTCTGCGCGATCACGGCGCATTGTCTTCTCTGTATGACGGTCATGGCGATCCGTACTCCTTCGTACGCGGGACAACGATGCGTGATTCTGATTGGGAAGAATATAACAACAGAGACACCACAGTGCTAGAGGACGACACTGATGGGATAATTCAACAGGCTGTGGCTTCCGCAAGAATAGATGCTGATTATGCCGAGAATGCTCCTCGTTTCGCGGATCTTTATTATACGTCCGTCTCCGAAAATTTAGAGGATAATGCAGACCATCGTCAGACCGTGCTCCCCCGGAACGCGAATGACAAAGACTCCGACCTACCTCCTCGGCGGCCTAATGGTTCCAGACCTTTACGTGGTTATTCTACCTTCGCTCAGCGTGTCCATGAGAAGCTTCAGACGGCTGCTATACCACCGAAGCACCTGCGTAGTCTTTCAGACTCTTGCATTAGCGATGCCATACCCGAGACAGCGATGCATTTTTCGGCTGAGCCATTATTAGCAAGCATACACCCCGAGGGGCCCGCACAAAGCGAAGACTTCCTAGACGACATCCCGGATTATTATGCCAAAGTTGATCATCAAATTCCAGAAAGTTTTAATTCAGCGTCAACATTATCTCCAATCCCAGAATCGACAGCATCGCAATTCTCTCAAGCAGAGCATCCAATCGGTAAAGAAACGCCATCATTTCCTCAACTGCCATCTCCGCCCATTGCGCAAAGTCTGAAAAGCCTGCCCATACCACCGTCAATGATATCGGACGACGATCCAATGCTGCAAAGACTACATTGGGAAGAATTGCACGACGAACAAAGCGAATATTCAACCTGTTCTCACAAGTCCACGGACTCTAGTGCCAGGCCTCCGCTTGCAAAAGAGGATCATACATCAGCTACTTCTGTTAAGGACAAAATTCGACAGCTGGAAGAAAGGGTGAAAGCCTTTGAAAGCTAGATCGCGTATATACCAGAGGAACAGTTGAATAGGGTATGTTGTACGACTTCGGGCTATGATACGTCACATTGTATCGATATTGTATGTTCGAAACAAATTATTGGATCATTCAATTTCCCATCGTAAGCTACTCATGAAGATTGGGCATGTCGGATTCGTAACTCAAAACCGAGGTTACGCAGTCTCAACCCCCAAGCATCGCTAGTGCAGTCCTCAGTTCTTTTCGAGCCTGTTCAGCGTCTTCGTAATCGAGTGCACTGATAGCAAAACGACAGTGTTTCTGCACTTTAGCAATGGTCAATGGCGACAGCTCGAGTTCAGGAGGCGGAGGCTGTGGGATCGATGTGCGCGGAATGGAGGGTTGGGTGGGGATGACGGACGGGTGGCACTGCATGAGTCGCAATATATTCCGACGGCAAGGCTGGCTGGGAAGGGAATGGCGGTGCGCTTGGTATCCAGTGCTGAAGCTCTGGCTGCGATAGTCCAGTGGGAACAAATCCAGGAGGCAATGAATTGATGTCTACACCTGGTGGTATGTTGCTCCCCAGACCAGAAATGTTATGCTGGGAGACCCATGCAGAGTCGCTCATTGTGTCAGCCGTTGACGGTAGAGAGCTCAGGGTGCTGGCAGTTGTAGCGCTATCCGGTGCTGAAGGCGCAAAGTGCACCGATTTGCCAGTGGCTTCTGTATCGTTTGTCTTCCCAGATTCGGGTATTTCGTATTCCTCAGGCTCCAAGCCATGAGGTTCAAGTTCCCCGCTAACCCATGCTGTTTTTCTTCTACCTTGGTGATGGGGAATTCCACTGTGTCCAAAGGTCTGGTCTTCTGAGGGTGGAAGCGAAGGCAGAGGACTCTCGAACTGATCAACGTGGGCAGTACCTGGCGTTGCCATAGTACTCCACCTATCTGGAGTTGTCTTTTCTAACTCTCCATCCGCGAATTCGCGATCTGCCAGGTCGAGACCCGGAGGAGCCCTTTGAAGCTGCGCATCGGAGAGATGTGAAGCCTCTTCGTTGTGGGATGATGGCCGAGGAGGGGCGTCATCGGTGGTAGAAGTCGTTGAGGCTGATCTCGCATTGTAACAGAATCCATATCAGCTTCTTCCTGATTCTGGGGCTTTGCGGGTCCAGGGATGGGCTTACGTCCTTCGCGGAAGGCCTTGGCGATGTCGGCTGCTTTCCACTTTGCATATCGTATCTTCTCGTCGTTCTGGGGAAATTGACATAGGTTTAGTATGCGATGGATATGAAATACACAGCAAGGCTGATTACCGCCTCAGAAAGCTCAGACTTGGGGAACACTTTCAGGACCTCGAGAAAGTTTGCCGCTGCGAGGAATTTCTTTGCCGTTGATCTAAGTAAAAGTTATGTTCGACGACCCGATAAAAACCAGGAAAGATAGAATACTTAGTAGCGGCATCCTTGCGGTCTTCATTGTCCGCCAGGGCGAAGACTTTGAGAGCGAAACCTTCGACATAAGCAGCACTAACGGACTCCACGTCGACGGCATCGTTTGGGCTTATGTCCTTCTTCAACTTCTCAAGGAAGCCCAAGAGGGCGAACAGGAAATCACGGGAGGTGGGGTCTTTGGCTTTGACGGAGATGCCCTGCTGTGCAGCATAGTATGCACACCAGTAGGCGACGACCGGATCCTGAGCCTTGACTTCTTCTGCTCGTTGAAGGTATGGCGATATCGATTTTAGCTCTGCAGAGACTGGAGGAAGACCTAGAGGGCGATTCGAGGCCATAGCCGGTGTTCAGATGTATGTGTCAAGATCATGTTTCTTGCATCATATCAAATCTGGTAATTATAATATTTGACACTAAAAGTACATTCCGGCATTATTACTCTGGCGGAAGTTTGACATGAGATGCAAGCGAATCCGGACTCTCAGTGACATGGAATTGCTGGCCATGGTCCAAGCTATCCAATATCAAGGAAGTGACTGCATTCCTTTTCTTGAGTGTAGGCGGCTCAATCCGTGAAAGCGACTTTGGGATGATGTCCTCCTGGCCGTTCGACGGTCCCGGCTCGCTTCCGCTCGGTATGGTGGCTAGATGTGGTCTCTGAACAGCACCTTTGGTTCCTGGCTGTCTTGGAGGCACCGACTTCTGACTAAGAGGGGTTGCTGTTCCCGGCGTCGCAGAGCTTTGTCGGGATGACGCTTTGCCAAAATCAACGTTGGGAGCTTGAAGGGCATGGAACTCGGTGAGAGCTTTGGAGAGTTGGTCCAGCTAAGCAAACGCCGACCAATGTCAGTAGCAAATTCGGCGGTAATAGAGGACTTTCAAAGTCACCTTATCCATGACTTCATTTATAGACTCTTTTCGTCCTTCGAATTGGTCAGTCAGTCTTGCAAATTCTTCTTCCCTGATTCGAGTGGTCTCTTCTTCTTCGTCTCGTTCAATTCCGACCGCTTCTTCGTCGGCCTCGGATGATTGAACGTCTCTTTTGGTCGGCTGTGTTCCAGGTCAGAATCACGAACAACAGTCAGAAAAAAAATGAGATTACCGCGTCGGATTTGCGTCTTCCCTTTCCTCTGCCCTTCGCTGCGCCTTTGGACTTGAGATCACTTGGGCCAACGCCCTCCATGTCGAGGTGCATTTTTGCTACCTCGTTCTGGAGTTCCAATACTCGAGATAGATGGTGCCAGAGGGTCTCCCTGTTCGAGTTATCTGCTTGTGCATAGGGGCTGGACGAGTTCTGAGGAGGTGTGTCCTTCTTGAGCGGTGGTGAATTCAAGACTGCAATGGAAGAGCCATCAAAAGGGTCGTATAGCCACTGCTTCGACAGAGAGGCGTTGTTTGAGGATGGGTACGAGGCAGGAGTGACGCTGGATCCTTGGATGGATTCGACGTTATCACGCCTCTGAAAATGAGAGAGAACGGCGTCGTGTGGGGTCGAGAATGAGAGGACCGGCTCAGCAGTGTCGCGGTTGTCCGACATCAAAGCATGATCGTGTTTACATGAAACTATTCAGTACTGCAGTAAGTTATGTACTACACACATCGTCAAAGGCAACCATCTGCACGTCGCCACTGTCAGTCGCTGCGCTTCACAAGAAATCCGTCAACAACTCACTAGGAACGGCCTGCCCAGCCGCGTTTACCTTGCTCTTTAGCCCACTTGAGCCGCAAAGCAAACCTCTCACGAACGCTTGCGCAACCACAAGAGCACCCGCCACATTCGTATGAAGGTGATCATTTGGATAGAACGTCGTCGTCGTCGTCTGACCCAGCTTGTTATAGGCCTGGGCCGTGTAATCAAAGTGATCAACGTAAACGATATTTCTGCGGGTGCCAATGCTCTGTGCGTAGGTGACGAAACGACCACCAGGCGCAATCATTCCTCCGGCCCAAATGTTATCAGGCGTCAAGGAGGATATGATGGGTGTCGCTCCCTTTGCGAGCAGCGAAGCTACTGCATTCTCGATGTAGTACGCGAAGCTATGGATCAGGATCTGTGTTCCGCTGGTGCAAGACGCGTCAGAGGGATATCGAGAGGTTGCAGAGAGGTGTGTACTTGGCCGTGGTGACTACGCTCGTTATGTTGTAATCGTCTCCTACAGCATCCTGCTTCCCATGGTCGGTAGCGCCCGAAGTCGCGTCATTGTGGCCAAACTCGATTACGACGAAATCGCCGCTTTTGGCTGCATTGATAATGGTCGTAAACCTGCCATGTTCGCTGTATGATCTTGCACTCTCTCCTCCGACGGCGTTGTTAACCACCGGAATTGTCAGGTATTGTTCCAGAAAGACGCCCCATCCTGATCTAGGTAAATCAGGGCGTCCACTCATGGAGGATCTCTGGTTTTACCTTGTGTGCCCGATCCACCTCCACCGGATGCCGTCGTCGAGTCCCCAGCCAGGTAGACCGTTTGTGCCCAACCGCCGATGATAAATAAAACCAGGAACGGGATAACTGGCAGCATGATTTGGCCCGCAAAAAGCTGGTTCCGCTTTTCTTGCGGTCGCATCTTCTTATATTCCGTTTTCAGTATGAAACCGGACCGCTTTCAGTTCTAGGTGGGCCGGAGATTCGCCACGAAACTGTAGCCTATTCATGTGCCCCTTTGCATTTCTGGAAAGAAGCTACGCGGACACATTGCTCGTAATCAGGCATAATATAGACACCGACATCCTCTTTTTCCACATCATATGCAGCCGTCTGAGTCGCCATTCTAGTGAGTATCGCGCAGCATTGTTCTAAGATCGCGTGCTTACTTGGTACTGCCTGCCCTGCAGAATTGACCTTACTCTTCAGAGAGCTGGACCCGCATAACAACCCCTTGACGAAAGCTTGAGCAACAACGTTTGCTCCTGCCGGCGATGTATGTGTGTGATCGATCGGGTAGAATGTTGTCGTCGTAGTCTCTCCGAGTCTGTTGTAAGCTTGCGCTACATACGCGTAGTGGTCAACGTAAGTCACGCCGGTGCGGCTGGCACTGATTTGCGCGTAGCCAACAAATCTCGGTCCTGCCGCTATAACTCCTCCGGACCAAATATTGCTTGGGGTCTGGGAAGAGACGATTGGGATGGCGCCTTTTGCTTTGAAAGCGTTCACTGCGTTTTGGATATAATAAGGGAAGGTGTGTATTAGGATCTGTGTGCCGCTGCATCATATAAGTGATGACATGTCATTTTGAGAAACAGATCTAAATTTTACTTCGCTGCGGTTACGATTGCCGTGGTATCGTATCCGTCGCCGATAGCGCATTGCCTTCCATTATCAGGGTTGGCGGTACCGTCGTTGTGGCCGAATTCGATGATTACATAGTCGCCAGATTTGACAGTGTTGGCCAGACTCGCGAAACGACCTTCATCTGTATAGGACCGGGAGGATCTACCAGCGACCGCGTTATTGACAACGGGTATGGTCAGATACTGGGCCAAGTACTGGCCCCATCCTGAGAGCATCGCCATAAGTCGTGTCGAAAACCTGGACTTGTTCCACTTACCGTCAGTGCCAGATCCTCCACCTCCCCTAGCCATGGTGGAATCACCAGCTAAATAGACCGTCTGCGCGTGAATCGTAACAGCGGCGGAAATTGACAACAAGCCTCCAAAGTTAAGCCACATCTCAAGGTCAGTGGGCTGCTAGTCAAGTCTGCAACTATTAAAGGTGTAAAACGCTTCGGTACGCGCGCCCGGGCCGCTCTTAGCGCGACGGAAAAACAGGATTCATGATTGATTTCTCTGATATTTCGGAAATTGCAGCCGCGGTCATGCGATACTGTGCGACTGGACGCAATAAGGTGTTGGGGACATAAAATTCTATTCTTCATCACTGAGGTTGTCCGTTTCATCGTCCACGTCTAACATCGCAAACCTTCCAAACAACGGTACACTCGTGTCCTCCTCATTCTCTGAGCTATTGCCTTCGTCGGTATCTTCCAAGATCTCATCGGGGCTATCAGGATCAAACTGGTCGCTCTCGGTCTGCTCCTGTTCAGAATATACGGCGCCAGGGATCCACATGCCAATAGGCTCTTCCGTAGCTTCTGCAACCGGAGGCCAGAAACCCCACCCAATTTTACCCTCAGCGAGAGCCCTCAAAACTCATCGCATGAACTCATTAATTGCGGATCACGTCACAAGAATCAGGAAGGACATACTGGAGTTTCCGGCCCGATTGACATCTGGCCTGCCCGCCTTAGCCGTTACCCAGCCTTTGGCATTCGCATATGCCACAAGGACGTCCATGGCTGTCCAGGAGATCTCCTTCTTTTCTTGTTTTGGTCTCATTCCATCTCGCCACGTGCGCTTGTCGTCGATGGTTCCGGACGATGACAAAGATGAGTCTTCGAGTTTGAATATTCGCTCGAGCGGGAGGAGCTGTGAAGCCAGATATATGCATGAAGGTATTGCTGAGATACGCGAAATCGGAAGAATTCCCGACAAGGCCTGGTTGCGTCAATGATATGGAAATTTTATGGCTTTAGGTTACAGTCATACCTGTAGCTCCATCGGTACGTAATTTGGTAGAACGAGTCCCGGACAATCAACCAAACGAATGTCTGGCGTCAAAAAGAGAGTCTGGAGGTGTTTCGTCTGGAAGGATTGTTAAGGTGATGGGAGAATTACGAAATAATAGGGCTCACTTTTCCTGGCGTCTTGGATGCCCGGACCTTTTGCGTCCCAAACAATGCGTTCAACAGCGATGATTTCCCGACATTCGGTTGGCCTTGATCATAATAAGCGGTCAAGGTTATCGGAACAAGGATGAAGACACCGAAAAGCACCAATCAACCCGATGTTCAGAAATTGTACCCCGTCCGAGTCCTGTCTCTCACGTGAATCCATGCTGAGAACTTCCTGGACCGGTGTTGTACGAACAAGATGTTCTTGCAATGCAGCATCCCAGTCGATTACTGGCTTGACCGGCGGCCTCCACTTCGCAAGCAATTCTGGTTTGCGCTGAGCATATTCGGGAGGTATGAGCAATTCTTCATGCAGTTCCTTGATAGCTCGAATGAGGCTTGCTCGAAATCTGGGTGATAGGCAGGGTTCATAGCGAATTTTCCCGTGCGACACGGAAGTTTGCTTGTACGATTCGACCTCAACGACGCGGGTTTGAGGATGATGGTGGTGAAAGTAACCCTTCCATGCTTCGACGCGTTCTAATCCAGCAAGATCAACCTTTGTTAGGACAAGCACAATCTTGCGGTTCGACAGATAATGAGCAAGGGAAGGAGGATAATGTAGAAATGGACATCGCGAGTCGACCAAAACAAGGAGAATTTGAGAAATTTCTGTTACCCGCCAGCTGTGAATTCGTAAATTTGTACAACCCTGACGAAGGAAAGACGAGCTTACGCACAGTTGTCTCCACACATCAAGATTGCGTTCAAAATAACTCGGAGAACGCGGGTTCAATAGCAGCGACTCAGGGATCGATTCATTTGTATTCTGTTCCTGCCATTTCTTGATCTCCTCCTCAATTTGGGCGAGCCATTTGCGAAATATGCCTTCTTCATTGGCTTCAACTTCCTTCTTCGACATGTCGAAACGCCACTTTGGTCGTCGAGGGCAGGATAATGGTGGACTATCCAATCGCGACTGTTTGATGATATTCTGGCATTGTGTGCCGATATCACGAGGAATCGGCCTGCGCAAGGGGCGGGCTGCGGCGGCCAACTTTGCGCCTTCGAGATATTCGGGGGGAAGCTTGATGAACAGTGACTGCAATCGCGCCCTCTGGCTCGAAACTGTTGCACCGCCGCTGATACCCCGTTTGACAATTGTGTTCGTTGTATGATGGGGTGGCGGAGTGACATCGCCACGTTTGATTGCTCGCTTGAGCTGCATGTCTGCTCTCTTCTGGCGCGTTGATGTCGGCTTACGGCGAGGCATGACTTGGATATGTTATATGAAATGATTGCCTGGGAGGAAGCAGTGGCGAGACTGTCGGGGATAGGTCGTTGTTCTTTGACCGCGGTAAGTGCAATTGGCTGTAAATAGCCTTACCACATCACTGTGACCTCCCACACGGACAGGAGCATGGTTTGATCCCTCCTGTCGCTCGGTCTACTTGTAACTTATCCCATGCCCCTTTGTTACGACCTTCTCCAATGCACGAAACGTTCGCCACGATTCCGCCACCCTCGCCACCTCCTCCAACCACTTCTAATACCCTCATCTCTTCCGATACGAAGCGACATCCGAGATCGAAAGAAGGCCAGTTCATCCTCAAGCACGGCCAGAGACACCATGCCTATGACAGTGAAAAGGCTCCATATCCGCTGTCGTATGATAGACAAATGCTTGAAATGCAAGTCAACGTTGACTGTCATCGCATCTCCGAGCTCATTCAGGCGCAGAGAGTCCCTAGACAATAGACTCGCTCGCCATCTTCGTGGCTCTGTATCTTTTGTTAACTTCGGCCATGAAACTCCGCAACGGACGCTCGATTTAGGATGTGGCGTATGTCGTGCAGCTTTCAGACCGTGGCCTCGTATCTAATCAGGTTTCCGCAGACAGGAACATGGATCATTGACGCTGCCAAGGAATGGCTCAGTTGCGAATTCGTACGAAATCATTCGAGTCGTCTGAGTCGTCTGACTTGTCATTCAACCCGACATTCACTTTCAGGTTGGATTCGACTTGGTCAATATACAGATTCCGCTCAAACTCTTAGATCCATCGATCGCTGAACGAATAGAATGGCGACACGGCAATTTGTGAGTTTACCCTTGAAAGGCCGTCGATACTAGTCATCTGATGCTTTTGTTGAGTCTGACTACCAAGCTTCCTTTTGAAGACGATGAGTTCGATCATGTCCATATACAGGCCATCGCGAAGGGTGTTCCAGAGAACAAGGTATGAACACAAGGCGTTGCGTCGATATAACCGGGGAGGCTGACCACATTCCTCCAGTGGGGAATGTTGTTTGAAGTATGGTTCGATTGATTGACAGAGACCATTGCTCACTTATGCTTTGCTCAGGAAATCAATCGTGTCTTACGGCCTGGCGGCTCAGTGGAGATAATTGAGGATGGTAAGTAATATAAAATATCAAAATACTTCTGGAGCACGATCAAGCATTATTGTTAGATGTCATTTTTCCGTCTCTCCCTCGCTGGTTTACGGCAGCCCTTCGAGTGAGACCGCAGCGCGCTAGCTCTGTCCACCTTCCCGAGGGTTCGCAGCGGAGGTCGTCAAGTCCTATCCTCATCGCAAAAAATGTTCCATCACACGATCATGCGCTGCTCGAATCCCTCAACAAGTCTGTATTTGAACATCGGTTTATCAACATGACGCCGACAGGTAACGCTCCACGCTTCGTCGCAAACCGTTAATAACTGGATAATGTCTACCTAGCCTTGTTACCCAGTTTCTTCACTACGTACTTCAGGCAGGTCACCTTGGGACCAGTGATCAAGTTTCCTATGCCACCTTTTCCTCCATTACCCCCTCTTCCTCCTCAGCTACAACCGTCCGAACGTAGCCCAAGCTCCCTTGAAACAAGATTTTCCATCTCGTCGGGGTCGCCTCCGAACCGCCCGACATCTCCATCCTTCTCCTCGACGGTCTCAGCCTCAACCAACTCGACTCTCGATTCATTCATCAACACATCTATTTTCAGCACTCGGACACGCGCAACTTCGGTTTCGTTTGCTTCCATTTCAGGACACAACAGCCCCAATTCGCATGGTGCTCCCAAGCAAGAGCTCAAACGTTTCATGCTCGACAGTTCCCTCAGCGAAAGCGAGATAGCAGCGTTACCCCGGTCGTTATTTCCCGTCGGGCAGCTAGAGGCGTTAACGGAGCGGTCACTTGCTATGCACCTCTACAGATCCTATCAGAGTGTCCTTGCTTGTCAGGAAGCCATGTGGGAAGAGTTGAAGGATAGGATATTAAATCGGAGAGACGAGCTCTTGCCTTTCGGATGGGATGATGACGAGGAGCTTGAGGAACTTCAAAGTAGGATGAAGTTTGAGCGTCTCATTGAGAGGTATCGCAAGTAGGCGACGATTTTTCAATGCTCATATCTAAGATGCTCATCTTCCGAAGTGATATGCAGGCACGCATCGCTCTTTGGTGCTCATTGACCGACATTGGATGGCCGTTCCCGCCGAGGGATCCCTTGACAAAGGCAGAACTTATCGAGGAGGAGCGGCTTCGCGAATCTATGATCGAGGCTCGAAAGATGGCTTCTTGGGAAGACCGACAGATACCCTGCCGTGCGGTCCGAGTTCTTGTTGGCTATAAATTATGATGCACTTGTACTGTACTGCCAGCCAAATATCCATTGTATTGCATTGTTTGGTCGACAGTTTTTTTGCCTCAGTTTGGTTCAGCAACGAGATAACTTATTCATGGCGGCCTCGCCGCGAATACGTCGTTCTACTGCCAGCGAACCTTCGCAGGCACAAAATCATGACAGGATAAAGCCGAGTGGAATGGCTGGCCGTAAAGAAAAAGGAAAAGGAAAGGCGAAACCTAGTCAAGTCGCCTCCCAAGCACACGACCCATCATCAGCAACTGTCGACCATGAAATGGCAGGATCGGTCCCATGGCAGTGGACATGCCTCACGGATCCCCAAGTGTGCAAGACAGAGCCGGTATTTACGAAGGATGGCTGGTGTGTCCACTCCCCCTCTTCAATGAACTCATAGATTCATGAGAATAGTTATTTCTTCTCGCTAGTGGGGTCCTCAGTGAAAATCTTTTCTGTAGCAACTGGTGAAGTTGTTTCCACGTTATCTGCTCCCCCAGCGCCAACAGCTCGATCTCCGCTACATTGACGTCTATCGCGCTCAATCCCCATAACGCTTTCCAAATAATCACTGGTTCTTTGGACGGACGGCTTATGGTGTGGGATTACATGGACGCCGTTTTACTGCAAGTGGTCAACGTCTCGCAGCCGATTCATCGTCTATGCGTGCATGCTGATTTCCGTGATTATGCTTTCGTCGCGGCGGGAAAGAAAATTACGGATGACAACGCAGGTGTGTCTCCATTACTCTAGCTTTTTGGGGGGCTATAATTACACCGTCAGATAAAAATGCCGTTGTGTTGCGTATTTCCCTCAAACAAGGCGAAAGGGCGCAACCTGCAGAGATTCTGCCTGTTGGAAAAACGCTTTTCCCTTCTGGTCTTGCTGTCTCTCCGAACGGGAAATGGCTTGTGGCAACAGCCGGCCATAAAGTATATGTTGCAGTTACGTCCTCTTTACAAGCCGGATTCACGAAGTACGTCTCTCCAGAGCGATTGACGTGTCTGGCCTTCCATCCCAGGGAGGAATATTTCGCGACCGGCGACGAAAAGGGAAATGTCCGCCTTTGGTACTGTTTGAGTGACTCGGCTATGCAAGTCAAAATGCGAGGCGTGGAAAAAAGAGCGCAGACTACGAGTTTGCACTGGCACGCTCATTCTGTATCATCTGTCGCTTTTACACCCAACGGCGCTTACCTTTTGAGCGGTGGAGAAGAATCCGTGCTTGTCATATGGCAATTACATACAGGGAAGAAGGAGTTCGTCCCTCGACTTGGTGCGCCAATCAGCACGGTGGCCGCATTCCGCGTCGATAGCAATGACGAGCAATTCCTTGTCGGCCTTGTGGATTCGAGTTATCTGCTCGTAAGCGCCGGCAGTCTAAAAGTAACAAAATCATTTTCACGTATTAAGCTTGGTGAGGACTTCATGTACCTGTCATCATTTCTGACTGACCAAGGCCACTCTTGCTTCAGCACCAATGTCATCTTCAAAATCATTATCTCCTACAGAGCACCCCTCCATCCCTCTGGCCGTCCACACTCCGACTTCCACTGTCATCCTTCCGTCATCCCATCCATCATCAATTCAGATATACTCGCCATCAACTTCCAAACTTGTGTCGGAGTTGGAGATTTCTCCATCCAATCGAATTTCACGCAGAGAAGATAAGCCAATCGCCTCATCTTCTGTCAACCGTGTCATCATATCGCCTATGGGCGACTGGATGGCTTCCATCGATTCTCGCCGCAACGACGAGGGTCTTTCAGAGGAAGTCTACCTCAAATTCTGGTGGTGGGATTCCAAGACTGGACGATGGATTCTTAACTCTCGGATAGATCGTCCACATGGAATGGCCCAAATCACAAGTATGGCATTCAGTCCCTGCTCCAACGACGCACAGTTATATCTCGCCACGGTCGGAGAGGATAGAATGCTGAAAATATGGGGTTTAAGAACAGTCAAAGCCCGGTCCGGAGAAAGCGAAGGTAGGTACTCTGGCGTCGATAACTCATCGCCAGATTTCTGACTCGACGCAGACTTCTGGGTCACCCGTTCAATGTTCTCTTATCGGGCGGAGATTCCTAGATCTGTTTCCTGGTCGCCCGATTCGTCCCTCTTGTCAGTATGTTTCGGCCCCTCCGTTGTTTTGTACGACCCACTGGCAAATGAGATAAAGTCCGTATTTACACCACCGAGCAACCTCGACCTAAAAGCTGCACTCTTCGTTGGAGGCGGCCGCTATGTGGCGGTCATTAGGGACCACGATATTGTTCTTTGGGATGTTGTTATGCGTAATGGTGCGTGCCGACATGCCCATTGCCAGCTCTGAAACTGACGATGTGGCGATCAGTTCGGTGGCGTCACACGTCTGGCACTCGCATACTAGCCGCCGTCCCCCGAGGGGACAGATTTGTCGTTGTGCACGATAGTGACAAGCAATCGACGATCATCAGCACTTTTGGTCTACTTTCCTCTACACCGCTCTCAATACATTCTATTCCTTATGACCTTATTGCGGCGACAATATTTCCCGATCGCCCCTCCCCCATGTTCATTGGCGTGTCTCGAGATTGGGCCGTCGTCATCTTCGGTGACGACGTGAAGACCATTTCGGAAGGCACAGAGTCTGTGGCCCGTGGGCTAGTGTCCGACGTTGGACCGGCACGGCCGCAGAGCTTATTCCGGGATATCTTCGGTGCATCTGCGTTTACAGAGCTTCGAACCGAAAGTTCGGAATGGAAAGCACCCTCCAGCTACGCCTCGTCAAGTGACCTTGTCGATTTGACAAGTAGTCCAGCATATCTTCTTCCACCATTGGAGCAGCTGTTTGATCCTTGGATAGGCAATACACTGCAGCCCCGTGGAGAGGAACCTGACGTGCATCATGCATCAGCGGACGACGTTACCGAGCAGATACGCGAGGAAGAGGAATCTCGAGCCATGCCAGTCGACACAGAAGCACCAGCGAGCCCCTCGCGGATTGTAGACCTGGAAGAAATGGCAGCTTTGGCTGATCTATTTAGGAGACACTGCATCAAGCGTATGCTATCTCTTTCCCTTTTCAAAATTTGTTATTTGATAATCTGCTAGCGCCCGCCAACACCCAAATGGCACTGCTCGAGACACAAATGTGGATATACCAATTTCCAAGTCTTCTCTCAAGGCAACCCTGCCATCCAGCATTACACAGTTAATGCGTGGCTCACCCAGTCCACCGGCACCGTCGCTTATATCCACCAATGGCCGCAAACGGAAGAACTCGATCGGTTAATAGAGGAAGTATGCTCTGTCGTGGTACCTCTATGGTTATGTTGTGACAGGAGCGCCAATAAAAATATGCATTGATTATCCCGACTTTTTTAGGCACCGACGTTCATACAACACAGTGAGAGTGGCCAACTTACAAATCAATGTACATTATCGGAGGTAAATTATTGGTTGCAGGCAGCGTCCATCTTTCTGTTTTATACCTGCGACCTATTCATATTTCAGTCCATCAAATCTTCCTCTTCGGGCGCTTTGCCAGAGTCTTCGACCACAAACAGGCTCGCTGCCTCAGTAAGGGCCATATACTGATTATGTCCCAGTCTCTTGGCCTGTTCCTTTCCGATGTATATCTTTTGAAGTGGCGCATTCAATGTCCTGCGTGAGACGCCCCATCTGGCAATGAGATCTGGGTCCGCAACATGGAATTCGAGGTACTTCAGATTTGGGCCCAAGGTTCTTCTCGGCGACGATGTCTGTTGTGTTATATATTGGAATGTCAAGGGGTCGTATAGGAAAGCGTCGAGGAAAAGCTTCTGCACATTGGCAACGCGCAAGTAAGTCAGCGCCGGCATCGAATCCAACCACTTGACGATTGCTCGTCCAGCTGGGACGGAGTAGACGGTTTCGACAGAATACACCGTCAATATTCGCACCTCCGGGAACCGCGAAATCATCGCCCCAAATAAGGGTGAATAATCCTCTCCTACGAAATTCATCACTGTCAGATCACGAACACCAGGGGCCATGAACAGCGAAAGGATATAGAAGGCGTAATGGAGACTGAAATCTGCTATAACAAGAATCTTCAGATTCGGGAGTGTGACGGGAATCAGGTTTAGGGGCAGGTCCGGGTGCCATTGAGGACCTGCGCCGTCTAGACACAGCTTGCGCAGAGCGGGAGAGCCTAGCAAAAGGTCACGGAACTGATGTATAGTCGGCGATCGTTCGAGTGGGACTCGGCGGATATCTATAGTGGTGAGGTTTCGAAGGTGGGACTGCACCCAGTCAAGATGGACACCGTTGACGGAAATGTATTTAAGGGATGGTGCGGGAACGCCACCGAACAAGGCCATCGGGTTTCGTAGGGAGCTGGGTTGGTAGCCCTCGGCAATCTGCACGTAGGGCGTCCCTGTGCGATGGAGCTCGAAGCGTTCAATCATCAATGGCACCTGCATCTCGCCGACCGCTCGAAGTTTGTCGAGGACCATGAGAACGGGTCCCCAGTCCTCGACGATGACGATTAGGATGCGGATGTTGGAAATCTTCGTGAACAGGACATCGAGCAACTCTTTCATCTTCTCTCCTGTGAATTTGTGGTCCTTCATGTCGTTAATGCGAAGATCCAGCGGCGCCGCTCCAGCCCGGTCGAACCAGACAAGGGAGCGTTCAAAACCCGGACCATCTCTGAACCATATTGCAGACCACAAGGTGGCATCCTCCAGGGCAACCTCCCGCCACATCCTACAGGTGCAGGTGATGGCGACGCGGTTGTGTACCCCTTCTTGGGGTCTGCGGAAGACCAGACGACGAAGCGAAAGATATTGGTCAGGATCTCTGGAGGGAGGTCGTTTACCCTGAATATACGGAAAAACCGAAGGCCATGCTCAATACGCGCCAGTATGAGGGTATCCTCAAGACGGGTGTCAGCTTGGTCACCGCCTCTACTCAGCTCAGCCTCCATAGCCGAATGTACGCAATGCGCTTGACGGTGTGACGACGCGCAAGTGCCACCTCTTCGGGCGACAAGGGACTGGGGATCCAGTCTTTGATGATTCTCCGCTGCATTTCGGCGGCGATCTGGGCTTTGTGCCGTCGTACATTGGTCTCCGGCCTTGCTTGATTGGAGCAAGGTGTTGTTGCGTGATCTGAAGTACGTGTAGATGTTCGACGCAGTAAATGGGCGGATATGCTGGAGCGTCGAGTCCGAGCAGTGGCAGGTGCGTGCGATTGGAAGAGGCGCAGAAGAAAGAAGGGGCGTCAGTCAGATTCGGCTGAGAAGGGGAGAAGAGAGACAACTGACTCGTTGTTGGCAGGGCCCCGATAGGACGATGGTCGGGCGGATTTTGGGTGATGGCGGTCGAAATTGAGTCTGAGGGCCGGTGTCCGTCGCCGGGGCGCCTTCTAGTGGGAATGGGAGCATCTGACAAAGCAGAAGATCAGCAGCTGCAAATTTTCTCCTGTCAGTCGACGCACCGAAGCGAGGTTGACTGGCTGGCGGTGAGCTGTCGCAGGTCCTGCAGAGGGAAAGGAATGTGTAGAACTGCTGGTCGGAGGGCAGTGAGGAGGAATTTATGGGAACAGGACAAGGAAACAGAATACAAGGTGTTTATGAGCCGGGATATCGATTGGCCTGCGCTCGCCAAAACGTGTTGTTTGCACAAATAAACGCTGGCGCCCACAATGCCAAAGAAACACCTACAATTGTCCCCAAAACAACCTGTGTTCTGCTCAACACGACAAATTCGAGCCCCTGGATTAAGGAGAGACTCAACGACGAATGCGGCTAATACCGCGAATGCAATGCGGAAGCGTGGCAGGCGACAAGATGTTTTATACGATCCTTTGCTTAGGGTGCCCTTCCACCTCTATCAACAAACTGGTGCAGCTTCGAAGGGTCACAGAAAGAGCAGAGATGTGGGCACTGGCCCAGTCCGACCATTATGCTACGTTTCGCAATCGCTGCAAAACGTCTTGCGATGGTCGGCAAGGTCTAGCGTAAGAAATACGCAAAGCGGCGATTTCCGACCCTTCTAACCGTTTCATTAGTGTTTCATTGTGCTCCAGCAGGACCAGATGCGGCAAAAACTGGACAAAGGAAGAGTTTGGGTGCAACGCAATCGCATGGGAGCTTCCGATCCGGAGAAAGACTCGCGAAATATTCAAATACTTTGACTTGTCCTGTTGTCTTTGGTGCCTTCCCTTGCCATCTCCATGATTCCTGACGCCTCCGTTAGGAAGGATTTCTTACAATCCCCAGTTAGTAAAAAGCAAGAGCCACACGAAACTGCTCGCTGCGCCGTCGCGGCCAGATTGACGGCGGTTTTTGCCTTGACCACGTTTCTTTGTTCAGTTGGTTCTTGAGATTTGGATCCGTGTGCCTTGATCGAGATCGTACCCTCGATAACATTTCACACATATCACTTCAACAATGCGACTTTCGACAGGCTTCATGTGCTACCTCCCGCAACGACCTTTTGATGATACAGACTGTTAATTCGCCAGAAACAGGTGGAATACAAAATATGACTACAAGTCACAGAGACGAAGCCGCAGGTTACACATGTATAACAAAATTAGCATATAAATCAGTCATGCTGCAAGGAGGATATTAATGCCAAGCGCCAGGAATGTTCGTATCCTTCGCGCCTGAACCAGCGGCACTCGGTCCCTTGGGCGGCATACTAAGCAAGTCTTCGAGAAGGTTTGTAACAATGTCATCTTCGCCATCTTTGCTCACGATGCCACTGGGCGGCAGCTGGGCCTTGATCTTAGAAGATAAATTGGGATGGCCTTTCTCACTGAAACCCATCTAAAGCCAGAAAGAGTTAGGGTCCATACGTCGTAAGCTGACCAAAAGACGTACATCTGCGAGGCGTTTGCTGATCCTGTTGAAAGATCGCAAGAACAAGTTGCCTTGATCAGTCCCTTCGCGACGGTGCATGTGGCCTGGATGGGTGTTGTGTCGATTCACGCTAACAAGTTCATAGGCTGGATGACTACCCCAAGCATTAGCGACGACGGCGGCAGCGTTGCTCGTCGACCTTCTGAGGTTTGCAGTTTCAGTTTCATGTGCCTCCAACTCTGAGACATGACGTGTTCTATATGTTGGCCAAATTGAGACGACCTTGACAAAATGAAAACATAGCACAGCTCACATTTCTTGCACATGAGACATCGCCTTGCGTTCCCTCTCGCGCCTCTTCTCCTCTCGCTGTTGCCGGTACTTCTCCTTCTCAGCTTGTAATACCTCTTCGCAGCTTCTACTTGAGCTTTGAGGTCATGCGGCGGCTGCGTGGGACGGTTTCCTCAGGAGCAGGACCTGTTCCATGAGACGCAGGAGTTTCTTGCGGCGCAGAAGCGGCCGGAGGAGGTTGTGCATTGCTCGGGCGAACTTCTCTGGCATTTAGAGGTGCGAAAGTGTGCATGAAGGGATGGGGAGGCGCTTGCGATGCTATTCCGGAGGCTCTTGACGGTCCCCATGACTGGAAAGGAAAAGGTCCAGGGGGGCCATGGGGCCGAGGCGGAAAGCCGAAAGAGTTGGGAGGCGGAAACCCATACCAAAATGACGTCGAATTGTGAGGAGGTGGAGGCGGTGGAGGCGGTGGAGGTCCCCAAGCGCGAGGAGGTTCTGATGGCGGAGGTGGAACAGGCAGATCGTTGTTGGACCGCGAATCGAGGTTCTCGTGCGGGCTGACGCCGACGACCTGAGAGAAGCTACGGATGATTCCATCAAGAGCTTCAGCAACCCTTCTTCCTGCTTCATCCTCGGCCCGCTGACGTAACTCGTTCGTCGCTTGCCCCGTGCTTTGTGCGACTTGTTCCGCCATTTGAGACACGGCTTCACGTTGAGCATGCCAGTAGACTCCATTGGAGGTGTTGCGAACGATGTTGCGAATCCCTTCGGATAGCTCGGGGTGAGACGAAATGACAGTGCTGAAGGTTCGGAGCAATGTCGCAACATCGTTAACCAAGGAGATAGGGGACGGATCATTGGTAGGCGCTTCCTGAGAGGCGACAGGCGTAACATTCTGTTCGCTCTCAATCCCAGTAATTTTCGCATCTGAAGATGCGGGCATGCCGGTGGCGGGCTCTTGGGGCGTAAGAGCCGGGATAGCACTCTTTGGTGTGCTTTCTGCGATGATGGGAACCGGAGATCCCCTAAGTGAGGCCGAGGAAATGTTTGGAGGCAGGGGTTCCCTTGCGTCCTTGCCACGAGAGCTCATGTCATAGACATGAATAGGTAGCTTCACAGGCGAGTCCTCTGCGAGAACAGAATGTGTGGACAGGACATCCTCTGTAGCAAGGTCAACACTTCTGCCCTTGTCCTTGCCTTTGTCAGTGACGGTGGCGGGCGTCGGAGGTGTCTCCTGAGTAGTGGTGGAGAGGTCGACGATCTGATCGGTGTGATTGCCTTCATTATGGCCTTCAGAATCGGCATTGTCCTCGGTGCCGACCTCCTCAACGAAAGCATGACGAATGTTTGGGCCTGAAACGAAGATGCCGGGCACTGACGGAAGAAGCCAGTCATCGAAGACGTCGATGGGCGCACTGGAGGTGGCCCGCTGTTTGGGCTCACCAGCGACAGAAGATCGCTCACTGCGAGCCGAGAACAGATCATGAACAGTAAATCTGATCGCCTGCCCGGGTCGATAAGAGGCGCGGAAAAAGTCATCTAATTCTTCTTGTGAATTGAGAGTGACTTCATCATTATCTGCGTCGACGTAAGCGACGGAAACGTTCTCGACCGGGATTCCAAAATAGGACGCGATCTTGGAGGCCAATGCACTCCAGGTTGGCCTAATTGGGAATGTGAGACGACGAGTTACGCCGTTCTGCTGCGTGAGCTTGAAGTCGACAGAGGTCATCGCGACGGTGGGATGGAGAAGACGACGAGGGGCTCGCAGGTAAATAACAATGGTCTTGGAAGCTGCGGACTGCGGTCAACAGCCATTGTAAATACGCATCAATACATATACAAATACAAGTCACACTATCCACTACTTTTCACGCAAAGACACCAAGGCGAGGATCAATCTCAGCAGGATCGTTCAGCTGCAGACAGAAAATGTCATCGATGCGACCTCGCAGAACACGACATCTGTCTCACCCTCAGGTTCATGTTGAGGGAACCGATCGCCTTGATCTCGCTCTCTTCCAGGTCAAAAGAATCGCTTTGCAGGTTCTCGACAAGACGCTGAATGTCATTGCTCTTTGGGATGACTGCGATTCCCCTCTGGGTTGCCCATCGGAGCAAGACTTGCGCAGCGGCTGCGGCAGGTCATTGTCAAATTCGATCCATCGAGTGACTCAGCAACCACGCACTCTTTTGATACTTTTGGGCGATCGATGTCACCGTCGAGTGGCCCATTAAGCTCGGCACACCTTTGTCCATGTTCAATTCAACGTAGCCCTATAACAGCGACTTCACACTTGTGCTTTGCCTGAGCAAGTTTGAAGCTATTACCTGGGGACCGAAAGAAGAATAGGCTGTGAGTGCAATGCCCAGCTCCTTCGCCAGAGCCACTAACGCCTCCTGAGTCAAGTACGGGTGGAGCTCCACCTGGAGAACTTGAGGTTCAATACGAGCATATCGCAACACGTCCAGGATCAAAGATCCTTGGCAATTGCTGCGCGAATGATCTGTCAGCCATCGATCGTTCATCCTACGTTGCGGAAAAAAAAAATAATAAACCTCAGTCCAATGTTCTTGGCCACTCCTTCATCGACGAGCTCTTCCATGGCCGTCCACGTCTCTTGCATGGGAGTGTTTTCTGCCGTCGACCATCAGTCAAGTACATCAGTTGCACGTCCTTACAACACTAACGCAGATGGACTTTTCCATCATCACCGAACCATTCAGGGGGGAAACGGTGAGCGGGATCGACGTATTTGAGAGCGATCGGGAAGTGCACAAGGAACAAGTCGAAATACTCTAGACCCCAGAGATTGAGCTGATACTTGGCCAAGGCTTTAACCTTTTGAGTTTCCGGGTCAAGCAACTTATCCCACAAAAGAAGATTCGAGTGACGTACGTGATCGTGAGCGTGGAAAGTGTTCCACAGCTGCGATTTTCATCAGGACTTCGGATCCGTGAAGCAAACGGTCAGAGCCTACCTTTGACGTAATGACTGGGACAGTCTCTGTTCTTCAGATGACGAACGAGATGAGATATAACCAAACTTACAAAGGTCTTCTCTCTTCACGAGTCCATCCTTGATGGCCCTTCGGATGCCTTCTCCTGCTTGCTTCTCGTTTCCGTAGTCGCCAGCACCATCGAAGAGACGGTACCCAGCCTTGACGGCTTCATAGACGGTCTGATTATTGTTGACGATGAGCAGATATCGGTTATCCGTGGCAGACTGGATCTTACATCTGCACAGCTGCTTTTGGTAACCTGCAGGCACGACCGTCAGCTCGTGTTTCCTCAATGATACCTGTTATATGATAATCGAGATGATCACCTTCCAAAGGCCGAAACTGTGCGACAGTTATTCTGTAACACGTCCTGGCCAATACATGGGAGTACTTACCCGACCAATGGCATCTGGCGACAGATCTGTGAACACGGTGCAGGAGATTATCATTCTTTTAGACTGACCTTTGCTCCTGTGTGCTTGAGTACAACGGAAGCCATTCTTCTCTGATAGGTATGCTGGTGGATAGAAGACGGGGAGATACAGCGAGATTTTCCAGGCGTTAGCTTTTTAAAGCATCTGTTGCACTTATCGCTCGGACCGTCGACGCCGCTGCCGATTGCGTCACATGGTTTGTCACGTCACATGTTTCCTGCTGCCATTTTCCCGCTTTGATGCGCTTTCATCTCGTCGGCCTCAACACGACGGGCGTTCTGCTCTCCTACCACCTCCGACGCATCCTCCCTGTCGAGCACACCGTCGCCCATATCTATAGCACACGAAGACAAGCCGAGGACGCCCTCACTATCGGTTCAATTCATGTCGAACGCGATGGATTGGTCGACCCCGTCAGAGACTTCGATGTCGAGACGTTCCGCTCACCGCTTCTCACTGCGAAACGGAGTAGGGACACCGAAGGATCTTCAAGTTCTTCTCAAATCGAGTCGCTCTTTGTAACGGCCAATGCGCATCATACTCTCCCCATTATGCGCGCCTTACTTCCTCGCTTGTCGCCCGACTGCACCATCGTGCTCTTGCAGAGCGGCCTGGGCGTATACGAGCGACTTATCCAGAACGTCTTTCGGAACCCAATGACACGCCCACACTTTATTCTGGCCTCCAGCTCACACAGTGCATTCACCACCAAAACGTTGAAGGTTGTCCACTCCCGCGTCGGCGAACTCGAGTTTGGCATAGTCCCGGACCCTGCAGGACGAAACTTCGAAGCTGGATTCACCGACGAATCTGTTCCAAAGATGGAAAGAGTGCCACGTCTCAGCGACATTTCAGGGCCTTGGAGCAGTTCCTCGTCAAGGGGCTACGAAAGCTTGAAACGGACCGTTGCTGCGCTGATGCTCATGCAACCTTTGAACGTCAGTTGGAAACCAATAGCAGACGTGCAGACCATTCTTCGGCGTAAATTGGTGGTCGATGCCGTGGTTCAACCCTTGGCAGCTCTGATGGGCTGCCGTAACGGGGAGCTGTTCGAGGCGCCAGAGACTCACCCTCTCAAGCGCAGAATCTGCAAAGAAGCAGAAATCGCATTCATTGCACAGCACATGCAGGAGAATGACGACTGGCAAGAATCCACGCAAGGAAAACGCTTCGATTTCTCCGATGAGCCACCCAACTATTTCCCTCTAGCTTTGCAATCAGAAATGCTGGAGGAGGCGTCGCGAAACACGTGGAGGAGACAAAAACTTACATTTCTCCCATGTTGACCGACATACGCCGAGGCGCACACACTGAAGTCGATTTCCTCAATGGTTATCTCGTCGGCCTTGGTAGCGTGTACGGCGTCCACACTCCTTTAAACCTTACTCTGGTTCAACTTGTCAAAATGAGAGGGTCAATTCCTTTGGATCAGATGCTGTGAGACGAATCGAGCTAGGTGCGTCCAATACTTTTACATGTTGTGTTGAGAATTGACATTGTGTAACTTCGCGGCAAAGTGATCCTTGCCTTTGGGCAACTATCCCGTCCTTCGCGGCCCGGATAACACCGACGCGCTTAGTTCAGTTCCCGATTCGCTGCAGGTAACTCGGAGCTGCTATGCGTCAATCCCAGCAGAAGATATGTCAATGTGGTGATAACATGTGACACATCCAACCGATTTCGCTTCGCGAGATGTACGCTTTGTCGTGCTGTCCAGCTACCCTCATACCGATTTATCGCCCCGTGTATATCACTCACCTCCACCGAGTATTTGGAATAACATTCGATCTTCGATTCAGACGTGCGATTCCGAGGAATATTGGCGATTTTTCTCCGTCCACACATCCGGAACAATTGTTTGTCCTAGACACGGCGTTAAAGGCGACGTATCAGCCCCACGTCTCTAAATCGTCAATCACTGTTGCACCCATCACTGTTTTCCACTGATATGCCTGATGCCCATATGTTGAAGTTGCTGAAAGTTGCCGATGATGGGAATCGTTGTCAGGTTCATGTTCTTGCCGCCAGCTGTCGAGCGTGCATCGAAACCTGTAAGTGACACAACGACAGCAGAAAATGGCATTTTAAGCATAAGCAATGGTTACATGCAGATGGAGAGTGAAAAAAGTCCAGGGCAAAGTTATACAAGTGTAAACTATACATAAATATCTAAAAATCCCAATGCAGGTGCAACTACTACAAGAGTCTTCTTTAGGTCAAAGCCCCGTTGGCGCCCATGCTCTTTTCCTTTGTGTGCGTTTTCGGTGATTGTCAGCATCGGGTGACCCCCATTTGACGAGCCGGACGGGGCCGTCTTTCCACGACTGCACGCGTCGGCGGGCTAAAGTTGACATCGTTGATCGGTCCGTTCCGACGAAGCCGACACCTAGGGATTGAATGGCTGCATCAATCAAAACAGGGTACCTGCAACAGGTGGAACGGTCTGGTGAGAAGAAAAGAGAAAGACAGACCCAAGTCAGGTCGGGATTTAGATGACGCACCAAGGGCCTAACAGATCGGCTGTCTGAGAGTGGTCGACGCCGTACCAGCCTTGCGCGGTGACGCTGTCCCACCACGTCTGGTTTCTCTCATCGCTTGTCATGATAACATGATCCACCTTGATGCCCTTACGTTCCAGAAGCTCAGCTTTAACTTCTTCCACACGCCGTGCGATGACGGGTATCGGCGCGAAACACCCTTCAGTACTCTCGCCGCAAAAGACCTTAAAGTCTCCGTGGCGGATGTGAATCGCAATCCACTTGCAACGTAAATTGAGAAATAGAGCACTGGTAATACGAGTGACATACTGGTGGCGTGGCTTGATCGTCTGCATATCCGATGGCACGTCGAATATACTGTTCAGCGAGACGTTCTAGGGTCGGGGTCCAATGCATATGTCGACCAACGAATCGCCACGCGGGACTGTAATCATATTCGAATTCGTTCGGCTGACGGCATTGAGATCAAGTATTGCTATCTCATGAGTTGAGCAAACAAAGGAGCACGAACCTGGTTGGCACACACGAAGTACAGATAGTCGTAGCATAGCATGTGCTCATCGGGTGGAAGCGAAACGTGATGGAGCGGAGATTCAAGAGGTGGTACGAGGTTCGCTTGTCGCGTTTCGGGGAAAGCTAGGGATGCCAGAGCCCAAAAGCTGCTGAAGAGGTCGTGCTCAAAGTTGGGTATAACCTTGATCCAGGTCGGCGCCTTGGTATATGAGATATCTGTCAGATGAAATAAGAATATTTATATTTTCAGGCAAAAGGTTTGAGACGTACCTAGTTTAAGATGTTCCGGGACTTGACTTCTTCGTGGATAAGTATCATGTTTTTGGACGGCTTCCCAAGTATTCCAGCACCCAATTTCATCGATAACATCGCTTTTTTTGTCCTTAACTTCATTCCACTCCAAAACGGGTATTCTGAGAGCATCTCTAAGCCTGGGCACATCGAAAACGTCGCCGAAGTCGATGGGCGGAACAGCGCCGCCGATGTGCGAAGGAGTGAACATGGGAAGAACGGGAATCCTTTCGGTATCATCGCCAGGTAAATTAAGTTTATCTGGATGTAATGCGTGAATCGTACGGTAAGTTCGTGGCGTAAGAACTGAGTTTACGAACGTATGTCATTACGTCGTTGGCTGAAGGAAGGCAATGAGAAAAATACAACGATTGATGTTTTGATCACGTACTCCAGCCTGCTGATACCCATGAGGTGAGGTATTTGTGCGTTGGTCGCAAATTGTCTGGAAGGAAATGAGTACGCTGTGCCGCGATGTTGTCGTGGACCGACCTCTGAAACTGGCGGTCGGGGCTCCCATTAGATTGGCCTCGGGACCGTAAGAATTGAGGCGATGTGACGTCGCATTAAGCAAGTTGCGGAACCGTGTTCTCCCATGATAGAGGAGGAGTCGCGCTGCGTCCAAAAGGTGAATACGAGATGCCGAGGAACGAAAAGATGGCGAGGGCTGCTCCGGATGCAATGAAGAGGCGGCGCTTAGGCAGCGACGGGGCATTTTCGGGGAGCCAGGACGAGGGCGAGGCACGGGGTGAAGACAGCAGGTTCTCCTCAGAGCTGCGAGGGGACATGAGTGGAGGAGGAAGAGGATGAGGCATTAGGAGGAGGGCAAGTTGCCGGGTTGGTTGCGGGCCGATCGGATCTGGGGCAGGCACTCGTGTTTTGATCGAGATCGAAAGAAAGTCTTTATAAAAACCCAGAGCTGCTCATTCCGCTCTTCTGCCTCGCCCATCCTTCATCATGTTTACCCCTAGTAAGATGTCCCTTCAGGTGGCTGCTGTAGTCGCATTTTACATGTCGGCAGCACTCGTCGTACGTTATCCTCCCTCTATCTTCTACCATGTGTTCACTAGTCGAATAATCAACGCTTATTAGATGGTCTTCGTGTGCGTTCCTCCTCATCGCTTTTATTCGCGTTTCGCCCCTAATCATTCGCGCTTTCCAGGAATAAAGCCGTACTTAATAATGCACCCGACCTTCCTTTGCTTTTCCTCATGTTTCAGCTCATAATCGCGGTTATTCTTCTGCATGTTTCCTCCGCCATAACGAAGAAAGTAGAGATACCAAAATTCGACCTCCACGTCGCCAGAAAGCTCGTGCCGGTAGTCCTTGTCAACATTGTAGGCCTTGTCTTTAACACGCTCTGTCTGAGAGATGTAGAGGCGTCCTTCTTCCAGGTACCATCTATTAGCCTCACTTACGCCGCAATCATTTCTCACTGCGACTCTGACAGATCGCCAGAGGACTTGTGCTTCCCCTAACAATACTCGTGTCCTCCATCCACACTCGCACTACTCCTTCAGTCAAGGTGCTTCTGGCGGCTGCTACCGTGACTATCGGATTTTTCGTTGGCGTTACACCCACATCGTCGCTGCCAAAGTCATCGACGCCTTCTCTACTTTCGTTGGTGTACGGTGTCCTCTCGTCTCTCTTCATCGCCTTCCATGCTGTCTTGATCAAAAGTTCATTACCACACTGCGACAACTCCACCATCCAGTTGGCCTGGTGGACTAATTTTGGTTCCGCCATTTTCTTTTCCCTGCTCTCGTCCTGCATGGCGAGGTAGCCGTGTTCATATCGCATCTTTCTGATCAGGAATGGAACGGAACCGTCTTCCTATGGGGAAGCCTTGTTACGGGATGTTTTGGTTTCCTGCTCTGCATCGCAGGCTTACTGAGCATCAAGGTGACGAGCCCGATCACGCACATGTTCTCAGGTGTTCGTATCCTTTTGACAATACTTTGGCTGTCATGCCACTAACCGTTCTTCAGGCCGCCCGCTCAGTGCTACAAACTCTCTTGGGCGTCTTGCTCTTCAAGGATCTTCTCACTGTGTTAGTTCAAAGCGGTTTTTCTTTCTGAGTTAGTCTCTGAACGTCATTTTCAGAAATCGTGGTCTATCTATCGCTGTCATTCTCGGCGGAACGATGTAAGCATGCTCGAATCTGATAAATGCCAAGATCGCCAAATTTTATTCCAGGTATTACACTTGGGTGAAGTCGATAGAAACTGCGGCTTCGCAATCGTCGCAAGCAGCAAGGCGAGGTGATATTGAATCCGCCGACGAGGAACGAGTACCTCTGCAGACAAAGACGGAGGTTGTTTTCGATGTAGGTGATGTCGAAGTAAAGCGAGAGGGAGAACAATAGTATGCATCATCTCGGAATTGGACATTTCTAGTACTGTTTTCGTTGTCTAGGACTTGCAGCATTGCATCTATATCCACTATATCCAGTTGTAAACGTAGATTTTAACCCACAATTACATATACATTGCTTCATGTAAATTACGATTCGGGTTGCTGCGTAGTGCCGATATTGCACATGCATACTCTACTGACGTGTTCGAGAGCGCAAGAATGCACGTACCTCTCTACGTACATCATGCGTAGAGGCAAGGGGCCGTCCAGGAACGGTGAAAGGAATCCTGTCATAATCATTGGCAGCTGTTCGGGCATCTTTGCCCTTGTGGGCGAAATAGAACCGTAAATCTCCTATCTTGCTAAAAAAAAAAAAAAGATTATCGTCATCTTCCTCTACTGTGCTTTAGGGGGGCCGTGAAGGTGGATCCCACTAGGTTGAGGCAATTGCGCTTGATCAGGATTTCGTCCAAAGGTCACCTAGCGAACGCTGAACAAGATTCATACTTCGCGGCGCTTCCCCTATCGTTTATCTCCCCTTTCATCCTAATGCGACTGCCCTTGTCCGTAAAAATGATCATCACGCCCCCACCGTCAACGACACGAATAGGCCTGATTTTCTTTCTTTTTCTATTCAATCAATCATATTTGACCAATCTTATGGCCGACCGGACTTGGAGTGGACATCAAGAAGGTGCGGCGGAATTTGAAGTCCTGAAGATGCCGAGGGGTCCAGCCAAACCTCCTTGTTCGAACACCTATTTTTGATTCCGATCGAACACCCATCGACCGTCCTATATATCCCCAGAAATCCAATATGGTCCTCCTTTACAACCCATACCCTGCAACAGTTCCGCCATGACAATCTCAGTGAAGGCAGCTGGCGCCCTAGGCAACTCCAATACCCAAAACGGTCATACTCATCCGAGATACGAGCGTAAACTGGGTGACACCGAAGCCTCGTATTACCTCCCTTCACGGGAGAGCGGCGTGAACGATATGTACGCTCGATTCGTTCGCAACTGCTCGTGCTTTTATTCATCATTCCGTTACAGGTATCTTCACTTAGGAGGACGTGCTGCTTCTCCCAAATTGGTGGCTCGCGAGCGCGTCCTTCTGGTATGGGCAATTCTGCGAGTGCGTCATCCCTTGCTGGCATCGAAAGTCGAAATGCACGACTACGATGATGTCAAATTTGTGTATGTTATACAATCACATGTCTTTTCTGCATATTCACATTGCTATTCAGATATACACGCCTGCTGCTCCACAGCGTGCCTTGGACAATGCAAACGATAATCTCGAATTTCGCTCACAGGCGAAAGACGGTCTGTTACTTTTCCTCGCTGCCTGCTTGCACGTCTTATTTGAATATTATAGAATTGATTGACTCATATCTCAATGGCCCTAGAACGCTTTCAAATGACCGTCTGTCATATCTCATTGTTTCCTTAGACCAAACGCGGGTCGCTGATCCAGAGCACGTCGAGTTCGATATCTTGATGTGTGCAACCCATTTTCTGGGCGACGGCATGGCGCTTCATCAGTTCGCCAACGATTTCTTTAGTCTCCTCGCCAGCTTGCATTCTTTAGATGAGTTGTCCGACCTTCTCGCCAATGAATGGAGCGTGCGTTGTTCCAAGAAATGTAATCCAGCAGTGTGTATCTATGCCTTGTCTCTCTTTTTTTTTGCATGCTGAAGTTTGTCCGTCAGACTTCTGCTCTGCCATCCGCCTTTGAAGACAGACTCCCTCTAAGCCTCAGCAAATTCAGAAGCGCCGCTGCCCGCGTCGATTTTAAGAAGAGCGAGGAAAAGTTTATCGTCAGTAGTCCGGTTTCTTAGGACAACCTGTCTTAACGCTCACCCACATAAATAGGGAGGCCACATCTTCCCGCGCAAGTCGGGGCAGATACGACATACTGTTGTCCCCACGGTGTCTTATGACTTGGATCAAACGAAGAAGCTCCTCAGAAAGTGCAAGGAACATGGCGTTTCGATTTCCAGTGTCCTTTCGCTCTCTGTAACATCGCCTGGCTCAAAGTCATAGGCAAGGATCCTGAGATGCCAACGTGAGTTTCGCACATTTGCCGGTTTTGCTCGTATTCTTATTTTCAATTGTTCAGCATGATGTATTCAGCTTTGAATTTGAGGCCTTACCTGACAAAGAGCCCTGCGACGAATGATTCTTACTGGTTTCTTGCTATTGGTTATTTCAACGTTGTCCTTCCGGGATTCCTTCCTCCTCTGGCGATATGGCTTCAACGTTTTGGTACAGAGCTAAAGTTGCAAAGAATCAAAGTTCGTCGCGGCTAAACACCCCTAACTGTGTCGAGAACCCGAGAAATGGCGCGTGAACGCGTCAAGCGGGCGCGCGTCTGGGCGAAAGAAGATGACGAGAAGGCAAATGGGACTTGGAAGCCCTCCATCAAACCCACGATTTCCAATAGCTCAGCAACGCCACAAAAGGCGCCTTCAAATGCACTCATTGGCTTATCGCTACTGGGTAATCTAGACGCAATATACAAGCACTCTTCATTCCCGGATGTTCGGCTCCACACTTTGACGACTGGTTCTAGACAGCGACCAGGAGGAATGCTTTTATTCGGATATACTTTCGCCGGCAAGATGTGGCTAAGCCTTGGATATGATGAAAACGGATTTGATAAGGATATTGTCGATAGATTTTGGCACACATCCTTGGATCTTGTGAAGCAATTTCTGCTGGACTAGATATACTTATCAGGGAGAATGAGTCGGTTGACATTTCTTTGTATATATTTACAGATCCTTGCTTCCAGTTGCATTAATCTACACTATTGTATCGGTTCATCATGATTGTAATCAAGTCGTCCATAGCAGGATGCCAGTGTCCCGCGCCCGGGGGACTGAGAATGATACAATATTTAGGCGCTGAATATGGGATTCCTCTATGGTCTGGAATGTTCGAGTCCAGTTCGATGGGAAAATGGGCGACTATGTGTGGCAGAACGTGCTCAATATGCATATTAACACTGAACTATGAGATGAACTTGCCTCGAATTACGAGTCCGACGCCAAGTCATAGTTAAGATCGCGCTCTCCAGCCCACAGAAGATTATTAAGGCCTTGAAGAAGAACAAAGAAGTCAGAGACGTCGTGTTCAGCAGCGCGAAATTACACACTTCTCTGCGCATCCCGATGAGGTTTTTCAAGTTAAGTGCTAGTGAGGGATTCATTTTGTTTCGGATTGGGGAAAGAACGGCACCGAAAGGCAGGTTATATACCGTCGACCGCCCGCATCGTACGTCATACGACAGACGGCAATAGGTGACGCTGGACGAAGGGCGCGACGGTCGCGATCGGCGGCCAGACAGAGAAAATCATAGCCCGACAGTTCAAGAGCAGTCGAGAACAGGTTGTACCGCAATTTGGATGATATCTGGACTTGGATGAGCGTTAGAGGTTTTGACCAAAACAGGCACTCCTGCAGCACGTGCCCGCCAAGTTCCCTCGTTCATAATGGACTCGACCTCCCCAGACCGACAGCCGTTCCGGTTCGATATCAGCAAGTCCACGAGTTCTACGCCGCTCTCGAATGTTCAGGCGAGTCTACAATACAGGCAATTATATTAGTTATCAAACGTACAGTATCACATCAGAGGTCAGGCAGCTCTCGCTGTAACAGCCGAGTCCAAGTGCTCTCCTTCCACCAGTCCTCCATGCTGTCGATGCGGTCCCACAGAGCCTCTTCGTCAACGCCATAAATCTCGTACTTTCCTCCGTCTAGCGATCTGCCTTCTCGTGTAGCAACGTCTAGAGCAGCCTTGTTCTCTCCTCTGAAAAGACGTGTGCATCAGTCGAGAACAAACAGGAAGCAACGGAAAAATGCGGACTTGAGCAGTTCTAGAAGCTCTCTCCGATCTGGAAAGAACAAGCGGGGTTCTAACACGGCTAGGATTGCCAGGGCAGCGCGATAGAGAAAGGCATCGCCCTCCAAAACGATGACGTCCCATATCCGAGCGCATGCTTCGAACGGGAGGTGGTCGAGGAAAAGCGGCAACAACCAGTCGGGCAGGTATGCGGCGGGCGATATCTGGTGTTGTTTAAAATTAAAGTAAACTGATAGAGCGTCAACTAAAATGCTGTCTCATTAAATGAACTTCTGCATCATACTTTTAGGCATGCCATCAGCCAAGAGGGTATCGAATATTCTGCAAGAACAGTCAGACACCAGCGTGCTGGTGGCGGGTCTCGGCTTTACCTGTAGTATGCTTCTACCTGGATTTGCCCGCCGTGAGCATATACGTCGGTGAGGAGCGAGTAGAGCACGTACATCGTCCTTTGACCCATCACCACCATAGAAGCTGCGCAGACAATGTCGTTCTAGAAGGTTGCGCATCACGATGAATGCTTGCTGAGCCGGTATGTTTATCAACAGCATAGCAGCTATTTTCGCAGCACCCAAAGTATAGCCCAGTCCCTCATCACTCCTGGAAACTACCCAAGCACACAGCATGTCTTTGAGATCAGGATAAAGCGGTCCCGTTTCGTTATGAAATATATGCAGAGCCGGAAGCGTAGTTGAGATATCCTCCTCAACCAGTTCGAGGCTTGCCTTCGGGAACACACCTGAGCTCAAGGCTCGTTTTGCGCGCGCGAGGCAAGAACGGTAATGATCTTTAGACGGAATACAAAAGCATGGTAGCAGACGACTGGGAAACGGATACTCTGCATACCTTTGCCTAGTGCGAGGGGATTGCCTACTGCCCGTTCCCACATGGTCGCACGAAGGTTGGTAGGAATGCCCTTCCACCAAAGCTTCTTGAGAGCAGGGTTCTTGTGCACCGCTCTCCAGTCAGGGACGATTTCCTTCTCCCATATATGTATAGACTCTTCGATTTGCTTTTCTCTCGCAAGGCTCCGCTCTTGGGCAGCTTTCTTGCGTTTATCCGCTAAGTAGTGTGCTGAGTCGATGTATGTATAGCAGCAGTGGAAGAAGGCGCCTACCTGCCACTCTACTGAGCTTCATCATTGTCTGCCAATCAGCCAAGTGTTTGTCGTCCTCTTTACGAGGTTTCGGCGGCAGGAAACTTGGTCTCGTTTTACTGCGCACTTTCTCAAATGCGCTAGGACCGGTCGAACGTGAGGGCTTGTGCGGATGCGGAGGCTTAGATGCCTGAACTTGGGATTGGGATGTTGATGACGATGCAAGAGAGGAAGGGTTGGCCACAGGTTGGGATGGAGCGGGGGACGCACTCGGTGTGGGTGTGGCGGTGTAGTTTTGAGGTGATGGATGTATGTTCCGAAATGAGTTGGACGTAGGTGTCGGTAATGATTGCGTAGAGAGTGAGGTCGATGGCATATGATCAACCGAGTGCAAAGTCGAAATCTGTTCCTCTATTGAATTGCCATTGCGGCTTGGCGCCTCAGTATATGAGACACGGTTGGAGAGAGACTTGCCAGCGCTAGCGTCGATGACGATGTTGGGATACGCGCTCTCTACGCTCTCATCTGGTGAGGGATCGCGAGTTGAGAGTTTGTCCACCTCATCGTCAACAGCAGTATCTGATGTGGACAGTGATATTTGGGAGAAGTGGGAAGACAGCCCGGACGAGTCGGGTGAGTTCGCAACCGAAGAATCTGGCTCAGTAAGCTCGTTTTTCCCGGTAGCGAGGGGCTGCTCTGGTATTATGGCAGGCGGTTTAGCGTCCGACCATGCGTCGTCGTGTGGTAACGTCTTCGCAATCTCGTCCCGAATGGAATCTGGAGAGAATTGATAAGACAGATCATTTACGTCGGTGTCGGAAAAGGCGTCTTCAAAGTCTAGCGAGGAAACGTGGCGAACAGGGACCTCTAATGCATGGTGTTCCATGAACTGCGATTGAGACGGGGGGCAAGGGAGGTGACGCGGTGGCTGTGCAATATATTCAAGGTTGCTGCTTGGCACACATGATCGCTGAAATATTTCTTGTCCTTGCAGGCCACTCGTCTTCTCTCTTTCCAACAGATTGCAAGCTAAATGCCTCGTTCGCGCCTCTACTGCACCCGGGAGAAGTTCAATGCTTGGAGGCACTGGGATTGATCGCGTTCAGATACAGGAAAATCAAGGCATCCTGCTCATCTCTGTCGCGATCACCGTCCCGTTTCGTGTCCGCGCTTTGTGCCACCCTCGCTCACATACTCAAAGAAGAGTATGAGTCGCTTGTCGTAGATACAGAAGCAAAGGTACTCAAACGTGACCCGGAATTGGTGGCTACTGGGTCTTTCGTCCCCCTGTCTTTGCTTCGCGCCATTTTCTCCGACTGGGACGCGCCGCTCGCCGCGCTCTCGTCTCTGATGGAGGAGCTCGAGTCGACTGCGCATTGGACACCCGGCCGACTCATCGACATGCTACTGTCGCGTTCGCAGACAGGTGTCCTCCGGGTAGCGAACATCCTGTCCCGGCTGTCGATCACAGTTCAACACGTTTGGAGAACGCACCTCGCAGCATTCGTCGTACATGGTTCTTTGTCAAAGGCAGACCCTTTGGCATCGGATGACCTGACACTGCTTGACGGCTCAATGCCGTCCTGCATCACGACAGAGTCTCGGGAGTCAATCGCGTACATTGGACGTGCCATTCGCACGGTAAAGACGCAAAAGTGGCAGAAACAACTGCCGCCCGATATGGTGCTCGCGCATACGGCTTTGTTGGAATCCGTTTTGCCCGAAGATCAACATGCGTTTGACCTCGCCATCTCAGCAATTCGAACAAACGTCGATGAATGGCTTTGGCAGAATGTTTTGACAAGAAACGATGTAGAGGTGGCGGTCAATACTCTGTGTGTAATGCTACACCATTTTTGTCACACGTTAGATTTACTCGTTCAATTTAACTAGAGCAGACTACTTTCTTCTGCGAAACGGAGAGTTCAGTTTATCTTTGATTCGAGAAATCGAACGACTGAAACTCTCGCGGCTGAGTGCGCGGTCGGGGCCGCTTACGATGATTCGGGAACAGGACCTGAACCTGGCCATTCTCCGTGCGTCTCTCGGGACGACGGCTCAGCAGGATCAGAGTCTTTCGTGTCTCCGTTTTTCTCTGCCTTCCGGTCCACTCCGTCCACTTTTACCATCATTAGCGCCGACTCCTCTCGCGCAAGCTGCATCCGGAGAAGCGGCTACGTCGAATTCGTTCGCATCGCATCTCCTCGGGAGTCCGCTGCTATTGTCTTACAAGCTGAGCTGGCCCCTCGATCTATTTCTCTATCCAGCGGACCTGTCGATATACTCTGCGCTGTTTTCGTATCTTTCCGCTCTTCGAAAGACGCATGTGCGTGTCCATGGCTGCTGGACGTCGATATCCAATGCACAACGTGCGCGCCGGCGATGGACGGGGCTGGGGGAAGGGGGGACGGTGGAAGATCAGGAGATGAGAAGCAAGCTGCTTCGCTGCGGTTGGGGCATCGTCCGCGACATGGAGTGGTTCTTGAACACTCTCTTGTCCTACGTGATGATGGACGTGATTGACGTCGAATTTGGGAAGCTAAAGAGTCGTTGGTCAAGTCCGTCGACCGTCAAGACGGGGGAAGCCATGGAAGCCGCGGCCAAGCTGGTGCGGACGATGGCGCTGCACCACCACCTCCAATTGACTTTTCGACTCTTCGCACGATACACACGACGTACCTCGATCGGATACTGACCGAGAGCCTGTTGGCTAATGCCGGTTTGACGTCGTGTGTACAGCAGATACTGGATGTCTGCGAACGTTTCGTCGGCCAGGTCGAGCGCTGGGGAGGTGATATTCTACCGGCCCTGCTGTCTGAAGGCACGCTGAACGAGAGGGAGGAGGAAGTCGGTGCTTTGGTGAAAGAAAGGTGGAAAGTTGTGGCTGACATCAACCAGGTGGGTGTTTTTCGACCCCATTCATGTCCGTTTTTGACAATTCACCGTGTAGGGTTTGCTCGACCTATTGGAAGGCTTTTATGAGCAACTCTCACAGTCGTTCTCACAGCAGCCCTTCTCGGCTACAGCGGATGTGACTCAGTCTGTCGTGATGAACACGAGCATGGTTAATCACAGCGCAGCAAATCTGTCCAAGGGTGTTCGGAGTGCCGACGGAGGCATCGGGGAAGTCCGGCGACATGTGGAGCGACTGTTGCTGAAGTTGGAGTTTAACGGTGGCTTGTTTAGGCATCGGAAGGAGGTGTGCTGCTAGGAGAGGACTTGAAGCTTGTTGGTTGATTGGAGACTCGCGACCCTTGCGATTATACATGTATACAGATGTATTATTTTACATCGACGACTTCATGCAGTGTGCACTGCGTCAATGCTGGGGAACGAGGTTGCTCTCGTCGAGGCTGAAGGTGAGGCCGGATGAGGCGATGAGATTGAGCGCGCCATCACTGATCTCTGGATAAGGCCGTCCATAAAATTCACGCTATGGCCTCTGTTCCAAACACGGCTCATCGTCTCTCCCACCAACTTCGTCTGATTAGACCCAATCCACCATGTCATCTCGCAAGTTCTTCTCCAGCTTCTCTCCTCATTCCCCAAAGCTGACCGCTTCACACTACAGGCTACACCACCCGCATCATCGGTGCGCCCAACACGCTCGGTGAGGCGTCTCGTCCCTCTTTTTCTCACCACCTCCCGCTCACCCGTGCACGCTAAGAGCATCGCGTCTTCATCGAGCAAGGGGGCTCCGTCATCTCCGCGTTCCACGACATCCCTCTCTTTGCCGACCAGAACAACGGCATTCTCAACATGATCGTCGAGGTGCCCCGCTGGACCAACGCAAAGATGGAAACCTCCAAGGAGGAACCCTTCAACCCCATCAAGCAAGACATCAAGCGCGGAAAGCTGCGCTACGTTCGCAATGCTTCCCCCACCACGGTTACATCTGGAACTACGGCGCGTTCCCCCAGGCATGTGCACACCCTTGTTAATCACAACCGACCTTGTCTGAAAACCCTCGTCCCGAAAGACCTGGGAGGATCCCTCTCAATCGCACGCCGAGACCAAAGCAAAGGGCGACAATGACCCTCTTGATGTTTGCGAGATCGGTGAGCAGGTCGGCTATGTCGGACAAATCAAGCAGGTCAAGGTCCTCGGCATTATGGCCTTGCTCGATGAGGGAGAGACCGATTGGAAAGTCATCGTCGTGGACGTCACCGACCCCCTTGCATCCAAACTGAACGACATCGAGGACGTTGAGAGGCATCTGCCCGGTCTCATCAGGGCAACAAACGAGTGGTTCAGGCAGGTTTCCCTTTGAGCATCCTCGCTCGAGCGATTCATGACACGCTTCCTCAGGATCTACAAAATCCCTGATGGAAAGCCCGAAAACACCTTTGCGTTCTCCGGCGAAGCAAAGAACAAGAAATATGCCACCGAAATCATCCATGAATGCCATGAAGCCTGGCGCCGTCTCATCACCGGCGAGACCCCTTCCACGACTTCTGCCTATGACATTTCCATGTGCGTTGTAACTGACTATGTCGTAACCGACACGTAAAGCTGACATCTCTTTAGCCGCAACATCACCATCCAGAATTCTCCTGGTTTTGTCAGCAGGGAAGACTCTGTATACACCAGCTTGCTCCCGATTCCAGGAAACCACCTGCGGCCATCGATCCTGCAGGTATGCATTCTTGTCCACCGTAATCTGACCTGCTTTCGAGCTGACATTTCCTCGACCCAGTTTCCAAATGGTTCTACATCTCATCAGCTCAAGTTTAGAAAGGACGCATGCTCAATCGGAAACAATCCCGAAAAGATATCCGGAGAATTGTACAGAATTAATGAGCGTTTCATAAAATACAAAATGTTCTAGTGTTTATCGAGGCTCAGACTCTGGGGGTGCACTTGGATATCGGCAATACCGATCTGAGATGGACGTCACCGTCCATGTGCCTGTTGAAATGCGTTGAATCCGGTCTGTTCAAATACGGCAGGAAACGGCATTTACCTTCAAGCGCAGAGAATACCGAGTACTCCGTCGCCATAATACGTGATACGGTGTGCGTCTCCAATACTCTGCCAGGCGCTCCCCCTTTCTTCGGTATCTCTGCCCGTTGATACGTGAACGTGAACGGCGGTTCCCCAGAGAGACTGAAAACAATCTCCGCTTGATCGCCTGCCACAAAGCCTGAATAAAGTCGTCTGCAGGCACTGAATGTTTCAAGTACACACCTTCGTGGATATCTTGATAGATACGTTTCCGTGACCGACTTGAGCGGAGGGAAGGGAATGCACGTTGAATTTAAGGTCCGTCACGGTGGCTCTGCACATCTTCTGTTGGTGAGCGATAGATGTAATGGCAAATTCGCCAGGCTGTTGCAAGGGAAGCGAGAACGGCGAAACCTTGACCTCTTGCGTGTGCGACTTGCCGTTGATGCGATAGCTAAGGAGATACAGTCAATGCACTGTTTGATCCTCAAAGAAATGCTACAAACCCGACCGTCCAGGGCGGTATACCCTCCAGTTGGAACAAAGCTGTTTCCCCCACACAAAAATCGACACGCCGGTCAAAGGGGATAATTGCAGCGGTTTCGGCAACGTCAATCCAGATGGAACTGGATAACGGATCTAAAGCTGAGGGTGCACAATTGGAGGAATCATACACAGAGGTGATGGTGACAAGATAAGGCCCAAGAGATTCGAACACGAAGGACGGTAGGTCGAGCCGCCACGTCCTGTCTTTTACTTCAACGTTCTGGATATCGACCTGGCTCGAACCAAGGTGCTTGATCGATAGCTGAAGTGGAAAGGGGGTGACCCTTCCAATAGCACAGTCCCATCCATCGAGTACGGGTCGATTGGAACAAGTCTGTCATTCAGACAATGCGACATGCGGTTGCGATTCTGGAAGCGCGCAGAAGGGCGCATCAGGACTTCTTGCTCAAACAGAAGACGACTATGTCGGGGAATGACGGTATTCTTATGAGAGGACAGCGGGTATGCAGAGTCGCCGACTTGTTTTACTTCGTAATAAATTCTTCCAGCGTTAGCAGTATGAAGCTGGAATCGCGTGTGCGGCTGGATGCTGTTGAACGTCGGTTGATCAAGGAGCCTCGTTCCTCCGCCTTCAGTAGCCTGTGCGACATTATAAGTGATTTGAAACGGTGGATGACCTGGAGATGGTATGGAGTCATGTCAGAAGCGAGTTGATAGGCAGAAAGCAGCTCTGACCTGTTAAGTCGAGGTCCACATGGTTGTCCGTTCCCTCACAAACGGGCGGCAAGACGTAAGATCCATTAGTTCGTATATACATAGATTTGACCCTGGGTGACAGCGTTGCAGACGGCCTTGCTAACCAATCAACCTTGTAGGTCGCCCCGTCTGCGACGACATTACCCGGACATTGAGAGTCGGCAACCTTTGGTACACACATCAGTACATCGTCAATATGAAAATAGAGAGAAGCTAGCCAACCTCAAGGATTTCGTAACGGCCCTTCTGTGTCACAGTGAGGTGAGCGTTCGGATTTGTGATCATCTTGGTCCAGGCCTCATCGCTTCCGACACGGCGGTATTTGACTCGCCAGGGCTAGCCTGTATCTCAGTATCAGAGCCCATGCGAATCATGATACGAGAACTTACACCATCTCCAGTCAACCGCAGCGGCAGGCTGGCTGTTTCACGCTCTAGGACGGTTGTTTGGTACCCTTCGCCTCCATAGAATTTTGCAGTAGGCTTTAAGCATGAGATCAGAAAAGGCGGAAATGATACGAAGCTGCCCTTACTTTAATCCTGCGAACATTGACGGTTATCCCTGACGCCGTGATAGGGCGTTTGCACTTGTACGCATCCTCAATTCCCACTATGAAATTGTTAAGCCGTGTGAGCAGCTGAAGTGAGACATAGTTGGGCCGGACATACCGATGTTGATATCAAAAGAACCTCCTTGCTCATCAATAGATTTCGGAACCGGTATTTGAAGAGTTTTAGGGCTAGCTTCGATGCCTGCTATGAGAATATTCTCTACGTTATTCGGTCCCACGATTTGAAGGTCCAGGTTCCAGGGCCCAGTGCCCTATCGGACGGAAAAATCAGAGAGAGCGCGAGATCATGGCTTAGTGCTACCTACTCTGAGTTCAACATCAACATCGACTTTGCCACCTTCGCAGCTGTCGATAATTCTCTTCCCAGTGCGGGAGGCAACGAAGTCGGCAGCAGCCAGTGGGTGAACAACTTGGTCGATGCTAGGCCCATTCAGCTCAACCGCTTTATAATTGGCGTCGCTCATCCGAACGAAAGTGAAGACATAATGACCACTCTTTTCTGGTTGCAACGTCAATTCACCTCGCGCACTGGTAAAGGTTCTAGAGAATTCTCGCGCAGGTTCGTTGTCACGTTGCATCTCATAATAAACTTGGAAAGGTGGCGTGCCGCGGAGAATCAGAGAAGCTGAGACGCCCGTATCACCGGAACTGCCAATGATATATGTCAAAGACGAGACAGCATACGATTGCGGCGCTCACCATTCGTGTATTTTCTTCCACTCAATCTGTGCTGTCGGGAACGGTCTTTCAACAACTCGACATGTCTCCGGGATAAGAACGTCCCCATTACACCACTGAGTAACAGGTAAGCATTCGGTTATTGATAAATAAAATTAAGGAAGACACCTTTCCATGTATACTACCGATCGTATAATCTCCCGGAGCACTTGCCCGGACCTCAAGGTCGCGCCGGGCGCCCTGTGTCTGCAACACTTTCTTCCAAGGTTTCAGTCGTTTTGAGGCCTTGACTCCAGCGGATGCAGCGGGCGGCTGATATTTGAGCTCAACCTCCCATGGTGCATCGTATTCATTGCCATTGGCGATGGAGAGATCTAGTATGACGTCGGATCCTATTAAGAGAGATGTTGGATTGCTAATGCCGCAATGCCTAAAAGAAATTTCTGGGCGTTCCAGTACAATCAACGACCGAGTCACCTTGGTCTGACCGAAGGGAGTGTCGCCTACGTTGGTGACTACCCCATCGACCCCGGCGCGTACGGAGTTTCCAACCCCATCAATTACTTCCTCAAGAGCGAACAGGTATGTACCAGGAATAGTCAATGGTATTGTGATCGGGATCTTCAAACGCTGAGGAACCCGGCTAGTCCATTGCAGAATGCCTTGGCGCGAGTCTGCGGCGTCCGTGGTCCGTTGAGGAGCTACAGCTTCAGTGCTATCGTCCTGTCCATTTTCGATGCCCTCGACGAGGAAGCGCTCTGACTTCCCGTTTATAGTCTTGATCCAACGCAGGCTCAAGGGCGGCACGCCAGTGATATCGATTAACACGTTAAGGTTCGCATCGTGTCCCACACAACGAACATCCATCTGCGGCGAGTCCTCTTGGATAATTTCGGCACGAGGACATGGGACAATGGTTATCTCAGATGGGTATGCAATTCTCGCAACGTTGTTTGAGGCGTCTGTTACGTGCTCCAGGCGAAGAGTTCCAGGTCTGTTGAGATGAATGTAGACTATCGATTGGGTGTTCTGAAGAGATAGCTGCGATTTATCTACGTTCCACGTTTCTTCGTCGTCGTATTCTTCGTCGTAATCGGATTCTTGTGTAGAAGGTGCAGGGCGCGCAATTTTGAGTTTGCTGAGCCGGAGCTGCTCTACATTCCTAAAATCTTTCATAGTCAAGTTGACATACTCCGTTTTGTCGGAGTCAAGATGACCGAGAGGCGTGAGTGAGTACTGAAGATGTGATGGGTTAGTGTTATTGAGGACGACTGGTATCAGCACGAAGTTGTCCGGCGGGGCGAGGCAATATGTGGCTTCTACAGTGTGGAACTGAGCGGTGCTGATTGGTGACATGCGGACAGTATGCTGCCCGAGAAGATGCGGGTCACCCTTGGGTGACGATGTGAACCATTGCAAGCTCGATGGAACTCGGAAACCAAGGAAGCTAGGCGAATCGGATGCCGTCAGAATTCCTGAGCCTGGAGACTCTCTCAATAAAGGATTCAAACAAATGAATCTACCTAAACGCACTGGAAGAGGTCGACACTCGATCTGAGCCGGCATCAGTGGCTGCCATGTTCAGAGTGATCCCACCAAAAATAACACCATCCAAAAACCATAGCAGACAAATTTGAAGCAGCACGACTACTTTGCTATAGGTAAGTCGTGGTATTCGAAGTTTCGAAAGGACCACGCAATAGGCAAGATCGACAAATAGCCATTTTTTGCATTTCGAAAAGCCGCCATGCCCGGTAGTCCAGTACCAAGACACGTCCAGGATCTTAATGGCCTGGCAAAATACGCCGTTAATCCTCGTGTGTGAACGTGTGAAAACTTCCGTACAGTTTCATACCTGGCAGAGAAGCCCCAGACTGAGATAATAGAGACGTTGTGAAGGTATGTCGAGATATTTCTCGGGTATAAGAGGCTGATGCGGAGCGGCGACGGCGGCAGGGGGTTTAGTTTCAGAAGGTAAGCTCATGATTATGGAGTCGCGAAGGGATAAAACGGTGCTTTATGTCTGTGGGGAGGCTAGTTGGTGTTTTTCAACGGACAACATCCAGACTGGTTGGTGTCTTTTTTTTGAGAAAGCAACGCCAAATGCAAGGTGAAAGCCGCCAACTCACGTGATCGCAGGCAATCAAAGACGGCACTGTTCCTCGACTCTCCTCCTTGTTCCTAGAGAATTCAGCTCAACGCGAGGGCGGTCACGGTTCGGCTTTGCATATCTTCTTCCTTCATTTGACGTGGGGAACCATTTTGGATCAGGCGTGCATCCGCAGCTCTTTAAGCGCCCAAATGATTGGATAAACTGATCACAACCTTTAGAACAGTTTGTACTATCGACTCCCATTCTCCACACACCTCGACAATCATGGCTGCTCTTCCTCCTCTTCCGAAAATCGAGGGAGACATCGATATCGTGCTCGATATCTACCTCCACAGCTTACAGCCCTCAAGTTGGCAGAATGAGGAATATGGAGACACAGATCGCCTCGCAGAGCTTGGGTCCAAAGTCCTCGATCTCATCGTTACATACCACCTCTTTTCAAAGAAACCAATGCTGCCCGCTGCCAAGATACCGGTGCGTTCCTTTGGCTCATCATGGGATATGATTCAAGATTGGCGGAATACCCAGGAAGAACGAGATAGCGCTCTATCGAACGAGCGCCTCAACAACTGGCTCGAGGCCTATAATCTGAAACAGAAGCTGAGGATTGCTTCTACAGGGAGTGAAGCTACAGTGGCGCCACAGGTATTCTGGCTGTTTTGATATTTGATAGACTTATTATTCACTTGTGCGATAGGAAATTCGCCGCTTTTTCAATGCCTATGTTGGCGCCTTGTACATCCGAAATGGACTGGCCGTGATTCAGTCATGGATATCCAAACTGATCGATCCACATTCTGAAGTCGCTTATCCAGAACAGTCCCCGCCTGGATATGATTTCCCAGCCCCGCCATCCGCGCTTCCCCCTCCCCTCCCAAACGCTGTCCCTGTTGTCCCTGCTGTCCCTGCTGCCCCTTCTGCCAATGAATCGATGGTGACATTGGCTCTCGTGAATCAAACGGCTATGCAGAAGGGGTACAACGTGACTTATCAGGCCGAGCAGTCTGGCCTGGCACATATGCCTATTTGGACCGTCAAATGTCTTAGTGAGTTCTGACCGGCTCGCAAGAGTATAAGAATTATGACACATTCCAGTGAACGGGCAAGAACGAGGAATCGGACAAGGAAAAAGTCAAAAAGTCGCTAAAGAGGAGGCGGCAAGGATGGCGTGGTCAAGGATGGGCTGGTGATTGGTAGATATTGATGTGTTTAGCAGACTTGTATTCAGCAAAGATTGTGTAGGTGTACTTGGTCTCATTTCGTTCCGTATGACTGTGTTGCGCAATGAAGAACATGCATATATACACTACAAACAGATGCGTCATCCAAGGTACCAGAAGAACACATACACGGCGACCAGTCCCAGCAGTATCTTGACTTGAGGATCCAGATTTGCGAATTTCGAGGTGGTCGCATTGATTGTCGATTTGACTCATGACTAACGTCCACTGGCGCTGGACCTCCCCCTAGCGTTTGTCCCTTCCCTGAAAAAGCTGTCGCGCTCGACGCTGAGTGCCTACGTATTGCATTTGCAGGGCACTTGAGGTGGTGTGAATAACATGGCATGAAGTGCGTATGGACGAATGACGTACCCGGGGTTTGCGCCCTTCACTTGGTCCACCTTTGTAGAGCCTTTGAGGAACACAAACGTGGCCTGTTGGCGAAAATAAGTCCATCACACATAGACTTGAATCTTCAGCTTACATTGCAGCTATAGAATAGCGGCTCGCGATGTCTCGGGCAGCATCCACGTCGCATTTGAGGAAATTCACATTCTTATATTGCTTGGAAAGACTCTCGTATGTCGGCGCAATTGCATGACATGGACCGCACCTGCATAATTTATAAGATACACGACTTATTCCTCGATAAAAGACCTCAACCAAGTAGCATGAAAATCTATGACCTAGCAGGTGGTGACTAATGAGCAGATACGTCGAGAGAAGCATCTCTTACTGTAAGTTTGTCCTTCGCCTTTGAAAGAATGGAATCAAGTTGAGACACAGATGCAACGTGTGTGATAGACATGTCTTGCGAAGCTGGTTCAGTCCTGAAATAACAGATGAAAGTACTTACGATCTGTTGGGCCTGGGCGTTCGGACAAGGTGAGGGGGCTGCATCACGTGGTCTAGACAGACATGCCGCCCACAGTACGAAACAACAACATTGAATTGCATGTATGTAGTACATCATATACGGGGTCCATCATATCTATAATGTCAAGTAAAATGGTGTCCGTCAGAAGCCGATGACGCTCGTCAAAAACTTCGAGGCATGGGCTGATAATTCTGAGACTTGTATGCTTCTCCAAGAGTCGTGCCAGTCGCTTGGTCGCTTAGCAGCCTGTTCGTTCGAATGGTTTGGGCCGCGACAGAGACATCTTGGGTCACTTGCTTGCGATGCATCGTAGTACGAAAGCCCGCTGATGAACTAGAAGTTTTTATCCTGCCTTTCAGTCGGGAGGTTCCATCTTCTGCGCCAAAATGTTGTTCGTGACCGTTTTCTTTAAAACATGCATCAGACTGATTCGCCTCCCTTGTAGCGGGTGAAGCAGGAAAGGCGAACAAGAGAAAGTCAATGGTGTTAAAACTTTCTCGCCCTCTAGGAGTTTACCTGTACCTTCATTTCTACGATCATCGATAAGATAGTCGAATCTCCAATGAAGTTTTGGGAGATCATGAGGTCGTATTGAGCCAGAAGCAGTGTTGCGGTGCGATACAAAAAATGACAAAGTTTCATCTCCTTGTGCGGTGTATACGCCGTTCGCCTTCAAGGCCAAGGTCGCTTGACGCGATGTAAAATCCCTTGATTCGTCCCCATCAACCGTAATGCGCCTCAAGATCGGTAGACCATCAAGCGGAGCGTAATGAAAATGGAACGTTTGTCTACTGACTGACGTAAATTCTGCCATTGCATTGCTGTGAAAAGGGTCCGTTCTGCTGGGGAGGTTTGGCTCCGAAAATCCAGTCAATCTGAAACGCGCATGCGCAGCTCGAAAACCTTCTGGTCAATCACAGCTTCAACGACAATTGACCGAAGCCATTCCAGATCTTCGGGAAGTCGAAGGCTGGTATTGTGCACAAGTGGCTCTTCGTGACATCTACGCTCGATGTCTCTTTCTCGACGGCGACAAGTAGGGTTCGATCGAGGAGAGTTGAGAATGGGTGATAAATTGATGGACTCAAAATTCATGGGCGATGGAGCGGGCTTGAGCACAGAAGATGAAGTCCCAGAAGATACAACAGTTTCTTGACTGTCTGGTTCAGGATTGCGAGCATGCCCGAGCGTTAAAGTTTCCACCTCGCTTGCAGAATTGCATGTGTAGCATGCGCAAGAGGGCAGACTTGATTCGCCATTCTCTTGAAAGGGCTGAGATGGTGCATCGGAAACGTAACAGCGTAAGTCTGCATTATGCCCGCCAGTTGTTCTGCCACCAGAAACGGCGGGGGAAGGACATTCTGGATTTCTAGGCTCATTCATCAGGGTAACCGACCGTTGGTGCATCGACTCCTCTAACTGGGATAGAAAAACAATCGAGTCCAAGTGTGACAAACTCGATGATTGGATTTCTTCAAGTGTACAGGGTGCCAAGTCTTCAATGCTTAGAATTGGCGAAGGCGGCTCGAGTGTAGACAGAGCAAGGAGCGAAGAGTTTGAAGGTAGCAGCTGATGTTTGTTCGGTGACGTCTCCGACTGCATGATTGTAGACACGCAACCATACACTCGTAATTATAAACACGAGGTATGAGTGTATGCTCTTATTTGTCACAAGCTTACGAACACGTGCCTCTGGCACTCGCGAGCCCAGCTCACTCCCACTCATGACCCATGTTTCTCCAGCTTGTAGGGGGCGCTGCCCCCAAACCCCCGTTTACCGAATCATGCTAGAGGGGCCCTGCGGCCCCTCTTGCATGCCTCGGTAGTTGGTTGTTGTTGATGCTTTCTGGCCTGTTAATGCCCCTCGGCCTTTTGATGACCGCTGGCCCTTTATAAAGTAATTAATCAAGTAGTACTTCATTATATACAATGTTTTTAGTTACACTATCTATTTATCTGCTTCCCAAATTATTTTGATGTTATGTACAGACATGACCCGGGATATTGCAACATAAAGTTGACCATGCGTAAAAACTGGAGTTCGTAGGTCTAATCCAACATGCTTGACTGATTGTCCTTGTGACTTGTTAATAGTCATGGCAAAGCAAAGATGAATAGGAAATTGAAGGCGGGTGAATTCAAAGGGGACTTGACCATCTGGTGGCTGGTGACGAATGCGAGGAATAAAAATCTTTTCTCCAATATGGTCTCCTGTGATGAGTTGAACCTCCAAAACACGGTTTCTGATCTGACTGATGATGCCTCTGCTTCCATTGCATATGCCATGCTTTGGATCCAAATTGCACAATACCATGACAGGACATCCAATCTTTAGTGCCAACTTTGCTAAAGGGAGTCCAGAGCAATTGATGGAATTGAGATATTCTGCTGGATAAATCAATTCTTCTCCATCTGTATTGGCCACAGAATCAGCACTATGAAAGACTTGCTCTTGACCTGGAAAATTTGCCAGAACATGATGATTAAAGTTGTCCACATCATCATTTCGGCTGGACAGAATGGTGCGCTCTGAAAAGTATTGAGTAGGGTCATCCGGACGTGTGTTGATATTGGGATAGATGGTGGCAATCAGAGATTCAACTGTATTATCAGGGCAATGGAAATGAGGTGGTAGAGTGATGTCATTGGTATCTGTTGTGTGCTGACCATGGCCCACTTCTAGCTGCCATTTCGCAAAGTTGCGTTCCTCTAGATTATTTCCACTGAGACGCATATTTTGTTTTAAATGAAGAATGGTGATATGTTGCCATAAGGAAGACCGCTGCATGCATGCACCCACCATTTGAGGACGTGAACCCTTTTCAATAACAGGCAAGATCTGTTGGAAATCACCGCCAAAGACAATGGTCAAACCGCCAAAAGGATGATCATCACTGCGAATATCTCGGAAAGTGCGATCAATCGCCTCATGAATGTGATGGTGCTGCATTGGAGCTTCATCCCAGATAACCAAATCTGAGGCAGAAATAAGAGCAGCCAGCTGTGAATTTTTTGCAATCCTACAGACTGAGGATTCATGAATGAGGATGGGAATTTTGAACATAGAGTGAGATGTTCTGCCACCGGGAAGAAGCAGTGCAGCAATTCCTGATGATGCCACACAAAGGACAATCTTGCTCTGGGCACGAAGCTGATAACAGAGTGTCTTGTAGACAAAAGTCTTGCCTGTACCACCTGGGCCATGAAGGAAAAAGGTTTGACCTGTCTTCTCATTGACTGCTTGGATGATCTGATTGAAGGCAGCTCTCTGCTCTGGATTAAACTGCTCTATATTTTCTGCTACCAAAAGAGCTTGCTCTTCAGGATCATACATGCGCTGCTCTGCAATAAGACGATTGCCCAAATTTTCATCCCAATTTTGTGTGAACTGAGGCATGGCTGGCCAATCTGACAGGGACTTTCCTGATGAATGAAGAAGCTGATCGATGAGGAAAAGGCCATAATCCATAACATCCTCTTCAGTAGGGTTGTTACGGATATTGTTGCACTGCAGCCAGTTGTGGAGGTCATCACAAATATTAGCACGATAAGTGTTCCAAAGGAGGGCTGGATTGGAAGGATTGCAATCACGCAGGATTGTGACAAAGAGATGACGTAATTGATGGCCAGTGTGCATATCAGCTGCTTCATGTAGGCATTGATCCCATTCATGGTCATCCTCTAGAAGGCCTCGTTCCAAACATGCTTGTCTAAATGAAGGAGCAAGTCTGCCTTCAACTGTGCGAAGGTCCTCAAAAGATGTGGCACCTTTGATACAGGTCAAAAGCAGGCGAAGGTAGAAGCGTTCTCCAGAAGTGGGGGGAGCATAGTACATGCGTCCAATTGCAGAGACCCCTTTCTTCTTTCGAGGAGTCCATTCATGCTTTGGTGACCAAACAAACTCTGTTGGAAAGTCCTGATAGAGGAGTTGCAATGCCAAAGCTGGATATTTCTGATTGGCTTTAAAATAGCCAGTCAGTGTGGTATCCTTGGTTGAACCCCGGAGAACAACATCTGGCATTGACTCTTGGCCATCCTGTCTCCAAGTGACAAATTGCTGGTCTGGCAAATGAACTTGCAGGTGAATAACACTGGGAGAACGTCCATGTAAAGGAAACCGAAAGATGCGCCAGGCACTTTCACATGCAGAGACATAGCGTGTGTCCAAATACTGGCGGACTTCATCCTGAGCAGTGCCAAACTGCATAGTAACATGGTCATGGCCCTTGTAGACATATTTGTATACGTATTTGACTGCTTTGATGGATGCAATGCATTCGACATTGATATGACATTGATATTTCCAAATAAGCCATAGAGAATAAGGGATGACCCAGCGATTGTCAATCTGCTTTCCTCTGACCTCATGTGTGTGTCCTGTATTTCGGCGCCTGGTAGAGGCATAAGAATCCTCTGTAACAGAAGTTTCCTCTCTGAAGGGTTTAGGAAAGTTTTTGGTGCATTTGCCATTTTCCATGCAAGGAGCATTGGGATTTTCTGCACCACATGGATTGTGGATCATGAACTTCTTCACCAATTCAAGCATTTCAGGATTATCTTCAGGAAGCTCTGAAGAAATAAGACTGTCGATATGCTCAGGAGTTGTGAGTTTGGAGTTTCGGTCCAGAAAGATAATACAGTGCATGTGAGGCAGCCCACGCTTCTGAAATTCAATGACAAAGAGATAGGCCACTGCTTTGCCAAAGACACCTTTCTTGATATCCTGTATCATCTCCTCCCTTTTGCGATAGAAAGCACGGATGACCATGTCAGGCCGGTCTGCTGCCGACTAACCTGGTGGAAGCTCCATAGTAATTTCGACCCAGTTAGGATTGGCTGTCATAGTGATGAATAGATCACCACCACGAAAGTGGCGGTTAATGGCCAAAGCATCCTGAAGAAGCTGCTGCATATTGCGAGTGCTTCCGGCAAAGGAAGAGGGGAGAATAATTCTGCGACCCAATGCATCTGGATTGACATCAATGTTGGCAGCTACTGCATCAGCCAACCCAGCATAAACCTCTCCGCGAATCTTGTTTTGATTGTGCATGATCCAGTATAACCTATTCTGCTCACTGGTAGCCCAGATTTCACAAATGAACTCTTGAAACAGATTTTTGGACAGGAACAAATGCTGTGACTCAATTGTAGATGGGCGGGGGTGAAGGCGATATCGATAGAATTCAACTTTGGAAACATGCTTGCATGTTGAGCCATCACCATTGTCTTCCTGACCACTGTCCTGTCTGTCCTCTGCATCCTCCTGCTGGTGCCTGTGTGCAGCACGATTATTGGCATAGGCCAAGTTATATTCAACTTCTGTGTGCCAACCCAGCTGTCCAGTAGGAAACAGAAGAACATAACGCAAAGAGGGATAAAGAGGATGAAGATCTGAAATGCACTGGAGAGGACCATGCCGTCTGTAAAGAATGATATCATGAGGGGCTTGGACCTGATCACCATCACCTGGCAGAATAACAGCAATTTCATTATTGCCAGCAGTGGGAAGATTATAGCGACGGCGGTCTGTGCTGGGATCGAAATGCAAAGCAATTCTACATTGTTGATCTTCATTCATGTGCCTTGTGAGTTCATATGCCTGCTGGTATAGATGTACACCCTGATGATGACGGTAAAGCATATCTTGCAAAGTCTGCAATGTTGTCCTGTCCAAGTTGGTGTTCCACTGATTTGCCATGCGGTACTCCAATGCATTGGCAGAATCATATATGTAAAGCTGGGCATATGCAGGGGATCCTTCTGGAGAAGGGAGAAGGGACCCAGCACGATGTGACAGTTCACCATGGATCTGAAAGATATAAGGGCCATGACCATCATTAATAGAGGCATCTAATGTGCGGCCAATAGAAGTCATGGCCAGGGCATTGTTGTAGTTACGGATATGATTCCGAAAAGCTTTTGCAATCGGAGTTTGCAAAGTGAATAATTGCTGAAGCTCAATAGGAAGAGGATCCAGAGGTGGGAGAACAATCTTGCCCTGATAGCAGCACATGCCAAATTTTGGTTCACGAATAGTTGAGTTGGACAGACGCTCATCTTTCCAATGAAGAGCGTGACATGATGGACATTGAATATCCATTCTGCCTAAATTATGCTTTGTCCACCTTGCACTAAAAGGGCGACATGCAGGAAGTAAGTTAGAGAGAGAAACAGGTGGTGGCAAAGGTTGCTGAGGAGGAACAGGTAGCGGCAAAGGTTGCAGAGGTGGGAAAGGCAGAGGAGGTGGCAGCAGTTGCTGAGGTGGGAGAAGGACAGGTGGTAGAGGAATCTAATAATCAATCAGAAAATGTATATTAGTAAAAGAAAAGAGGACAATGACATACAGGAAGCAAAGGCCTAATTTGAGCAGGAGCAGGATGGTTATGATGTCTGCGGAGTGGTTGAAGAGGAGGCAAATTATTCAATTGCTGTGCTAAATGAGCAGGCAAATGATTATATTGGAGAGGCAGCACAGGAGGGAGAGCAAAAGGGTCATCTGGAATGATAGGCCGAAACTGAGGTTGAGGATGAGGCAAAGATAAAGGGTCTATCTGATCCACATGAGGACGATCAGGAGTCCGGCGCTGCTGAGGGCTATCTAAAAAGCGTTGACTACGTTCCTCATGGCGACGTTGGCACCGTGGAGTATTAGGAGGAGAAGACCTATGCATTAGAATTATTTAGCAAAGTCAAAATATCCAGGCCAGAAAAACGTACATGATCACAAAATAACAAAAACCAAATTAAGGATAACAGCAGAGAGCAAATCCAGAGCAGAGAGCAAATCCAGAGCAGAGAGCCAGTCCAGAGCCAAGAGAGAAATCCGTAATCATCCAGAGAATAGATCCGTACCTTTTCTGCAGCATACAATGCCGTCAAATCCTTCAAGTTTGCAGAAAATCAGTGTTAACAGCAGTAGTTGATAGTGGAGCAACTTCCAAAAAGGAAGGGGAGGCAACTGTAGACCCGCCAGCCCAATCTCCCTACACACTGTGCTCAGAGAGAGGTCCAGACCACACAAAAAATGGCCTAATAGACAACTGGCAGACACTCTTTATAAAAGAGAAGCCAGGGAGGTAGGACTTCACTGGGCTTCACTTTGTTCTACTGCATTCCCAAGGATTCACAGGCTAACACAGCAGAAAGGCCTCAAAAAGGAAGCAGAGAGACAACTGGGAAAAGAAGTGGACAACTGGGAAAAGAAGTGGGCAAAAAAGGCAAACTCTCCGAGGGTGCCAGCTATCAGGCACCACCGGACCCAATTCAGATGGAGTAGCCTGCTTATGAAACACAACGCACGCGAGGCCTCAGTTGAAGTTGCTGACTAAAATTAGCTAATCAGATCCCCTTCCCACGCCGTTCCCTCATTATTATTGATAAGTATATAACACGTGCCGCTGGCACTTTTATGCCCCCCGGCCTTTTGTTGACACTCACCGGCACTTTAAATATTCAAAAAGTTTTTAGTTACACTATCTATCTTATATCTGCAAGTAATAACACGTGCTACTGGCACTTTAATGCCCCCCGGCCTTTTGTTGATGCTTACTGGCACTTTAAATATTCAAAAAGTTTTTAATTACACTATCTATCTTGTCTGCAAGTATATAACACATGCTGCTGGCACTTTTATACCCCCCGGCCTTTTGTTGACACTTACTGGCACTTTAAATATTCAATCCACTTTCCATATTGCTTTAATGTTATGTACTGATGTTACTCGTGATATAGCAATATAAAACTAACCATGAGTAAAAACCGGTGTATGTAAATCAAGCCCAACATATGTCACTAACTGGTCTTGCAACTTGTTGATTGTTATAGTAAAGCATAAGCAGATCAGAAATTAAAGGCACATCAATGGGAATGGCACTTGTCCTTTAGATAGCTACTCCACCGGATACAGCAGCTGTTCACCATTATTGCTTATAGTGACCAAGTCAGCATTGTGAAAGACTTGCTCTGCTCCAGGAATGTCTCTGAAAATGTAATAGCATGGGTATGGGTAACTCATGCAGGTTTTGACACATAGGCTTATCTGGTGCAGGTTTGGATCAGCCTATATGAACCCGTCCACCAACCCATCACCCGTGCCATAGGTTGCACACAAAATTATATAAGTTTGATATCATAACAAATGAGATTCGATAAATTTTATCCATCCATGCCCTATCCCCACCATAAGCAAGTGCCTTACAGCCAATAATCCTAGAAATATCATTGATCTTGGATAGTAGCTGTACTGTAGTAAAGGCTAATGTACGTTCTATGTGCCCTTTAGCATACAACCCATGGGTTGATCCACAACCCACAATCCATTCACCTACATCATTGCAACCCATCAATGAACCCATACCTGGCACATGGATAAGGGTTTTCACAGGTACAGGTCCAGGTTGGCCTTGGATTACCCACAGGTTACCCATGCTACTCCCTAAAGAGCAAACTGACTTGAGAAAAGCTGAAGGTAATGGTAGGGGGGACAGCTGGCATTTCAGGGCCTGAATTGATGGGCTCTCAGGGCTCGGACCTGCAGTCCTCGTGGCACCCAAAATAGTCATGGGCCTTGGGGCTCAGACCTGCGGTCCTCCGCGGCACAGCCTCACTGCTTAGTCAGAATTAGTCAGGATTCTTAGTCATCCAAAAAACCGTCCTCCCATTCTTCGAGGCTTGCTGACTAAAATTAGCTAATCACATCCCCTTCCCACGCCCTTCCCTCATTATTATTGACAAGTATATAACACGTGCCGCTGGCACTTTTATGCCCCCTGGCCTTTTGTAACGCAATTTAAATGTTCAATCCAATAGTACTTCATTATATACAAAGTTTTTAGTTACACTATCTATCTTGTCCGCTTCCCATATCGCTTTAATGTTATATACTGATGTTACCCGTGATATAGCAACATAAAACTGACCATGAGTGAAAACCGGTGTACGTAAATCCAGTCCAACATGTGTTACTGATTGGCCTTGTGACTTGTTGATTGTCATGGCAAAGCATAAGCGGATAGGAAATTGAAGCCGAGTGAGTGGGAATGGCACTTGTCCTTCCGGCGGCTCATGCTTGATACGTGGGATGAAGATCAACTCTCCTGCATGATCACCTGTAATAAGCCTTAGCTCCAGAACACGATTACGAATCCGAGTGATGATTCCTCGACTCCCATTGCAAACACCATGGCCTGTATCCAGATTGCGCAACACCATGACAGGACAGCCTATTTTGAGAGCCAGCTTGGCCAGTGGCAGTCCTGAACAATTGATAGAGTTCAAATACTCCACCGGATACAGAAGCTGTTCACCATTGTTGCTTGCAGAGACCGAATCAGCACTGTGAAAGACTTGCTCTGCTCCAGGAAAGTCTCTGAGAATGTAATGGTTCAGAGAGTCCACATCGTCATTGCGGCTAGACAGAATGGTGCGAGCAGAAAAGTATTGCTGTGGATTCTGGATAGGAGTGTTGATATTGGGATATATGGTTTGGATAAGAGAAGCAACAGTGTTGTGTTCACAGTGAAAATGATCAGGAAGGGTAATGTTGGCATCCATGTCTGTGTGCTGACCATGTCCAACTTGAAGTTGCCACTCTGCAAAAGCACGCTCCTCCAGATTATCGGTGTTCAATCGCATGTTTCTTCTCAAATGGAGGACTGTAATCTTTCTCCACAATTGAGAACGCAGCATGCATGCACCCACTATCTCTGGACGGGATCCTTTTTCAATGACAGGAAGAATCTGCTGAAAGTCTCCACCAAAGATAATGGTCAATCCACCAAAGGGTAGATCACTGCCTCGGATGTCTCGGAATGTGCGATCGACAGCTTCATGGATATGACGATGCTGCATAGGAGCCTCATCCCAGATAATGAGATCTGTTATGCAAATCAGAGCAGCAAGTGGTGATGTCTTTGTGATTGTGCACACAGTAGACTCATTAATGAGAATGGGGATTTTGAAACTCGAATGTGACGTGCGACCACCTGGAAGCAGAAGAGAAGCAATGCCAGAAGATGCCACACAGATGACAATCTTGCCCTCGGAACGCAGACGATAGCAAAGAGTATGATAGAGGAATGTTTTGCCAGTGCCTCCTGGACCGTGAAGAAAGAAGATCTGTCCTGTCTTGTTGGCAATGGCCTGTCTGAACTGATCAAAGGCATCTCTCTGCTCTGGATTCAACCTGGCCTCATTCTCTGCTGCCAATTGAGCCTGCTCCTCCTGATCGTAATTGTGCTGCTCTGCTATGAGATGATTTGCAACCCTTTCATTCCAATTCTGAGTGACCTGTGGCATAGATGGCCAATCCTTGAGAGAGCGGCGAGAAGATTGGAGAAGCTGATCAATGAGAAAAAGGCCATAATCCATAATGTCTTCATCTGAGGGATTGACACGGATGTTGTCATGCTCGAGACGATAGCGTAGATCATCACAGATCTGGGGCCAATATGTATTCCATAGAGCAGCAGGATCGGAAGGATTGCAATCTCTCAGAATGGTGACAAAGAGGTGGCGAAGCTGACGACCGGTTTGCATAGCAGCTGCTTCACGTAAACACTGATCCCACTCCTGATCATCTTCAAGAAGGCCACGTGCAAGACAGGCATCTTTGAAAGAAGGGTGTATGACTCCTTCATATGTGCGAAGGTCTTCAAAAGATGTCGAGCCTGCAATCTGGGTCAAAAGAAGTCGAAGATAGAAGCGATCGCCTGATGTGGGAGGAGCGTAATTCATGCGGCCTATGGCAAATCCTCTCTGTCTAGGCTTCCACTCGTGCTTCTTGTTGAACACAAACTGGGAAGGAAAGTCCTGATAGAGCACAGTGGATGCTGTATCGGGATATTTGACATTGGCCTTGAAATAGGCAGTGAGAGTGGAATCCTGTCTTCCTCCTCGCAAAACGACCTCTGGCATTGACTCTTGACCATCCTGCCTCCAAGTGACAAACTGCTCATCTGGAAGGTGAACCTGCAACCGTATGACATTGGGTGCTTGGCCATGAAGTGGATATTGGAAGATGCGCCAAAGACTTTCACATGCAGAGACATAGCGTGCATCCAGATACTGCCTGACCTCGTCACCCACAGTGCCAAACTGCATGGAGACACGGTCATGACCCTTGTAAACATATTTGTAGATGTACTTGACTGCTTTGATAGATGCAATGCACTCCACATTGATGTGGCACTGGTACTTCCAGATGAGCCAGGAAGAATAAGAAACGACCCAGCGATTATCGACCTGTTTGCCTCGAACGTCATAGGTATGACCGGTGTTTCGACGACGGGTAGCAGCATATGCATTGTCAGTGATGGTGGTATGCTCTCTGAAAGGCTTTGGAAAGTTCTTGGTGCATTTGCCATTCTCCATGCATTGAGCTCTGGGATTTTCTGCACCACAGGGTGTGTGAACCATGAACTTTTTGATCAGCTCAAGCAGTTCAGGATTGTCCTCTGGGAATTCAGAAGAGAGTAGGCTGTCGATATGCTCTGGAGTCTGAAGTTTGGACTCTGGATCAAGAAAGAGGATGCAGTGCATGTGAGGCAGGCCACGTTTCTGAAACTCAATGACAAAGAGATAGGCTATGACCTTGCCAAAGACACCTTTCTTGATGTCCTCGATCAGCTCATCCTTTTTGCGATAAAAGACTCGGATGACCAAATCAGGGCGATCAGCTGCTGTCTGGCCAGGCAAAAGCTCAACAGTAATTTCTGTCCAGTTTGGATTGGCAGTCATAGTGATGAAGAGATCTCCACCATGACAGAAACGATTGATGGCCAAAGCATCCTGAAGAAGCTGCTGCATGTTCCTAGTGCTTCCTGCAAAGGTAGCAGGCAAAATGATCCTGCGGCCCAATTCCTCTGTGCTGACATCCACATTGGCAGCCACTGCATCAGCCAATCCAGCATAAATGTCTCCTCGGATTGTGTTCTGGTTGTGCCAAACCCAACGCAGGCGATTCTGCTCAGCAGTTGCCCAGATGTCACAGACAAACTCTTGAAAGAGCTTTTGAGAAAGAAAAAGATGCTGAGAATCAATGGCAGGAGGACGGGGATGGAGGCGGTAGCGATAAAACTGGACATTAGAAACATATCTGCGCTGTATTGTGGTGGTGTTGCCATTAACCTCAGCCTCCTCCTCTGGGGCTTCATCTGGAGCATCTGGCAGTTGTGCATTGGCATTGACATGCTGCAAAATATCAGCTCGGTTGTAAAGAATTTTGGGATGCCAACTGAGCTGTCCAGTAGGAAAGAGCAAGACAAATCGGAGAGCTGGATAGAATGGATGGATATCTGAAATGCGCTGGAGAGGTTCACCAAATCGGCGGTAGAGAATAATGTCCCGAGCACTCTCGAGTTGATCACCATCACCTGGCAGAATGACAGCGATTTCATTGGCAGTGGGCATATTGTAGCGACGGTGGTCAGTGGTGTTCTCCAATCGTAATACAATTCTGCACTGGTGATCCTCTGGCATATTCCTGGTTTGCTCATATGCCTGTCGATACAACTGGACCCCTGGATGACAACGATAGAGCATATCTTGCACAGTGCGAAGAGTCGTGGGATCAAGATTGGTATTCCACTGGTTTGCAATACGGAAATTGTGAGCATCATCAGGATCATAAATGTAGAGCTGGGCATAGACAGGTGGCTCTCCAGGAGGAGGAAGAAGAGACCCAGCTCTGTGAGAGAGCTCTCCATGAAGTCTGAACACATAGGGAGCATTTCCATTGGCCTGAAGAGAAGCATCAACTCTGCGCCCAATTGATACCATTGCAAGCGCATTGTTGTAGTTGCGAATGTGTTTACGGAATTTGTTTGCAATGGGATTTTGCTCAGAGAGCAAAGTCAAGAGTTCAGGAGGTGGGCGATCCAGAGCAGGAAGCACAATTTTGCCTTGATAGCAACACATGCCAAACTTCGGATTACGAATCGAAGACTTGACTAAACGCTCAGAGATCCAATGCAGTGCATGACAGAAAGAACATTCAATGTTCATTCTACCCATGTCATGTTGAGGCCAATTGGGATCAAATGGGCGACGTGCTAGGGGTAGGTTGGTAACAATAGGCAGTGGTGGCAGTGGTGGCAAAGGAGGAGGTGGTGAAGGTGGTGGTGGTGAAGGAGAAGGCAATGGAGGAGGCAATGGCAGTGGTAAAGGAGCAAGTGGTTGAACAGGTGGTAAAGGCTAAAGGCAAATTGTTATTTATTGAAATCAATCTAGCTTATTAGAAAAAATGACGTACAGGAGCAGGCAAAGATAATTCAGCATGAGAGGCAACAGAAGGAGGCATAGGAGGCAATGGCAGTGGTAAAGGAGCAGGTGGTTGAACAGGCAATATAGGCTAAAAGTAAATCATTATTCATTGCAATCAATCTAGCTTAACAGAAAAAATAACATACAGGAGCAGGCAAAGGAGGCAAATTTGCATATCGAGCAGCTAATTCAGCATAAGAGACAGCAGGAGCAGGAGCAGGAGCAGGAGCAAGAGCAACAAAGGGGCGCATAGGAGGCAAAGCATCCAATGCTTGCTGTAAATGAGCAGGAAGATGACCATAGATAGGAGCAGGAGCAGCTTGAGGAGGAGGAGCAACTTGAGGAACAGGAACAGGTACAGGAAGGGATCTGCGACCACGCCGCACAGGTTGAAGCTCTGGCAAAGCATTCAACTGTGCACGCAGTTCAGCCACAGACAGAGCATTGCGAGGTGGTGGAGGCACAGCAAAGGGATCGTCAGGAACATGAGCAGGTCCAGCAGGCACAGGAGGCACAGGAAGAGGCAGAGGAGTCACAATCCGACGACGATGAGGACTATCCAGAGTGCGGTTATCACGCTCATGCTGGCGGAGTGCACTTCGTGGAGTAACCGGTTGATCCCTAAGGCAATATTATTATAAAAAGACATGATAAGAAAAAGAACCTTCAACGTACATCAGGCGTCTCCAAAAAAAACCAAAACCAAGGCAGCTATGAAGCGTTTTCTACGGCAGGGTATATGCAACCCAAATCCACCAACTGAAACAGGGAAATCGGTGCTAACAGTGGTAGTTGATAGAGGAGCGACTTCCAAAAAGGAAGGGGAGGCAACTGTAGACCCGCCAGCCCAATCTCCCTACACACTGTGCCCAGAGAGAGGTCCGACCCAAAAAAGGGCCAATAGACAACTGGCAAACACTCTTTTTGTTGAAAAAAGAGAAGCCAGGGAGGTAGGACTTCACTGGGCTTCACCTTGGTCTCCTGCAGAGTTGTGGACTGAAGAGCAAACCGACTGGAGAAAAGCTGAAGGAAGGTGATGGGGGGAAAAAAGAAGAGGGGGGCCAATTTTTCGTTGACAGCTGGCATTTCAGGCCCTGAATTGATGGGCTCTCGGGCTCGGACCTGCGGTCCTCGCGGGCGCTGCTGACCAATGCTGCCAAAATAGTCATGGGGCCTCTGGGCTCGGACCTGCGGTCCTCGCGGGAATGGCTTACTCAGCTTACAAATTAATTTTAGTCAGCCAACTTTCACACCCGTCCTCCCATTATTATTGATTTCGATACCTACAATCAAAAGCTTGTTCTTTCGATATCATTTCTTCCTGGATGCCATCTTTAGTTCCTTTTCGAGGACGAGAGCCTTGTTTTTGAGCAAACAATAATCTCCAAAAGTGTTTTGCTCTTGCCACCCCTTGCCTGGCATCCATAAGATCCTGGTCAATAGATTCGAATGTCTTGCGTCAAGGAACGGCATGCAGTGAACACGGTCCCACGTGTCGCTGTCTATCGCGTATCGGGGTTCCTGCACTGAAGACACTGGATGACGCGGGAAATCCAAATCGATCAGGTAATCGCAGTCTTCAATTGAAACCTAACGTCCCGTGGTTACGCCTGAGATGTAACGTAGCAGTAATATCCAGGCAACTCACATATCGAGAAGGCTCCTCCTTATTTACATCATTCATTGCTGATGGAATGAACTTGGCCTCAGGACGAGACCACCAATATGACCCCTCAGCACTAGTGACGGTTTTGTTTCCAAAGTGCGCCGGAAGCAGTCCATGGAATTCGCTCCTGATGAAATCGACAGATACACCAGTTGGAACGAGGTAGTGACTAGGGAACCTATGCCATTCTTTTCCGAAACAAAGACGGAGGTCAAAGTCTTCAATTGGAGATAGGTCAATGCTGGGCAGTTCGTCCTCTGACATGCCCTGTGGAGGTTCTGGAAGGAACCCGGTAACATTTAACAGGCGAGGGAGTTCTTGCGTCTCAAATAGGAAATGGACGGTCATGGGTGCGTGATAATAATGCCAAAGTGCGACGATGCGAGAGACGGATAGTACGCTGGAGCTTATGAGCACCGAGAATGTGAAGTTACGGAAAAGCGACGTCCGTGATGCCTAGGAAAGTAACGTTGAAGATATAACGGTCAGTCAACGGTTCACAACTTACTCGGTAAGGTGACTTTGTGAACTTGATGAACAATGCCTCCTGCCACCCTCTGACAAGATATAACGCTACTGCAGCGTTGAAGCAAAGTAGAGGATAAGCAGGAAACATAAAACGCTCCTCCTTGTGAGGCTGAAGTGACATTATCCCCAACCACAAATAAAGAGGCACGAGTCGAATTGCCAGAATGGTGAATGGGGAAGACCGTTCTGTAGACGGTTTCAAAAAACCGAGCCTATGACGATCGATCGTGTAAGTCATGGCAAGACCAGGGAGGCTTATCAGTGCCAAAGGTTGGAGGATGTTGAAATTAAGGACAAGATTCAGGAAGTAGAAATTCCAGGGAGAGGTCCCGTAGAGATCTGGACCTTTGTCGAGACCACCGAAAACATTATAGCGGACGATATTCCAAGGGACGATGGTCATTTTGCCATAAATCATGCTATCGATAGCAATAACAGGTATCTTGTCAAAACGTTTGAGGTTTGATAGAAAAGGAATCAAAGTACGACATACGAATATGAGGGCAGCAGCTAAACCAGATGCAAATAGACGCTTCCAACGCCGTAGCCTCCAAGTATTTCGAGCTTCGACAGGAACGGTATCACCGCCATAGATAAATAGTTCCTCGAAGATAAAAGGAACCGCTATCGCTAAGGCAAACGGCCAACCGACGATGGCGCCAGTGGCAAAACAGAGAGTTGCCATTAGAGTTCTCCGATTGTTACTCAACATCGGAGGAACAATAGCATAAGAGAAAGCAAACATGGTCATGTACATCGCAAATGAAGATGGCAGGAAAGCTGAAATATACATTAAAACAGCAAGTCAGCTCATGACACGTACGTACCTGTAGATGCATTCCACATGCCAGCGCTGAAGAGCAGCATAAAGAAGAGATAGCGCCCAACCCGATCATTAATTTTTTCGCAGACAGTTCGGTAGAATTTGGCCTCGGCGAGCGTACAAATGACACAGAGGAAGAAGCGCACGGCAAAAAATGCTGGTCGCTATGCATATGAATAAATAGATCGTCAGACCCAAATCAAGATCTCCATGCACAAACATGATCCACCAACCTTGTCTACTCCTAGGAACAGTCTGGCGAGCCTCGTTGGCAGAATATGCATAGCAATATATGCCCAACTCCGAATGGAATACTGAGGTGACACTTCCCACGTCTGGAATCCATAGCCTCTGTCAAGAAAATGCAAAGGTTCCCAAAAGTTGTATACTGTAACAATGAACAAGTCGCACGAAAAAGATCAGTCCATGGATACAGACCTTCATCACAGTCATCGATGTTGGAATACATTGCAGAAGCTGTTCTAACCAGCAGCAATAATCTGACCGCAAGGGAAAAGCTTGGAACCCATGGACGACGATGTGTCCTGCGGTGGCCTAAGTGTAAGGAAAGGGACAGAATTAAAGAATACAAACAGTCGGAGCTGGTCCTTGAGTATTCCGATATTCGTTACTGGGGCCTTCTTTGGGGCTTGCTGGTCTGGACGACGCAGACGGAGTGTCTGTACGTCGGAAGACATAGCTTGGTCACCGTGTTACACACGACGGAAGAGCGGAAGGACAGGAGGCCAAACAAAGCCAAAGGAACACCGCTCGAAATGGCAGGCATTTACGTGTTGATTGGATTGAGCCCTCCTCCGCATCCTTCACGGCAGTTCCAGCTTCTGGAAGAGCGCGAGATGCGCTCAGCAGCATCATGCTTTGCTTATCTGAGGGGAGCCTTGCATCCGCTGATCATTCTGTGATTCGTTTACATACAGCTGTGGCGACTTGCGGCCCAACGAGGCAGAGGAGCAGCCATGTAACTAAGTAGAAACCTAGAAGCATTTTTTTCGGAGTTGTGGTGGCCGATAATTCACTCCGAACGCCTCATATTACGCTTCGTATCGCCCAACCTTTTTTCATTCCAAACCACCACCATCCTTCATTCTTGCTCATGGACCCTTCCAAAGACTCATTCACGACCGCGGAACACTTTATCTATGTCACCCAAGTATACTTCTGTGGTATGTCTCCTTCTTCCTACTCACCCCTCATCTAACCTCATCGTAGCCATGTGTATGTCGAGTTTTCTTGTCCCTCCCTGCTTCTTATATCCTTGATTCAGATGCCGTAGTAATATGGGACTGGATCATCAGTTTGCCTCGAGAATATCGTTTCGTACGGCCTTTCATTGAGCTTCGCAGTTGGTCTCTTACTGTCTTCAATGCGTAGATCTGGCTGACCCATTGGACGCCTGTGAAAATGGCTTACCTTTTCTGCCGGTAAGATGGCCAACCGAATGTCGAACCGGCCTTTTTACATTATCAGGTACTGGGTTATCACCGTCGTCCCATATCTTCTATATTGCTTCGTTGTCGACCATCCTAAGGAACTCTGCGAAAAAATATACAAGGTCTGTAACATCAGTCCTTCTGGCCTGTCGTCCTGACCATGAACTTTACAGGTCCCTGTTGGTCTTGCATGTGGAACCAAGTCGGCTCCGAATGTATGTATATTCATCCTCTCCTCATGTTCGAAGCTCATGCATATAACAGCCGTACTGCTCATACGCACATATGCTTTCTTCAACAGAAATACTTATGTTCTGTGGTTCCTCATTTGTGCTATTTCCGGGGTGGTTGCCTACCAGTTATATGTAGACACCACGCAAATGCTTCGTAGGGCATCTTTTCAGCGTGTATATGCGTGCAATTCGGCCTTACATCTACAGTACTCCCCTTTTTCAGGACCATTGAAGTGCGTAAATCGGCACGGAAACTCTTACATGGCTGATTTTCGTTTTAGGATATTCATGGACTACCGCAAGAAGTGGGGCCTTGCTTTCCTATGTCAAAACCGCGTTCCGCTCATCTCCTTGGTATGTTTGAATTCCACGTCCCTCCCCTAAATCGATCGTGGTTGTGACGTATCATAGGCTTCTTTGTTCGTAGGGTATAGAATCCTTTCGAGTTTCTAGTTCTAAAGCAAGAAATCCTTCAGATCGCCCCACTGCTATTCGACACTATTGTCACCTCTATGACTGTTCTCAAGGCTTTCACAATTCGCAGACATAACGGCGGACCAAACAGTCGCCTCATCCAGACCTTTCTCCGAGAAGGTGAGAGTGTCCTTGCAATATGGATGCTGTCCATTCTCACGCATCGCAGGTGTCTTCTACTATATACTCATCTCTATCGCAAATTTGGTCCGTCAGCCTCAATCGCTATGTCTCCCTAGCGCTCATTTGTCGTTTATTTAGATCAATGGAATCTTCTATCTTCAGTCCGTGATTTGCCGAGTACTACTTTTTGTGCTTTGCTAATGTCATCCTAGACCCCGGCAAGTCATATCAGCTATCAACATTCCTTTGAGTGTAATGCTGGCACCTGTACTCGCGTGCCGTCTGGTAGGATGTAGTCTGAATCCGCGACAATGGCAACTGAATATCGTGCAGATTCTGGATCTTCGCGAGCGCGGTTCGGAAACAGTGTCGCATTCAGAGGGAACCGGTATCGCTGCATTCACCACCAAATCTATGTCGCAACAGCAATGTTCTCCTTTCACACCTCCTAATTATCGCAACAAGAGCACAGGACATTATGCAAGCAGAGGCCTCCACACCGCGAGCTCTAACATAGTCCTCAGCACACTCAGTAGCATGCCTCCAGACATGGATCTCTATATGGAGCAAGACGTTGTCGAAATGGATGACATGCATTTTGGAAGAGACATGAACCTAGAGAGGTTGAGCGCCGCAGTTGGCGGCGAGGATGGTGAACCCGTCTGTGAAAGTGAAAGTCTTGCTGAAAGCCCCGCTCCTGCTTATAACGATTTGGAGGCAGGCTTCCGTAACGAGAGGTACGTCGACGCATCTGCGATTAGTGGCATCCGCGTAGATGTGGAAAAGGCGACGTCTACTCTGTAATCTCACCCACCACCCCATGTCCATCTTCTTTGAAGCGTCGTCCATGTCCCTTTCCTCGGAATCAGTTTTGTTCTTAGAGTCCAACATGATCTGTGTCTTGTATCATTAGTTTTTTTTCGCTGTCCGACATGTCTTCAGTTAACTGGTTGTACAGTACACACTCGCTTGTTTCCTATTTCGCTATAATCATCCATCAGAACATTTCGATAACGTGAAATTAAAGTCGGTTCAATTGCAACAGAGTTATTATAATTAATACAAACGACTACGAAAAAAAAATAAGAACATCTAGCGGCATGGTTGCCCTCCTCAAGATCGCTCAATATAAACCTTCCAAGTCGGCTTGCCAGGCTCGCCCATTTCCATATTATTGGAACCGGTCGGAATGCTGACGATCCAATTTGCATCCGGTTTAGGGGCATCTTGTTCTTTGACCAATACACCGTTCAGTTTCAGTTGCACTTGAGTGTCCTTAATCTTCCCCGTCTTCGCTTGGCTGGGCTTTGATTTTGCGGTAATAAGCTTGGTTGGTAGTTTCGCCTTTCCCTTCAACCTAGCCTTCCCTCGTCTCCGCCCATTCTTCGAGGGCTCCGTGTCCACATTCATCTGCTCCTGCTCCTGCTCCTGCTCTTCTTCTTGTTTGCCCTCAGCATCGAGTTCTCCCTCGTCAGCGCTACTTTCTTCCTCCTCGTCATCCAGGAGCACGGGTTGGCCGATATAGATGCTTGATTCAGCTGAGAGCAGTCGCATGGCCCAGCATTTGACCCCATCACGATAGTCCAGCTTTATAAGTCTGTTACTCGGTTGCACTTTGAGGAACACAAATTTGAACTGCGGGATTGCACCTTGAAACGGCGTCGCAGGCCGTTGGGTGGCAGAGACGGATGTTACGGCATTGATAGGAGGGGCGGGGAACATGGTGGGTGTAGCAGAGGCAGCTATGGAGGAAAGATAAGAGGCATTTGGGTAGTGCGTTAGCCCCGGGGACGTGGGTTGGGGAGTGACAGCTGGGGGGATCTGTTGTGCTTGAGGTCGTGACGTCACCGCAGCGACGGTGGCTTCACCTGATGTAGTTGTAGTAGCAGAAGTGTTAGGTGCAACAGATGGAGTGTTCTCAGCCGCTGCTGCCTTGGCCTGGGCGCCACTACTTGTTGCAGGGACCCGCAAAACTATTGAAGATGGTCCAGTGGCAATGTGTTCGACAGCAGGTTTTGTAGACGCGGCAGACAACTGAGGTGGTTTGATTTTGATCTTGGCATTGGACGGTTTTGCATACTCGGAAAGGGTAAATGGCGAGGGCAAGTCTGACATCAAGGCTCGAAAGCAATCCTAAGGGTAAATATGAGAGGTGCGCATCCTGCCATTTCGTGTATTATACATACCCGAAGAGTAAGAGCATCTTCCCATATGGGTGTGTGCTCCTGATTAAAGGTCATTGCATTGGAGAAAACGAGCTCCACATCTGCCGCGAATTCTGCAGCCGAATAATATTCTTTTCGCTTGATGCGCTTCTATAAGACCGTGTACTTGTCAGAAAGAGCACAATCGAGGCACAAGAAACACGCACAAAGATGTTTTCCAAGCACTGCGGACGTTTGATTTCTTTGTAGTATATAGGCCACTCTTTCTTTGATGGTAGTTCCATAAACTCGGTTGACAGGACCCGCCCACTGAGTAATGATGAAGATATGTGGGGCAGTCCATACTTTGGAACGCTTACGAAGCATCCTTTTTGTCCACCAGCTTTTGGAGTCTGGTCTTGATCAGGCGAGTGAGATTAGGTCCCTTTGACTTGGCTTTCTTGTCTCCATCATCTGCATTTTCTCCCTCCTCTTCTGAGTGTGTGAGCTGACCGTATGTCTTGTTTACGATTTTCTGGAACGAGGCGAAGGCGTGAGCATGAGCTTCAGACGCACTTGCGTGTTAGACTTGCCGATAGTTGGTTGGCATCTCTCCATATTTCGCTGTCAGTCATGTTGTACTGCTTAGCGTTGTTGAAGCAGAGGTCAAAATCATGCTTAACAGCTTCGAAGTTCGAATAACCGTCGCTTTCAAGCCGCTTCTTGATCTCGTCAAGGGCGATAGGTTGCTGGATGAGTTGGTAGTAGTCGGGATAAAGGCGTTTAGAAGGCCGTCGCATAAAGTTCAAGGAAAGTATGCGGCCCCTTCACGTTGACGGTAGGAGGGCGAGAAAGTGAATAGAAATGGGCAAACATGAGAGACTGAGACTGAATAAGGCAGGATGAGCGGTACGCACTCTTTGTTGACTGCCTCATTCACAGTTTGCCACAATTTGAGCCCTTGCTCCTTCAGTCCCCCGGAGTTCGTGCTATTCTCCTGCCTTTTCGTCTCGTCATCTCGCTCGACGGTATCTGCTGGCGTGACATCGACGTCTGCAGATGTGTGCGTGGCCTCGCGGCGACGCTTGGCCCGACCGCCTTCCGCATCGCTTGTCCCATTCGACTGCGGATGTTCCCGTTTCAACATCGTCGTACCAGTGCAATGCCTCTCGAATATGCCTTATTTCCTCAGCAATCACCGACGAAGTTCCTTGTAGCGGCGGACGAGGAAGAATTTATAATTTTATGGATAACAGCTCTTACTGGCAGTTGCGGGTCTGAGTCACGTGTTACCCCCTATAATACGCGTCTGGCCAACAATATAACTACGCGTCCTTCAATTGTTCTCGCCTCCCTTCAGCACAACCCTTGCGATCCTCATTTTATCCATCTTCACTCTTGCTGCACGAGAGTGTTTGTTTAATCCTCCTGAAAAGGCCCACGACGAATCTCGCAGACATTCTCCATCATGTTCCGAACCCGGTTTGACGGAATACCTGCGGAGAAGCGTTGTCCCGCCCGGCTTTTGGCTGGCCATCAGAATTTGAAGGGGAGCGGTACGCATTACGCACATGTTCCTCAAGATACGCTGTCACGTCCAGCGCAAATCGGTCTATAACGAGTATGCAAGACCAAGGTTTGTCCTGGACGAATGTTTTCAGGGCCTCCTCGGTCCAGATCTCACCATCCCATTCTATCGCCTGTGCCTCATGTGTGTCAATTTGTCCTTTGACCTTTCTTTGCATATATCGTCTTGCTTCCACCAAGTCATCTTGACTTGCCGTGCGCAGATTGTTTGCGAAACCAAGCTTTCGAAGAACTAGAATAATCCACTTGGACGGATCCCAGTCAAACGACGATGGCCCTGACCGAAAATCGTGGGGAAATGCATGCTATATGGTAATCCGTCGACATAAGATTAGGTTCGTTCGTTCTCTTTGGAGGAGACAGGAGACCGTCACTGACATGCTGTCCTGGCAAATGAGTCACATCAGAGACTATTAGCTTTCGCATTATGCTTACAAAATTATGGTTCCCTTCTCCGGCGGTCAGCAACGCCAATATCTGTACGAGTAACGTCAAAGCATACCACAAGGACGTTGAATTGGCGCTTACCAAGTTCCCCTTCGACGTGTTTTCATCGGAATAAGGCTGCAAGCCGTTCCAGTGCGCTAACCTAGGCGAGATCAGATGGTTGTGGATGCGAACAAAAGAAAGCACTTGTTTACGAGTTGACCAGAAAAGTGCAATGCCATACTGGGACGAAAATGCGGTTCAGCTGAATTCCACCCCACAAGGTTCAGCTCACTAGCTATCTTGGTGATCAAGCCGTCCCACACGAAGGATCCCCGTGGATCATTCCAAAGACAACCTAAAAATGTCGGGACCAAAAAACCTAAGAATAGGGCCAAAAAAACTAGCAAGCACCAGCGTCAGTTAATACGGCCAATACTTCGGGTCCGAACTAACCATAGTGTTTGTGTTGGAAGCAGACCACTACTACAATGTGAATTCCAAAACTACCAAAAATGCAACAAGAAAACTCATTACCTGGATCCTCCAGCAGGTCCCGGCCGTCGATAAGCTTCAAACGCGGGTAGTTTGGCCGAAAGAAGATCCAGCCCATGTGAGAATAGAAGAGGCCTTTTGTCGCCGAATAACTATGTATATATATTGGCCTGTGCAGCATCCACGATGTGACAGTAAAAGCTCACGGATCGTGGATTGGATCATCTGTGAATCTCTAAGGAAATTAATCATGGCGAACATAGTGGACGCAAATTAGTATTAAGTAGATTCAGAGAAACACCCATACGTGATGTAACCGATGCCGGAGGCACCTTGGAGCATAATTCTCTGAATGCGGTGGTGATGTCACACAAGGAATCACCCACCACCACTTTATTCACGTAAGTAAGCTGGTCGAAGAGGTGATAAGTTTGAAATTGACCAACTTTAATTGAGCCCTGGAACGCTGAAGCACCCATGGCTGCTAGGATGATGCGGACACCCAGTGTTGCTCGGAATGACCGGTGGGCATACAAACGATGGTAACCGATAGTGATTCTACGCGGAAACCACTTGTTAGCAGGCACGTCCGCGCGGTATGAAGGAACCGACCCAAATTCCCCTAGTTGCCAAAGGACGAAGCATAACAAAAGCGTCGCCCGTGGAACGGAAGAAACAGGATATCTGTACGCGCCGAATAGGCCCGCGATGTGAGTGGTCACAAAGAATATGCTGTTCGCCCACCAAATCGGCGGCATAATGTGGAACGAGGAGAAAAACGAGGGAGAAGTTCTGAAAAGGCCGAAAGCAAGATATAGCCTGTTAGCCGCAGGGTCAATAGTAAGGACATTGTATCATTGCTTGGGAAAATTGACAGGGATTCGTAACGCAATCCAGCGGATTTTGGAATCTAAAGCCGACGCTAAGTGCACTACGTGCGGCCGTCTAGGGGCATTAATCGGAGTAATATGCTCGAGATGAGGATGAAGACTAAAAAAGCAAGATTCAATTTCACGCTCAGATGGAAAGAACAAGGGACTCGTACGACACGTAATACCACACTCTAGCAGGTCTTGTCATCGATGAATTGTTCCCATCGGTCATCAGCAATCTCCTTGACCTGGCGTACCTTCGCCTCATCTGTGGTCCATACTCTCCAATCATTGGAACCTACACCCATGCCCATGCCTTCTCGCCTGTATAGCATGTTTCCGTCGATCCACGACCCGCCGCTGAGATGAATCTCATGTAAGCCGTGTGGAAGTAGAGTATCTAGAATGGTCCCGACAGTATCGGGATTGATCCCGGAGCCTGGAAGAATCGTCAACGCCCAAGGTTCGCCTTCGGCGAGAATTTTCAATGCATCAAAGAGGGAAATTAGTGTTGGGATGGCTTCGGAAACAGTTTTTCCATGGCCGCTTGCCGAAAGATGGTCAGCAATTGGCGAAAATGTGTTAAACGTTTGTCAGTTGAATGATACCTCGTCAGGATTCTTGAGATTCCGCCAATGCTTGCAATGTCGTTCAAGGCTTCGCAGGCAATTTTAAATGGCTAGGAAAGTTGTAATGAAAATGCGGGGTCCTTACCTTTCTGGGGATCCTTCGCCATATCAAAGGCTCTGTGAAAGCACACTAGGAGCGGATCGAGCGTTCAATGTGTGACAATCGAGTGGAAAAGTGGGCAACGCAATCTTGCCTTCCAACGGTAAAGCTTCGTCGACGATCCTGCGAAGATCAATATCATGAGGACTTTGGCAACTGATCGCGGTGAGGACGCACCGTTTCATGAGGTCGGTGTCCACATCTCCATCTTTTGTGAGGGCGCCGACGACTACGCCACGAATGCCTTGTTTCTTCAAGATGCGAATGTCTTCGAGCATGACGCTTACTTCTGATTCGGAGTAAAGAAAGTCGCCCGTCCGAGGACGTACCATGACCTTGAGACAAAGATGAATGCAATAACCAGATTTGATCGTGTGTGCGATCCCACCATGACGGGTGTGTTTCTGACGGCCCTTTGGACCTCTCTTAGAAGGCCGAGGCTGGGCGTGGTGCCGCCTCCTGCGCCAAGATTGGCGCATAGCTCGAGGCGGTCTGCGCCGCCCTTTACGCGCTGACACGAGTGGAAGGAATCAGAGAACGATGGAATGGCAGGAGATATGGGATACCTTATGGCGGATTGGACGGAGTCAACGCAGACCTCGATGAGGAGAGGAATGTCCATGGTCATATGCAGGCGCGCACTGCCGTGACTGGGACGCGTCGTCGCGAGACATCTGATAATCGTTTTAACAACGCCTCAGAACGAGTGTATGTGCATGTAAAATAAATTGAGCGACAGATTGTTTTGGAAAAAAAGATATATCATACAAAGACAGGGAACTAGTCGTACATCGCATCAAATGTTCTCATAATGTTCAATAAGCTTTCGTACATCCGGACAAAGCGCAAGTCGAACTTTCTCATCATCATCTTTGACAACCGCACGTCCGCTTTTCTCCAACCACGCAGCGAAATCCACCTTGCCATCGGACCCATGAGTGCCACAAAGACCGAGCCTCACAACTCTAGCAAATCTGTCTCGCTGCAGTGACCATTTGAGCTTGTGCATGATTGGGAGAAGAATTCTCGACACTTTGATGCGGGAAGATTCAATGTCTGGAAGAACGCGAGAGGCATGAAGTGAAGATAAATATTCATCGGCAGGAAGCGGACGTCTTCTGAGCTGCAAAGAGATAACATCGCTGGCGTGACGACGAGCAAAGCGTCGCCCATTTTCGTATTGTATGATAGACTGATCAGCAAGGTCAGTAAACATGAACCTGGTTTCTGCGTGCAGAAACATGACACACATTGCGAGAGTAAAAGTACAGCCCCATCCTCCACCTTCTTTCTATTCCTAGCCCGCGAATGACCCCGCGTTGAACGAGGTCGCCTACAGTGGGCCGTAGGGGGATGCCCTTATCGCTTAGACCGAAGAGAGAGTGCTGAACACGGGACGGTGCGACGACCTTGAGACGGTGCCGGTGCAGCACCGGGTCGGACGCGAGCTCGTTGAAAGCTGGGAATGCCCTCACAAAGGTGGTGAGCTCGGGCAGGTCGAGATACGAGACTGTCTAGATGTGAGCCCGTCGTTCAAGATGAGTGTCAGGAAATATGTTGACGTACAGATGTGGAGGACGACTTCGGGGGGTATATTGAGAATGGTCGGAAGATTCATAGTGGAAGTCAGAAATCAAGAACGAGCATCGTAGACGAACCGCAGCATTGGGGATGCAGCATCAACGCGACAGCTCTGGGTGTGAGAAGCAACCAAATCGAGCGACCACACACTCTCTGATGCCACCACCTCGCTGCAAGGTACGACCTATATCGACATTGACTATAGAGCTGCTCAGACTATTCATTACTACTTTCACAGCACTTCGATGACGACGGAAAGCCGATCCGCGGAGGGTGTAACCACCCTTGCTGTGGTTTCGTGCACCCAGATGACCCTCGATGGAAATACGCAGAAAGGAAGCAGATGGTGCGCGCCACAAACTAGAACGGCCAATCGATGTATCGTTCTGATGTCTTTGATAGGCTTCAACCAGAGGTGGCAGTTTCCGTGCTCGAGGCCTCGCTTCCTCGCATTCCTCCTCCTGGGGTCGTCCGCCCCCTCGGCTTCCGGAAAAGTCATCCGAACAAGAATGGGACACATCGAGCTGGTCCGCCAAGACCACGACCACTCCTTTGCCTTCTTCGAGCACCAGCACCTGGATCACGACACATTCAGATGATGCATGGAGCTTGAAGCCTGGAGAACCACCACCTCATCGCAGAGGGACAATACAACCAGCAATACCTTTGGGCGGGGCATTCGAGCTCGACCAGCTCAGCTTGGGAAAGAAAAGATGAGAGCCAGAATGTGGACAAAAACGATGGGCGCGGTCGCGTTCAAAACAAGGACGCGGCTGGAGCGGTTGGGACTCATGGGGCGATTCTTCCACCCACGACGCTGGATGGGGTAAGAACTGGGCCCCACCGCTCGCAGACAACGGACAAGAAAAATCCGAGACAGAAAACATTGGGTGGAACATTGACAATCGCAAGCAAAACACTAAGAATGAAATAAAGATTGATGAGGAAAGATCGCCTCTGCAAGCTGTCATGCACACGGACACTCTCGCACCGTCACCGAAAGGAAAGAAAAGTGCCGCAGAGACCGGGCCCTCGACGCATGCTACATCGGACGATCAAATGGTCGTTGACGGTCACCAGCCACGCATAAATCCGACTGCTGTCGTAAAGAAAGAAGATCAACGCCCTTCGAGCATGATCCATCATCGCCGTGACGAGTCAGATGCGGATCCTTCAGCTTCAGCAGTCACCCCGTCTTTGGATAGTGCCCAATTGTCCAATGCAAGTTCGACACGGTCTGGTCCACCTAGCCGAAGCGATATCTTTGCAACAACAATTAAGTATGTCTCTCTGTTACAAGTCTCCTATGTCACATTTTCAAAGATTTGAACACAAAATAAAAACGCAATCAGGTACATACAACAAGCCGTGCGTCTCAAAATCGAACTAGACGAAGTATTAGCAATGGACAAAAGATGGAAAAATGCCCAAAAATCTTCGTCTTACGCGCGCGCGCCTCCAAGAGCGCGTCAAGTCCTAGACGAGAAAAGGTCCAAATTCAAGGCTGAGATCAACGAACTCACCAGACGTTTCAACGCATCCGTCTCCGATCTTGCAAGTCTCCCTGATCTGACCGACCCTGCCAATGCCTCCCCAAAAATAGACATCAGAGAAATTATGGCGTACACGGCGCAAATGAAGGAATGGATGGAAGAACTTCGCATCTATCACCGCAGCTTGGTCGCCGGCAAGCAGGCGCGGATTCAGGCTACCGCGACAGAGCCGGCTACAGAAATGGACAAAACAGGGATATTTTCGGTGAAAGAGATCCAAGAAAGAGTTGCGGAGCTGGAACGTCGTGCCGAGCAATTGTCAGAGTACTTCTTTCTCGACAAGTACACTCGGGTGCTCGACGTCGAGGTTGCACCGTTGTTTGAAGCCGTTATGACGAGTGGCGACTGGAACAATAACCACGTGAAAAAGAGGAAGCAGGAGGTCAACGATAAAGCAGAGGCACTCGGGAAGAGCCTGGAGAACGAAGCTATGACAGCTGCGGACCTTTACAGGAAGGTTCACGCGCATGACGGTGATGTGGAAGCACTTTTGGCTGAAAAGCAACAGTTGGACGAAGAACGAGCTCGGGTGAGTGGTATCTTCCGTTCTTTATTATTATGAATAGGCTGATTCATGACTGTTGCAGGCTCTAGCGATGCTGCAACAGTTCGAACAATGGCAAAGAGAGGACGAAGAAGAAATCCGAAGTTTAACTGAGCAAATTCAACAACTTTATCTTATTCGTCGCCCATCTCCCCCGCCATTCAACCCTCATGAGCCGGAGATACTGACTGAACTGCGTTCGCTCGTCGTCAAGATTGTAGAGCGAGAGATTACTCCAATAGTGCAAGCTTATCGTGAAGGATTCACCCAGCACCATCAGAGTTTCGTCGACCAACTTTATCAAAAGTTACAGCCAGCTTTGGACCTCATGCAGGAAATGTCTTGTCAGGCCGAGATCGAAGTGGCAGCAGGTCGACCCGCAGCGATAAGGCCGCAACAACTTTCACAACGATGATCTCTGCAGACGTCCAGTATAAAACAAGCATCAGAGCAGTATAGTATGTGTCTAGATGGCGATGGTACAATACAGTCCGGCATGCTCAAACATCCTTCTGTGACCAGGTTTTTGCATTAGCGAGTGGGGTTTCCTCATCGCTGGTATCGCTATCTGGTTCTGGAATGTATCTGCGGTATCGATCTGGCTGTTCACCCAGTTCCTGGAGGTATCGTGTCAACATATACTCTCTGTTGACCTGCTTCACCTCATAGCCTTCGGATCCCATCCTGACCAATGGCCTCATAACTTCTTCGCTATCGTACGGGGAGCTACCCTTAGATTCAAACATTTCTTGAGCCTCTTGATAGTCTGGATGATATGGTGGCAATGATGATGCTCCAGGCATCAAAGGCTTTCGCCGACGAGATTTCGACTCTGCTCTTAGATGGGCGTTTGAAGGTTCTAGGTCTGGATTGACGGAACCGTTGCCATACGTCCAAGGTGACGAAGGCATCGCAAGGCCGCCATTTGGCATCACAAGCGTAGGATCGCGTGGTGGCCAAACTAGCTCATCGTCTGCTGCATGTCAGTCAACTGCTTGTCAATAAACTATGAATGCACTACTGTGATGCGTGATCTGCGCGACTCACTGGTTACGCCTGCTACTGGATATGTCAAGCCTGTTCCCGGTGTGGGGGTCGGCCACAACCAAAGGAGAGGGTTATCGCCAGGACCGATCCAACATTCATTTCCAGCCTAGATTCTGCTGAAAATATGAGTAGGGTCAAAGAAACAGAAGAGCATACACACATATGGGAATTTGACCTAGATTCAGAGTATGCGTCGGCGCAGGCAGTAACTGAACCAGACCAGCACATACCTCGCTAATTTTGCCCCGTCGAACCATTGTCGCTGCTCTGTCCTTTTCCCAACCTTCATTGTTGTGGAATTGCCGAGCAGGCAATAAAAATGATACAGGCTTATAGATGACTATGAAAATTTGCATCTTCTTGCGCGACAGGCAGCTACGAACCTGAACCCGCCGACAAGCAACAAAACTGGAATGCAGCTCACATAGTTGAGGATGATGAATATGAACTCCAAGCCAGTGGGGTCATGCTGAAATATAGATTCTGAGCATGACCGGACAGGACGTCAAACAGAACAATTAAAACGCACCCAGTACGTTTGGCGAAATGCAAAAATTACTCTCCTCGTCACCATTGCGGCATGGTATGAACAAGCGACATCGACATAAAACAGAAAACGTATGAAATGACCATAATTGAAGTGTCCGACGCAATTGTTCACCCATGGACAATGATGGTCTGCTTCAGTGTGAGTAATAATAAAATGACTGACGATCTGGATGACGTACCCATCCGGAGGACGCATCTTAGAGGTGCGTCAATCTATGCGGAAAGTGTGCACGGCGACCGTGATCTACGTACCTATTACACTGTCTGCAATGATGTGCCCGAGGCGGCTTGTATCGTTGGCACATTCGACAATATCGAGGTTGGGCAGTTGTCTTGTTCACTTCATAATGCCCTGCGCGAACATCCGGGGTCTGAGACAATCTATTTAGCTGTTCAAACTGGATGTCATCCGGACCAACCCAATGTTCCGGCACCTGACCTGGATCTGTGACGACGCAAAGAAAGTAATTCCATAGCAACATAGCTACTAAGACACTAGCATTCCGTAAATATTGGATGAAGGTTAGGTGAGGCCTGCACACCGCTTACTTGAATGGCAGAAGGAGCGTAACGAGTTCAATAGAGAGTGCGCGACCGTACCAAGGCCATATTATGAAGATTTGGGAGGAGTAGGCAATAAAGCAAATAAGGCAAAGAACGAAACTGACGACGAGACGACCGAGGATGACATTCATGAGGCAAGGACGAGGACTGTCCGCTGTGACAGCCTCTTGTGACATAACGCCTCAAAGGGTTCTCCAGATCCTCCTCCTCTGGCCGCCCAGATGCACCGCTTCGTCTCCCGTCCCACCTTAGTGCGCGGCGTCATACGAGGATACTCTACAGCCGGCACTACCGCGGATGGCGCACGAACGAACAAGTTTGCAGTGAACACATGGCGAGATATTGCTATCCGTATGCCATTTCCAATCTCATATGTCACTGGTCGTAACATTCTACTTCCCTCTCAGCCAGTCGCCAAGAAGTGCTCGAAAGGCCTGGAACTAAATCAAAGGGGCATTCAAGGCCGAAAGGCGACTACAACCCAAACCTTTCGTATCTGAAGAACGGAAGCGGCCTAGCCAGCCAGCTAGCTCAGAAAGCTCAGAATGGCCAGGCTGCCTCTTCCTCACCCGCACCCGACGCTGGCAGGCGCTCGTCTGAAAAAATGTCGCCGACGATAAATCCCCGGCGTCGGTTGACTAACGCCGAGGTGGCTGAGTTGAAGGGAGCCCTGAACCCGTCGGGGGCAGCTCTGGCCGAACTCTCATCCACGGGTCTCCAGAAGTCTGCAAATACCCGGTGGAATAAATCGAGAGGCAGAGGGGGCCGTGGACCAGAACGACAAGAACGACCAGCATTGGCAAAAAGCCCTTTACCTCGCTTTGCTCCACGCCCAAAAGCGCCACTGCTTTTGCCGGGCCGGGTTGTAACAGCCTCTGACGCGGATGAAAGCATTCTAGACCTTAAGGAGGAGGACGAAGTTGAGTTGCCACAGGCAGCCATTACCACACCAGACTTTCCTTCTGCTGACGTCGAGAACGCATTCGGTCCGATGGCGAGCACCTCCATCACAAACAGTACACGCTTGCCCAAGAGATCTCCCCGATGGGTTCAGGAAACAATTGGCGGCGACTACCAGAGGTTCGCTTCCGCGCTGCCGGCGACATCCCCATACGCCCTTCCAACCCAGGATGCTTTGTTGCATTCTGAATTTGTCCTGTCGAAGAACCAAAACGTCTCAATCGCCACTAGGCAGGAGGCAATAAAAATCATACAGTCGCTCGTGGGGGATAATGCCGGCAAGCGTAAGGCTAGGGTATTATCGTGATATAAGTTCTGCGGATATCCGCGATGCTCTATATCGTATAATAAATATCACTATACATATTTAGACATGTCTTCTTCTTCGCTCGAGTATCCTGCAGGAAGGACGACAGTTGGGTAATCCTTGCGCTCAAAGGCGTCCTGCGGTAGTGCCCAAGCTGGAATAGAGAAGTCTTTGGCTTCCTCTACAACCTCACTTCGCAACTTAACGCCAAAGGCCGAAAGGTGCCTTGCGGCCTTCTTCACCTTGCTGCCCGAACTCCTCAACGCCGCTATCATCAATACGCATTGAGATTGTTTTACTCTTCTTGTAGAGGTCGAAGGTCCGGCCTGTCGAGAAGGCGTAAAGGAGGCTGGCTGGTGTAAAAGATCTTTGCGATCAGGAAGCGATTCGATGGGAGGGATGGATGTTGACGAAATTGGCCACGCGACATTTTTCTACGTTTCCGCGGGTGAGGCTCAGAAGGCGCTTCTTCTGGCATATTCGGACTGCTCGCCATCTCGAGCACTGCAATCTCAGGGTTTGACATAGGCGTTATAAGCCGGGTTCCTCGCCTGTCAGATGTTAAGGGAGACATAGAAGGTCCAGGAGAGGTGGAGATAACATCTGTCTCTGCTTGGGAAGAAGCCAAGTCCGGCATCGCAACCTCGTAATGAATCTTGCGTTTAGGCGAGGCAGATGGCGCCAAACTTTGCCTCCGTCTCTTCGACACCGGCGCAGAAGCAGAGCAGATGACCGGGTTCTGCTGGGGAACCTGATTTTAAGTTTGAGTTTTTCTGAATCTCTGGCTGACGCGTCGAGACGAGAATCTTCTGCGTCATCTGAGAGCCCTTTCTTGCTGCTTTCCGAAGAGACAGAATCTTGTTCAGGTGTGCGACGATTGTAGACGGTCTGAGAGATGTGCTTTTTGACTCGATCTGAGGGTAAAAGGACGCGATAGCGTTCTTCCAACGTATAGGCTACCTCAGCATCTCCTTGCGTCGTCTTTCTCCTTCGTTATACGCGGCAGCGCCATTAGCATGGCCACTCAAGAATTCGCAGAGCCAGATTCAGCATCTTCCGCAGTATGACCCGGTATAGGAGAGAACGCAGAAGCAGGAAGGGAAAGGAATGCTGAGCTATCCATGGCACGCAATTGCTCGATTCGTTCCTTGAGTTTATATTGCTCGTGCTTGAGTTTCTCCTTCTCTCGCAACCGCTGCCTTTTCTCAAACGTCTCGTATTTCCGATGTCGTTTCTCATATGCCGCGTCAGAAGTGTCCACTGTGCCCTGAAGTTGAACGCTGTGAATTCTTGAGAAGAAACCAATGCACAGATGGCGTACGTCTTCTGAACTCCTGACTCTGAACCTCCCAGGAACACTAGGGGACTCTGCCAGACTGATAAACTCAGGGGTTTCGATCATTCGCTGTTCCCTGTAGGCTTTGAGTACCTCAGGCCGGTCAAAATATCGATCATTGGCGTAGAGATTGAGACGCAGAGGTGAATTGTCTGACGAAATTGCAGTGACGGATGGGTTAGTCGTCAATAGGAAGTAAGTGTCGGCAGGAATGAGAGGTTCGTTCTCAACTTTGAAGAAGTTGACGCTGTGGTAAGCGTCGAGACGATGCAAAGTAGGTTGAGATAGGCTTACATTTCCGTTTCCGTGTCTCGAGTATCATGACGTCGATATCGCAGTTTCCAACGCCGGGCCCACCACGTCGAGCACGGGATGGTAAGACTCTCTTTGGAGGAAGGCGAGCTGGGGAAGAATCCATGATTGATGGGAGGAAGACGTCGCCACGCTGGTGGTTTGCCTTTTGTCGTCGTGGTCTGAAATCGAGCGGTGGCCCGTATTCATTACAATAGCTGTCGACTACGTATACTATATGCTATACAAGACCTGCAATCAAGCCATCGCTGTTTCGACAGGCCCTAGTCTATAAACTCCCACCCATCATTGACAAGGGCAGCCTTCGCGTCTGCAATCATGTCGATAGGCACAAGGACGTAATCCGTATTCCTGACAGCCTATTAGCCCTTGCATTGTAAAGCCAGGTTCAAAAGGTCTATACCAAGTGGACAGTGCAAATATCGGAACCTGCGCTTCTCTCAGCGGCGCCGCGAAATTAGCCATTACGCCTGTCAAATCTAGACAACGTGTGTAAGCCACCTGGGTCACTTTAGCTCAGTCCTCACCATGCTCCATTGGACCCCTGATCTTGATGCACATCCATTGCGATCTTCGTCCTGTGCTGGCGGGAAATACATCGAAACGAGACTCTGTGACAATAGAAATCTCGTCGTCGGTGCGCGTTAAGGATATGAACCCCTTCTCTTTGCAGAGACTCAGAAGAAACGTATCAGGAACGATGTGATCGACATGAAGCTGTATGACGTAGAACGATTCAGGCAAAACTTGAAGGTGAAAAGCAGAGTGGTCGGCTGGCGGTGGCATCGTGTCTGTAAATCAGAGAAACTGCTGGCTTTATATCGATCCGAACTCAGAGAATCAGCACAGCGCATCTTGCAAGGCAAGTACGCAGGGTGATTCAAGCTTCTCACATTCCCCTCGTTCAACTATCCCCGAACAATCTTGTTTCGTACAACGGAGATACTCAAGAACCAACTATGACAAGACTATAATCTTGAGCATGGCTAGATCCGGCGTACACAGTGTATACTGTCGTCCCACTCGGTACACCATCACTAGTGAATGCGGCAGACCCGCCCGACGCAAGCAGGAGGTTGCTGCCAGAGGTGACCTATTTGGGAAGGTTGCGTCAAGCTCCTCCGGGCCCCTCGGCAAGGTTCTTTACGGAACACGTACCGCGCTGAATGTCGTTGACGTGACCCCACTTCCGCAGGCGAACACACCTCCGCTGACACCGCAATTGCCCTTGGAGGATGTCATGGTGAAGCTTGTAGCCGTGCCAGAGATGGTGTAGGTTGCCAAGGTTTGGGTAGACCATGTTCCAAGCGAAAGAAGACCCCCAACAAAATTACCACCAGTTGTGAGAGCTTTGATAGTGGCCTTTGTGGGCAGCGAACCGGATGGCTATTGTCCAATGGTAAGCGAGGCTGAAGGGCGTAGCAGCTAGACTTACGCTGGTTCCTGTGGGGTTGCTCTGTCGAACAAGACAGTGAACAAACGATCCAACAAAGGAAACTCAAGGATATACCGATGTCGTCTAAAGGCACGTAAGAACCAGGAAAAGCTCGACACGAGAGAGACTTACTGTTGTCGTGGGAGTGCCGGTTTTGGGGGGATACTTGATTCCGGAAGACGGACACGAGCCTGCTTGGGGCGCATCTTGTTCCACGCGTAAGGACTCAAGAACACCGTCGCACGCAAAGATGACTCACTGATAGGCACGAATGTACCATCAATGACAGAGCCTTGAAGGTTGAAGTACCATGAAATCCCGTTCAAATTCCCTGAGGAGCAATCCAGCGCGGGAGTGAATCCCTACAGATTGCGTACCGTCAGTTGATTTCGGAATATACTGATAAATCCTGGTTTCATGCATACACCGGAGGCCGTCTTCAGAGCTGACGTGAGGGTAGAAAGGGTGTATGTATTGCTCGTAGAGGGAGCGATGCCCGCACTGGCGAGCCAATCATATGTAGGCAAAGACTGATTTGTCTCAGCTTTGGACGGTACGATCACTTAAGAGGCAGATGATTTGGTCGTACCTTGAAAAGGCGAACAGCGGTTTGGAAGTACGCGACGGCCTGGTTGAGCGGAGAAAAGGTTAATTTAGATCAGCAACGTCGGAAATCGTGTGTGCTCGGTACCTCCAGGCCGTCAGGACTGCCACTAGGAAGACAGGTCGGTCGAAGAGTGCTGCATGACTATGAGAGATTTGCATTATTTCAGTCAGCTCTACGAACCAGACCTCATGCATGTTCCATGTTTCGCCCATTCATGCTAAGGAAAGAAATTAATTTCGGGCCTTGAAGATGCTGCGCAAGGTATTCACTGACTTCCCAGAATTGCTCATTCGCGCCATTTATGTCGACCCAGTACTGGCGAGGGATTGGCTGTCAATTCTCTGGAGACATCTGGATACACAACATACTTGTTGCATGAACGATAAAGTGTCGGATGCTCCGTTAGAGGTCAGTAACTATACAGCACGGATCAGCCTTGTATAATTCGCGCCCGCAATTTGTTGCTTACTGTGTTGATATTAGTATAGGCTCGAGAGGGGTCGCAGTTGGAGGAAAAGGTTCCGTCACAACTAAGCAGCGGACACATTCTCATTCGGATGCTAACCGAAACCGTTGGAATCGCTTACTGATCCGGCCATAACCCTGTAGTTTGCGAACTGAGAACAAATATCGGATAAAAAGACAGAAGACTCACCGTGGATTGTCCAGCTATTTGAAGGTCCAGTTGAGGGGCTTGTGTCCCAAAACTGAGGATTGTCGGCATGTTGATAGAGCTGATAGTTGAGGACCTTCCAGCTTACCTGCGTTTGCAAAATGAGACCCTGTAAATCGTACTGTGGTCAGTATACATCGAAGAAGGACACGAAAAGGATCGATAATCACTCCGGGAGATTCAAAGCAACACAAGTCGGAAACCGAGGAGGTATTGTGGCACGAGACCGGGCCTGTGGTGGAGCACCCCGACGAGAGGGCTCTCTTGAAAAACTCGAAGGCTCCATGGTAGGGCGTCAAGGGAGAAGCAACGGAGGATCCCACCAAGCTTCCCAGAACAAGTGCGGCGAACATGCTGAACCGGGCAATTATTATCTCTCACAGGAAAGCCTTTTAAATGGACGTATTGCATAAAAGGTGACTGAATGCATCAATCCTATCGGCTTGACGACATGCACATGCTTGAATTTGTCAAGAGTTCGCCTGACCATTTGCCTCCATTGTGGCTTCAGACAGTTCTTTAATTAGCACGCTGAGATGTGCAGAAAGCGAAGAAATGAAAATAAAGCAGAACTTAAATGGAAATAGTGAGAGACGAACACATGGTTGTAGATCAGAGATACCATATTTCCCATGTACACGTGCACACGCCTTTGACTATCATGAGGGAACGCGACATTTTGACATGCACCACCATCTTCCACAGGTAAGAACGTTCGATATGACCGTGTTCCGTGTGACAAAGGCGGATGAGGTCGAAGCGGTGTTTGGCCCCGGAGGGCCGGTCTTCTCAGATCCGTAAATCGGTGCCAAGCTTTATTTGAAGAAGGTGATTATCTGTATAGCACGACTCGGATCAAACTAGCTGGCAGCTATTTGGAGCCTCCTACGACTCCCGATCACGATGATGAAAGTCAGGATTGGTGGCGGAGTTGCCGGCATCGAATGGGAGGTACGGTTGGGATTGTGGTGGCATATAACCCATATTCAAGCCAAACGTTGAAGCGAATCGCGGATTGATATGCGGTTGTACGAATGGGGAGAAAGACTGCATCGGGAATTGCATAGGCCCGAATTGATGAGTCTGAGTGTTTGCAGAATTCCAAATTGGGTTGATTGGTTGATTGAGGCCATGTTGAGACGGAAAATCTGTGCTGGTAGGATATCTTCTTCCTGTAGTCACATATGGTGTGGACGTCGCCGGTGGTAGGGGGTACTGTTGGAAGGAAGTGCAAAAGTCCGAACCGTCCTGGCTGTACCCTGCGTCAGGCCGGTAATTCGTTCTCCTTTCGTCGTGGGCTCGCCTGTCATTGTCTCTTCCTCTTCCTCTTCCCCTTTCTCGTCCTCGTCGGCCGCGAGTGGAAAGTTTGGCCTTCCTGTTACCATGAGTATCGCGACCACGGCTGTCTTCGACTTCTGGTGCGGCAATGAGCTCAGCAGGCGTGTAGTTGTCCGCGTAAGGATCGTCGTCGTATGGGACGGGTGGAGGGCGAGAAGGTGGGGCGAGGTAGTCAACATCATATGGACCATGCTCATCATACGGATTCCTGCTCATGATGTAAGTCCGGTCCAAATCTTGGTCACGCATTTGGGATGGCGCTTGTAGGGTGGTCGAGTTGACTCTGGAATCAATGCGCCTGTTAGCGATGATGGTAAGCTCAGCGTCAAACACGTATGAAGGAAAAAGAGCTCGCTTTTTCTTGAGGTTACTTCTGAAAGCTGCCTCAGCCTCATCGTCGGAGAAGTCCAATTCATGTTCAGCGGGCTCTTCATCGTGAACATTGCTCGCGTCGCTTCCCTTCAGATTCTTAATTTGGTCGACGAAAACAAAATTGCTTCGGGATGGGATGTGGAAAACCTCTCTAGCTACTCGAGTTCGTTCTGGATTCAGAGGGTATGACTTGTCAAATCTGACCTGATAGAAGGGTTGTGACGTAGGTCCAAAAGTTTCGTAGATCTGCGGAAAATGTTAGTCAAAACTGCCAAGCCGAAATAGAATGCACACACATAGCCCAAGACTTTTCGGTCATCGAATACGAGCAAGGTGTCAGAGTCCAACGCTCGTTCATTTCCCCGACTCGCGACCTCGGAAATGAGGCCTTTGACAATAACAAGGTCCTCCATTACAGTCGTGATCTCGCCGACCTTTTCCAATGCTTCGTGGGGTCCTACTTCTTCCATGTCAGGAATAGTGATTTTCGCATCCATAATTTCATTCTTCGTTTGGAAATAGGAACCGTTTACAGCAGGAGGTTGGAATTCCTCATCTTCGTCATTATCGTCCTGGGAGATCAACGAAATGTCATTTGTCGCATCAGGTCCTGAAAAGTCCGACTCTGAATCAGAGTCGGACGAATTTGAGGCGGGTGGGTCTGAGCTAATGAGTTTTCAGTGGGCGACCGTATAGAAAGGGTAATAGAAAAAAAAACTTGCATCGGATCAGGTTTATTATCTTCATCATGGTCCAGCGTCGTGAGACACACGGCTATTTCTTCCTCGCTCGCATTGCTTTCGCTGTCTGTACTGTCGATGCAATCGTCTTCCGTAATTGGTCGAGGTGGTTCGGGTTTAGTATACATTTGTGGTCCGAGTAGGTCGCGGATGAGCAGAAGGTCCTGTGGTATGCTCGCCGGCACTCTGAAGAGTTGGTCCATTTTGCTTGAGATTACAAAACAGAAAATCGCGAAAACGCCAAACCTCTATGATCATGTGACTTCTAAAAAAGTTGGCCAGCACCAGCACCAGCTACAATGCGCTCTTCCATTCGCCCGGTCTTTGTGCCATTATTCTTCAGGCTCTATTCATCCACGGGCCCACAGAAATCAACCGCCAAGCTAGTTGCAGAGCTCCGAAAACTCACCGACGTGTCCATTTCAAAAGCTCGGGAGGCTCTCAGCGCTTCGGGTAACGACGTAAATGCCGCCCTCGAATGGCTCCAGAAGGACCTCGCGATATCTGGTGCAAAAAAGGCGGCAAAGGTCGAGGGCAGAGTTGCTGGTGAAGGTCTGATTAGCGCATGTGTCTTGTCACGCGGAATTGTCCCACAGCAGGGGGCCGGCCACGGCGGTATTCGCGCAGCGATGGTCGAGCTCAATTGCGAGACAGACTTCGTCGGCAGAAATGAGCTGTTCGGACGGTTAGCCGCAGATATTGCGCACACGGCAGCGTATATTTCTGACCCCATTGGTTCAGAAACGGCTTTCCAGCCGATCCACCTTGATTCATTCAACAACGCGCCCTTACTCTCACAGTCCGACCCACAAGCACAGTCTTCCTCGACAGTTGGCACCGCTATTCGCGATCTCATAGCTAAAGTCGGCGAAAAAATTGTCTTGCGCCGCGCAATGGCGGTGGTAGAAACTGCACCCCAGTCTCTAAGCCAAGTTGGACTTCGTCTTGCGACGTATGCACACGGCTCTATGGCCATTCCGAACCAAGGCCGGATTGGATCGTTAGCCCTTCTCGCATTAAAATCGCCCGGTCTCGCCGAACGCTTGGCTTCGCAAACCTTCTACGATGATCTAGAAAAGCTCGAGCGTTCAGTTGCGCGCCAGATCGTTGGTTTTGACACCAATTCTGTGATGTCAAAGGATCCTGCGGATGAAACGGCGCTGTACAATCAGCCATTTATGATGTATCCTGGTGCTTCATCTGGACAATCGGTGGCCCAGGTCCTGGAAATATGGGCCAAGGAAAGAGGCATCATGGAGGACTCTAGCTTGGGGGGCTTGGCGGTATTGGATTTCCGGAAATGGACTGTTGGAGAAGCCCTTGACAAAACTCTATGACTATTGGAAGCATGCAAGTTGTCTAACGATGATACATCTTGGATATGTGCAGAGCGCAGATACTTTATGTGATTAGACCGACTTCCGGTCTACTCTCCAAACATGAGGGAGTCCCAGCTTGTACCCGACAGTGTAGTTCCTCGCATCGTCCTTGAGACAAAGGGTGCTATGATAGACTTAGTCAGGAGTGGCTGCCACCCGTAACAGCATGAACTTACATGTCTACGCGAAGCTAGATCAGCAAAAAGGAGCTACGAGAAGGAATTACACAGCGCTCACATTGTACTCCAATGAACATGTAATATGTTCCCGCACCCTTGTGAGATTCATAGGCTCAGACCCCAGGTGATACATCATTAACAGGACTTACAGTCAGAACATGCCACCATGAATGTCCTAAAACACTACATCAGTCTCGTGATCTTGCACAATGGAAAGTCAAAACACCTTCTAGCAGGAATGCGCGTGGCCATCCAATTGACACTTTCCAACGCGTAAGCGTGTCACAGAAGATATTATCCAAATTCCATATGAAAAATCCCAGTGCGAACATGGTGGCACCGCTGCCAAACAGCTTTGCAATGACCAACTTTTCTTCATCGGGAATTTCACCAGAATGTTCCGACCACTTGAGCAAATAGGTTACTCTGGCGGTAACAGTCACAACAATTAATCCGAAAACAACTTGATGATAAATGGGATTACGCCAGTAGCAACTTCAGCGTGTCAGTTGATCATGCAGGGAAAGGATATTGGGAGCTTACTAAGTTATTGTGAATATGAGGTCGAATAATGCCAACAGGACAATCAGACTTTTTTTCAGTCCGAATCCTCGATCAAGATCGAAAAGAAACCATAGGCTCATGGAGCCTACATAGATCATGGGCAATTCATCGGCGAGCTGAGCTTGGAAAAGGAGTGTGGCATGAAAAGCAAAACTCCCGAGACCGACCAACGCAATCCCCTGGAAAACGTTATTCTATTGAAAAGCGAGCCTTACAAAAAGAGGCCTTCGCGTACCGCATAACCGAGGATGTATCTGAGAGGCAGAGCATGGTGAGAGGCCTCGTGGGCACCACAGAGGGCAAGGCCGATGGTGAACAAGTTTGAAAAACTGTTTGCCATTTCCGCAACATAATACGAAAATTGGTAGTTTGCCTGCGACTCCGATTAGATAGAGCAAGTCAAGTCATCAGATGACTGAGCACAGACCTCGCACCAGTCGAGGGTAGAAGTGACGGGTCCAAAAAATCCCTGACGGAGGATCCATACAGAGGTGGAGGCATTGACCATGGCTGAAGACGAAAAAAAAAATTTTACGGTGCGCAGTGCAGCATCTCCAGAGACCTATAGTTTCGGATGACACGAAACGAATGCATCATCGTTGTCCATAATCACGTGTATTTTTGCTTACGTTATCGAAAATTCAAAATGCCTCGGCTAGAATTCTTCTGCCCCGCTCCTCCATGTACAGAACCCGTCGCTCTGTTGTCCGCCATGTCCGCTCCCTCGCAACCGCCCCTCCTTCCCCCTCCGTGCACATAACTACTCTTCCAAATAGGCTGCGGGTTGCAACAGAGGCGACGCCAGGCCACTTTTCCTCCGTTGGCCTCTATGTAGATGCTGGTTCGCGTTATGAAACTCCAGACTTGCTTGGCGTAAGCCATTTTCTGGACCGCATGGCGTTCAAGGTACGTCGCAATACTTTTCTTGCGAGAGAACGTTTGCCCTGATTGACCGCTTCTAGTCGACAGCGTCGCGCTCCACTTCTGACATGTCGACTGCCGTCCATTCTCTCGGTGGACAAATAATGGCATCCTCTTCTAGGGAGTCAATCATGTATCAATCATCACACTTCCAGAAGTACACTCCTCTTGCCCTGTCTTTGATATCCGATACCGTCCTCAACCCATCGTTTCTCCTGGAGGAAATCGAAGCACAGAGGGATGCCGCTTTTTATGAGCTCCGGGAGCTGAGCTCAAAACCTGAAATGATCCTTCCTGAAATCCTTCACAATGTGGCCTATAGCCAAAATGGCCTTGGCAACATGCTCTTATGTCCGGAGGATCGCATCAATCTCATTGATGAGCGGACGCTGCGAAAGGCACTGCAAGACTGGTATCGACCAGAACGGATGGTTATCGCTGGAGCCGGTGTGGAACACGTAGAGCTTGTGGACCTCGTTGACAAATTTTTTTCCTCACTGAAATCATCATCAACGTCTTCTCCGCTTTGCTTACCTCACACGACACCCTCTCATCATCTCACCTCCCCCTCTTCCGTCCCAAAATCACTCACTCGCGCCGCATCCTACCTCTTTCCAAACGCGTCGTCATCCGACTTGGGGTCATCCTCTTTTCAATCGCCACCTATGTATACCGGTGGTTACCGATTCATACACGATCCCTTACAAGAATTCAACCATCTTTATATCGCCTTTGAAGGCGTAGGGATCCATGATGACGACATATATGCATTAGCAACTATGCAAGTCCTTCTTGGGGGAGGCGGCAGTTTCTCTGCAGGTGAGTGAATTTCAATATGTCATAAAAGAGGCGCATGCTAATCTAAGTCGGCTTTGATCAGGCGGGCCCGGAAAGGGCATGTACTCACGCCTCTATACACATATCCTCAATCATTTCCCTCAAGTTGACCATTGCGCATCTTTCCACCATATTTATACCGATTCATCACTATTTGGCCTCTTTGCGTCCTTCATTCCTGCATCTTCCGGCCTACGAGGTGGCAATACGCCCAGTCAGATCATGCCCCACCTTGTTCATCAACTGAGTTTGCTTCTATACTCACCCATTCCGCAAGCAGAACTCAGTAGGGCAAAGAATCAGCTTAAATCTAGCCTTGTCATGGCACTAGAGAGTAGAGCCGTGGAAGTTGAAGATCTTGGTCGCCAGGTACGTTCATCGGGTCAGCTCTCCTTTCAAATTTACCCAACTGCACTCTTCCAGGTGCTTGTACACAATCGCAAGGTCCCTGTATCAGAAATGACGGACAAGATTGACGAACTAGAACCAGAGGATATCCGACGGGTCGCGACGCGGGTTTTCGGTCCTAATTCCGGCAATCCGGCCACTATCGTTTGCATGGGTCATGAGGATCTCTCAAGCTGGCAAGACGTCTTCAAAAAGTATGGCGTCTCGGGAGCGTAATTTCATGTCAGAGGAATTTGCTGTTGTTAATTATCAATGTGCTGTCGATATATAAAGTATTTCATGTTTTAATAGGCGTCCAGCGTGTGTCTCGTCTTGTACTCAGAAATACCTCCGAACCTGGTTCGTGGCCCATCCATGCAGTCTGTTGGGTAGGCATTAAATTTGTAACCTGTCCGAAGGCGAGCATCATGTTGGCTGGACGGATGCTTATGACAATCGAAGCCTTACTCACGAGATATCTCTGACCTACAGCGAAGTTGCCAGCGGGGCTGTCTTGATCAAAAGATAATTTCAGAACATCCCAGGCTGTCAGTTGAGCATGCCGATTTCCCAGTCGGCGAGCTGTTCGAGCGTCTTCAACGAGAAGGATCCGAAAACTTCGCACTTCACGAGGAGGGCAGAGGGACTAGCGTCATCATCAGAATTGAAATAAGAGCGCTAAAAGAGAACATTCTCCTTACCTTCAATTCATCCTCGATTTCATCCCCAGAATTGAGCCTTCTGTTGTCCATCTGGCGCTGTATGTGCTGTGCCAACCACCCAGCCATCGTTGGAGTGCAGGATGTTATGACTCTATTGGCGTCTTCAGGGTCACCGAGTTCTTCGTACATCACCTCCAAATCACTTGACGGATAATCTGTGTATGGGAGTCAGAGCATAGAGGTTGACAGACCAAGTTCACGTACCGTCCTCGTTGGGAATGAATGCCGAACCCGCCTTCTTTTGCAGTCGGTCGACGTATCCTTCATACTTCTTCCACTTATCTTCCACCTTCGCCCTCAGTTGAGATATCGCTTTTTCTCTTCGTTTCTAATAAAATGCTAGGTTAAATAAAGGTGTCAACAAGAGACGAGTCTCTAAACACCTTCCAATTTCCTTCAAGTTGAGCCTCCTCACCCTCGCTTCTGGGACCTTCTCGCCGCTTACGTCCATCCTCCTCTTGTACGAATTCAAAGAATGCCACTGGATACGCCTACGCAAAAGTAATTTAGTTCAACAGATTAGTGTTTGCGCATTCTGGTTTACCTTTGTGATAACAATGTCCATAAGGGCGATGATACCTCCATCAGGAGTCAAGCTGTGAAGTGTGGATATCCAAGGTTCACGATGGAAGCCGAGTTTTGTGTACCAGGGTACTAGATGTGTCGAGTTTCCAGACAGAATGAGTTTCGACCAACCGTATGCCTCCAGAACCTCCGCAGGTTCCTTTCGCTCTGAGAATAACTGAGAAAAGGGTACAAGTCAGGTGTGTGGAAATGCATGCGGCGCGAATCGTAATTACCCTTGCTGCCACGACACCTATTTTCCTTCCTACGCACAACTTCCCTTTCTTGACAGCGCGAGCGATAGGAGGATCGATCTGAGCTCGTAGCCTGTACCAACCGTCTGTCACTTCTAGTTCGGGAAGATCCTCTGGGCTGCTGGAGCTGGGCCATGAAATGTTGGATATACAAAGTGCCATAGAGCACGCCGCAGGAGCATCGTGGGTTGTGATCAGACGGAACGGAGGTCTGATGCCGTTGTACATTTCACGCTGATATCTATGGTGGAGAGATGGTGAAAATTCACGGCATTGGTGGCTCGGCGTTGGCCACTTGCCTGTATAAGAGTTGACGGAGCACCTCGTTCCAGCACCACCTTCGTCGCTCTGGTTTTTGTTCGGTGGCAGGGTCTAAGGCCACCATTCCGGCTAGTTTCCATAGGATCAGGCCCCAATGATTGTCCACCCATGGCTTAGTAGCCAAGCCACATCCACGTTTCAACAAATGATCTAGGGCGGCTGAGGTTCCAAGTTGTTCAGTGAAGGAGTCGGGGCCTGTGTGAGGAGTGTTTTCAAATGTATGAAAAGAGTAATGTATAGCACGGTCTGGCGTAATTCGTTCGAGTTCTGCTACGCAGCTTCAGAGACGTGAACTTAGGCCCATGACGTCGGTTGAGAAAGACCTACATTCCCATCTCCTCTAATTCATCCGATGTATGCTGCTGAGGGCGCAACCCGGAGGAGAACAACAACTGTCTGTCCTTTGGCGGAGCTTATTGCACTCGGTCAATTACCAAAATGTAATGATCAAAGCATTGGGCTCACTTAAATCAAAAACCTCTGTTCCCGTTACAGTCCCGTTTCCCTTAGAGCAAACAGGTCCATTCGAATCGACTTTGCTACGCACAGGCTGAGGCGTCTGAGTTGTTCTCGCCCACTTTTTCTCAAGTAATAGGCGACCTGGCTGCCCAGGTTTCATGCCTTCCTTAAACGGTGTCACGAAAGTCGATGGACTGTGGTATTGCCGATGTGATGCATTGTGGGACGAACGGATAGGCGTGGCAAAGGGCGCTGCGCGGTTTGATGAATGTCGCGCGGCCGCAGAAATGGGTTCTGCTGCCAAAGGATGAGCCAATCTCGTGCCTTTGTTCGAATGAGGAGTTTGGCGTTTGGATGGGGAGTCCATGGCGGTATTGTTTCGAAAAGGCGTGCGGAATTCCTTAGCGACGGGGCGTGACAGTAATGGTGGCCGAAAAGGTTTGATACTGTTCTTCGGATCGGACATAGGAGGCGACGACATGTCTATTTTTCTTGCACTGCTAAAGCCATATGCAGGTGTAGGGGTCTGAGGAGAGTTGTACGTATTTTCATTAGGACGTAGGGGAGGCCGATCCGGCGATTCGTGCTGAATGAGTGATGACGCAGTTTTAAATGCGCCCTCTCCAGTGTCTGATGACGTCGTACCCTTGGGGGATTTTGCATCTCCAAGTTCTATGTTGACCTCCCGCCAGAAGTTGTTCATTTTCTGTTTGGCTCTTGCCAGAGCCTCACTAGATGGAGTAATTAATCCCTTGTTGGAGGCCTTGGCGAAACCAAGTGCAGGTATTATCGGATTATTGGAATGCAAGGCTGAGGTGAAGCCGGTAAACTCAGATGAAAAATTGGCAGGCAAGGGCTTGAACCAGTCATCAAAATTCTGCTCTTGAGGCTCCTCTGGCGAAGATGAAGGTTGGAGGTCATGAACAGCCTCCGATTCCTCAAAAATGGCATGTTTTCGTCCGGATTGTTGAGCCGATGCGAGTGAGGGAGAGGCTGAGACTGATGAGAAATGATCCATTGACATCGCGCAACCCGGAAGTACATCATGGAAGGCTCACAGGCAATGGAACCTTGACCCTGTTTAGGATCTGGTCTAGCAAGTTGCAAAGACTGAGATAAGCTGGCCTCAAATGCATCAACCGCCTCAAGGTAGTCATCACTGATGTCTCCAAGTTGTTCGTCGTAGAATGGCGACGAGAGGCGTTGTCGTTTTCTGGCAGGGGAACTAGACGGCGAGCGATCTAACAAAAGTTCCATCAGCAACACGCATATAAGCGTGTATGGGACTGGAACTTGCCTCGGGACATGCTATTCAGGAGGATGGTATGCGTTCAGCGACGCGTTCAGAGAGAACGTGTGTGGAATTCAACGCGATGGCGTAACGAGTCACGTTACCTGATTCAGTCACGTGCCAACGCAATCGCGTCAGGATCATGGAATCAATTTGCGGAACAGCTTGGTTGAAAATCACAGATCCGTCCCACCGTCGAGCAGCACAGTTCGTGGGCATTATCCCTGGAGGCATACGGCGGACTACGTCTGCAATGTATGCGATAGACATGGCTACCCAGATTTAGTCTAATGTGGAAATACAATACATGTGACGGTCACGCAGAGCAGGTGCACGGGTGAAGCTGCAATGAATCTGTCCCGCTTGAGTCGATGTGGGTGAAATGAGCTGACAGTGGAGTCAAAGGTTGCGCAAAGTTGAACAACGACAGCGGCAGATGAAAGGATGGCCAATGATGCGTCGGCCCATTTATTTACACAGACAGACAAATAAAAATCCGAAGATGTGGTCACGCTGAACCAGAGCCAGTCGACATCTTTGCCACTCCCGACGATGAACGGCACTATGCCCGCCAACGCCCAGAACGCGTCCGCGAAACCCGCTAAGCCTCCCCCATCCGGTCCAACTCCCCCCGCACCCGTCTCCATCCCACCTGTGCCGCCGAACCAGCCTACTCCGGCCAGTACCACGCCCTCTCATCGGTCAGTCCCGCCCGCACACAGTCATCCTCCAGCCGTCAATGGACACCACCAGCAGAAGGGGAAGAAGAAGACGGATGTGCCAATAGACCCTGCCACCATGTACGAAAGCCTGAAGAACAGGATTGCTGCTTTAGAAGAAGAAGAGGTTCTTGAGGAAGAGGAAGAAAGGAGGTTTGGTACGTGTATTTCCCGTCGCCATTTTGTTCTGATTCACGTCGCTGTCTTTAGCTGAAGAAGCGCATAAGTCTGTCAAGGGCATGGAGGAAAATGCCATTCACGCCAAATATATTGAACTGGTAATCATTATTGTCCGTCAATCAGATCCCTTCATTATCTTATTGTCCCAACTCAGTTTGCAGAGTTCAAAAGGCTCGAACGGGATCATGCCAGGGAGAAGCAGAAGCTTCTCAAAGACAAAGACGCAGGTAATGACCATTTCACCCTGTTTTCGAACTCGTAGCATTAATGTAATGATAGCAAAAAGTCAATTAACAAAGGCAAACCAGACCAAGGCCAAGATGGAGAGTCTCGCCAGGGAATTGCAAAAAGTAGGTGGTGTGCAACCTGGGTAATGTTATTTCTCTGACTCTTTTCAGGACAACAAGAGGCTACGAGTGCGTGTCTCGCCATTCGAGCATTGCGAAGTTTAATTCTTGTCTTAGGAAGATGGAAAACGACTGGCGCAGAGCGTGGAAGATGCCCAGGATGAAGTAATGAGCACTTTTTCTCTCTCTGCACTTTCTTGCACCGATATCAACGCCTCCCTCAGCTCGTGCAAATGAAGAACGATCTTGCAAAACGTGTCGACAAAGCGAAGTTACAAGACACCAAATATCGCGACATGCCGGATATCGTCGTGAAAGTTGTCTGTCGGTATCGGGCAGAGCTATTCTTCAAAGTCTCGCGCAAAACGAAATTTTCACGGTTATTTAATGCATGGACAGAGAGGATGGAAAGACCTGTCAGTAAGAAGGGCCGGTTAAGCAGCGAGATATCTGCCCCAAATGGCGTGGCCAAGACCGATGGAAATGGCAATCAACCATTGGCGCCCGGTCCGACTTCACCGATGCAATTCCTTTTCACTCATAATGGGAGAGCCCTTGAAGCCGATCAAATACCTGAAGAAGTGGGAATGGAAGAGGGGGATGAAATCCTCGCTGTGGAATTAATGGATCTGACCGAAGGGCCTGCTACGGAGGAATGGGTAAGTCGCAATATGTTTTCCGCTTTCGCGGGCTAAGTACGTGGCATCTGTAGATAGAACCCCACCGAGAAAGACTAGAAAAACACTGGTCCGATGATCCCAGGGAGTGAGCATGTGGTTTGCTTTCCAGATGACTTGCAAGTGACTCATATGCGCCTTAGGGCGAAGAGGACATTGCAAGAAATATTCGATGGCGTGTTGGTATCCCATCTGTCGCTGAGATCGTTTCCTAATTGCAGCCCATAGCGTGCAAGAACGACTGAAAGACGTTCTCCGTCAGTATGAGCTGAGGGAACGACATTTCGAATGTGTGATCCGTTCTAAAGAGCTGGAGGTCCTACTATCAAGAGCACGTGCAGCCGAGCAAAAACAACTCGCTGAAGGAGAGAAGGCGCGCGGAGACAAGCTAGAAGAAGAAGTATGTCTAATGTTCCCACTTGCAATGAAGCTCAATTTACCGTTCTGCGACCAGAACCAGCAACTTCGAAAAGAGCTGGAGGAAGCCCAGGTAGGGCAGACGATGCTCATCGACAAATTGATAACGTGTTGTAAAGAGGTGCATTATCTGGTTGTTGACTGGCATCTTGATGTGCTGAATGTTATTCTTTTGAACAGCCGAATGCTGAGAGAACGCAAAGACTGTTTGCTTCATTGCGTGAGGAACTGGAGAAAAGGGGGCCACGCCTCGCTAAAAAAAACATTGATGGTCCAACGGGTGGTTGAGCGTCATTTCTCTCTTGTGTTTTGGCATAAATGAGTCCACAAGTCAATGCATCATCGAGAAGATTTGACAAGCTGGCAGTTCATGAGATATGAGCGTCTGACGATCACTCGGGCAATGTGGAAAACAGGGTAAACGATGCTATTACATGTCCATAACCAGTATCTCCGAATGCAACTGTCCAGGTAAAAAAGAAGTCCGCAGAGTCCACAGAAAAATCATGCCAATACTTCAAGCTCTTCCACCCGTTCGACCATGCCTGATTTGATAAACGTTTTGCCTCGCACGCTCTCCAAACCTTCGCCAGCGTAGGTGACCAGAGGCGAAATCTCGACCTCCACATCCTCGGCAACTTTGGCACCGGCATTCTCCAAAAAACGTTTGTGCTGGGCGAGGAGATCACGGCGACTGGTTTCAGGATCGTCTGAGCCAGTGCCAGGGGCGTTCTTGAGTGGGCTGAACTCTTCGTTCCTCACAATCTCCAAGACAGCGAATCGCTCCGTGAAGGGGAAGACGTCGAAGACAAACATTTCCAATTTCATGCCATTAGACTTGGTAGGCTTCACGATCGCACCGCTCGCAAGGTCGACGTGGGGTATCTTCTTGTGTGCGATGTGGAAAGCGAGCTTCTCCTCAAATACCTCGACTCGGTTTAGAAACGCCGTAGTGTAGAAATGGTTAGCGATATTCCCAGCGCGGAAAGCCAGCTCGCCTGTCACAGGGTCTCGTCGTTCTGCCTGCTCCTTTGAGATCTCGGAGTATTCAACGACGCTGAACTTGGAGTCTCGATATGCGACGACGCCCACGGACTCGCTAGGGTGGGCCTTTGGCACTACTTTTGCGGCACAATCTGCTTGTTTCTGGATGCTGTAGCCAAGGAACACGGGATCGGCGACGCGCACGAGACAGTTGTCAACGCAGTATGCGTGGACGTATAAAATCTTTCTGTCGGCAAGATCGGTGAGGACACTACGTGATTTGTCATTGGGAGACAGAGGAGATCGGGTTGCGGCGTATAATCCACCGTTGCCATCCGGTGCAAGCGCGACTCGGTATGGGCTTTCAAGCAAAACCTTTCCGTCTGTGGTTAGGCATGGCAAGGTCCCTGGCAAGAGCAGAGATCAGGAGGTTCGTCATATGGTAAAAGGGGGAGCTGACCTTGTTCGAAGAGGATTACATTTTTGGCGTTAAGACCGAAATATAAATTCTTGATGAAGAAATCTTCCGTGTCGCGTCGCGTGGGACCACTGGTCATGACATACCAAGGAATGATGACTGAGCCTTCGGGCTTGTTGAACTCCTGCTCCGCCACGGTCTGAAGGCGAGCGATGCGCTCAGCCTGGTATTGGAAGAGAGATTTGTGAGAGGGAAGACCGATATCATAGCATCCTTTGGGAGCGCTGCTTCCCAGCCTCGTGCCCTGCCCTCCCGCCATCAGCAGCACGCCAACTTCACCACGTGAAATTGCGCCGAGGCCGATCTTCCGCCATTCCTCATCTTTCGATGCTACTCCGACTGAGTCTGACGCACCCTTTGGAAGGGGTTCGATGGAGCTGGAAACGACGGCAGAATTTGAGTTTTGCACAGACTCAGAGCTCGTGGCGGTATGGTAGATGCGATTGACGCGTTCTATATCAATCGATTCGAGTTGGGCGGTGAGAGAGGCGCGTTCGACCTCGGTAAGTTGGGACCAAAACTTGAACAGGTGGCCTTGGCCGGCCGCCTCGTATCTTTTGCGAAGGTTGTCGATGGACATGTTGGACTGAAACGTTTCCTCAAGGTGATTGGACCCCGACACGGTCTTAAAACGAGGTTGAGCCTGAGGCTGTTCGCGTCGGCAACTACCGGTCGCTGACGCGGTGACCAGTTGCAAACAACGACTGAATGACCTTCAAATGCAGCAACATTTCACATCGAGCGCTGATGGCGTTTTGGTTGCTAAACGTTACTCCTTCAGCTGCCTGCTTGGGATACATCGAAAAATTTTCCCAAGACCAGCGATGCTTCCACAGGAAAAACATTTCTCTATGAAAAGCGTATGTAGTACGTGCGTATGGTATCGTCTGACGGTGTCGAATGCCAGTCCAAAGTGGACAAATCCTGACTTGGTTAACATGGTGCAGATGCTATCAGGGCACTCTCGGAGGATTGTTCGGGACATTCTCGGCAAACAGCTATAAACTTATATCCTCTCTGTCGCCGAACTTGCTTCTGAGTTTCGGACCAGCGCAATAACGTTTAGGGCCATGGGGGCTGAGCCAACCCCATCACGCTGCATCAGCCCAAGTATCTGCTCTCCTCATTTCGCAGGGTAATGGGCCGGCTTTTAGCCCGCTCACGTGGCGCCCTGTTCACGTCGTCCAAGCAAGTCGGCAGGCCTGGTTCATTGCTATCTGGAGCAATGTGGGGCGAGTGACCACACCGCTTCGCCTGGATCGGTCAACTCGACAGTGCTGCAGCATGAGGAAGATGCAGCTCAGGAGGCCAGCTGATAAGCGCAGACATCCCCCCGTGTAGCAGACAGGACAAGGACTAGGTACTCGTTAGGTAAAGCTTATTCGCCTTACTAGCACGAAGCACTATAAGGCGATCGATCATAATTAGCTTTTTTGCGTTTCTCCAGGATATATAAACTGCTTTTCATCAGCGTTCTCAACATAGCTTCGCTTCGAGCTATTCCCCACAGCCGTCATGGCCCCGCTACACACGCTCCTTCGTTCTGTCCTAGCTCTTTCACTCTTTTCGTCTTCTGTCAGCGGCTTCTCTCCCGGCTTCCCGTATGGTTCTCAGAAGGTTCGCGGCGTGAATCTTGGTGGTTGGCTCGTCCTGGAAGTGCGTTGCCCAGCAGGCTATAAAATTTTCTGCATTAATATTCATTGCTTGTGTAGCCTTGGATTACGCCGTCATTGTTCGATAACACCGGCGATTCTCGCATTGTCGACGAATGGACATTTGCTCAATATCAGGACCGCACAACAGCCACGAACACCCTCAAGAATCATTGGGATACGTGGATCACCGAAAGCGACTTCGTCGCCATCGCTGCTGCAGGGTAGGGCTCCTCCGCATTTAACCCTCCCCTCGCTGACACGGTGTAGTCTGAACCATGTCCGACTTCCAATCGGATACTGGGCATTTGATGTCGCTGCAGGAGAGCCATACATCCAAGGACAGCTTCCTTATCTGACGAAAGCTGTCAACTGGGCCGCTGCACATGGTTTAAAACTTATCGTAGACCTGCATGGTAATTCGAGCCAATGATGCTTCTTCGCTTGATGCTTATACGCGCCGTATAGGTGCTCCCGGAAGTCAGAATGGGTTCGTACATGTTAGTCATGACTTTCTAGCATGAAAGAATGAGCCTGTCGCTGCCAGATATGACAATTCAGGACATCGCATTCCAGCACCGTGAGTGCGACAGAGGTCTATAAGTGTCTTTTTTTGTCTGACAAGGGGATCACAGGACCTGGCACACGTCGCAATCCAACATCGATCGCACGAATGCTATTATTAAGAGGATCGCATCTATGTATAAGGACTCTGTCACAGTCGTCCCCGCGATTGCTCCCTTGAACGAGTAAGAGGCTTAGCTTCGCGATAGTCATCAGATCGTTCACATAGCCTAGACCAGCGGGATATTATAGCAGTAGCCTCCTCTCCGTCACGAGACAGGTGTGTTCAACATATTCTGGATTTGAGAAGCTCTGACGCAACATAAACGATCAGTATTGGTATGACAGCTATGGAAACATTCGGTACGTGACTTGTTCCTCTGCCAAACATTATCCCACTTACCCTGATCAACAGCTATCCATATGGCACATCGCAACAGAGCAACACTCTTGTTCTGATTCATGATGCATTCCAGCCATTGAGTTACTGGAGCGGTTTCATGCCTTACCCCGACTGGGAAGGCGTGGCAATGGATACCCATATTTATCAGATGTTTTCGCAGGCCGTGCGTCCCATGATGATCTCTTTCAGTCTAATCAGGGAGTGAATCCTGCTTTAGGACAATCAAAAGTCAAATTCCCAACATATCGCAGATGCCTGCAGCAGAGGTTCTTCTCTGTCCAGCTTCTCCCTCTGGGTAATTGTTGGCGAATGGACTCCCGCTGCCAATGACTGTGCGAAGTATCTCAACGGCCGAGGCGTCGGCTCTCGATACGATGGATCATATCCAGGTTCCACGCGTGTTGGAAGTTGCCAAGGACTGACCGGCAGCGCTTCGTTGTTCAGCTCTAGCTACAAGACGTTCCTCAGGCAGTACTGGGAAGCTCAAGTCATCACGTACGAGAAAGGTCAGGGATGGATCCAGTGGACTTGGAAGGCAGAGAATGCGGATGAATGGTCATACCAAGCTGGCTTGGCAAATGGCTGGATTCCAAAGAATCCGACTCAACTCCAATACCCCAATATTTGCGGCTGATCGTTCCCTAAAGTTTATGACACTCGCGTTTCTGGCACACTACACTCTTTTGTAATTGGTCTGTTTCTATTGATATCTACGTTCATGTTTGCGCATTCCAAGGGTTCGCCTATTACCAGGGGTATTAACTTACTGTGCGATGAACGAATTATCTAGGTATCTATCTGCTATGATTCCAAGTCTAAATTACGATCCCGTGTGGCCGTGTATAGGCTGATGATAATGTCGTACATAGTCAGCGTAACGATCCTATCGCGTCAAAGTTTAGAAGAGTCGAAGCATATGAACATCGGCATAACTTACGTATGGGGTGCAATGCGCAAGAAGTGTGCCGTCGAGCCTGCAACAGCGTGTCAATACTGATCACATCTAGACAAGTTGGCTTTTGCTTTACCTTTGTACCAACCACGCACGCCCTCCGTCTTGAATGTTTTCCACAAACAGTCGATCGGATTCTTGTACAAAGTTCCGACGATCTTGCCCTCCGGCGTACGGACAGTCGGCTGGTTGTACATTCTCGTAAGGGCCTAGGAAACGCGCGTGACATGAGAAGTCTGGCAAACGAAGAATAAACAGCCTCGCATACCGTGTCGGCAGGCTGCATGACAAGACACTGAGAAGCGTCAGTTGTCAGCGTCTTCTCAACTGTGTAATTCAAAAAAGCCTACGTACAACACACATCCCCGATATGGAACTGCTTGTCAGGAATGTCCAGGTACTGTCCGCAGGCAGGATATTGTGCCGCACAAGTTGGCTTTTAGTAAAGTTGTAACTTGGCAATTGGACCTGCGTCGCGGTAAGAGACAGATAATTCTTTAATAAAAAAATTCATGAGCGCATCGTACCGAAGACCCCATGGAAGTTCGCAGAATAGCAGCATCCATCCCTCTTATCAGGCCTTTGAGGCCCTCGGCACGAAAGATGGTGCTGAGCGCGTCAAAAGAGTTTTTGTAATAGTGTTGTGTCCCTACAGGAAGAGCAGGGGAGTAGGCCTAGTGTGTCTGCTGTGTAAGATACGTGTTCTGGGGCTTTGACTAGCAACAGACCTGCATCCGAGCTTTTACTAGGAATAATGGGTTTCCGAGAGACGCTGAAATAAATTTTAGTTTTCATTGAAGTCTGGGATGGTGTTGGCTACTTACCTCCCACTGCACCACTGGATGCTCCTGCAATGACAGATGTCAATGGATGTTGCTCTTCGGCCGAACACCCGATGAACCTGTTCAGACTTCGTCTGAACGGCTCGTAGAATCCTAGAACTCGCACGTCAAAGCGCTGAATGGTGGACAAGCATCCATACTTACCAGGCGTGACCCATTGAGAAGGATCTACGAGCCCATTCTCAAACGGTCAGCCTGACGTATATGTTGTCTAAACGTGATTCACGCACTTGATAGGCATACTAATCCAGGTTCAACGGATTCACACTGCCAGCAGAAGCATGCTCACCGCAGGACCAAGGCCTCTCTGCATACCTCTCAAACCTTCATTTCTCAATGTCTTGGCAAATGCATCCAGCACGCTGTTGTAGACCTTGACGCCACCTCCCTTGGCGAGTTCGCCCTGGAGTTGGAGGCGCGTCTTGCAACATCAGCCGGGTTGGAGATTGTCACCTAGAGCCAGTTAGAAGGGCATTCACCTGTCGTCTGACAAGAGTATGGGACATTACCGCAATACATGCTGCAATACCACCGCATACGAAGCCTTCGGTGGTAGAAATGGGACCGACTTTGCGCCTGTGCTGATTCGTCGACGCCATCTGCACTTTCCAAGAGGACAGGCAGGTAGCGGGATCGTAGCAGGTGCAAAGCAGGGACACCCCACCTTTTCCGGCTCGGAAAAGTTTTCGCGACCTTGGTGTCCCGGACGGCACGTGCCACTGCCGGTGGGGACCCGATCAGTGTGCACTGGGCAGAGTTGTGCCCGTCGGCGGGTTAATTTTCGTGAAGAGTCGGCTGCTTACCTTCTGTGTGTACATATTTGCTTCCAAAGCCCCCGACTGCTGCTTTTGGCACAAACGCTCGATCACACCATGACCCTTCACGACGAGCCATGAGCCAGCTACTGTCCACAAGAATCGTTGTACTCGGTGCAATCTTGGCTGCAACGCTTCCTGTTGCATATCGGATTCTTTCTTCTCCGTTCCTTGTCTTTCTACTATCACCCTTTCTAATTGTCATACTATTGCTCTCCGTCTTGCTTCTCTCAGCTTTCCTCCATCATAACTCGACTATCAGCCACTCCCTCGCTCAGACTTGAAACGTGCCACGCGTCCATTAGCCTTCTCCACACCCGCCGCATGGGAAGCCGTTCTCATAAGGACGCAATGGTCCCAAAATACCCTTCAATCATTTCCGCCCCTCCTCCCCGATTCAGCACAGGCGTCGGCGGCCATCAACGGCCTTATCGCGTTAGCCGTTAGAGACTTTGTTACCGTCTGGTACAAAGAAATCTCCTCGTCGCCGTCCTTTCCTTCCGCCGTTTCTTCAATCCTTCATGCCTCGCTCAAGCAGTTCCTCGACAGGGCTTCGACCACCGACATATCATCTTTGGTTGTTAAACGGATTCTCCCAAAGGTCACAGCCCACATTGATCAGTTTCGCGAATCCGAAATCGCACTGCGTGGCGCGAGCTTAGAGAGGAAGCTGACTCAGTCGGAGGAACTCGACCTACTCCTGGCAAGCAGATATGCGGCTAAAGGTTCGGGAAAGTTGCATCCTGCCGTCGAAAACTTATCAACGACCTTCACGAAGCAAACGGAAGAATTGCATCTCAGAAATTTGGTGGAGAAGGCGCTCCCATACATCTTGCCAGAAACAGAGTCCCGAAGCCGAGCCCTGACTATCGTCGTGCGCGAGATTCTCGTCTGCGCTGTCATCCAACCTCTTGTCGACATGCTATCCGATCCTGATTTCTGGAATCAAGCCATAGACCGAGTGGTACGCTCATGCTTCCCAATCATCGTTTATGCTGTTGCTCATTTCCAATCTCTTTCAGGCTGGTGCAGCAATACACCAACAGTGAGTAGGATTGTGCTTTCTCCTGTATCCTGTGCGCTGAGACGTTTTTTGTACAAAGGAAACTGATCACCAAAGTTCGGAACGTCTTGGATGCACAGTCTCGACGGGCCACGCGCCCATCTTCGACGATCGATCCTCCTGAGGCTATAACAATGCGCACCAATGTCCGCCAGTTCGAATCGTTCTTGCGTAGCATCAATCAATGCGCTTCCCTGCTGGATGCTAGAAGATTGAAGAATGACGTAGTCGGAGAGATTAGGAGAACAAGAATGCTACTCGGTGAACGATTGCACTTTCCGCCCTTCCTGTATTTGTATTACTGACTTCATCGAAGCGAGTCACGAAAAGGACGAGTGGATCAATGGTCAGAAGACAGAGGACGTTGTTGCCTTCCTTGACAGGCTCTACACCGCCAAGAGGAAGGTCGAGGAACGAATCACAATACTGGGCGGTGGAGAGGATGCGGTATGCCAGTCACAATGACGGTCGTCATTGATTAATTGTTCCGTATGCAGAGACAGTCGACATTCAAGGAATCGAACCTCAGGTCCGGCCTCAGTCTTCGTGATATACTGCGCAATCCCAGTTCGCTTTCTTATTTCATGGAGTTCATGGATCGTCGCCATCGATCTCTTCTGGTACAATTTTGGTTAACTGTTGAGAGTTTCAAGAATCCGCTGGAATCGGTTGATTCGGCATCGGATGAGGAAGAAGACGAGATTCTTCAAGACAGCTCATCCTCCCCGACCATAAAGGAAGATATCTCTATGATTCATAACCTGTACTTCTCGCGCCCTACGCCCCACCCAACCCTAGCTTGCATACCACAAAAACACGTGGACCTCATTCGTTCATTCGTCCAAAACGATTCTGACACATCCCCGTTGATCCAGCGCCGGGTGCGACACAGCGTGCTTTTGGCGCAGAGGCAGGTTGAGCGAGAAATGGAACAAGACTTCGATGACTTCGAAAGTTCCGATCTTTGGTTCCGTGCTATCAGCGACACGGACTTCGGAAATGCGAATGACACCACTACGGCACCGCTTGCGTCCGAAGACAAAATACGTGCCGGTGACACGCATGCGACAGCCTACGTGTCCACTTACAATCAGGAAGCGAGTTCACACCACTATCAGGTGCCTGGGATGCGACGTGCACCGAGTTCCACTTCTAGCTCTCAAGGCGGAGTCTCTACGAACATCTCCGTTTCCAGCGGTCGGATGCCAGTCTCAAATATTGAAGTTCTCATGTCGCCACTATCTGACGCGTCTTCCGATTCATCCCGTGCACCCTTGTTTAACGATCCCGAAGATCAGATGCAGCGAGAAGAGGAACAGAGAATGGAAGCGATTAAAGCTGCACTGTCTGATATTATGGCCCTTGAACATGACCAGCACACCACGACTTCCATCGATGGTACACAAAGAAATGACTCTGTCCGTCGTTCGAGGCGCCACAACCTATTTTCCGACGTTGATGAAGCAGACAACATAGCCGGCGGCGAAATTGACGATTACCCTTCGGACGATATACATGATACCACTGAACAACGCCAAGTTCCGTCACCTGGCGACCTCCAGCTCTCGTATGAAATTGCACGTTTAGGCGAGAAAATAGCCAAGTTGCAAGCCCAGAGTGCTATATTGGAAAATCTGATCAAAAAGGCAGAGCTGACCGGCGATCATCAGGAACTAAGGCTGTTGACGAGATCGAAGGCTTCTCTTCACAGGGAACTCCGTCAGCTTTCGTTCCAAAAGTCGCAATACGAGCAGCAAGAATTGTCTAACCGCCTCACACCTGACCGTACCAAAGTGTCAATCCCCAATTCTACAGTTGGTGATGAAGGAGGAAAATCTGTCGTCGCTATCTTGTTGAAATTCAACTGCTCGCTTCCGATGGTAGCTTTGCGTCAGGTTGGATCGTTGCGCGTCGCTATAACGAGTTCTTGAACATGCACACAAGCTACGAGATCGGTTTCCACAGGTTAGGTCGCTGGACTTTCCTGGAAAGAGGTTAGTGACGTCGCTTTCTGGGAGCTTTCTGGACAATCGACGCTCCGGGCTGGAAAAATATCTGCAGGTTGGTCAATTAGTGCCTTTTTTCACAGTATTTCTGCTTACGTTGACTTCAAGAACCTTATCTCGATTCCTTCTTTGTGTGATAGCGACGAGTTGCGCGCATTTCTTTCGAGGGAGTCTCCTTTCGTGGCTGCTAGTAACACTAGCCTGAGTGCGAAGGGGGCTGCCTTCTCTGGAACTGAGCTCGTTCGGACTGTCTACCGCTCAGTGACAGAGAGCATCGATGACATGTTCTTTGGTCCTTCAATGCTCGACGTCATGATACAACGACTCACAAGACAGGCTGCAGAATTCGTCGGCGTCGTCGGCTCAGGGGTCAATGACGAAGACCTAGTGGCACAGGCGTTGAAAGCATCAGGGAGAAGTGAACCAGAAGCTGCTTTGATGCAATTGCCCGGTGACCTCAAACCCTTGGACGGAGAGACCGGCACCTCCTCTTTCACCTCCCCCATATGCGATTTAGTGCTTGCGTTGTTTGAGCTGAACAAGAAGGATAACTGGCTGCGACGTCAAGCTATTGTCATTATCTTGCAACAGATCCTTGGAGGCACGATCGAAAGGTAAGTTGAAATGAAGTCATAGGCAACGCTTGTTGATTTCAAATTTAGGCGATTCCGTGACTATGTCAAGGTTTACACAGACGAAGCACATCTCCTTCAATATTTAAAGGCTCTGCGTGATTCTCTGTGGCTCGAAGGCAGGCTCAAAACGCCACCTCTTCCTCGATCTCCAGATGAAAAACTACGGACCCGAGATGAAGCTAATCACAAGCTTTCATCCTTGTTTCCAGGTGTGCTTATTCCCTGACGCAGCAGCTACCCTCAGTTATTGAAATCGGCTAATCAGACTTGGCTGCCAATATGATTGGACGATCCAATGCACGCCGCGGAGCTCGACGAATATTTGCCGTGCTACAGAACAGGCGTCTTAACCAGCATATTATATATAACATTATCGATGAGGTACGCCATCCTGTAAGCAATGTGTTCCGCTCTGACGAGCTCCACCAGGTCTTCCTAGTTTTGTTTCCGGAGCTTGGCGTTTCATGAGCAATGGCTATGTCATATTATCCTGAACCAAGCATCGAATCGTTGAGAGACGGTTATTGCTTTCAAAGAGTGTCAATCTCACCGAAATCTGAGTTGACGCCGCCTCGGCGCTATGCAATGGTTCAACCATTTCAAAAGGCTTTGAACCTTCGCTCTCTGCGCCCGTCCTTCTCTTTTTCTGCTGACGGAATAAGATAGAAGATGCAGCGGGATCATCGAACCTGGGTACAAGGATTTGGGGTCAGTCCACAAACGACACCAGATAGAGGAGAATCTTACACTTTGATGGCGTGAAAAATGTACCCTGCAGACCCGGACGTCGACATAATCGGATGGGTCGCCCAGGCAGTACCTAAGACAATACAATATAGCGGAAAACACACGACAAGGTACGATGGAAACCGACCTGATATTGGCGCAGCCATGATTCTGTCACCGTAGGACACAAAAACTCGGATCGCGAACGTATGATGCTTTGCAAATTGGCAAGTATCTAAACCACGCATTCAGCGCCCGTTCGTTAGCAGTGTCTCTCCTGTAATGCAGACCTGTATGTGAGGACTATGGACAACTATTGAACCCGAGCCGGCAACATATGCCTGCAGTCGGTCTATTACCGACAAGGGATCATATTCGCTGGCTACTATAAGTCTTGATCATTGAAATCAGATCAGAAGGGGATGAAAACCATTCCAATGTGGCGCACGCGTCGAATTCCCCTCCAAATAACTCTTCTCGAGTGCTGGAGAGTTGATTAGATATAGCTTTGCGTTTATTTAATCGTGATTTCTGTCTTTCCGACTTGAATTCGCCTTGCGGGACATCGGAAGGTGGCAGTACTGAGGGGGAGTTTAAGAGGATCCAGGACTTGGAGGAAAAAAAAAAAAGAAAGAAAGAAATTCGCCTCACTAGGTGTATAATCCTCTTCGGCCGTTGCCCAGTTCAAAGTTGCAAGCACTCCAGTAACGACATTACGTTTGAAATTCATGTTTGCCAATACTGGATATGCTGGGGGGGAGTCGGTGTCGCAGACAGTTATAAGCCTGCCATGCCCTACCGAAAAGTCATGAGTTGGTTATGAGTGACGATCGAGCTCCTCATCGTACCTCCCATACGCTCCAAGATTCCTGCGACAACCAAGCCAGAGGCGTCATCAACAGCTAGATACCGGCCTCCCGGTCGGACATTGGCCAAGTTCAGGATCTGTGCAAGCGAGTCTGGCCGCATGTCTCTAATTCGACTCTGATCCTTGTTGAACCAATAGTCGCACACGTTGAAGACGGTAGGCTCAATGGTTGTAAACGACTTTGAATATCTAAAGTATGTGGGTAAAAGCAAGCTTGGACTATATCTTGGCCTACGCACTTGGCTTCTTTCCGTTTTCGGTACTTTTCTTTACTGTACTCTGTCTTCAACGAATAATTTGCATGTTGCTCAATCTGTTTCTTGATGATATCCTACGGATGGCTCAGAATCGACAATATTTCGATCAATGCGTACTCACCGATGCGTGAACGCCGGACTCCTTAAGAAGTTGAATTTCGGAAATGGTCAAAGGTTGCACAAACTCCCCATCGTTTATGAGCTCGTTCGTAGCATCCGTGTCCCCTGAGAGTTGAATGCCATCAACAGTCTTTACATGTCAAGTAAGATCGACATACCGACTTCTTGCAAAGTGCGAGGCGGGACAACTTGCAGCATTTTGTTCACCAGCTCGTACGTTAAACCATACGGCTGTCCTATCAGTTCATTTGCATGAAATGACCCCAATCTGCCCAACGAAGTTGTCCTTTCTTACAGTCAGGCTATTTTCAGGTCGCACGAAGTACGTCCTTACGAGTCCTTCTCTATTTTTACACCCTTGGAATCACCATTGGGTAGACGAAGTAAAACCATATCGCCGGCTTGGATTATAGGATTCCTCGTCTCCACGTCGTCGGACATGTCGTAGACCGCGTGAGTGATTGTTGGACAGCCGAACTCTGGGGGATGCAAGAGAAAAAAAAAGGGAAGCACGGGTTCGCGTTGTCTGTGATCGAGGTGATCAGTCACGTCAACCAGTCTTTCATGTCTACTAATAACCCTGACGCTACCGAGCAGCAGCGGCACGATGTCCTGACGCGATTGCTCAAGACTACGCCAGATCTAGCGGATTTACGGCCAGACGAAGCCTATCTCTTCTCCTCTTTCTCACCTAACGACCCGCCTGATGTTCGTTCGAAGGCTCTTCTCGTTCTGTCCTCGATCTGTCAACGAGTCAGAGCATCACGATCTGGCGGACGATCAACCGACGAGCTTCAGACAAGGGCACTTGTTGGCGCCTTTGGGCCAGCAGTCGCATCGCGTTTATCCGACCCCGACGAAAACGCTCAGCTTACAGGCATATCCTTCTTGGTGGCCCTTTTCCAAACTGACGTGTCGAGCGCCTCCCATATTTTCCAACAGTACGGCATTCCTGAATCCCTCGCGGAAATCATCGATCTTCGCCATCTTTCCAAGTTGCCCAATCCTTAATACAATTGTTATCTCAAGCATGCGGGCAGAAGCTATGCCGGCAATTCCTGAGCTCGCAGATCCTGCAATGGTTAGAACGGAATACTCGACCGCATGTGAATGTTGCACTCCAAGCAGGATCTATTACTGCCTTGGTAAAATTCACGAAGGGTACGGAGGCTGAGGAGGTTAACGATGCGGGGGAACGACTGCTTCGAAACCTCTTCAACAGATCGCATATACAGAAGCTTTGAAAAATATCATACTGGCTGATGGCCAAATCTCATCGAAATCTGATGCTATTGAAGGCTTGGCATATCTCAGCAGCGATCCGGACGTAAAGAGATTGCTGTCCAGTGATCGACTCTTCCTGCGCAGGCTGTTTTCTGTCGTCCGACTAGTTAAAGGAGATCTCGAGCATGCGCCTGCTTCCACGCTTTCTTATGGCGTACTTGCCATTATAACCAATCTTTGTGCATATCGTCCTCGGCTCACCGAAGAAGAGGCACAGGTGGAAAAACTGCGACAGATGGCCAAACAGGCAAAACCTTCCACGGCTTTGTCAAATTTCGAAGACGATGAAGTAGTAAAGCAAAGAATTCGAGCGCTTTTGGATGCGGGGTCATGGAAGTTTTCCTACCCGCGTTGTCACAGGCAGAGACGCAGGGCTCAGGCATTACAGCTGCGAAGTCTCTCTTGAACATTGTAGAAGACAAGGAAAATCGGGGACAGGTGCTACAAGGAGGAGGCGTGAAGGTATTATCGCTCATCATCCGGCGCATTCTGCCAGCCGTTCCACGGATGACTCCCAGCACAGCGGTGACCCTGGAGCCACCACATTTTTATGCAATCCAGGCTTTAGCCAAACTTACGATTACCTCCTCTCCGGTACAGGTCTTTGGGCCGAACGATGGGGCGATATACGACGCTATCCGACCGTTGTCTTTGATGCTACAACACGGATCAGCTTCTCTCTTACAGCGATTTGAAGCTCTCATGGCGCTCACGAACCTATCTTCTCACAATGCAGAAACAGCAACCCGCATCGCAAAGGCTGAAGGTCTCATGAGCAAAGTAGAATTCTTGCTGTTGGAAGATCATACACTCATTCGGCGGGCCTCAATGGAGCTCATCTGTAATCTCATCGCCGGGTCGGATTACGTCTTTGAGCGGTACGGAGCCGAGTCCTCCGCTAACGCCAGAACGAAACTTCATATCCTAGTCGCCATGTCCAATGTTGAGGATTTGCAAACAAGGTTAGCCGCTGCCGGAGCCTTGGCAACCGTAACGTCCGCCCAGTTGGCTTGCGAAAACCTGATAGCCTTGCAATTCGAGAAACACCGTGTTTTTCCCATTCTTGCACGCCTCATCGACCCTAGTGTTGCCCCGGCGGATGATGAGGTAGATATTCCCGATATGCATCCTGGGCTTATCCATCGAGCAGTCATCTGTATTCGCAACATTTTCAACGCTGCGGACTCCGCCGTCAAATCAGCACTGATGAAGGATGCACAGGAAGCAGGATTGCCGCTGGCCTTGGCGAATATCGTTCACAGTAATGTTACTGGACTTTCGTCGGACGTACTATCGGCAGCTGCGGAGATGTTGAAGACATTACCGGGTAATACAAGATCCTGAAAGTCTTTACCGCAGTCCATGTAGATGCAGAGTTGACGAATACAAAGACGATATTCCTAATTCGGCAAAAGCCGCCATAACCTTCGCCTTACTGTCAACCTCCATCATAGATTAGCGGGTGGCGACACCCTCTGCTCCATACTGCAATGGTGGGCAATGCGCGAGCCCCGACACAATATGCTGATGTGCATTATCGCATAGGCACCATCGAAAAAGGCTGGTAAGAAAGTCACACCTGCACCCAAGAAGGCTGGAGGTCAGGGGAAAGTTGCCAAGGCATGCAATCTTACTTCTGTACTCGCGATTATCTCAACCTCCGGCTTTATAGGCGGACTGGAAGGAAGGCTTCAAGAAGAAGCAGGTTGGAGTAACGGATATGACCCTTTTGACGACCATCAGCAACGAAAGCATCAACGAGAACCTGCAGAAAAGATGGACTAACGCCGAGATATATACTTACATCGGAGGTGTCCTTATATCTGTGAACCCCTTTCGCGGTGAGCCTCAGTCACTCTTCTCGCCCCCGTCTCTTATCACTCCATGGCTAGACTTGGGAATATACACGGACGAAGTATTGCAGAAATACAGGGGCAAAAACAGGCTTGAAGTTCCTCCACACGTCTTCAGCATCGCGGAGAGCGCTTACTATAACATGAATGCCTACCATGACAACCAATGCGTTATCATATCAGGAGAATCTGGTGCAGGGAAGACAGAAGCAGCCAAACGTATCATGCAGTACATCGCCGCCGTCTCAGGAGGGCAAGATAATAGTATACAGGAAATAAAGGACATGGTGTTGGCGACGAATCCCTTGTTGGAAAGTTTTGGATGTGCAAAAACCCTTCGTAATAACAACTCTAGCCGGCATGTACGTTTTCGAACATCCAACTACACGAGTTTTCCTCATACTTTAAACCAGGGAAAATACTTAGAGATCATGTTCAATACCCAAGGAGAGCCCGTCGGGGCACGGATTACCAATTATCTCCTGGAGAAGGGTCGCGTGGTCGGCCAGATAGAGAATGAACGTAACTTCCATATCTTCTACCAGTTCACAAAGGCGGCTTCGGACGATCAAAGAGGTATGAAGCAGGCGACTTGCAATGATGAGACATTTTGCTTATGTCCTTTTCAGAGGCCTTTGGTATCCAGGGGCCGGAGGCATACATGTATACCAGCGCAAGCAATTGTCTGGACGTAGCGGATATAGATGATAGAAAGGATTACGGCGAAACGCAGGTAAGCTGGAGAAACATAGATAAAGGTTTTGAAATCCGGTTAATTGGACATTTAGAGGGCAATGAGCGTCATCGGTCTCAGCAGTCTTGAGCAGCATGAGATATTTCGAATGCTGGCTATCGTTCTCTGGTTAGGGAATGTCCAGTTTGAAGAAGCGGATGATGGCAATTCCAAGATATCAGACACAAGCGTGACGGATTTCATAGCTTATCTGATGGAGGTCGATGGTACTGTGTTGCAGAAGGCCTTGACATCAAGAGTGATGGAAACGCAACGCGGAGGGCGCAGAGGCTCTGTTTATGATGTGCCTCTTAATCCAGCCCAGGCATCTTCAGGACGAGATGCGCTGGCCAAAGCCATATATAACAATCTCTTCGAATGGATCGTGTCAAGGGTAAACGTTTCCATGAAAGCACGTTCTGAAAGCGCCCACCTTATCGGATTCTGGTACGTCGTCTTGCTTATCACCTTTTCGATGGTACGATCATCAAGCATTAGGATATTTATGGGTTCGAGATCTTTGAGGTTTGTCGTTACATACGTCGTTCGACAGCCATTCTAACGGTAATATCCAGGACAACTCCTTCGAACAACTCTGCATCAACTACGTCAACGAGAAACTCCAGCAAATCTTCATCGAACTCACGCTGAAGACAGAGCAAGAAGAATATGTGCGCGAACAGATCAAGTGGACGCCCATCAAATACTTCAACAACAAGGTTGTATGCGACCTTATTGAAGAAAGGCGGCCACCTGGCATTTTCGCCGCGCTTAATGATGCCTGTGCGACGGCCCACGCCGATCCGACTGCCGCTGACAACAGCTTCATACAACGACTGCTATGTTGGCTTCAAACCCTCACTTTGAAGCTCGTGGGGCACAATTTTTGGTGAAACACTATGCGGGAGATGTCATGTACAACGTTGCGGGTATGACAGACAAAAACAAGGATTCATTGATCAAGGACCTGCTCGACCTTGTCGCGAGTAGTGGCAATCAGTTCATGCAGAACTTGTTCCCTGATCGACCCGACCCCAACAGCAAGAAGCGCCCTCCGACTGCTGGTGACAGAATAAAGGTATTACTGTCCTGTGGATGGTGTTCATGAGATTGAGATATTGATTCGATCAGGCTTCTGCGGGTGCCCTCGTCGATAATCTTATGAAAGCACAACCTTCATACATCAGAACAATCAAACCTAATCAAAATCGCAGTTCCACTGAATACGACACTAAAGCAATTCTCCACCAAATCAAGTATTTGGGATTGCAAGAGAACGTCCGTGTTCGTCGAGCTGGTTTTGCTTATCGGAACACATTCGAGAAGATGGTAGAGCGATTCTATCTTCTTTCGCCCAAGACATCATTTGCAGGCGAATACACGTGGCAAGGCGACGCAAAGACGGCCTGCCAACAGATTCTGAAAGACACGGGAATAGCTCGAGATGAATGGCAGATGGGTGTCACCAAAGCGTTCATTAAGAATCCGGAGACGGTATAATTCCTCGTCACACGTTCTTCAAGATTGACTGTCCTTTCTCTTCAGTTATTTGCTTTGGAAACAATGCGAGATCGGTATTGGCATAACATGGCTGCGCGCATTCAACGGGCGTTCCGGAATTATATGCGTTATAAGCACGAATGTGCACGCAGAATTCAAAGATTTTGGAAGAACAACAAAGAAGGTTTAGCATATGCTGAAATCCGAGGATATGGCCATCAAATTCTTGCTGGCAGGAAAGAGAGGCGGAGATTTAGTCTTCTCAGTTATCGGCGCTTCATGGGCGACTACCTCAATGTTACTGGTAAAAGTGCGCTCGGGACAGAATTGGCGGCTGTTTGTAATATTGGAGGCGAGTCCTCATGGATCATATTGCCACCAGTTCTGATACTTTCTTTTATTACTGTCGATTATCATCAGCTGAACCCGTCGCATTCAGTGCAAGGATACAAGTATTAGTTTCGAAACTAGGTCGGTCAAGCAAGCCAAGCCCACGGTTCATACTAGTGGTCAGTTGTGCGACTACTTCAAGTCTTCCAGTAATAACGTCGTGACAGACGAACAAAGCCGTTTATATTGTTGTCACGCATGCAAAGGACGGCCATACTCAACATATGCTTGAACGGAAGCTTCCGCTGGTGACGATCAAGAGCATCGGAATGTCTAACTACAAGATGACTGGATGGTCAGCATCAGCATTCTTTTAACCTTGCTTGTCACCTCAACCGTAGTCGTGTAGAGCTTGAACAGCAATACGCCGGGCGAAGAAGGCGATCCCATCTTCCGATGTGACTTCAAGACCGAACTTGCCACACATCTGCTTCGCCTGACCCAGGCCAGCGTTACTCTTCTAATTGGACCCGCGTACGCTCCGCTGATCTGTGCAATGGGATGTCATTCTAAGTTCTTGACCATAGTCTTGAGTATGCGAAGAAGAAGGAGAAGAAGGCACAGATCAAATTTGTCAAAGACGAGTCAATAACTAAAGGCGACGTTTACAAGAGCCATACAGTCTCCGTAGCATCCGGAGAACCGCCGAACAGTGTTTCTCGTCCTCCTGCCAAGAGAAAGGCTGGTGTCGTCCGTCCAATTACCCAAGGGAAACTTTTGCGGACAGGGGGACCCTCGGCCGTGGGTACTCCATGCTGTGACTTCGTGCTCTGCTCAACGCGTCTTGACTTTAGAATAAGCCCAAGCCTGTATCTAAGCCTAAACCTGCTGCCAACCTCTTCCAGGCAAAACAACAGCAACCGTTTCTAAGCAGCCAACTCCCGCGCCATCCAGCAGCACACAACGCATACTGTCTGCCCCTCCGCGGAATAATGCCCCGCCTCCACCGCCTCCTCCTCCACAGTCAGCAGCAGTGCAATATCGTGCGAAATTTAATTTCGAAGGTCAAGAAGGTGAAATGTCATTGCAAAAGGATGAGGTGGTGGAGCTGGTGGAAAAAGACGATAATGGCTGGTGGCTGGTGAAAAAGAATGGAGCTGAGGGTTGGGCACCGAGCAACTACCTAGAGCTTTTGCCTCCCAAGGCTGCTGCCCCTCCAGCCCCCCCTCCTCCGCCTAGGACGAGACCTGCTCCTTCCATTGCAGCTAGCACCCCTGTGAGCAGCATAGCGGCAAGTCCCTCTGCCAAACCCGTGGCCGTTTTCCCTGGTATGGCGCCTTCAAACGGCTCCGCTGCACCCTGGAAGAAATCTTCAACGGTTCCAGAATCTGCTGCGCCCGGCTTTCGTCCTTCGAGTTCTTCTGGCGCTCCCAAGGGGCCCGCACCTCCAGTTGCATCCAAACCCAAACCTCCTCCAGTTGCTGCCAAACCGGGTGCTCCAAAGATACCAGCCAAACCACTGGTGCCTACCGCGTCGAAACCAAGCGCACCGCCAGCATTAGCTCCAAAGGCTGCATCAAGAGTCGCGGGTGCTGTCGGCCAAATGGATCTGTCGGCAGCGGTACGTATCATCGTAAAAAATCACAATTTTTTTTTGGCGGGGGCCAATGTTTAATTTCACAGCTGGCTAAACGAGCGCAAAGAATGGCAGAAAATCACGAATAGAACATCGCGATATTGTTTTGCAACAGACGATCTATGCAACTGCAGACTCGTGGAAAGGAATACGCAATAATGTTTAGTAGTAATGCACTATTATGGAGGAATATACAACCATGTCTCATGAAGATAAATTGCGGGGGTATCAGGAAGGTATAAAGAGTCTAATAAGTGATGAACTAGGTCAAAACGAATGAGTGATCAGTATTGGTGGAGGTGTGGGACTGGGAGAAGGGGTGTTTCTAGGCAAAGTCATTGCCTCAACTTCCTCCTCGGAATTGAGGTCCTCATCGGCGACAGGAATGGTGAGGGGGGACGGCGATGGCGGATCATTGACATTGTCCGTCTGGTCAGGGTCCAGGTCGCCGTCTCCTGAATCCCTCCATGAGCGAACCTCTTCGGCGCTGAGGACTTTAGCGCCGCCCTTTGAGATGGCGAAGTCCTCGACCTTGGTCTCGAGTGCTCTCTTTCCCGCTCGTATGAGACTTTCTAGTATAGCTTTAATGCGGACATAAACTTCGTCTTGGTGATCATCATCATGTTCTTCGTCCTCGTCATCGTCTTCTTCTTCTTCATCGTCTGCCGCTTCGGGTTCCAGGGATGACTTCACTGCTCGATACGTCCGAGGGGGTAGGATCAAACGGGACTCGCGGAGTTTGCGCTTCAGTTCCCTGATTTCTTTCGCCTGGCGATGCTTAGCTGTCTCGAGCGAAGCATTGATTGCTAAGAGTGAACGATTGGTGATTTCTAGGTCCGCAATCTGTAAATCGTTGATATGCTTAAGATGACCTAAAAATTGCAATCGCTGCACGGACCTTGCGAACTGTCTTTGCTTCAGTTTTGACCTTGAGATCCCTGTCACTCTCCTCATCCCCTGAATCCCGGTGGTGGTTGACATCCAGTCCGTTGAGACGGTCCTGGTCATAGGTCGGATCATGCACGGTTTTTGCGGTGGTCCAGGCTTGTTTGCCATTCCGCAAAACAAAACTTGCACTCCCTTCTGCAGAGGACCGTGATACGGAAGAGTGGGAAGAAAAGGACACGGCAGAGGCCGGAGGCGAATTGGAAGGTAAGGGAACCAGAGCTGGATCGACGAGGACAATGGAGTATGGAGAAGCGTCGGTCGACACTGCCTGCGGGGATTGGAATGGTTGGAATTGTTGTCGGACAGTCGGGCGGTTGGGAGCAAATCGGTGTGGGTTGGCGGCTGGGGTGGCGGTAGTAATAGGGTAGAAGGTTGGAGGAGGAGGGCTGCTAGATTGTAGCGAGACGCTAGAGGATATTGACGGTGCACGCGTTCGGGTCAGTGCTGGACGCGAAGAGGGGAGGAGAGGCGACGAAGACGGGCTCTCATTTGATGACGGCTTAGCCAAGCCAGAGACCTTGGACTTTATTCTCAGCGGCGGCGACTGACTGTCCTGTGCAGGTAACGGCTCTTCTGGCGGGAACTGGGGGGAGCCGGAACGCGAGGTGACATCAGTCGAGTGTTGCAGAGAAGAAAACGATGTTGCGTGATGAAGCGAGAGACTGCCCTGACGAGGCCGATGTGTTCTGGGGATTGTGTGGATTGCGTCGGACACGGTGGTGAGGGATCGGAAGCGTGGCTCTGGCGTGGCTGGCGTCGATTTTGGCGTCAAGGGTCGTGCGGTGGCTGAGGAGATAGGCCGAGTCCTGGGGTGGAAAGTCGGGGAGAGCGCGCCCGACGTTGGAGCGGCGCGAGTCGGGGGTCGCACTGGGGAGGCGGCACGTGGAGTGACGCTGATAACCGAGGCGGGGCGACTGACGGCAGGTCTGCTGGGGGCGACAGGGGACTGGCTCGGTGTCTTTCGGATGGGGGTCGCAGCGCTGTTCACCTTGGCCTTTGGCCGGGCAGACTTGGACGGAGACGGGGGACGCGCGACGGGGTCATGAACGAGCTTCGCGGTGACCTGAGTGTGGCGAATAAAGCTCGGTGCTGGCAGGTACGGAGAACGGTCTCTGACGTTTGGTCTAGGAACAGGGTGCATGGAGGACGAGGAGAAAGAAGAAATGACATTCAAACAAATTCAAATTTGATCACTGACTACTTAAATATCGCTTCACCACTTCCTCCGCTATTCTCTCCACCATCTCCCGCATTCGCCCGCTCCCATTCCCCCTCAAAGACGCCAGCACGCTCTTCTCTACGTATTTCCCTACCATGTCCACCTCAATGTTAACCGTCGATCCCAACTCCTTCTGGCTCAGTGTGATCTTTTCTTGCGTGTGCTGGATCAACATGACGCTGAATGTTCGCTTCTCATCATCAACGCCCGTCACCGTGAGCGACGCCCCATCTATCGTCACATAACCTTTTGGGATGAGGTAGGGCAGGAGCGACGGCCTGCTCCCCGTTGGCTCTGGGAACTGGAATCGTAGCCGTAACGAGTCGCCGTCTGGCATTCTCTCGACGATCGTTGCGGTGCCATCCACATGAGCCTTGGAACCGCTGTCTTCTTCTTGTCATGTCGATATAACACGTAGACTCTTACCTGTACAAAGTGCCCTCCGAATCGCACATGTGGCCCCATGGCACGCTCCAGATTCAGCTGATCCCCCTCTTTCCTTTCACCTGCATCGAAGTCGTACAATTGTAGCGGGGTGCTACGGCTGACGGCTCACCTAAATCCGTTCGCTCGAGCGTCTCATTCGCCAACCACACCTTGAACCATCCACCATGCTCGTTCTTGTCAAACTCGGTGACCGTAAGGCAGGCGCCGTTCACTGCGATCGAGTCTCCGATATGACAGTCCCCCAGTATCGGCGCCGAATCTGAAATGACCAGAGTGCAGCCTCCCGAGTCCTTGACGATTGAACGGACAGTCCCGAGGTGCTCGATCTGAAGTGGGAATCAACGGAGCATGAAAGGCGTCGAGTCGCAACGCGTACCAAGCCAGTGAACATTGTAGTGCACGATCAGGTGAAATAGTCAGAGCCGAGTAAAGCCATGCACTGTTTGGCTTTTTCTTTTCATGAGCGATCAGCACCCTCAACGTCCTTCAGCCCAGAATCGGACGTTGCTGCAGTCCTATGCAGGTAAAACCCATTCTTATCCACGCTCGTATGCCCCTTCTCATCTCCAACTTTCAGCTCTTCCCGCCAAAACACGGCTCCTGTTCTCGCTCGGTGTCTGCGCCGTCGCGGCCGTCGGCCTCGTAGTTTCCGATTATCTCGAACGGCAACTGCCTGCAACCCCAAAAGACGCACAAAGGTGTTTCATGCTCTCGATACGACTGTTACAGTGCTGAACGTGCATCACAAGTAGGAACAATACACAAAATCCATAGCAGGCTAGTTTGCGTGAATCTACTCATATCTTGCAATCCGAATGTCTTTGTGATGGTTTTACGTTTCTCTTAAGCTTGGTCTTCTCATGAGCGGTTCCAGAGGGTGTGGGTCATATTCTGTCGAATAAACGGGCTGGGGTGCCGCCAAGTACGCATTGTTCTGAAGCGTTCGAGACTGTCCCTGGCTCTGCCCTTTGACCATGCTTTCCAGCGAGATCATCGTCGGATACCGATGCCCGTCCTCGCTCGCCAGCCTGAACTCCCAGCTGCGCTTGTCCCAGTCAGGCACCATCTCTTCAAACTCTTCCCGCTTGCTTTTTCTCCCGCAGAGCAGGCCGCGAAAGAGTCCCCACCACGTGTCAAAAAACACCACAGAGAGGACGACCGCGGCGATAGACACGATGGACAAGACCAGAAGCCCAATGACCTTCCACTCTGTTGCCTCGGCGGGCGGCGTTACCGGTGCTTCGGGTGTGTAAACGATAGAGTATTCTGGCGAAGCGCTCGTGATGCTCCATGAGCCGACGCTAGTCTGTTGGCTCTGCTCGGCGGTGGTTGCTGGCGGGAGGGTCTGCCCAGTGATCTTTTCAGAAGTGCTCGCCAATGACGCAAGGGTGGTGGTGGTTCCTTCCGTAGTGCTGGCCTGTGTTGGAGGTATATCGCTTGTTTTGGGCACCGTGATGGCGGGCGGCGGGGTGGTAAAGATTCCCAGTGTGGTCGTTGAAAGGAGATCGCCTTCCAGAACTCCGGCAAGGTCTCTTGCAAATCCACGTGTTGATATCGAGTCCCTAGTGCTGTTCATTTCAAGGATTGTGAGGTATCAGAGGTTTGTATGTCTGGTTGGCTGCTCGTACTGTTGAGCGTGTTCAGGGAGCTTTCACGATAGCCAGGTATCACATGTCATTTGGCATGATAGTTTAGTTACATTCCCGAGGCCTCTGATCCTGTTCAACAGTCTCAAGCAGTATCGGCCAATCTGCGCTATTGCGGCACATGGACCAGAAAACGCCATCAGGTCTCGCCAGCAATTCCCGAGGAGGACCAAATTCCACGACCCGCCCGCTGTCCATGACGAGCACTCTGTCATAATCCATAATCGTTTTCAGCCTATGGGCGATCGTTAACACAATAGCACCCATCAACTCTTCTCTGACAGTTCGTTGTATCTGGACACGGTGTCGAAGCGACAGTCAAACACGAGCTTGAACCTACAACGCACCTGATCATCCAACTCTGAATCAACTTGAGATGTAGCCTCATCCATAATAATAATATTTGTTCTCCGTAGGATGGCTCGGGCAATCGAGATGAGTTGCTTCTCTCCGCCGCTAAGCGACCCTTGAGCAATTGGTACGTCAAGCGGATCCTTCCCCTCCAAGCCACGCCGAGCCAACAACGGTAACAAATGACATCGCTTGAGCACATCCAGGCATTCTTCGTCTGTGTGTTCGCCGAGAGGATCCAAATTGAGCCTCATGGATCCGGAGAAGATTGAGACATCTTGGCTGACGATAGTCTGAGCCGCGGTCAGAGAAGTGAGTATCCTAGATGACAACCAGTACTGACCACGCGAGTGCGGAGGTCCTCGAGTCCGATAGTGCCAATATCAATCCCATCGATGCTGGAAATGGCTCGCTGAATCACTTCACTCAGCCATACCGCTACTCACAATATCCTGCCCTCACTAGGCTCTATGATCCTGAGCAACGACAGAGCTAGTGTCGATTTTCCTGTAGAAGGCGTCCTTAACCAATAAAGGGCAGAGTCAGAGGAATAATGTTTACCTGATCCTGTTCTACCAACCTACGGAACCGGATGAAAAGACGGAATTGATTCGTTACTTTGTACTCACGATGCCAACTTTTTCACAAGAATTCACGTTAAATGATATATTTCTGAGCACTGCCGGCAACCCCGTAGCGTATCGCACGACTAGGTTTTCGACTTGAAGTCCCCCTTCCTGGGCGGGCCAGTATGCCGGAGGTCGGTGTCCTTCAATAACTGCAGGGGCCTCTTGAGCAACGTCAAGATACTCGACTACACGTTCGACGCTGTTGAAATCTAGCTCCAGCTGCGCAACCACTCTGCTTATTCGTTATCAAGATCTGGACATTTGAGCTAATAATCGACGAACTTCACCAGTTGGCGGCTGGCTTCCGCAAAGATCCCTGCTTGCACGATGACGATCGCTGCGTACCCATTGCTGACACCGCCGGATAGGGCAAAGGCAGTCGCGGCGAAGACAATGACGGATCCGAGACCTAAAGAAGCACATTAATACCAGAAGCTCTCGATCAGGGAGTCCAAGACTGGCAGTCATATCTCCAACGCAACCAGCCATTCACGAGCCACTATTTACTACAGTAAATAAACGGATATGCCTTGAATTACGCGGGTTTTACTCGCATAGACATGGTCAAAAGACTGGAATTTATCGACCTGAAAGAAGAGCATAAGACAACGCCCGCTGGACTAGAAAGAAATATACCTTGCCATAGAATCTCTGTTGGTACATATTTTCCATCCCGAAGGCACGAATATGCGCGATTCCGTGTAATAATTCGTCATACCCTGCGAACGCCGGAGACAGAGACACAGACTCGAGCCGCCGGAGATCTCTTGAGGCACGGATATACGGAGGGGCCAGTCGGATGTAGAGCCACGCGATAAACAGCGCGAGAGGTGCAAATTTCGGGACCACGAATAGAATCACTGCGAAAGACGCCACAAAATCCAACCCGCCGGATAAGCAGTTCCTGGCAGAATTTTGCAATGCCCCGTCAATAGTGTTGATGTCCGTCGTAAAGCGATTGAGTATTCTTCCAATGGGAGTGGTATCAAAAAAGCGCGAGGGTGCATGTGTAAGTCTTCGCAAGAGAGCAAGGAACAGTGAGCGGGATGCTTGTAAGCTGGCATAGTATCCGATTGAGATATAGAAGAGCACCGACAATGCCCCCGCCAAAGAGATACATAAGAAAATGAGCAACCATGGTCTTACGTCGATGTCTGGAGGGGGCAGCTCAGTCCAACGGATCCAATCCAGAAGACCTAGTTGGATATGCAGAAGCCGGAATCTGATCTCTTGATAAGCTTCACCCCAGCGTGCTAGGAACACCTGAATACGTCATCAGAAGTCGCGTAGATCCTGCAGACGGAGAGACTGACCTGGTTCCCTATGTTGATCAAACGAATGATAAGCATGAGAAATATAGTAAGTAACCACGAAATTTTGCCAGCTGCGCGGACATAGGTCACGTATGTTTGAAGTGAGACCTGGCCCTCAGTGCGTGCCTCTTCTTCTATAAGTTTGCCTGCGCTGGTTCGGCCCAAGCCGCTGACTTTGCTGGTTGACATATTGCGAGACAATGATTGAGACTCTTCTTCTGTGGGACTATCATTATCCTCGCTAGTAAGGATACCCTGGAGATCTCCCGATTCACGGAGGTCTTGGACTGAACCTTGGCTAATAACCCTGCCTCCCGATAATTCAACTATGTAGGACGTGATGCCGATGCAAAGCCTGACATGATGTGTTACCAGAATAATAGTCCTGTCCTTAGCCAAGTCACTCCCGAAGCAATTTGTCGCGATATGTCGGGCTGTGTGCATATCAACCGCTGCCAGCCTAAGAACCAAAATCAATAAGAGCGTAAGGTGTAGTGGCGTAAGACTGACGGGTCATCTAGAAGAATGCACTGAGCAGATTTGAGATGAACCTAAGACTACATACAAACGCTAGGGAACGCACTTTCGCTTCAGAGTACATCGCTCGAGCCAGAGCTACCCGAGCTCGCTGTCCCCAGACAAAGTTATGCCTTTCTCGCCGATTTCTATCACAAGGGTGAGTTGGACTGTCAGTACGCACTGTCATATGACAAACCAGTCATATCCCCAGCCTCTAAGGTAGCGAGGTCCTGCGTAAGACCGCAAGCGTTGACAACGCGTCGGTACCTAGTGTCTTCAAAACCACGATCAGAATTGAAAATGATGTTGTCACGGATCGTGGCATGCTCGAGCCCTGTGGTATGATGCAACGATTATTGGCATTGTTCGCATGTGATAATTGACCTTACATGGATTTTGTCCGCAGTAGGCTACACGATGACGAGATTTGTCCATCACAACTTCGCCCGCCACGCAATCCAGCTCTGACATGAAGGTCAATGAGCCAAGGGACACCTAGACGGAAAAGAGCATACCGCCAAGAAGTGCTAGAATAAGAGCAGTTTTTCCTGACCCGGTAGCACCGGTGACCAGAGTTAATTTGCCCACAGGGAATGAGATGTCCAAAGGACCCAATCGAAATCGAGGCAATAAAGGTCGTTTTGTAGCACAAGGCCATTCATGAGTTGATGAGATAAAACCCACGTTCTCGTTCGTCGGTTTAAAATCTCCCGAAACAAGAGTGGAGGCCCAGTCGGGGACTTCTTCTTCGTTCAAAAACTCTTCAATGCGCTGCATTGACACATAGGCTATATGAAGGCAGCAGTATAAACGAGTTCAGAAATCAGGTGCCAGAGATGTCTCACCGTGTATCATAGCGAAAATCTGGCTGGGGAGGGATGTCATAGGACCTTGCAGTTGCGTAAACAAGGCAATGGCAGTAAAGGCCTTGGAGACCGTCAGACGTTCTTTGGCAATCATGGTGTAGCACAAAAATGAAATAAGGATGGTTGCAGATGGTATCCAGGTCCTAGAAGTACGATCAGACGGGCTGAAACTGGAAATGCAGAAATTGTACCAGATGAATGATATAAGGGTGTCAATAATATTTTCTTTGACCCTCCACTTCAGTTCGTCCTCTCTAGCATCTCTAGTCTTCTTCGCCCACTGCAGTTCTGCTCGAGTGATAAGAATGAATAGACGACTCTCGAGAAGACCAACATGCCCCATCCATAGAATTTGAGAAAGCGGATATTCTGCAGCAATTCGTTTACTATATTCATGCGATTATCTTTGGCTTTCCATGCGGAACGAGTAATCTGGCGGGACGTCAGTATATGCCAATATTAAGGCTTGACTTCCCCACGCACCGAAACGTTATATTTTGCCAATGGGTAGTTCACGACGTAGGCTAAGAGAAACAGGACAACACCAGAAAGGGCGCTCCACCCAAGAACTCTATACCTCCCTCAGCCACGGGCAGTGAATGTTAAAGAGTTGAACCCTCACTGGTAAAGGAAAACCAGCGCGATGATTAATCGAACAGGGGATGTGCAAATTTGGGAAAATTCCCAGAAACGTTGAGCAACAGCATAAGAGTCGCCCCTAAGTGATAAAGACATCAGCAACCCAGAAAATCTTTCAACCTTGATAGGTTTTACTGCATAAGGTTGACGATCTTGCCTAGTTCGGCATTACCCATCTGGTTTTCGCGGGAGCTTGCCTTACTACGTACGTCCTGGCGCTTCAAGGCCTTGTAGTGAAGTGAACAGAATAGTTGGCCACGAGTTCTTTCGTAACACCGCCTTGTATGCCAACCCTGGTATAGATCAAATTGGGCAAATGACAGATGCGCAACAAAGGTCAAAGCTGCCCAAAAGTATGCACTTGATCTGACTTGAGGATCGTCGCTGGCCAGGATGGAAAGTATTTTCTGCAGCGAATACGGAGGAACGAAGCCTAGCGAATCCGAGGATAAGTTGGCAACAAGTAAATCGGTTGCCAGACGTACCTACTATCGCACTCCACATCTCTAGGATAACATCGATGATTAGGTCTAAGGAATTAGACACGATGAGGAAACGAAGCAAGGAATGGTTTGGGTGTCTAGACTGAAGTCAGGCTACTTCCTAAATGCCAATGGGCAAGCACCTACAGAGCATGATACTGAAGGTATTTCTCAAAAATGTTCTTGTGTTGAAAATATGGAGACAATGTCCAGACGTCCGACTCGTTCAGCGTCCTCTTACTTGCGAGGGCAAGAACCGGTTGGACGAAGGTGAACGTGGACCACTCCCATAAGTCGACGTCGTCTTCCGGACCGGACAGAGTGGAGGAGGGGGCCTGTTACGACGTGGTTGTTTAGCACATTGGACTGGAAAAGAAACAGGGATGACGTGCGTCGTGGCTCTTGGCTATGTTACCAGCACAGAGGTACCTCTGTAGAGGAAAGGTTCCAGCCACCCAGAGATGAAACAATGATCCTGCCATACATAACAAATCTGTGACGACTTGAACGGTGTGTCGGGGAGGCGCTATAATGCCAAAGACAACGTTGATGAATGATGCCAAGGATTGGACAAAGGCGAAGAATATTGTGATATAGGGTACCGTCAAGGGCGGGCTGACCCGGCTCCGCAACGCTGCATATCCCTGGATGTTGCATGTCGATGAGTCCTCGTAGAGAAGAGTATTCGAGAAATGCACATACCCAGCATAGGGATATTGCTAGTGCCTTTACGGCAGGTTCCGATAAACCAAAAGTGATCTCAAACGCGAATCGACCAATCCACAAGGCAAAAACTGCAACAGCTGAGAACACCAAGGCGCGTGTCCTACAATCGTTCGCCGGTCTTTCGGTTGTTTGCGTGTCTGCGATGTCTTGAATAGTGAGAAAGTTTTGGAAAGGACGCGTCAAAAACTGTAACAGCTTCCGGAGTGATTTCGGAAATTGTATACGCGTTGCCAGGTCATAGACGAAGGTAATGAGGACTATCGCAACAGAAAGTGCCGTAGAGAACGAGCCTCGCAGGTATTGTGAATGCGGGTCCATCTCTACGACACCACGACAGTGTTACTGAATCGATGACGTGTGACCTGTGACGGAATGGGACAGAGTACACTTTCGGTCAATCCGACCATTCCTCCACTCCGTCACTGATCATCCCAGCCATGTCCTCAAGGGAACCCCTCTGGTTCTGCCATGAAGTACGTCCTCTCCCTGATCGTCGTCGGCGTCGCCAGTATTTACTCCCGATCCAGTGCCATGCGGAAATGAGACCACTCATGGTGGGTGCTCTGCTCTCTACGACCTTCTAACGGACCCAAGTGCCCATGCCTTTCATCGTCAGATGCCCGATCCTATCTGCGCTTCCTGTCGTGGCAGCTTTGTTGAGAAAGTGCGTCCTCGCCTGTACCGTGCCCCGCAGAATGTGCCCTGAATATGCCGCTTCGGCAGATGGAGAACCCCGAAGACGATCCTAGAGACTTTGCCCACTCGAATATAGCAGACTTTGGTGAAGGTGCAGATGCGCCTCCTGGCGTAGACACTTTTTTACGTGCGTCGTGGTTTCGTCTTGCGAACGACCCGTGCTGAAATCGCATCACGTCCACCACGCAAGTGGCGCTACAGGGTCTGATGGATCATAGACGGGAACAGGCAAGATCACAGTCGCCGCAACGAACAAACACAGAAACGGTCTTTGCCTATCTTTCGATCCTTTACACCGCACTCAATCTTTATACTCAGGGCGGTGGCCGAATCACTTTGCAATTCCGCACCGGAAATGGGCAACGTCCCAACGTCGTGTTCAGCCGTTCCTCGGGCTCAAGTACGAACGCTTCAAATCGACCGCCAACAATGTCAGAGTGAGACCGCGATTCCCCATCTTGAGCGATTCCTAAACTCTGCTAAAGGTTCACAAGGGGCGCACCCAACATTGACGACGGTCCTACGATTACTGGGCCGCTAATGGCACAATATCTCATGACCCTGCTTGGCCACAGAGATCCTTTCCATGAGATGTTTGGGATCCAGGAGGGGCGAATGGGCGACTATGTTTTCAATCAAGAAGGTAACTTTTATCGAGGCCGTCTTTTATACAGCTTTCTGCCTGAGTACGAAACATCTAGCGCTCGACCAGATCATTACTCAACTCATGGAAAATTCAAACGCACATCGACCTGTTCCTGCAACCGAAGAAATCATGAAGAATCTTCCACGAGAAGTCTTGGAAGAGAATTGTATGCAAGTCTATCCTCCATGCGGATTCAAGGCCTAACTCCTGATTTGCAGCTCCCACGCTCCAAAAGGATTGCGCCGTTTGCAAAGAACAATTCAAACTCGAGACGGAAGATCCCGATGAACAAGTTGTTGTTACGCTACCATGCAAACACCCGTTCCATGAATCTTGCATCATGCCGTGGTTGAAATCCAGCGGGACATGTCCCGTATGCCGGTTAGTAGAATCTATTGAACGTCCTATAACAAGCATTCACTAGTCATCATAGCCATGCTCTCGTGCCTCAACCCGAGCATCATCCACCTGCTGGGCCATCTAACAGGAATTCTGATACTGCCCAGCGGTCAGGCAGTCCTCCAAGGTCGCCCTCTCCGCCCCCAAGGTCTTCAGATATTGAAGTTCCTGATTCTAGTGGCATTTTCCAGTCGCTTTTTGGCGGCCTGGTAAGCAACAGAAATGAGTCTCCGACACGGCACCGATCGTCACCGCATCAGCGGTCGAACTCTGACCCTTCCGCAAGACGGTCACGACACGGGCATAACGACGGTCACCTTCCTGGCGGTTGGGGTGAAGACCTCGATTAGACATGTAGATCTGTCACTGAGATAAGAGTATTGCTTTCGGTTGTCTTCTTTGTATTCTCGTCATCCTCTGTAACTTTAAACTTATGGGTTCTCGTCTTTCACATCCCGTCTCGAAAATCATACATTCCACGCGTAAATACAAAGCGTAATTCAACAAAATTTGATGCCGTAGGTTAATTGGTAGTTGCCGTCGTGAAAGGTGTCGTCGCAAAACCGACACGTTTGTTGGTGGTGTCGTAGACAGAGTAGAAGCGCTCAAGGAAGGCATAGCCATTGACGAAGTCGAAGCCCTGGCCGGTCGGGGTTCCGAGGTCAGCAACGATGAGATACACGCTGTTGGTGTTGCCACCGATCGCGGTGTTGAGAGTACGAGGCCAGATTTGGGCATTGGCTGTGAATTCATACGTCACCTAAGGCGCTCTTGCGTAAGCAATGATCGTAGGTTGATAAATATAGAGGCCGTTCACCCCGTTGATAGTGAAGAATAAGCTCTGCAGGTTGGCGAATTGCGCGGGCGTGAGGCGCAGCAGCCCCGTCGCGCTGTCTAGTACCGCACCCGTCGCAGCACGGTATCGAGTGATGGCGTCTGAGGCTAGGAGCAACAGCGTTGTGCCTGGAAGAGAGAGAGAGCTCAGCTACCTGTTGCATATAAATGGGAAAAGGGACGCCCAGACTCACCAGTGTCGACGATTCCGACCGTGCTGGACAGAATCGAGGTCGATGCGCCATATCGAACCGTCTGGGAGATGCCCCAGAATTCGCTCGACGGGAAGGTGGTTGTGATCGGACTATGGGGCTCGTCATCAACGCGACTCGGGCGCGGACACCGTGAGAGAATGCGCACGCAAAGCTGATTGAACCAGTGAATTTGGTGCTGTCAGTGCCGCCTGCGCAGGTATATCAGTACGGGCTGCGAGGGGGAGCCAAGGCAGAAACTGACCCCAAGTTATCTCTCCGTTCAGGATCTCAAGAGTATTCGTAGGCTCGAAGGAGATGCCAAGCAAGTCCTGTGTGATAAGTCCCTCGGAGAATGCGTTGTCGGTAACAGTAGGAATCAAAGTATTAGTGGCCGGTGACAAGGTTCCTTTGTAGCCAGTTCTATCAGTAAAATATCGTTGACATTAACAATCATGCCTACCAAGCGTGAGATCGACGGGCCCGATTCTTGCATCGACAGGTCATTGGATATTCAAGCACTGGTTTGCCGACTCAACATACCCGAGGATGCCATCCGTTCCACTAAAGCCAGACGACTAAAGCGAGATTAGCAAACAGTCGGTGCTTTTTCGCGAATTAGCGGACGAACTCTGGAGGCCACACCAATCGACTGTTGAGTGATAACCAAGCTAGGAGTGATCGTGACCGTATCTATGAACTCGGTGCCTTTGAAAACGCGAACCGTTTAATGGCCATAAACTCTTGATGAGCAATGAATCATGCCTGAAAATGAGCCTGATCCATAAGTCACGGACTTCCACAGTCATCAGCGTCATCGATACAGACAAGAGCTCAATCCATTTACCACACGATTTGACGTTTGCACGCTACTGCTAGTTCTGACGTACGCCTGACCAGCACCAACCCAGGTATTCGAACTGAAATGATTGCTGAGCAGGTGAAGTTATAACGGCCGACCACTGGACCCTACCTGCCAGTATCGACAATGAGTTGGTCTGCGTGGCAAAACCTTTCAGTATGTCACAGTGCAGGTAACGTGTGCAAAATATACTAACAGGTCGTTGGAGGAGTGCCAACGCCGATAGATGCGATGTAAATCACGGCTTGATTGTCGACAGGCTCGTTGACGATGGCATCGATATTGAAGTTACCCTGAGCTTTAGCTTCTGCGCGTGCACGCAGCAACTTCGCCCGCGCAACATCGTGTCGCACAAGGTTGTGGATACTGGTCGTGTTGAGACGCCGTCCCAGGTTCAATGTGACTGGTGAGCGACCAACCCGGACGGGGTTGGCTACCACAGTGAAGGCAAGCAATAGAGTAGAAAGCAGGGAGATTGTGAACATATTAGCCCTTGGGAAGGTCAAAGCTCCAAAGATTCATAGATATTTATATTCGAGTCTTGCCTCAATGTGCCATGCTGTCCACATGGCGATGAGAGGACAGAGATGGCGCATGGTACCCAGAGAACAGAAAACAGGCATTCGAATTATGAGCTATTGGACTCGCATTTTTGCGCCATATTTGGAGCCATGAGAGATAGTTCGCCGTTCGTTGGTGGCTATTTTTAGCTCCGCACGATAGAGTAGATGACCACAAGATCAAGGTAACATCCATTGTCGACAAATTGATGGTTTGAAAGGGAAAAAAGGAGGAATAAGTCCGGTGTCACATGGATTGGCTCAAGAAGACGTCTTCCCATCATCCAAAAGGGCAAAGAAACCTCCACTTGGGAGAAGTCGGATTGTGAGTATCGCATGGAGTGTGCCTGTGAACAGAAGTCCGGTAACCGGTTCGTGCCAGTGACTGGATACCATACAAAGTGCTTCCGGTTGCGTCGCTTCATGGATGACGAAGATGAGCGGATGATTGAAGAAGTACGACCACTCACTTGCCATCACGTGGTGATCTTCAGTTATCAACCAATCCAGCTACTCAATATTAATGACCCACCCGTCAGCCCGTGTGCAGGCTCCGCGTCTAGACCTCTCTAGTGGACAGGACACCTGTTCATCAATGATTGTTTCCATCAGTCGACTGCCATATTACACTTCAGTCGCATGTGCATGCAATGTTTCCACGTCTCGCAAAGCGAGATACCTCAGCATGCATACGATAAGAACTGTGCATTCGCTTCCCACTGGCTTCATTGGGGTTGGATAGCTTTTGACATAGAGATACATGCTTTCGACTCCCAGACAGCGATGACAATTCTTATACGTACAGGTAACGGTGGCGGGTGCCGCCTCTTCAGGCGAACCGAACCTTCTCACCGGGGCGACCCGCTGACAATAACACAACCGCCTTGTATCACGGGTTAGCGATGTGAAGGATTCAAAGTAAATTACTCACGTATTTGCCGCTGATTTTCCAGCCTGGTTCTTCGCGATCCAACTTTTCCGCGATTTCATCGCCGTGGTCTCCTAGACCGACCACAACGTCGCTTTTGATCGTTCTAAGGCTAGCTATTTTTGGTGCACCGGCAGAACTTGCCATGGGACCAATGGCGATTTCAAATGGGGTGCTAGCAGGAGCGGCGCAATCATACGTTAGCTTCCTGTGATTCAAATCACCCTTAAAGATGACGAGGTCTGATCGGGAGAGATGCAAGAACAAATCTGGCGCTTCGCTGTGGAGTTCCCAATACGTATAGCCCGTGCACCAGAACGGGTGTTGCTCGTAGACCCATTTTCCTTCAGCTTGATATTGCTTTGAAATTGCTTCAGCGACTCACTCTAGCGTTTGTGGGACCCACTATGAACAACACACCTTCCAGCGCCTCCCAAGACGTCTTAGAGACTCCAATTCAACGTCGGATGCCTTGGGGAAAAGCTGACCGTACACCATACTGTTGAGGAGCCAGTCCCAATCTTTCTTCGTTACGTCAGAGACAAACCATGGGTAGCGTTTTCCATGGAAGCGGATCTGATTTGCCAAGCCGCTTTGCAGGAGAAAGTCGGCTACCAACTATTGTGTTAGCTCGTCTGCTAAACAAGTGCCTAACTAGTATTCGCACCATAAACGCAATCGCAGTACAACTCAAAACCGGCATTATCAAGGACGAAATCGATTCTGCCACCAGTCCTGTCGCGTAACTCTTTCACGGTCAACCATAATTCGTTTAGGTGGTTGCCAAGGATGTTTTTCTCCGTTGCAGCGAGCTGCTCTCCTCCAGTGGACTGCAGAGCTTTAATCTGCTCTTCCGTCATGTTGATCAAGAGGGAGAGATCGGTGGAATTTCCCCAGAGGCAGACTAAGAACGAGGCTATAGAGTCCTGGAATTGCAAGTCAACAATGACTGACCTTGGGTTAACTCTAGGAACATCAAGCGTTCCGCCTCTAGTCGTTCCTCGGGAGAAGGTTCTTCGGGTAGTTTGAATGGCTCCGCAAATCGCGTGGATAGTTCAAAGACAGCATCAGCGGAGCGAGAGAATGTATCGCACTAGTTGACGGTCAGCGGCGAGTTCACTATTGGCCAACCTTATCACCTTTTGACGGTAAAAAACGTCGTAATTGTTCCAATACTTGCTAACACTAAAACACTCGCGCAGTCGGCGGTACTTGTAAGCTTCCGCAAACAACCAAGGTGCATTCATAAAGTCTTTGCCTGCAGAGAATGAGATATGTGGCATTTCGTGATGAATTTCGAAGAACCTTGAAAGTATTTTGCGATTTCCTTATTCCACAAGGCGACGTCTGCTTCATTGTCGTCTATGATAGGGCGCAACTTTGCGTTACCACTGAGATCGGTCATCAGCTCGCCCATGCGGTCGATGCAGGACACGAGGTCATGACGCGATCTTCGTCATATTCGTCGTTGAGTGTGCGAGTGGCATCCTCGATGGCTTTGCCGAGGATGGTCGGAAGGCGAGATTGCATGGTAGCGTGAGCGAAAGAGTATTCATGGTAGCCGCGGTAGGCAGGCCAGGGCGGGTTGTTCGGGTCGACTCTGGTAGGGGTCCTGGGCCAGGGGGCTTTGATGTCCTTCTTCTCGGGGAGGTGGCCCAACGAGAGGGTGACTTTCTGAGGGGCGCTAGCGGCGTTCTGGGGAGGAGAGATGTGGTCGTTGGCCATGTTGAGGGATAGGATAGGTACCGGGTGAGCTGGCATTTATACGACGAATCACGTTATCGTCCCAGGTCCCAATTAACCTTGTCATATCCAGTCGCAAAAGCGCATATACCTTGGCTCAGCACATCGTTCATGATGTCATTTTGCCTTTTGCGGCCCTTCCGCATGAAAAGTCGCTTGCTTGTGCTCCACCCTTCGCGTGGTCTGATGGGAATGTAAATATTACCAAGCACCTGATCCAACACGATCACGTGCGCTACAGCTCACGCGTTGTTTGTCAACGTGTTTACCAAAACCGTTTCTCGTCCCGCAATGTCCACTTGGAGCATCGGGCAGAACGACGTCTCCGACGAGGTTAGAGGTTTCAAAGACAAGCTTGCAAGTAAAGGTATGTTACTTTTCTCTTCGCATGCGTCATCTAATCTCGCTTGGTTTGCCCCAGAAACACAGATCGCTGCTCAGCAAGCTCAACTCCTGAAACAAGCCGCCGAATCAGATGATCTTAAGGCTGCACTAAACGATGCTCTTCACAAGGTGGATTCCTTTGCTGGGTTTGAATCTGTCTCCTGCTCATATTCTTTTTAGCTCTCGCAAGAAACCGGCCGTATCATCCGTCTAGAAACTGAGCTCAGCCAACGCTCAGAGGATTTGCGAAGGGAAAAGCTTGCCTCGGAGAATGCGAACATAGCACTGTCTACCGCTCAAGAAAAGGTCAAGCTCAAAGAGTTGGAAGCCCGCGAGCTTCAGACGAACTTGGACTCGCTCTCATCTACCGCCGACGACCAAAGTTGCGTAATGACCAACTTGAATGCGAGAAGTCTGTCCTCGAGGCCAGGATACGGGAACTTGAAACGAACATCCGCCACATGGCTGACGTCAGAGCGACCTCAGACAAGCATACGCCGTCGTCTGACTCAACTATCCTCCAGTCCAGGGTCATGGCCCTTGAACGCGAGCTTCAGGTGCAACAGGGCGCTCTTTCACAAAAAGAGGACCATCTATCTCAAGCAATGCAAAAAGTCTCGCGACTACAACACGATTTGGTAATGATAGAGAACGAGAAGTCGGCATCGCAAAAAAATGTGTCGCAGCAGCTAGGGGCACTACGGTCGACGTTGGAGGAGAAAGAGCAAGAGCTATGCTTTTACAGGGAGCATAACAACGTAAAAAGGGAGGAGGACCTTCTACGGCGCATCGAAGAAGATGAGGCCAAGATCGCTGCTTTAGAATCGCTCCTAGTGGCGTCCCAGGATGTTCAGCCACTCAAGGATGAGATTCGTGTGATGGGAGAACAGCTTGCAGAAGAGAGAAAACGAGCGTCGAAACTGGAGGGGAGAAATGTCGAACTGGTTCAAGAAAAGGAGGAAGCATTGGATGAGCTTGAAGTCGCCCGTTCGGAAATTCGGAGGCTTAGTATGCTCTTGACAAGGCCACATGCGAGTAACCAATTCCCGAGGTGTGAACCCCGTTTTGCTACATTTAACTGTTTCTGACACTTTCCCATAAGTATTCCACCATCCGTTGCTGAAAACATGGACCTGTTAGGCATGGATATAGAGGCCAGTGAAACGACAGCATCCATGCCTGACGAGACGTCTGTGGCTCATATCGAACGGATGCTGTCCGCGATCGACCGTTTACGTGGAGAACGTGACACCCTGCGCCGGGACTTGGAATATCTAGAGACCGAATCGAAATTCACCATCGAATCACTAGAAGCCAAACTGTCAATGGGAGCCGGCGTCAATGCTCCTCATCCTCATCAAGCTTATACAGCGCCATCCGTCAAATATCAGGAGGCGTCGAAACCATTGCAGAACGCAATCCTGGCATCCGCACTCGTCATTCAGCACCTCCAATCCAACATCACCGAACTTGAACATACCGTCCTTCTCCTGAACGAGACAAAGACACAAATGAAAGGAAACTTAGTGGACACCGAGACACGTCTCAAGGAGCTCGAAGGAAAAATGGAAGTCACCGATTCGTGCCTTGAAGCTACCACCAGCCAGCGCGATGATCTCACGTCGCAATTGGAAGTCGTTCACGCCACGCATCGAGAGGAGACCCATGTTCTGAAGGCTCTTTACAGAGAGGCAAAGGACAACTTGGAACAGACCGAACTTCACCTATCTGATGTTACCAAAGCTCTAGAAGCCGCGGAGTCAGAACGGAACTCCCTCACTCTCCAGGTCACGAACCTGATGACCGATCTGCAGGCAGTGCAGGAAGACCTTGTGAATGCCGAAAACCGATACAGCTCTCTCCAGTCCCACCAGCTTTCTTCTATGTCCTCTACCGAGGCGACGCGTATCTTGCAGGACCAGATCGAAGAACTTGAAATGCGCGTTATGAGAAGAACAGAACAGATCGGCATTCACCAACATGACATCCGACGGTTAGAGGCCAACTTGCGCTTGCAGGAGGAGCGGTTCGCAGAGATGACCATGGAATTGGAGATGATGGCGGCTCAGAAGGATGCTATGGTCGAGGATTGCGCAGATGCGAGAGAGGCGAGAGATGAAGCCCTGGCGCGACTGGATCGCATGGAGGTAGACATGGAGGCAACGGCAGAGGCAGAAGATGTCGCACTCACTACCATGGTGGAGGTGCTGATGAAGACAGTTAGCGGATCCAAAGACGCGATCAGACGGCTGAATGCGAAGGCCCAACAAGCCAAACAAGAAGTCCGAAGGCTGACTGCGGAGCATGACATGGCGCTATGCTTACAATCCTCCTCGAAATCGGAAGCTCAACGGATTGAGGTCGAGACTCAAAAGATGGCGCAACAATTGATCATCGCCCTAGCCGTCTCCCAGACGGGGATGAAAAAAGCGCTTTATAGCCTCCGCTCGTTGATGACGAGAAAAGCTCCCTGGAAAAGGAAATTCAAAAGTGCCGAGACGAGCTCGAGCAAGTCTGCAATGAAGCCAGTTCTCTAAAGCTTCAGCTCGAGTCTCTGCAGAAGGAATCGGCGCTCGCTAACTCGGATTTTGCCTTGCGTATCAAGGAACTGGATCTACAGATCGAGAATTTCCAAGAAGCTCTGTCGATCGAAAAAAGCAACCATAACCAGGCCGCTGGAGAGCTAGAACAAACCAGGCAGCAGCTGGAGAAGGCACTTGATACCTCCAAATCGTCCTACAAGGCTGGCATCGATGAGTCTCTGATCGACGAACTCAAAGGCCGGTGCGCGGAGGCTGAGACGAAGCTGATGAGAACTTCAGACGAATTGCGCAAACTAGAGACCACTCATGCTGAAGCCCACGCAGAATATCATAAGACCTTAACAGACCTCACGGCGTCAAAGGCAGAGTTGGAGAAGCAAGTCGCGAGCTCGTCCTATGCCTTACAAGTGTCAGTGGATGAGCAGGCGCAGTTGCAAAAGCTTCTAGAGAAGGCGACGGAAGACGCTTGTCAAGCAAATGAGTCTCTCTCTGGCCTTCGAGAATCATATCGCCAACTCGATGAGACGCTCTTACGCCTTCGGAAAGTTCAAGAGGACCAGCTTGCCGTCGCCTCAGATGAGTCTACGTCCACCAAGATCCAACTAGGGAAGGAAATTGCAGACCTACGAAACAACTCGAAATTGAAGCTCGCGAGCTTGAACAAGCGCTTCAGAAAATCGAACGACTGGATGCGCAATTACGATCTGAAGTCGAATCTAGGTCTTTAGAGCAGAAGACGTTTCAGGAGGATGTCTGCGCCATTCAGGAACGAGCCAAAGATGCAGAGATGTCGTTAGCGCAGCTTACTCAGGACCTGCACGAAGCCCAAGCAGAACTGAGAAGAGCAAAAGCCGAGACGAATTGCCTTCAGGAAGAGAAATCCACTCTACTGGAGCAAATCACCAGTATTGAAGCAGAGACACAGAAGTCGATGTCTGTTGTGCGCTTCCTTGAGTCCCAAGTGAAAGAAAGGTATATCTATGGTGCATTGGATCAGTGCTTCTGCCGCTCACTAAATCTACATTGGATAGCGAGAACAAGGTCTCTTCGTTAACCGCAGAGCTTGAGCAAATGAAGACGAACTCGGCACGTTCAGAAAAACTTGCCAAAACGGCCGAAGTCAATTTCAGTCTACAAGGAGCGCAGCACAAACGAGAAATGGCTGACCTGCAACGCGAGATCACCTGTCTAAAAGCACGGCCTAACCTGCAAGAAGCCTTAGCCGAACTTGAAGAACGAAACAACGAGATGGAGGAGCTATTGAGGCACAAGTGCGCGGAAATCGAAGCGAATGACGACCGAGCATTGGAGTAAGCCAACCAATACTTGAGCCTAACTGTTTTGACTCAGCCACATTCCATAGGATGTTAAAGGAAAATAAAAAATTAACCACAAAGGTCGAGAATCTGACCCGGAAGGTTCAAAATCTCCAGACAAAACTAACAGCAGCGAAGGCGGCGAGGACACCTCCCCAAGTCCAACAACTCCATTGCCATCCTTCAGAACCCTTGGCGGGACCCTCGAATACTGCAAATGCCAACGCTGCATCTACGATTCAGCGGCGACCTTCGGCTAGATCGAGTGATGCTTGTGCCGCGGAACCCTTGAATAGGATAAGTTCGGGTTCATTCTTACCTAGACCGAAGACCCCAGATCATCGGGCTACACCACCGCCAGTTTTCAAAGCAAAGACGCCAGAGAGGCGGATAAGTCCAGTCGCTCAAGTCGAGGCTTTGCGTTCTGAGGTGGTAATTGGCAAGAAGCGGCCCGCACCTGATGACTTTGAAGCGGGTGATAACCTGCCACCCCAGGGCTTTACTGCCGAAGCCTTCCTAGTGATAGGGCCAGCGGGACTACGCCACGCGTTCGAAGAGTCCTGAGTAGCATACAGTCCGGATTCACACCTGTTCGCAACCATGGCATGCGTGGCGCAATCGCACTTCCCTCCCCAAAGCGATTCCTAGGATCACCTTCACGACCTTCCGCGATAATTAACGATGTCACCAACAGTCCCATCATAACCCTGGTACCAGCGTCCCGACCAAATCTTCGAAGAGGAGCTGGCTCGGAAAGATTAGAGGAGTTTCTGCTCAATCGATAGGCAGGCCGGACTGAAGTCTCCTTGGGATAGTCTGTGACAGTGTATTTTTAGCTTTGTTTGTCTCGCATCTCTGTAATATACCATCATTTAGACCATTCAACACCTGCGCTCTGCTCAATGAGCAAATTCTCTGACGGTTTCGCTCATGTGTTTTTTAGGCATAAAGACCCGGATTTTCCTGACCTTTCAATCGACCTACGCGATCCTGACGACTGGCTGATTGGATCCCTCAGATCTTTCGATCTCCCATTGAATGTTTCAGCACTTGCCGTTGAACCTCTATCTGGGCTCTTAGCCGTCGGCAAGTCACACACTCTATGCCGCCAAACTGACTTACGTCGTCTTCTAGGAACCGAAACGGGATTCGTTCTTATCATCGGAAGTCCAGGTGTGGAACTGAAGTTGAATGTACAGGAGCAGTTGGCGGTCAGATTCTTGCATTTCGCTGCATGGACTTACAAGCTCCTTTGCCTTGGTGCGCAAGATGTTTACGACTGACAAGATTTCCGCTAATCACAGCACTGGTCGTCTAGATGAGAAAAATCAGCTTCACGTCTGGGACCTCACGACTTACGGACAACCTCGCTATGTCGCATTCGCTAGGTTTGACCCGACAAGGCGAGCTCTCCGATTTGATCCAGTCTGCAGCCACTTTTGACGCGTCAGGGGTATAGTTTCATCAGCCTTTCTCCCTCTCACTCACATGTTCGTCCCCGAAAACCTCGTCCCCTCCCGTTGTGTTCCAACATCCATAACGACAGGCGTTCTTATCTCTCAATTCCGGGGAAATCAAGACCTACGATCTCGAGGGTCTACGTAAATCTCCATACACTGTTCCCAACATGTGGAAATTATATGAGGACGCCCGTGCGGCAAGTGGGGAGTCAACTTTTGTACCTACAAAATCGTACGACGACACTTCCCTGTTCTTGGTGTTGACTGCTGATGACTTGTTTGAAGACATTCGTGCGTAGAGACCGCGATTCATCCAAGAGACTTGAATTTGCTCCTTGTTGCGTACACGGGTGGGTCACTCACCTATTAATCAGACAGTTTACGCCGCTCATCATGTCACAGGAGGTATAATTCTGTGCGACCTTGTAGGTTGTAAGACCTGGCGACCAAATTATACTCCATTGACAACTTATAGAGTGAACGGAATACTGTTAGTTCATATGAACATGTGCTACCTCCTGGTGCTCCTGGGGGTGCAGGTTATGGTGGTTTGGTATGCAACCCTATTTTTTTTTTCATGTCGTCGTGATCTAACACTTCTTCAGGACATTTTGAGGCCCAGAAAACCCGAAGTAACGGCTATAGCATTCCACCCTGCAGGCCATTTCTTCGTAGCGGGCTATGCTGATGGTTCTTTCGCCTTCTGGGCAATTGAAGACAGCACACGACCATTACTTGTGAGGACCCTCGACTCCTTGGACGTCAACACAATAGACCCCGATGCCCTCGATGCACATGTATCAGGCGATCGTCATGCAGTATCACAAGAAACCCGAGAGCCTGTATTCAAACTGTCTTGGAGTGGATTTCCGAACTCCAACGACCCTAGAGGCGGTCGTACCTGCCTCAGCATTCTCGGGGTCTTTCTGCTGGCAAGCCTCCTGGCCTTACTGCCTTCCTCTTACCACCTTTTAATCCCGACGACCCTCCCAAAAGCCCTTCTTTTGGTGCTCCCGAACTGCTCCACCCCCACATGAGAAAGGCTATGATAGAATCTATCAACCCGTCCGATACATTCTTCTACTACACGCGATCCATGGTGCAAGACTATCTCCTAATTCCTCGGAACAATCCTCATTTCTCAGGAAATTACGATCCCATTGGTATCTTGATGTTAATCGAAACCGATGACGGGTTTCGGACGGTCGAGGCATATGAATTCCCTCCTCCTGCATTCAGAGTTTCCAATGAACCCACGGAAAAAGAACAAACTCCACCCGCTGAGCGCGCTGACAATCCGCTCAGTGATCTCAGTGAGACACTGTCCTCGACGTTGCATTCCTTACAAATAGATCGGGATCCTCGTCGACTAAAATTGGCCCCCTGTTTGGATTGCGGTAACGCAGGACTCGTTGATGGCCAGCTGCTGCAAATCCCAAGGAATGTATATGAGATCCTAGCAGCTGATAACAAAGAACGCGACGACCGGTTGCTCTTGAGAGGTGGTTTAGCATGGGCTGATGAATCAAGGGTTAAGGATCTCAAAATATCGAAGGTGCGTATTTTACGAGTGCAGAAAATATACCGGCAGCTGAACTATCCTTGTCCAGTTCCAACCACATCGAATACTCGTCACTCATCAGCTTGACCTCAGTGTGCAATTTCACGATGTTAGCGCACAACTTCTTGCGGAAATGAAGCCGAACCCGCTGCGGTCCTATTTTCCGAATCCACTATATCACCTCGCACTTGACATACAACCTTTACTGATGGATCCCTTCATCACCCAGCGGAAATCACCATCCTTCATTGACATTGCTCGTATCCGTTCTGTCTATCTTTCAATGGAGTCTCTAGAGACCGCTGTCTTGCTAAACACAGGTGATATTGTTTTTTACCACTTGTGCATGACTCCCAGGAAAGCAGGATTGTACAGAGTGTCCCCTGAGGAAGATATTATACTACTGGATCACATCCCTACCCACCTTCCGGGCCAATATGCTCCTCACTTCATGCTTATTCCAGGCCAGGGGAGCCCTTTGGTTTGTGCCGTCTGCGAGATTGGTAAGACGGGTGTAGCATTGGTTGGAGGGCGCTCTAACGTCCACTCAGGTCTCGTCGCAGTATCCTATGATGACGACTCTCTACTCATCCTTAATATGACGGTACCTCAAGTCATCCTACGATATAAGGGGGAGATACCCAGCAAAATAGAAACGTAGGGAGCTTGCATCTCGGCCATCTCGATCCACCGGGCCCATTGCAATCACTGATATGGACCCTAGGACCTATCAAAGACGGCGAGTGCTTTTTGGGAAAAATTTTATATACAATAACCTGTCACTGTAGATCCTCGAAGTTTAATCCGTCTCATCGCCCTCAGCGACGCTGGATCTTGCCTGACTTTTACTCTAAATCGTTCTGCCAGCAGCGAAACTTGGACTTGCCACGGTCCCGTTGTGTCGAAGGGAGTTCCACATCCGCTGAACGGTGGCGGGTTTGTGATAGATAACACAACGGGTGAATCGTGGTTTGCCAATCGCCAACGACTGAACATGGCTAGCCTGCCCCGTTCTCACAGCTCCCGCGGTGCCTTGATAGCGGCAGGTGATAAGGGGGCAAGGTGTTACGTTGACATAAACGGAGAACGATTGGCTAAGATCGAATGGGGCCCAAAGGTGGAGAGAGTCGAGGCTATCGAAGTCGTCGAAAGGCTCAGTACGCCCGTTTCCATTCTTTACTCTAGGCGCACCCACTTAGCGTTTTGGGCCAGATTCGCATGCCCTGGTCGTTCTGACCAAGACGGACATCCTGATCTATTCGCTTCCTTATCTTGAACACATTCACAAGTTCGATTTCCCTCTGCCGAATCTGATGTAGTGTTGTGAACCGCTTCCGGCCATGTTGTGTTACTAATTGGGAGTGAATATAGGTCTATTACCATCGAGCCGTCAGGCGATTTCATCGTCTGGAGATCAGAGGGCGGGCACGGGAAGATCAATCAGGCAACCTACTTCACGCTGTTCAACGTTCGTAGGGCATACGGCGAACCGGAGATTGACCTGCTCTGCACGAAACCTGCTGTACCGCCTCAGCCCCAACCTATTCCACCTGGTCCTTCGTCTTTACTGGGTTCCTGGTTCAGGTTCGGCCATTCTATGACTGGTGCTCAGGTTGACAGTCTATGTACGGGCCATCTTACCTGGTTTCTAACGTACGATTGACGCTTCAAACAGTAGGCGGTCCTGATCGACCCGTCCCTGAACCCGAACCTCTCATGCGCTATCCCGCCCCACGAGACATAATGGCGGGTGCTTCGGGGATAACAGCAGCGGCAGAAGCGACGAAAAGCAATTTGTATAATTGTCTGACATCCGCCTTGAGTGAACGAGGGTGAGCTTCCAGTTCGTTTGCGAACGCTACTTCTAGTCTTACGACTCTTCAGCGAGATGCTTGGAGAATTGGAGAATAAGCTCGGCGCCCTAGAAGAAGGCAGCAGGGACATGGTAGCACAGGTCCGTTGCGATATCGCGTTGTCGGTGCACATCGCATTCATGCACTTTTCAGGCCAAGAGGCTTGCCGCTCAGCAGACGAGAAAGCATTGGCTAGGATTTTGATCTATATAACTCTTTTTGTTCCGGCTAGTCATGTACCATTTGCAACGAGAAATGTGGATACCCGAATTCATGCCCATCACATGTTACTTATTCAAGTTATTCCTTATTGCCTTCACCTCCGTCCACGATCCTGTCTGTCAAACGAGCAGTCATCTTCTTTCTGTGCTCATTCAGCATCCCGAGGAATCCATCAGAGCTGGTGCTTGACTTTTCGTGATTCCATTCCTCAGTGTGACGAGTAACCTGGTGCTGTTCATTGATTTCCAAGGTCAAAAGCGAATTTAACGTCTTCAGACGATGAGTCTAGTTTGTGATTTTTCACATTGAACATATCCAACCTTGGTGGGTGATGCCGCCTTCACATCATGAAAGTAGGAAACGTCTTGATCAATCAATATTATGTTGGAGGACAAGTTGGGTGGTATTTCAAGGACGCGAAGCTTGACTACTAACACCGCACCCCACATCGGACGGGCACCACCTTTCGAACACCTCGAATATCTCACTACATTTTGGTTTAGTCTGCACCGAACTCGCTAGACGACACCTACTACAGTCTATAATCATCTTCCAGGTGTCAGTATCATATAGAATGCAATTTGTGAAAGACCCAAGTTGTCACGCCTGCCGACGAATGCCGAGTCGGAGTTTCATTTCCCAAAAAGGAAAGGGAGCAATTTGTGTCGTGTCCTTGGTCGCGTCGCGTCTGCCTGCCTCCCATGCCCACTGCGCGCACTTCCACTAGGCATCGTGATCGACGGTCGAATGATCCCAACTAAACGCATACAGGACTCATTGAAGTGCATTTCTAGTGGAGCATACAGAAGCTTTCAGAAAGCTGCAGCAGCAACAGGGGTGAGTGCTTGGACATGAGAGTCATTATCCATTCTAATAGAACCACAGATTCCACTCTCAGCACTCTCTGACAGGGCGAAGGGGTGTCATGAATCATCACAAGGGGCTAAGAATGTCGGAATACGACCGTGATGCCAATGTCACTTGTCATGCCGATGCTGCGCCCGCCGCCATCCGCTGGCTAAAATAAAAGGAAGAAATTTTTTATTTACTAATTTAGAGTACAAACTGTGTATTTAAGCACCCGAAAATCATAGAGTACGGGCGCACGTTTGCCCACCCGCCAATCGTCTCTCTTCGTTGCCGCGTCATCACCCTCGGCTAATTTTATCAAAGAAAGCCCAGCAATTGCTCTCACCAGAACAGGAGCAAACTCTACTCAAGTGGGTCAAGCATCGTTCCAGCATGGGCTTACCCTATTCATCTGCAGAACTGCGCGTGTATGCGGAGGGTTGTCAGGCAGCACTTCCGGTCCAATACCATTTTCCTCACTAAACAGATCTTAATCCATGGCATTACTAGTTAAACCACAGCATAATTTTGATAGAAGTGAACAATTCCGTATAGTATCACATAATCAATGACCCATCCCCTCATCCATTCCGGGGTATATTGTTCTCATCCTCAGAGTGTCCGAGCGCTGGGCCGAGCGGAGTTCAAACATGTCACCTGTCACTGTGTGACTGTTCGAAAAGTGGTGCCCGTCCGATGTGGGGTGCGGTGTTAGTATGTCGGCACGTGGGAACATCTGTTTTGACGAATGACCCAATGAGGCGATACTCTTGTGTCACTGGGCGCGCTTAGGCACCTTGGTCAAAGCCACAAATTGTGCACGTATGGAATCGGGGCCAGTGGCTATACCGACAGGGTCGTGGAAAATAGCGTTTTCAGCATAAATATCAAACGTAGTCTGATGTGGTATTCAATATTGCGACGGAACCAAAGTCAAAGACCTCATACAGCAGTTGGTGAGCATGTGTACATCCGTAAAGTTATCAGAAAGCTTGGCTGAAAATCACAGGTAGATTCCGATGCTCACTTCTCTGATGGCTTTTAGAATTTTCTGCTCCTGAGGTTGAACGTTGTATCGCTCAGGTAAGGCTTTGGATTCAACAGGGTGTAAGCCGGCGGTATTGAGGTTCGGAGACATGGTTGACAAGCGAAAGTGGCGGAAGAAGTGAAATTGCATGCCATTTGTTTATGGTCCTCCCATTTTATATTCGCCGTTGTCGATGGCGTCATAGATTGGCGGGTGAATCAACGATTTGGCGTGTCTGTCACGTGGTAATATACCTGATGCCATGTGACGCGTCTGGTCATTTCTTGATTTGGTGCATTCTCGACAGCACCGTCCTCCAACTCGACCATGAGCGGCTATGACCAACTTCACAGGCGGTGCAGGACCCTGGAGAGTCTCTTTGATACGAAATTAACATCATATTCTTCACTCGTTAGCTCAATATCTCAGTCAAAGGATGACATTGAGGCGTCTGGTTCGACGGCTCGATGCAAGGACCTGGAGGCAGAATTGGACGACTTGCTACGAAAGGCACGTTGGCATTTTTCTCTCCACTGTACTTATTGTTGATTAATTGCGTCAGCTAGAGGAAGTAAACGGGCAACTATCTGTTCTTTCCAACACACCCGAGTTGCTGTCGTCATCCATGCTCAGGGCCATTCAACGTCACAAGGAATTGTTACAGGATGATGTTCGCGAGTTCAGAAGGACGAAAGTACGTGCTATATCTGCGTCATTTTGTGTTGAAATGGATCCCATGAAAAAAAAAAATAGGCTGCGGCGCAGAGTGCTTTGGATCAGGCCAATTTGCTGACTAGAGTCCGCAATGATATCGAGTAAGGCGGTGCCTTCGTCCCCTTCTTTGCTTGAAAACTTAAGGATTAGTCAGTGCCTACAAATCTTCAGCCTCAGAGTCATTGTTGGCGGAAAGGGGTCGTATAGATAGCTCTCATCAAATGGCGGACGATTTACTAAAGTATGTCAAGCTGTATTGTCGTCAGCCAGAAATATCCTCACCCCGAACGCAACAGTCAAGCCTATGAGACACGCTCGGAATTCTCTCGTCAGCGGACCTCCATTGCTGCAATTAATGCGCGTATGAGTGGTGTTTTAAGTATGTCATTGCATTTTGGTGCCGTTCCCCCTAGCTTTTAACTAGGCTTTTCAGATGCCATGCCTGGTATCAATCAGCTTGTTTCCATGATCAAGTCGAGGCGACGGAGAGATTCGATCATCCTCGGTTTGGTTATCGGCGTTTGTGTGATAATCCTCATCGCATCATGGTGGAATTGAACGTTTGCGTTTCTACCACTGGATAAGGACACTGAGCTACTCACGCAAGTCCTAGCGGACTCTGCCGTACAATTATTTATGTCCGCGTTTCATTCTTGCTGAATGGTATCGACGCATGTCGTGAGATTTAAGTTCCAGGGAATAATGAATGTCGCATGAATGCAAACCAGTTCTGCTCTAATTTCCGAATGGCACCCATTGGCTTCTCTCCATCTGACAGATCATCCCAATCATCTTCATCTTCAATACGCCAACCCTTGATACGCGCAACCGTTTGGAGGATTTCCCAAGTTTTCTCAGTACATCTGTCCACATCATTGTAATCTGATTCCACGAGGATCCGATCAGGCGAACATGCTGCAATCAAAGCTCTATGGTTCGCGGATCGACCATTGATCACGGTTGACAACGAGAGGTAGAGGTTTGAATGTTTCCTCTAGTCAAGCGCTGTCAAGTGCGCGTAAAAGACGTCGTGAAACAGCAAACGACCTACCTCGACTTCGCGCCATGCTTCGGGCTTCATACCGCAGCTATGCATGTCAACGTTGATTTGCTTCCACCTCTCACCATGCCTTTCCTCCATGGTGACTAAGAGATCCAGGGTAGCTTGGGTCGCATTCACACTGTGGAAACTGACATTTCTGCCGAGCTCGATCGCAAGATCGAGTTGCGCTTGCAGCACGGCAAGTTGATGGCCAAGTGGAATGGTGAACGGGGTCAACTTCCGCGGAGACGCGTAGTAATCATAGGGCACGCGAAAGGTGCGGTCCAGTCCCACCTCACCCAGCATAGCTTCAGGGAACACCTTAAAGTTCACACGAAGCTGCATTAGAACATTCTCAAGGGGTATGGGGTCCGGCAGAAGAGGTAGCAGTGCTTCAAAGGCGTCCCGTCGTTCGGGTGTTTCGGTAGATGTAGAGAGGAAAAGCTTGCGGAAATGTTCAACCTTGGTTGCGCTTGGCTGGGTTGATATTAGATAGGTGAACCACGGGTGGTGCCCTGGAAGTGATATGGATTAAAGTGCAGGCTATATCGAGGATGAGATTCGGCTCTGACCAAAGCACGGTAAGACCTTGTCTGGGTAGCGCTGCGCTAGGTCGTAAACCAATTGCTGATCCGACTGCTTGGTCGACATGGCGCAAATTTTGATCCGGAGGCGCTCCATAGATTCTGCAGCGATGACGAGGGCATCGGTGGGGTGGCAATGAACGTCGACGAGATGCTGCAGCACCTTGGGCGATGGTAGGTCGATCATCTTTGAGGAGGCGCGGTTGTGCACATTTCCTTTTTGGTCCTCCCTTCACCTTCACCGCGCATGTTGTCACTCTCGTTGAGGACACAACGGTCATTTTCAAAGTCCTTTTCGAGATTCATCATGTCGCGAACTGCCCATCTCGATGCCTCTCCTCCGCCGTATAATGGCGATATGGCTCGTTTGGACCGCACGGTCTTCCGAAAGACGCTCCACGTCCTCGGCGCGCGAGTAGAACCTGCCAAGGCTGCCGCCTTCCGGAGGGCGGAGCTCATAAAAAGGTGCGCGGAACTCGGGAGCTGTTTGCCTTGACTTGCGTCTGAACGACGTTCTCTAGCTCGTTGATCGGTCTGCACAAAATCAAGAGTATCATCAACGACCCCAATGATCCCGAAGGCAATCGGTTAGTCCTGCTGAACGCAACGAATGAAGGTATGCTCTTTGTCATTGGCGACCTGCATGCTAATAGCGATGGGCAAGTCAGCCGACCTCAGTCCTGAGACTCTAAGCTACGTCCGGGAGGAATCAAAAGGTCTCGTGCCCTGGACCATCGACTTGGACTACGATTACTGGACTTCAGGTGCTTCTTCGCTCCGCTTTTTTTTTTCACGATCCGTCGCCGACAATGAATCAGACGAACTCCTACAAGTGATCTTACCGGAGGAGCTGCGCGAGGGTGCTCCCTCCGGATTCTCCATGACAGGCCACATAGGTCAGACCAGTGCACATCCATGCTCTCCCAGCCATTGATGTGGTCGATTCGCAGCTCACGTCAATCTGAACAACGAGTATCTGCCATATAAACATATCATTGGGCAGCTCATTCTTGACGTATGGCATCTTGCCCAAACGATGACTCCGAATCTAATACGCATTCACAGAAAAATAGGAGCATCAAGACAGTAGTTAACAAATTGGACACTATTGATAACAAATTCCGTTTCTTCAAGATGGAACTGCTTGCCGGAGAACCGAATTACGTGGTAGAACATGTGAGTAGCTCTGGACTCTTTTCATCAGCTCGTTCCTTTCCTGACTCATCTTGCAGCACGAAAGCGAATGCCGTTTTACCTTCGATTTTACTCAAGTGTACTGGAACTCGCGGTTGCATACAGAACATGACCGACTAGTGGAATTGTTCAAGCCTAATGATGTTGTTGCGGATGTCTTTGCAGGGGTGGGTCCCTTTGCGATCCCTGCGGCGAGAAAAGGTTGTGCAGTGATAGCAAATGATCTGAATCCGGAGAGCTTCAAGTATCTGAATCTGAATGTGCAAAACAATCGGGCAAGTAATCACCCACCTTATCGAAATTGGTTCCTGATCGGTAGCACAGGTAGCTGACCTCGTCCAGACATACTGCGAGGATGGACGCGACTTTATCCGCCATGCAGTGGAGCGGGTGATTGACCATTCGTTTCCGGAATACGGTGGCCCGCGAAGAAAGCTCGATAGAGCACAAGCCGAACTGAAGGCCCTGCAGAACCTGCTATCGCAGCACAGTGGTAAGCCGCGTGGCACGGTCCGGAGGCGCATTTCCCATTTTGTCTTGAACTTGCCGGACACTGCGATCGAATTCCTCGATGCATTTCGAGGGATAATTTCGCCGGATGTCAAGCACGTTTACGACATCATGCCTATGATTCATTGTCACTGCTTCACACGGGAATTAGAGCCCGACAAGGCTGAGCTAGATATCCGGGAGGTAGGATTCCTCGTGCTTGTAGAACATCTGACACTTGATTGACGCTTCCGCAGCGCGTAGAGGCAAGTCTAGGTTCTTCACTGACAGATGATATGGGACTACATCTTGTCCGATCGGTGGCCCCGCACAAACACATGTACTGCCTCAGTTTTCGGCTGCCGACGGAGGTTGCCTACGATTCGCAAAATCCGGCATCCGAGGTCGGAACAATGGCGTGATGGATTGTTTGTCAGTTGCCTAATATAGTTTGTTTATGCCGGCGTTTGAACCTGAAATTGGTTTGCCCAATCAGGCAATCAATCTCGCAAAAAAATTTTCGCCAGTTCAGCTTTCGCCTCCGCAAGGTCTCCGTGCGCTCATTGGCCTGCTCGTATACCCACTCCTTCCATACCCTATAGACTACCTAGAGCAAACTAGATGTCGTCTCCATCGCTCGTTCTTCCTACTGTACAAGCCGATTCCAATACTTCTCAAAAGCCCTTCTCCACCCTCAAGTCTGTCCGCGCCGCCCTCGAGGTCCCTGAGCGTGAATTGAAGCGGTGGCGGCGTCTGTTCGATGCCAACGCAAAGGAAATCAATGGCGAAAAGTAGGCGAGCTTTTCTACATGGTTAGCCGTTATCTCATTGTTAATTTCCCAAGGTGCCTCGACCCGGAGAGCTTCGTCAATGCAATCGCCTCGAAGGATGACCTGAGAAAACTTGGCCGTGCTCAGTTCGCAATACTCTTCCGTGTGGCTGATGCTTCCCGGCGCGGTTTTCTCACATGGGACGATTTCATGGTATTCGAAACCATGCTGAAGAGGCCAGATGCGGATTACTGGATAGCATTCCAATATTTTGACGTGTACGTTCGATACCATCTGTTTTTTTTAACGACCTCTGTAAATATCTTTTGGCATTGGCACAGAGATAACTCTGGAAACATTACATTCGACGAATTCAAAAGTGTGTTCACAGCAAACGTTGGTTCCGAAGCTATCCCGTTTAATTTCGATTGGTGAATATGGATGTCCTCGTCTCTTGCACTTTTCTAAAGTATTTTGTTAGCGACTGGGTCAGATTGTATCTTGGAAAGAAGAATGGGACACATGTTTTGGGATGTACGTCTCCCTCACCTTTGTTACTGGAGCAATTCCTAATGACGTTGCCCAGATAACGAATTCACACAACTCATGAAGGACTTGCAGGGCGAGCGCCTTCGACAAGCATTCAAATACTTAGACACAGACCAGGATGGATTTATTCGTCCAGATGAATTCAAGAGGATCATCTTAGTACGCGTTTCTCTCGTCCAACTTCACTCCGGCCATTTATCATCTCCTACAATAGGAAGTTGCTGGTCACAAACTTTCCGATGCAGTCATAGATAGACTCCCTACATTATGCACATTGAGCCCTGGACAACGCATATCTTATTCAGAAGTTATTGCTTTTCATAATGTTATCCGACGTGAGTTGTTTGAACTCACGCTTTGACGTCGCTAATCTTGTCCTAGAAATGGATATGGTAGAACGGTTAGGCGCGACCATATTCCTTATCAGCCATTCTGTTAACTCGGATTCGTCAGTGTCATTCGTGAGGCGACAGCCAGGAGCAAAGATGGCCGCATAGATCAATCTGATTTCCTGAATCACGCCGCCTCGAGTTCCCGATACTCGTTATTCACACCCATGGAAGCTTCTATCATTTTTCATTTTGCTGGTCGAGGAGTAGCCAATCAACGGTTGGCGTTGCTAGATTTTGCTCAACTGCTTGATCCTCGGTGGCGTGCCCCCATGACGACTTCGACGTGCAACCTACAAAGACGTCAACGTCAGTCGTCCGAAGTCTATTAGAATCTACATATAATTTTGGTTTGGGTGGTACGTCACTTCGCGCACCATTAACGATCCCGCACTCCAGTCCTTTAATTCATGGCCAACATAGGCATCGCGGGAGCGTTTGGTGCCACCATTGTTTATCCTATTGATATGGGTATGCCATCTCATGCTCGAGTTATTATTCTTAACTGATTTTCTTTTCAACAGTTAAGGTATGTACCGTCCCGCCATGCCCAAGGCCTCGGTTTGACGTCTAACTTTGATCTATATAGACACGGTAAGTGGTTAGGTCTATGCGATATCACCTTACTGACATGTGACTTCAGAATGCAGAATCAAAGAAGTACAGTCGTCGGCCAGCTTCTGTATACAAATAGCATAGATTGCGCGCGCAAAATTTTTAGGAATGAAGGCTTCCTCGGATTTTATCGTGGACTCGGGCCCCAACTCATTGTATGTGTCTTTTCCGTTATAACTGCCGCGCTTTGATGACCTTTTGATACAGGGTGTAGCACCAGAGAAGGCCATCAAGCTCACAGTGAATGATTTTGTCCGAGCCAAAGCAACGGATCCCGAGACGGGACGCATTAAATTCATATGGGAATTGGTTGCCGGTGGCATGGCCGGTGGATGTCAAGTTGTCAGTGCGATGCACAGCCTGAAATTTCTTTGTTTGATGACTAACGCTGTACATTTTAGATCTTCACGAACCCATTGGAGATCGTGTCTGTGCACTTGACAACCTTTTCAGTCCTTGCTGGTTCTTACACAATTATCGCAGGAAAATCCGGTTGCAGATTCAGGGCGAGGCTGCCAAGCTCGAGGGCGCTGTCTCTAAAGGAGCAGTCCACATCGTTCGTCAACTAGGCATCATCGGCCTCTACAAGGGCGCCAGTGCCTGCCTGCTTCGTGACATACCGTTCTCCGCTATCTACTTCCCGGCATACTGGCATCTGAAAAAAGACCTCTTCAATGAGGGTTACAACGGCAAGCAACTGTCATTCCTTGAGACCCTGACATCCGCCGCAATAGCGTATGTTACTGCTCCTATTTTTGGTTTGACGTCGACTAACGAGATGATGGTGATGCTACATCAGAGGCATGCCTGCTGCTTATCTGACCACGCCAGCAGGTGAGAATGTCAAATAATAATGTGGTAGTTATGCTTACATGATTGTTAGATGTCGTTAAAACTCGCCTGCAAGTTGAAGCTAGGAAGGGGCAGACACATTACAAGGGTCTGCGGGATGCATTCTTCAAGATATGTGAGGGGGTAATGCTGGGTCGACGTTTCCGACAGACTAACATGCACGTTGATTAGATAAGGAAGAAGGATTCCGAGCCTTGTTCAAAGGTGGCCCTGCCCGCGTCCTAAGGAGCAGTCCTCAATTCGGGTTTACGCTTCTGGGTAAGCCTCAACCCTTTGCTCAGGAAGCAACAGTCACTAAGGACAATGCGGTCATGTAGCCTATGAGAGCCTGAAGAAATGGGTACGTACATATGGACTGATCAATCGGTCTGATACGTGTTTTGACCAACCACATTCCTCGCACTCTGAGCAGTTCCCGGTAGGTTTATTGTGCTCCAATGATCGATTCGTCGGCAAGCTGAAAACTCCGATACAGTATCCTTGGCAAGAGAAACCACGACAAGTCGAGACAGCCCTCGTTTCCCGCCCCGATGAGCTGACGCGCATTAGAGCTCGAAACGCACTGAAGATTCTGCTGGATGTGCATGGTGACTTTGGCCGGAGAGCGGCGGCGGCAGGGGTTCCCTTGTCTCTGTCATCCCCATGGCTGGCCTCGCAACAGGGTAAGAAGTAGGGACGAGAATGTTACTTTAGATTGGTTGTTATACATGAGCCAATCAGAAAAGAGGTTTGCATGTGCCAAGCCCACCACTCATCTGTCAAAACCCGAGATCACCTCCATGAGAACGCTGATGAGTCCTGGTGATGCACATGTCAGTCGTTGCGATGGGTGACCGATGCACTGGGTCAAATATATAGCACAGTAGCGACTTTACTGACCATCTTTACCCCCCTTCGTTCCCTTTCGTCCTCGTTCTGTCTTTATTTTCTTCATTTTTTTTTCTTTCCTTCCTTTCCTACAGGTTGGTGATTCTGCTGTCCAGAACAAGCACTCAACTGACTTGCAGCAGAGCGCTTGCCGCTTGACACAGGCTCGCCTCCGCCAAATCATATACTGCAAGACAGTGTCCACGCCAGCGTAGACCGCTATTTTTCGACTTCGCATTTGAAAACTTTTTAGCACCAATCCAATCCACATTCTTTACATATCATGAAGTCAATAATCTTGGGTCTCGCGTTCATCAGCGCAGCCGCTGCTCAAGTGGTCAATGGTGTCTCTACTGTTTCGGCGTCCGGCCCGTCTGCGACAAGCAACGCCGAACAACCAGTCGCTACGAGCGCACAACCGTCCACTGGCTCGCAGGCATCGCCCTCGGGCCCTCAGCCTACCGATGGCAACGCGCGGCAGGCTGGCGTCGCCCCCGCTTCTCAGCCGACCCCAGCACCCCAAGCCGGCAGTTTCTATCAGCAGATGCCTTATGATGCTTATAAAAACGGTGGCTACAAGAGTTTGGACTGTGGATATGGGTACTCGAGGTTGTCCGATGGTCGCTGCCAACAAGAGTCGTGGTATGACGCTCAGTATTACGGCTGCCACGCTACGACGATCATCAATAATATCAACGTGTGAGTTGCCGCAAACGGAAAACGTTGCCGCTTCCTCGTACTGAAAATTTCCAACTTGCGCAGCCACCAATGCAACCCGTACACGGTCACGGTGACCAAGACCAAGCAAGAGATCGTTACGCAAACGGTGGTAGGCGACCTTCCTGTCCCTCTCACATAATTATGCCTCACTTCGACCCAGGTTCATACGCAGGTCGTCCCAACGACGATCATTAAGCATGAAATCGACACCCAACTTGTCACCAGCATTAAACACGTCACGCAAACAGCGGTCGTTACCTCCGTCGAAGTCAGGCCGACGACGCGCGTATGGGTATCTACCGAAATCATCGATAAGACCAAGGTCCTCGAACACACTCTCACTGCTACCGAGACAAAAACGCAGACCAACATTTACACGAGGACCGACACTCTCACGGACACCGCTACCAAGACCATCAAGCAAATTGAGACTGCCTTCGTGACCAAGACACAGCTGAAGACCATCGTCCTTCCGACCACCTACACCAGCGTCTGGGTTAGCACCAAAGTCATTGACAATGTAATTTGGCCCTTTCCTCGATTCTTCGAGCTTTCTAGCTAATATCCGCACCACAGACCAAGACAATCAAGGAAACCAAGACCGCCACCGTCACTGACCAAATCACCTCTGTCCAGACGGCCACGCTCACCGAGACGAAGACTGATCGCGTCACGATGACCGATACCGTAACCAAGGTCGAACCGACGACAGTGACTAAAGTCTGGGTCGAAACGCAAGTCAAAGACAGGGCATGTTTTTGCGTTCTGCATTGATACGATACCTCACTAACGCTTCGATAGACGAAGACAATTTTGAATACCTTGACTTCGACTTTGGTTGAAGACAGGACGTACTTCCAGACCCTGACTTACGTGTCCACTGCTACTGCTACAGCCACAGAGACGCAAAGAGTCTTAGAAACCGGTCTTTCTGATTGTCTTGGACGGGTACAGTTACTTTGTCGTGCACATTCAAAATCTCAACTAACGATCAATCAGTGCAAGTCCAGATGGTCACTGAGCCCCGGAAATGGCAACGTCTACAACACGTACGCTGCTCCGCTGCCGACATCCGGCTACGGGTCGAGCAACTATGGCTCAAGTGGCTACGGTTCGAGTGGATACGGCTCGTCGGGTTCATACGGTGGTTCCAGTGGAGGGTATTGATCGGCCAGCCGGACATCGCCAGAGGTTTACCCTTTCACGTTCGTTCCGTAGACTTCATACTTCAAATCATGGACTCAACTTGAGAAGGACTCGCTGATGATACCTTTCTTCATGTTATATCTATTGCATTGGTGCTTAATTATTTTTCCCCCGCCGAGCGCCGGCTTCTCTAACATTAGGCAAGTTTTCAAGGATTGTCTGTTCATGGTCCTTTTCTTCTTGCTGTATCTGTGGTATATTGCACAATGGAGGCATTTCTAGGATTTGTCAGTTTCGGCTACAGCACGAGACCGGTCCGTTGTGAGAGCTTTATCCGCAGTCCATCTCTCCACCTTACCATCGACACGAATTCACATATATCATGCCCATACGGAAGGCTCAGGACCCGACAGTGCCTAGCGCGCTCGCTCAAGTGCCTGAGGAATATCTAATATTCTATTCCTCGATCGTTGATGGGAAGCCTTGGTGTCCCGTAACTGACAAATTCCTTTATCGATTTCGGCAGGCAGCACTGATTCGGCGCCATCTACATGTATCAGGATTGCCGTGACGTCGATGACCTTATTCAGAACACCTTTGGCGCAGAAAACCAACCGTCGGCACTGATAGTCTACGTAGGTAATAAGCCCGAGTCAGTACATACCATCTTGTTCTCTAGCAGGTTCGCCATTCACTCTGACTTTGCTCCACAGATGGAAGTCCCCCTCAAACGTGTTCCGGGGTGAACCATGGCAGATTTCTGACATACCAACGGTCGTTAAATTAAAGGAGGTACGAACGTTGCCACTGCTCTCGCGATCGCCGTGTGTGAAATACTAAAGCCTCAATGTCTGGTGTTGATAGGGCAAGGAAGCTTCTCGCTTAGTTGAGAGGGAAATAGCAGGCGGTCTGGAAAGATTCGTTCAGTCGAACTGAATGTCTGTCATTCGTTATGGTAGAATGAATAACTGCTCGGATCGGCCCTAAGCATAAGCTAACTTTTCTGGAGTGAAATACATTTTAGTACAATACTCGTTTCTGTGCCCTTCAAATTCAGAACGTCATATAGTTGCAGGCCTTGTGGTGAACGCGCCAGTGTTATGTAGATTAGGTATCTCAGAGCTTCCTTGTACTTGTCTGCTGACATTGAGTAGTACTTCGACCTTGCAGGATATTGTGAGTCGTGGAGTGCAAGGAAAATTATGCGCGTCACCTGAAATCATGATATGCGGAGTTCAGATTTGCGAAACGCGCCATCAGAAACACGACTTGGTCTCCATCAAGACCCATGGACGTCCGCCTCAAATCCCTTTGTCTTCTTTTCTTCCTTTTAACAGCCCTTCGAATCAGTTCCAGTTCCCTGTGTTTCAAAACAAGCTAAGAGAGGTACTCAAAGGAATGATAATGAGTATTAGTACCTAGCCAGGTCTTCAATTCTAGTGCGACTTCGGACAGGATCAAAGGATAACACAGCACCCTGGCCAAGTTGTTCAGCCATACTGCTAATAAACCTAGCAAAAGTAGATGTCAAGACCACATAGGCCTGTCTGTTCTCCTTCGTCTTCTTCGTAACCCCTTAGCTCAGGGTCGAAGCAACAGATATATGACACTTACTTGCAGGGATTCAGCGATGTCGAGGGCTAGTCGTATAACGTCGTTTAGCTGTCGGAAGTCCTTGACTGCTATGACGACCTAGCAGATTTTAACTTTTTGATTGCGGCAGAAAGTATTTCATTTTCGTCATCGCGGAGGGGTGTGGTGCCCGACGATTGTGTGCTTGAATAGGATGAAGGGGATTCTGGATAATTGGGTGGTGTGCGCGCGGCCTGCATAAGCCGATCTTGTTCAGCTTTTGCAGTGGCTTCGTCCTCAGCCCAAGTCTGATCATGATCATCAGGGTCATCGACGCTACGCCGACGAGCTTTGCTGCGAGCCCTTACTTTGCCGAGCAATGCGGCGAAACGTCGACGGAATGCGTCCAGAATTTGGTAAAGAAAAGACCCAGCGGTCGTGAAAGCAAGGGGTTTCCCTTCGTCCACCATCTCAATCTGCACTCGAAGGGGCTGAGACGCGGCAGTGAAGCTGTCGACAATGGACCAAATCATCTCATGTTGGCGAGGAAGGAGCCGTTTTACTTTTGATCCCAAGCGGATCATCGGTTGCCAGTAGTGAGATTTCAGTTCTTCTTCGCGTGCGAGGTTGGACTCCATGTCTTTTTTGCGAACTTCGTCAGAAACATCATGGCCGTAGTCCCACATCGTCGTCAGTAATATGACATTCTTGTATGCATTGGGTCCACATAGTCTTCCAAAAAGTTCAAGATTGCTCAGTGGGGTATGGGCCATCCGATTGTCGGTAATGCGATGCAAATAAAGAATGCCTGCGAGAATAAAGCCCTTTCTATAGCTGAAGTAGTTATTGAGCTAGTGATCGGTCCCATCAAGACGAGTAAAAGACATTACGTCTTTTCCAACCACTCCGCGATATTCTGAAGGATGTCAGTTTCTTTGAAGTTCGTATCATCAAAACCCGGAGTGTCGACAAAGATTACGTTGCGGTTGGGATGATGGGGATGGCGGCATGAAAAGGAGTTCACCGTCGTAGTGCAAGATCGCAGGCTTGTGCCGACTTCAGCCCTGTCGGCCCCAAGAGCTAAATTAATAACCTGACGGGCAATCGTTACTTCGGATGCCAAGGGAGTGCCACAAGGGTTGATTCGACTCACAGAACTCTTCCCAACACCAGTGACACCCATAACGCTACGCATAATGAGAAGGTGGTCAAGTTTGACTGGGAAACATAAACGTACGCTATGATGATGTCGTCCCTGTCATAAGGTTCGGACGCACTAGAACCGTCTCTTTCTCGTGAATGAAGGTTCATCTGAAAAACGGAGATGAATTTGATTAGAATTGGATGAAGATGGGACGCAACATTACAGCTAGAGAGGATGAGGAACAGAATCTGGTGTTGGTGAACGTCTGTCACACAGAAACTGATTAAATCGCAGACATGAATGGAAGCAGCATCGGCTCTCCAGGTGAACGGACAGAATGGCCTCACAGGCGCCTCCCTGGTGGCAGGCAATGATGCAGCCCAAGGCATGCGGGGCTAGAGACACTCTGCCTGCAGGCTTCAAGCCAGCATCCACGCTGCCCTCCGATGCATTCGTCGTCGATATCATTTCCAATTGTTCGGTTGGGGCAATCATCGGACTGCATTTTATCCTCAGCTGTTCTAAGTAACAGTCGATATACGGGCCGAGTAGTGTCGTCAAAAATGGGGGCAATACCAGGCACAAAATTCTAAATCGTCTTATCCAGAGCAACATTTGTATACAGATGACAATGGCCATGAGGTAGATAAAGGCTCTCTACATTCGGTCCTCATGGGCACTGCATGCCGTGAGCCCTATGAAGCCTCATGTACCCGGCGCTGCAGGCCATAGAATTACTGAGACTCGCCATCAACCGATAGGCATAAAGTGAAGAGCTTGCTCTCATTCTTCGTTTTCCCCCCCTGCTTTCTCGACGACTTGTAGCAAGAGGATGACTACTGCAACGTATGCTGTCATTCCCTTTTCGCACTCTGAACCGCGAACATAAAATTTCTTAGGATCAAATGGTTATCATCCTTGACGGTAACCAAAACTGACGACAGAAGTACAGCCCATCCAACTGGCGCAGGACTCGCGAAGTGTGTCCAGTTTTGCCTCGTAGCTACGCCATAAATCCGGCTGACCATGGCGTAATGATCAGAAACGAAACGTACTCTGTCTCTGAGAGAGGCCATCCGACTCACAAATCTGAACAGATCGAGTGCGGATCAACTGTGTTACACATGCGGTTACCCTTGCTAACAACGCTCAAGCAACTCTTTCGCGCTCCCCGTAGCCCCCGATCAGCTCAGCAAGCCAAGCAAGCGCACTGACACCATGGAACCTGGAAACTCTCAAGCCGTTCGACCACAATTACTGCCAAGGCGCTCTTCCGCGGCAGATGTGTGAGTTAGATTCAACAATTCTTTGTCCATTTTTTTTTTGCCATTGATCTAACATTCATCGACATTTCCGGACTGCCTACAACCATTACAAGCCATGAAACCTCTAGGTCTGTCCGACAACCTTCCAGATTGCTGCGGGGGGACTAAATATTTTCAGACGGAATGAAATCGGGCCATCCGCCATAGTTATACCCCATGCGAGCCCACCTCCGCGTTCAGGAATAACCAAGTAAGTATTCCTGGCTACCTTCTCTCCTCCCCCCGTCTTACAGTTTCTCAGAAATCCAGGACGGTCAAATCGAGAACCAGCTATTCCTCGCTCGCGAGACGATGTGAACATCAGCTCTGAACGACAACCATATTCTGGTTTTCAAAGTGCGGAGGCCATGACAGCAGAAACGTGATTTCCTTCATCTTTTGTTTGCGTTATCAAAGATTCCACATCTCGTAGGGGCAATGTCATTGGCAAACGCCCAACTGACGAAGACTCAGTATCTACGCAGTCGACGTACTCTGAGTGTGTATTGAACACTTTCTGATGACTTTCGTTAACTCAGAACCAGGGTACCTACCGCTCTGGCTCAAATTCAAGGCAACATCTCTCGCAGTTTCCAAGCCACCGATCCTGAGATGTCATCGGGGGTTAATTCGTCGACAGACACGTGCGTTGCAGCTATCAAAAAACTCCGTCCTAAGAAATCTAACAATCATCAAAATATATCACACCGCCTAGTGAAGAACATGCAATCTTCTCTCAGAGGTATTCCGGGTGTGTATCCCTTGAACAGAATCGTATCGCAGTAAGGCTCAAGTGACCCAAGGGCTGACGATCATGCAATTGCTTTGTCCACGAAATCAGAGGTGGACGCCGCAATGGCTAGGAAGTACGCTTCAGTTACCAACCCAGTCACGCGGAGTCCTTCACTAAGGTAACTCAAGACAGGGGTACGAGAGTGAGGAAGTAGATCCTGAAAACCGGGCTTCGACGTCGGGTCCCACGCGGCAATCTACCAGGGTGTATGTTTCCCGATTACATATCGTTTTCGACTTCTGATAAAAGAAAACAGTGAGTTGGGCGCCAATGCGGATTCTAGCATTCGCTACCAAAAAGGTGCTACAAAGAGCATCTTCGGTCTTTTGAGGTTAAAGGTGAATCTAATCTACCGTGATCTCGATACCTAGAATGAGCTCTTTCTGTTAGGTGAATAAATACAAACCAAGTGAATCTCAGAAGTATAGTCGCGTCACCATACAAGAGCTCAAACCGACTTTAATGGAAGAGAGCGACTTAAAAGAAGATCATATTGTCATCGCGTAAGCGTCCATCGTCTCGGTCGAGGTTTACTTCTTGACATTTAATGTCCGGCAGTGTGATGGGCCCAACAGGAGCAGGAAAAAGCACTGTAAGATGATTGGTCCAAGGCGCCCTTGGATTCGCGAAGTCTAATATGCTATAGTTCATTAGTGACGCGACCGGGGGGATATTGGAATCGGTCACAGCCTGCAATCTGAAACTTCGGAAATAAAGATGATTACATTGGACACACCGGAACGCAGCGTCTATCCTGTCGTTTTCGTTGATACACCTGGTTTCGACGATACCCATAAATCCGACACTGAAATTCTGAAAATGCTTGCTAACTGGCTGGAGAAAACGTATGCAATTCGCCTGGTCACAATGAACGCTCCTCACATTTTTGGATTAGGTATTCGAGGAACGTCAAACTTGCCGGTATCCTTTATTTACATAGGATTTCTGACAATCGGATGGCGGGAACCCCTCTGAAAAATTTGCGCATGTTCAGAGAGTTATGCGGAAAGCATAGCTTGGATAACGTCATCCTCGTCACCACAATGTGGGATGAAGTGGACGAAGGAGTCGGAAGCGCTCGCGAGGCGGAGTTGAAGGCGAACTATTGGCGACCAATGCTCACCGAGGGCTCCGCTACGGCTCGTTACATGGGGAACGCTCATTCGGCATGGGCCATCACGCGTCATTTCATAGACCGCGAGAACGAGAAATTCGCAGTGCAGCTGCAACGTGAACTGGTTGACTTGAAGAAGAACCTGCCAGAGACGAACGCAGGTCGACGGTTATATTCAGAGCTAGAGAAGCTCCTCTACCTGCAGCAGAACGCATTCAAGAAGCTTAGGGAGGAGAGCAACAAACTTGCAGATAGCGATCCATTGGTCTTGGATGCATTAAAGGAGGAGTGCGCAGTCCTGCAAAAGAAAATTCAGCAGACTATCGAGGGGGTGCAGGATTTGAAAATACCGTTAGGAAAGCGAATACTGCGTAGCATGAATCTTTTCAGATAGTGATACGGATGTCAATAATCTGAGCAGCCATGATGATGTCTTTCTTGAATACAAAAATACCTATGATTTTGCAAAGCTTTTGTTCTATACACTGGCGGCTATGACTAGTTCATTGCCTGTACCACAGTCAGCTGTTTCATCGCCGCATGACAATGGCAGCGATAAGGAATGAACAGAATGTGGCTGAATAGCCAATGGCAAGAACGCCACGCGCCACGCTTTTGCCTCGTTGTCCCACCCACATTCGATGTGCAATCGAAGTGGTTCCATCTCATCCTTCTTGTGTAGCCTCAGTCGCGCCCAAGCTATGTTGACAATCAAGCAGACCTCCGGGAAGATTAGCCCTGTTATAATAGCGTACGGATGCTCCATTGTATTGAAGAAATCCCACTCACTGAAGGATTCATGCAGGCTTATGGGTCCGACAGGGACAGGAAAAAGCACTGTAAGCTGCGCCTCATCAGCGACTTGAACTGCACCGTATTGGACCACGTTTTTCAGTTCATAGACTATGCGACTCTTCAAATTGGGCGAAGAGCTGGCCATACGCTCCGGTCTTGTACTTCTGGGATAAGAGTCGTCAAGACTCTGCACCCAATGACAAGGCAACCGGTCTATCTCGTCGACACGCCAGGATTCAACGACACAAACAGGTCTGATACAGAGATACTGAGTATGATTGCTGTCTGGCTCGAAAAGACGTCAGTCAACAGGGCATTGTGTACTGGTAACGTCACTCACTCGCTTAAATACAGATATAAAAACCGAGTGAAACTGTCCGGAATTATATATCTGCACAGAATATCCGACAATCGTATGGCGGGATCCCCGTTGAAAAATTTGCAAATTTTTTACAAGCTGTGCGGGAATGAAGCGACACGTAATGTCATACTGGCAACGACAATGTGGAGTCGCATGCAGGGTAAAGCTGCGCTTGGAGCTCGCAGGGAATCGGACTTGTGCAAGAACTATTGGCGTCCGATGTTGGAGAATGGCTCCCGATCCTGTCGCTTCGGGGACTCTTTCCAGTCGGCCTGGGACATCATCGATAGCATCATCAAACCGGACCTCCAGGATCAAAGGCATGCCCTGTTGTTGCAAGAGGAGCTCGTCGATCTCAATCGTCGGCTCAACGAGACCGAGGCTGGCAAGGCATTGTATGTCACCCTGCAACACATCCTGGAAGAACAGAAGGAGACGATCCGTCGATTAAGGGAGGAGGTCAACGTCGAGCGAAACGAGACGCTGGCAGAGGAGTTGACGAAGCAATATCAAGAGCTGGAAGATAACATGCAGCGGATGGTAACGCAGCTTGCGCAGCTCAGGATCTCACTTGGAAGAAGAATACTCATGCTGTTCTCGTTGAAGAAGCCTCGTTCCGTAAGCGTCAGATTTTTTTAGGACTCCAAGTCTTCCTAGATTCATAGACGAACCTACCTCACAGCAAGCAATTTCGCTATTTTTGAATTGAACGTTGGAGGTGGATCCGATGACGATTATGTAATCTAGTTGTATAGCACTTGTAGTACATTTAAGTCTTCAACAATGTTGCCGTGTTCAAGCCACGCCCATGATCCAGCGCGTCGTGGATAACATGTGGCTTATACCAGTTGTGCATTGCCTCTTGAAACTGACGCAGTTCAACAGGTTGCTTTTTTTTCCGGCACTCATCTTCAACTTGGGCTACGATTTTCTAGAACCTTAGATCTGTAGACGAGACAGTCATGGCGGAAATTCAGCTGCAAGACATTTCGGCTGAGGACTCTATTATTGCGTATGTTTCAAAACCGATTCTAAGCTATCTATCTGTCTAGTTTATGGCATACAGATTGCTCGGCCGCACTGGCACAGGCAAGAGCACGGTAAGAGTCAACTATCCGCAGCTCTACCACTCTGAACAGTAATGTTATGTGCATAGTTCCTAAACGCTGTCACTCGAAATGCCCCGAATGCGACGGTCGGCCACACTTTAACTCCATGTACATCGCGGGTACAAGCCGTTCGGGTCGAACACCCGCAGACAGGAAAGCCCTTCGTCTTTCTCGATACGCCTGGACTGGATAATGTTCTAAAGACCGATTTGGAAATCCTCGAGGAACTTGGACAATGGTTGCAAAAAACGTTAGTCATTTCGTATCCATGGCATAGCATGCTCGCTGACGGACGTACAGGCAGCATTCGAATCTCGCCGGAATCATCTATCTTCACAACATATTCGATGGCAATTTCAGAAAACCGGAAATTCCGTCAACAATTCCTCTCGTGTTCAGTGGTCGTAGGGGGTCGACAAGAGTGATCATTGCCACAACCATGTGGCGTCTTATCGAAGAGACCCTCAGATATCAGGTCGAGAACGATTTATTTGAAGACAACGACCATATCACTTCGGACCGAGGTGTTGATATTGTGCGCTTTTCCGAGACCTCGGAATCGGCCTGGGATATTGTGGATTTTATTTTTACAAAGGCCTCACGGCCCGTCAAGGCAATTTCGGACGCAAATCCTCACCTCGCTTCAAGTTTGGAACCTTTTCGTCATGGATGATGGCTCTTTTTCATTTGTTTATCCAGAATTTCCAGGTAATCCACACGCTCTCTTAGTATATGCCAAAAAAATTGATGCTCAATAGTCGAAGCCTTTATTAACCAAGCCGCAAGTAGAGAAGGGGCCGACAATCGTTACGACAGGAAAAAGATTATTGCGTGAGTTCTAATGAACGTACAGAAGATCAATGGCTGATGTAGATGTTACTAGCATTATGGGACAGGTTGGCACTGGCAAAAGTACAGTGAGTGCGATGTCTTATGGTCGTTCAGTGCAAGTTCAATTTATAGCCTGAAACAAAAGCTTATACATGCGCTGACGGGAATAGACCCTGGATCAATCATGATCTAGAGCCGTGTCATACTGAGATCAAGGCCATTGAGTTCTCTAGGAACGATGTAGATTATATATTCCTGGATACTCCCGGCTTTGTTGACCTTTCCCGTACTACGGAAGAGACGGAGGCTGGCGTTTTATGCAGCCTTGCCGCCTGGTTGAGAAACAAGTGAGTCATTATTCATCGTGGCTTTATATTATTGATCAAGAGGCCTAGTCATCAAGAGACTCTGACCGGCATTCTTTACCTCCATAGGATATCTGACCTGCGCGACAATTACTTGCTTCGAAACTACCCCAGAAAAATCTTGCACTCTATGAGGCGCTCTGCGGTTCGGAGCGTCTCAATCGTGTACTGCTTGTGACGACGATGTGGGATGATGTGGACAGCTCTGAAGGAGAGCGAAACGCTATGACGGTGAACAAGCTTTGGAAGCAGATGATGGGCTCAGGTTCCGTCGGTTTCCGTAATACCCCAGAAAGCGCCTGGGAGATTGTGGAAGAATTATGCATGTAAGTCTATTGACTAGGTTTAGCCTGCTAGAACATGCGTTTCTCGTCTCCCAGTCTTGCATCGCCATGAAGAACAGGTGGACAAAGTGAAATTAAGATTCCCTGACACTTGTTTTATGCCGGTCGTTCTCCCTCAGTGTCGCCTCGACAATTTTCCACGCCGATTCTGGTGTGTCATCGAAAGACATAATTCTGGAACCTCCCGCCATCATTCTCTTCCAATAATCCCGGCGAATCTCACTTTCGCGCAAATTTAGGTCTTCGTCATGAAGGCGTCTTCCCATGGTTGTCACTAGCGTAATTTTGCTTGGATCGATATCGGAGCCTTCTCCACATGCGTCATGAAACATTTTGAGATGGACTTCTGGTAACTCGGTCATCCTAGGACCAGAAATGTTGTGCAGATATAAGATAGCCCTGATTGAACTTTGTTGACTGTGAAATCAGCATCCTCAGGCCTAGTCGCGCATGTCAGTGATCAAACAGTATTTAGAGACATACGCACCACCGCTTTCTCCACTTCGCAATCGCTTTCCCTATCTGCTCCGGCGTCCGCTCATCGTGGTTGAAAGCCGGTGTATCAATGAAAATAAATTTTCCATTAGTCGCAGGATTGGGAGGCTGGCATTCAACGCTAGTCACGGACTGCGTGCAGCAGGTTAAACCATGGCCAATTGGGACATCGCAACCGGTGGCAAGCTTGATGAACTAGTCATGCAGTCGATCGCCCTTGAGGAGTGAACGAGGACTGATGCAGCAATCAATACACACCGAACTCTTGCCAGCTCCTGTGGGCCCTAGGATGCTGTAATGTCAAATAGACGGCATTAACCGTTGGCTGGTGAGTACCGAGCCTCCGCGGATGCAATGCGCATGCGATGTACGCACACTATGACGGCGTCGCGAGAGTGAATCTCTTCGGGATGTATGAAGCGAGCAACAAGGCTCTTGAAGAATCTTCGGATGCCCATGCACGACGGCTGCGGTAATAGAGTTGGTTCTGGGCTAAATAAGTTTGTGAACTCCCTGAGACCTAGATTAAATGTCTCTGCGATTCATCAGTCATGGAGGAACTCGTGCACGGCACGATGTTCGTCATGGCAGCGCCAGATGACAGGCATACACATGGTGCGCAAAAGAACTGCATTCATCGCTCGAAATCGCCACTGCGGCCACCTGATTTTCGAGATACATAGATATTTCCAATCTTCATCTCCTTACCCGCAACGGCTTTCAACATGTCCCAGACTGTGAGCAAACCGATGCTTACAGCAGTCAAAGCTTCCATCTCAACGCCAGTTTTCCCCACACAGGAAGCCGTTGCAGAGACCAGTATGCTACAGCTATCCTCTTCGGTTCCGTTAGGCTGAGCTGTGGGGCCTTCCGGGGTAACATCTACGGCGACATTGGTCAATGAGAGTGGGTGACAAAGTGGGATTAGATCCGATGTTTTCTTGGCGCCCATGATGGCTGCTAGCTGTGCAACTGCAAGCGTATCCCCTTCCTTCGCACCTTTGCTTCAAGCTCTTCTTTACCATCGGCCGTTTTCGCTGCGGTGCTAGGAAAGGGTGAAGAGGTAATCAGTTCAAAGGCCCTGCGAGGGATGTATATTCGCCCAACAGCGGTGGCAGAACGTTTCGTGGGCTGTTTTTCGGAGATGTCGACCATATTTGCTTGCCCTTCTGAATTAACATGAGTCAAGGACGGTTCAGGGGCGGAGTTTGTGGAAGTGGCATAGTAGCGAAAATGATGCTGATATATCGGAGATCGAGACGCAAAAGAATTAGTGAGGAAGACAGGGTGACGGCGATGGGTTGGCTTTGCGTGTAACGCAACCTTTGTGAGTCCGAGTAACCTATAGCTCACAGCATCAGGGAATGAGACCGCAAACCGGGGTAGTTACGAAACTACTTTCGACAAAGTAAAAGGTACTCAACCGCCGATGAGGATCATTGGTCGATTGTTCACAACATCTATGTCTTCCATTCCGGCATGCTTCTCATGTTTGGCGCGCACGGCGCGGCCAATATGTTCCAGAAGTTCTTCATCCGATGCACCGTTCCTCATTTCGTCACGTAGGGAGATTTCTTTGGGGTCAAATAAACAGACCTGACGAGAATGAATTGTCGGTTGCAAAGGAGCAGGCTGGCCGTACCTTGATTTGACCATCTGCCGTTATACGGAGTCGGTTACACGTCGAACAGAAATGGTCCGACATGCTGCTGATGAAACCAAAACTGCCTTGGTATCCGGGTATCGTCCAGGTTCTGGCTGTGTCATTGAGTGAGTCTGAAGCTCGAATAATGTCCGGATGCTGGGCCTTCAAGCGATTCAGGAGTTCAGACGAAGGCACCATTTTTTGAACGTCCCACCGATTACCTATGTGCTGCAGCTCAGTAGTCGGTCGCAGACGACGATGATTAGGTTAAATACCATTGAATGGCATGAATTCGATAAAACGAACGGACAAATCTCTGTTCTTCGTCAACTCTACAAAGTCAAATATCTCGGAATCATTGAGTCCCTTGATGACAACCATGTTCAACTTGACTGAGAGCGCTTTTGAGCTTAGGGCTGCGTCAAGGGTTTTCAATACAGCATCATGGCCTGGACGACGGGTTATGAGTTCGAACTTGAAAGGGTCCATGGTATCCAAACTGTTTGAAACGGTTTAACGGATATGATGCCATCGAAACGAGCACTATCACCTCAGGTTGAGATGTGTCAAACCGTTTTCGACCAGTTCAGGAAGGCGACGGTGCAGCGCCAGTCCGTTGCTGGTCATGCAATTGATTGCAAGCCGTAGGTCCTCAAGTTGTTCAGTTCGTCTATCAGTGGAGTTAAACCTGTGCAAGATGCCAACGTGGTCGGAAGTGCTCACGAATAATGTCCGAAATGCCTTTTCTGACTGTCGGCTCGCCTCCCGTTAAACGTATTTTCGTGACTCCGCTCTTGACGAATAATGTCGCAAGTCGCAGGACCTCCTCGTTTGTCAAGAGCTTTCCATGAGGGGATAGCTCTACCCCATCACTTGGCATGCAGTAAAAGCCTCGTTTTGAATTCAGACAGATAGAACGGGAACAGGCTGCGAAGACGTGCGCACAACGTAGGTTGCATCTTTCTGTCAACGAGATGCGAAGGTAACCATGAGGACGACCGAAAGAATCGATAAGAGAGGGGGCGATTGGACTCTTGGCGTCAATCTCAGCAAGTTTGGCCTGAAATAGTAGAGGTGAAGGGACCAGTCATTGAGAGTTGGAAGGTGGACCGACCTTTGCCCTGATGCGTAATGCAGAAGCCTGCGTCGAAAGCTGTCTAGAAGGCAGCCAGACTATTCTTTGGAGGATCATTGAAGTGAATGGCACGGTCTCCGTGAGGGAGACATGTGGGACGGCGGAAGGTTCGGTGAGTCAGGTCACCCGAGGTTGACTAACCTGAGTCTGATATATCATCACGTACGTCCGCCCTCCATATCTACATCTAGCTCAGAATCGTAAGCTATCATACTGTCGTCCATCTCGTTTAGGACATAATCCAACATGTAACTGTCCTGGACAAGTTTGTCCATTTGTGAAAGATGCCTCTCCGTGTACGCCACGAGAGCATCAATCACGTCCTTCAGCGTCGGCCCCATGTTCCCGTTTCTGTCGCCTTGCAGGAATCTCTGCTCCGCTACATCGTCCTCAAAAGCCTCCATCACATCCTCCGCTGATTTGCACTTGACGATCGCGTGAAGTACCGACTGTGCAACATCACTTGTCTTGCCGCTGGTGTTCCAGTCTCTTACATAGCGAAGCAATCGGGTAAGATCTGAGCCTCCCAAAGATCTCAGCACTTCGTCAACGGCGGTCTCTCCAGAGATGGAATCGGCATCCTTATTTGATGTTTTGATGCTCTTGAAAAGTTTGAAGAGTCGTCCTGGCTGTTCCATTGCCAGAGCAAGCTGAATCGCTTTTTGATAATCCTGAAGAACAAGGTAATTTGCAAAGTCTTGCTCCCTGAAGGAAAGATTACAAAACACTCAGCATCAGAAAAGGGGAAAATATGGAAAGAAATATACTTCAGCACGAGATCGGCACGTTTCGCCTCTTTAGCTTCTTCATCCTCTTCGGTACAGTCTTCCCAGAAAGTCAGAACCGAATCTGCCGCTCCTGAAACAACCGTGTTTTCGTCTGCACTTATAGCAAGAGCCCATACCTAAAGATGGGGTCAGAACCACACCGTAAGAAAGGGAAGATCCCCAACTTGCCTTGCTCTCGTGGTTGTCCATCGTCGTGGTGCATTCTTCGTTCGCAATATTCCATACCTTCACCAACCCGTCCGAGGCTGCGCTGACTAGTTGCAGCCCTGCATTAATAAAGTCCACCCTCAATACCGAATTCGTGTGGCCTTCAAAGGTCTTGATACATGAAAAATCGTCAAGACTCCACAATTTCACGGTCTTGTCTCCACTCCCTGTCGCCAGGACTCGTTCTGTCTTTCCGAACCGCACAGTCCAGACTCCGCGCTTGTGGCCCTTGCACGTCCCTATTAGTCGAATCTCTCCATGACTTGCCCTGTTTTCCCTTCCTCGTTCGTATTCAATTACAAAAATTTTAGCCGTCCTGTCCTGTGAACCGGAAACAAGTAGTTTGTCATTTGGAGATATATCCAAGGCGTTGATGTCTTTGTCGTGGGCCTTGAGAGTCGTCAAACTCCTGCACCGAACAGGTTGACTGCCTGCTTGGCTGCCGTATGAAAGGGGGATTTCCGTCAGGTCCCACATTTTGATCGTCCTATCCTGACTCCCCGTGAACATGAATGTTAATTCATCTTCATTGGTGTCGAGACACATCGTCCGAGACAGCGCAATTGCGCCGACGCTTTCGGCATGGCCCTCGCAGATGCCAACACATCCATAGCCCCAATTTCCAGTGCGCATAGAGTCTGTAGACAGAGGAGCCCACAACCTGACAAGCCTGTCCTTGCTTCCGCTCGCAAGAAGGCGTCCGGCGCAACCTTGATCCAGCGTCAACACAATGTCTGTATGGCCTTCCAGCATCCGAGAGTCGAACGAAGTAGTGGAGTAGAGTCGGATTAGTGAGGAATTCGTGGCCACCGCTAAATGCGAGTCTCGCGAGCTGGCATGGGATGACCCTGATTGCAATGATAAATTCGGGGAAAGGAAGACCGTATCAACGATCTCATCGTTATATCCGATGAGTTGACGGACCAGAGATTGATTAGATATTGAATGAAAGAAGATATTTTGATCAGCGTGGACGGCAGCCACTGTCGAAGAAGACGGCAAATACCTACTGAATGTCAGAGTAAAGCCAAAGGAGATGGTATGGTACATACATTGCGTGAACAATCTGTCGCTGCTCCTCCATGTTATCTGACGAGCGATCCTGTTCCTTTCCCAGAATAAAGAGCACGGTGCCCTCTTTCGCGTCCCAAATCTTGATGACTCCCTTCTCGCCGCCAGTGAAAAAGCGAAGCTTGTCCGAAGAAGATGACGTGCCAGTTAGATCCTCATCGGGATGAAGAAGACCGACCGCTTCAACCCTTTCCAGGACGGGAATAGTCTTGACGAGAGTTGGGGCGAACGCTTTAGCTTTGCCCTTGCTCTTATGGAGACCGGCAACCGAGGTTTCGAGACTATGCAGAGACAGGTCCCACACGAGGACAACTGCATCACGACCACCACTGACAAGCCATTTCCCGTCAGACGAGATGTCAAGACCACGGGGTACTGAGACATGGCCCTCGAGCACTGCGGCTGGCTTGCCCCCCGAAGTTGCCGAGGGCGCGGATAAGTCGAATATCCTGATGCGCGTGTCCACCGATGCCGTGAAAAGGTACATTTTTTGCCCGCGAACAACAGAAGATGCATCCTGAGGATAATGAAATGCCAAAGCGCTAACAACACCACCATGCCCCTTGAAGATGTGAGTCACGTAACCGTTGCGAATATCCCAAACTTTCACCACGCCATCGGCGGACCCAGAGGCTAGATAGGTGGACGTGGGATCGGCTCTGCAAACGTGGACCGGCGCGTCATGGGCGTGCGCTACAACGCGAATCGGTTGCAATGGCGACGGTAGAGGGGTGGAGTTAGAAGGCAATTCAAAGATGCGGAGAGATAGTGATGCGGTAAACACCAGGAGGTGCGAAGAAGATGGGGAAACGCAAAGAGAGTGAATGGTTTGAGAATCCTATGAATGCTGGTGAGCGTTGCAGACGCATTGAAGATGATAGCGGTGCCTTACGCCAGAGAAACGGCATATCTGCACGCCTGTCGATATATCAGTCAAAAGGACGTCTTCAAAGACGCAAGTAACGATCCAAGCGCCATTCGCGGTTATAGCGACGGGACCGGATGTGTACAGAGGTGCGATTGTTCGGGCCTTTTTGAAGCTTCAGGACGGCTAAGTAACGTGTGATAAACATTGACTAGACAGAGAAAGCGTACGCAGTTTTGAGTTTTGGCCTAGTTGATGGGATGGCCATACCAAAGTTCGCTGGAGGAGTTGAAAAAAAAAAGATCGTGTTTGTTTGCGCCAGCTTGCCATCCCTCTCATTGATCTATGGAAAGTTGGAAACCATGCCAGACTCTATGCCGAATACGAGAATCGAGTACAGTATAATTGCTACAAAGTTTGTCATTATCTGGAAAGAATGTAGAAGATTTTCATGTCGACCACGTCATCAACAACCACACAAAACGGGCATCTGTCAGCTGTTAGAGTCTCGATAACTGCTGGAGCTTGAACGACGCAGTAATGCATTCAACGCGTCTTCGACTTTTGTCCTCCGCTTCTCCTCGCTTTCGAGCGCCTGCTCTGCTTCTTTGCGACGCTGTGCTTCGTTCTCTAGCATGTTCTCTGTTGCTCTGAGAGTCGCCTTGATTCTCGAGCTTTCTTGTTGTGCCTGAACGAGCTGCTCCGATAGCCGGAGAGACACAGAGACAGCCTCTGCGGATTGTCGTCGCAAGTTTGATATCTCGGATTGCATGCGGTCAATGACGCTGCTGTACCGCGGTGCCTCGTGTATCGATGACAGTGGTGGAAGTGTGAGCGGCTGGGCGGGTCTGGAGGGGGCACATTGGCTTAGCCCAACGAGCGAGCCACGGCGATCGAGGGGATGGACCATTTCCTCTTCACTCTCATAGTCCTCTTCTGAACCTTGACCAGCATCCTGTTCCGCCTCGTACTCTGATTTCTCCGGCTCTTGATCTTCGTTTGAAGGAGAGTCAATCCTTCTCAGAGTAGGGATAACAGAAGGCGGCGAAGGTGCATCAACGCTCTTGCTTCTCTCGCTATCGGCGACAGGGGTTGATTGAGACCCTGTATCCAACTCGGGCTCTGCAGACAAAAGCTTTCGAGGCCGACCACGCTTCTTCGGCAGTCCAGACTGTCCATCACCAGTGTCTTTGTTGGCACGGCCCCTTTTACGAGGCCGCTTCGTACCAGGAGGCGCTGTTAGGTTGACGGTCCAATATGAACCAAAGCCTGGATCTGTGACTGGTCGTGGTTGACGTTCAAAAAGACGATTGAGAGAAAGGTGGTGTCTGACAGATTGCTGTTTGCAAAGCGGAAAGATGAGATAAGGAGACGAATGGCGAACGACTATGTCACCTTCCATGTGGGTCCGGCTGTCTTGAAGTACGAATACTTCTCCTCCATCGCCGCATATATCTCCCGTATGGTCAGACGCTTTTTCGGGCTTCCAAGAATGGCGCAGCGTAGAATGACGGGAAGGGTGTGCTGAGGTCGTCCATCAGTGTCGGGCAAACATCTCAGACTGTCCGGGCAATCAGGGTGGAATTCGTGATCTTTGTGAACTATCTCTTCGTCGTGTTCCGCGGCAGCGTTCTCTGTTGTGTCCGACGAGGTCGAAGGGGCAGGTGACGATGGGATCTCGTTGGCCTCATTGTGCTGGTCGGGGTTGAGAATTAACCTAGAAATTGACATTAGATAGAGAACGATCTAATGAGATAGAAAGAGTACTTTACTGTCGTCCGTTTACGCCCGTCTGATGGATTAAGGATGGTCTGAAGGCTAGACATGATTATAGTCTGGGTACCGTGAGGTTCATTTTAGACCCTGATCAATGGCTTGTGGGTCCACCGAATTCAGCTGATTAGGTAAGATTGATCGACCTCCAATTGAGACTCTGTTTACGGTCATCCCATTCAGTTCTTTTTTTTTTTGGTCATGAACTGGCTGCTGACAAGCGCACTCTTGCTCGCTGCGACGATCGTCTTACGATTGTCCATGCTATGCCACGACATCCCATCTGTGTCTATACCAGTCACGTTCTCTTCTGCCTCATATGACAATGCTCTGTTCGCCTCATTATCCCAGCACGAACCTGATACGACCGCCGTCTTGTTGAACTGGTCGAGACTTCCCAACGTCGTCCGAATCGTGAAGATTCTATGCGGAGATATGCTAAATGATACGATTGCCACAGTTGTCGTCTGGAACAACAATCCACGTCCATTAACGCACAATGTCTGTATAAAGATCTCGAAGAACAGATCGAGTCGTTCTCATGTCGACTAGGATTTTGCAAGATCTCAGTGTCCGCGACAGAAGCTGTTGATTCACAACTCTCCTACCAACACATACTTCCAGGCTCGTTTCATAGCGTGTTCCAATGCAATTACTAAGTTTTGCTTCATTCAAGTTGGCATTTCACATCGCATGCTCCTCCGAGCCTGACCTGATCATATATTTCAGGATGACGATTATCTTGTGCGGCCCCAGATCCTCAAAATGCTCCATCATCAGATAACCCGCTCTGTGGATGCGAAAAGCATCCATTTGCTGCCGCCTGGAGAAAATCTCTCCAAAGATCTGCTGACCATCGACGACGGTCACCTGATACATGCTTCTTTTGCTTGGTTAGGTTACGGCACAATTATGCATCGTTCCAGAGCAAGGGACTTCTTGGCTCTCATGAATTTTCTAAACGTTTCTGCTGAGGAGATGAAGATGGCAGACAACTATTTCACAATTCTGAGTAACATCTACCCAGAGACATGGTTTGATCAGGGTATCGAACTACCCAGTAATAATGCATTTACAGTCGGCTCTGAAGGAGAGATGCGAAACCGTCGGCATATTGTAGGTGTAACCTTTTTGCATGTCTCGTTTTGAAGACTCACTTGGATTTGAAGACGAGAGCAACGGAGCTCCTCGATTTCATGGTGGCTGAGCATGGCATTCCCCGTATAAAGCCTGCATCGAGCATCCCGTATATCGAGACTGGAAAGGTGTATCCAAGGCGCCATCGACATGCGCCATGTTCCTATGCGGAATGCCTACTGGAGACATCGATCAAACTCGTTCCGGATTCGATCAATTCTTCGGTTTCAAATGCGACCTCCATATTCAAGGTCGAGGCAGAAAACTCGAAGAGATTGACTCGCGGACGTCGATTTTACTACACGAGGCATCCACCTTCCATGGCCGTTGACGGGGATCCCAACACCGCATTCTGCAGTTACGGACGTAAACAGAACGACCATTGTCCAAGACTACACTTCTGATGTGTTGTCTTCAGGGGCGCAGCAAGGCGACACAATCTCACTGAATTTGCCAGCGGTAAGGTGTGATACAGCTCACATCGAGTTGGCGTTCTTGGTCGACATGGAAACCGAAGAAATATTGCGCCATTCCGTGTTTGAGACCGGGTCGGAGAGTGATTGGGTACGGTATCTGGTATGATCTCTGCGACATGGCTCATTCGATTTCAGTCAAGATCGACAGCTGGTTTGTCATGCATGTCTTCGCTTCACATGCTGGTGCCTTGTTCCTCCTTCGTGAATGTAGCATGGTTATGGTTTGTGATGCGAAATTCAAGGAGGTACCAGCTTTCCGCGCGCGTCTAGTGGAGGACATGGAAGAGCGGTGGTGTGTTTACGAGGTGTGGTTGAGGGGACGAGCGCTTACGTGATCCGGGGCTGAGTCCAACGTCATGCTGGGGCAACGTTGCCATGTCCATGTCCGTAACATCGCACTGAATGTTTGCCATGAGAACTCTCTTTACAAGAAGATTCCCAAAATATTCTTTGAATAACCCAACGGCGACAGGAAGATTTATATCCGTCCAGGTAAATTGTCAGAGTCGATAGCACCTCTGCTCATGCCACAACACGGTTCCAGACATTGCTGCACGGTTCGCCAGAAGCCAGGGAAGCAGGTGAACTGGAGATCCTTCAACATTCGAAACTGGTTGGGCGCGGCAAATATGTGCATGGGTTTGAAAGTAGGCGAACCATCTTTCCTGTCAAATCCCAATGTTCAGCGCCCTTCTCCTTAGCTCACAGGGTCCGCCCGGATAAGACAGAAGAATACAAGAAAGCCGCGTATGTGTCCATGTCTCAACTTATTACTGAGTTGCCAGACTTCACAGGCCTTCCAGGGAACGTTATTATACAGGGCTCCGGGATGATTCGCGAATGCAGGTGAAGCTCACAGGTCATTGGGAGACCATTGTTGGCGAACAGGACACATATGTGCACATATTGGAATACGAAAACTATAAAGGACTAGACAAGGCATTGGAATTGAGCAAGGAACCAGAAGTGCGCACGCCTGTCCCTCATCCAGCAGTATATTGACCTCCAGCAGCATACGGAAGCGTACCGGGCTATGCTGCCATTCATCGCCTCGCGATCTCGTCAGCTAAACCAAGAATTTGCATTCCTACCCACAGCACCGCCTCATAGTCAAGGAGGCATATTCGAACTAAGGTCCTACCATCTTCAACCTGGTACTCTTCTGGAATGGGAAAGCACATGGTGAGCATAAACACTACCAATATCGAGGTATCTACTATGCTGCGGAACCGTTAACGGCCGTTGGTATGCGATAGGCGAAGAGGCATTGAAGCGCGTCGGAAATTTGTGTCACCCATAGGTGCCTGGTTTTCACAATTGGGGAGGCTGCATCAGGTGTATCACATGTGGCAGTATTCGTAAGCTGTGACTCGCTGTCATCAGAGTCGTGCACTGACAAATGCGCGAAGGAGTCTGGATGCGCGGAAGGAGCTCCGTGAGCAAGCATGGCAGGTGGATGGCTGGGCTGAGACAGTTTCCAAGGCAAGTGCTTATGAGAAAGAACGCTTTCTAATGTTGAACTGTGCGAATTAGACTTCGCAGCTTGCGAAGACGATGGACTCGTTGATCCTCGTGCCACTGTCGTTTAGTCCGTTGAAGTAAAAGAGGAGTGTATGTAGACTCGAGATCTTTGATCGTCGATCGTAAATTGCGTAGAGTCACGTGCTGCCCCTAGTCCAAATTGAATTGATTCATTTCCAAGAGCAGAGTCCCTGCTTCTCAATTCCTATCTTGTTTCTCACCCCCTCAGCATGGAGTGGCGATATTCTGACCCTTCAGACGACGATGGGCCATCTGAACTTGCACAGACCAGTAGAAAGCGGAGCAGCAGAGGTTAGATCATGTCTTGTCTTCCTCTCTTCTGCCACTTAGCGCCACACAGCTTGTGATCAATGCCGAAAGACAAAAAGCAAGTGCGAGCGCCAGGGCGGCGACTCGACTCCTTGCAAAAGCTGTGCACTCGCTGGCACAGGTCCGTTATTCTCCAAGTCATCCGCTCCACTCGCAGTCTCATCGTCCTCTCTTTTTTTTTTCTTTGCTAGCTTGTACGTTTTTAGGTATTTGCGCATTCGTCTAATTCATCGCCGCAGTCATTTACGTCTCATGCGTAGGTCCGAGCTACAAGAGAGGACCTCCGAAAGGCTACATACATGCCATTGAACAGAGATGGCATCAAGTGGAATCTCTGATTGGCGCTTTATTGCAATGTCCTGATGCACGAGTTCAGGAGCTGATCTCCGACTTGCAAAGAGATGGGCTTGCGAGGGAGATTCTTCGCCGCGTTGACATGGGACCTTACGTTCGTCTCGTTTTAGCGTGTCTAACTAGCCTTGTTCGTGACACACCATCGCAGGGCCCCTCTGGCAGGCGCAATCAACCAGAAGGTGCCACCAAAGAGGATTTCTTTGCGTCCGTGCTAAGCAGCAACGAGACCACCAGCGGTAGGGAAAGCAATCGCTCACGCCGCCAGTCCAGAGTTTCCAGAGAGATTGTTTCTTCCGAGCAAGGTTAATGACGCAAATGATGCCACTTTCCCAGTCCTTGAGTTGGAGACTAAATAATTCAACGATAGGCCATGGATTGTCCGTCGTTCCGACGAAAGAATGGCAGGATAACTTGTCCAACTCTCTGGTTCATTACGGCAAATCGGCCGACCGTACCACCCCCGATATCGGAGCACGACAGAGGAAGCGACCTAATCTGCAGGCTCGTGAAGAAAATTTGCAACATGACTGGAACGAACTCTACACAATTGAGCCAGGTACGGCAGGGTTGACGGCCTGAAGATTAAAATTCTGATGCTTGTTCGAAGAGGGCGCCGGCGAAGACACTCTGAAAGAGGCTACTGATGCTATGGGAGGTCTTTCCCTGGACGAGCGGCAGGAGGTCAGTGAGAGATATTGTCCTGCTCGTTTGGCATGACTCAGACTCTCTTAGGTACGCTATCACAGCAAGGCCAGCGGACTCCATCTCCTGAGCAGGAGTGTGCGTACAGACGATCGGATGGCGGGCGGCATATGGTGAGCATGGACGAGCAGCTTTATACCTGATTGCGATATCAACGGCTGTCTAGGAGATTACCAATGGCCAGAGTATGGCCAGCTTCTGCTCACCAGGACTCGCCGGATGAAGATGATTTTGATTCATTGCTTCCACCTTTACACGAACAAGAACGCCTCTTGAATCTTTATTTCACCTATGTGCAGCCAGTTTTCCCTGTCATTCATAAAAAACGCTTTTTTTCGGAATATACTAAAAGGTATTTCAGGATTGTCGATTCAAAATTATTGCTGACAATCCCTTTTAGGAAGGAAAGGTACAACGCAATATGTTATGCGTTTTGACGCGTCTTACAGATATTTTTTTTTCGCAAGGTCAATGTCACCAGAATCCGGAACTGGCGACTCCCCAAGACCCGTGCCTCCACAGGAGGTCACCTCTCTCTTATTGCTCTCAATGTTCGCGATTACAGCGCGATTTTGCGACCACGGTGTTCCTCCTCCAGCGAAAGGAAAGATGTGGGAAGCTGGATGTGAGTATCTGGACAATGCAAGGTCCATCCTGAGTAAGTCTCCACGCCGTTACGATTGTTTATACAAGTTGCAAGCGTGCTCCTTAACAGCAAAAATCTTCCATCAATCTCGGCCATCTACTGTCCAAGCCCTGTTGCTCCTGGGATATCGTGAATTCGGAATTGGTGAGCATCAGGAGGCCGAATACGCAAATATCAATTAAATTTTGAACCCAGGGTCAATGGAGCAAGGATGGATTTTCATTGGTAAGACCACGTTTTCTTATCGGATGTCTTGGCTCACATAAAGGAAAGGCATGGGCATTCGCATGGTAAGCCGATGCATCTATGCCCGAGCATGTCAATAACGTATCCGAACGCGACAGGCAATGGATTTGGGGCTGAACTGTGATTCTTCCAATTGGAAGAGCCATGGACATGATTTATTTTCCCCAGAGAAACACAGGCACGACGCCAGATATGGTGGGGTTGCTGCCTTGCCGACAGGTGACTAGATAAGCTATGTCCACATCTATCTTATTGATGACTCCCTAGATACGGATCGATGTATATGGGTAGGCGCATGGAAAAAGAGAAAAATTACGATAAATGCGTTAACTGTAATATAGGTCGACCCGTTATCATCAAGGATGAAGATTACAATATGCCCTTGCCCGATATCGACGCGGTAATGGTTCTCGGGTCTTGAAAACCTTGTCAAAGGTCACTAATATCTCAGTTTAGGATGAAGATAACTCCATGTGGCAGCTCGCAGACATGGATCGCTTCGATCTTTCCTATCCTCCAGTTCCCGGGAGGATTTCAAGTTGTCATCGAGCTGTGGCCACCCTATGTACGTTGTTTTCTCCCGCTCATCCACGAAAACTGTCCTAAAATGTCGATCGCAGCGATCATCCTGGGCGCCATAGTCACCCGAATATACCCAGTGAAATATGTCGGCGGGGTATCCAGAAAGGTTTTGCTAACAGAACTTGAGGGTCGGCTCGATCGTTGGTACATTAGCTTACCAGAAGCTCTACAATACGACACGACAAGGCGGCGCCAAATACCACCCCCTCATATACTGTTCCTGCACATACGGTACTGGGGTGCGGTCTTGTTATTAAATCGAGCATTGTGCGTCCCTCTCCCGGCCTAATGTGAGATACTGACCAGTCCTTCTGTAGTGTTCCGAACTGGAAAGGGTTAGTAACGCCTGCTTTTCCGTGTCCCTGTTTGCTGAACATACTGCAACAGTACAGAAACGTCATCGCCAACCACTTTGGAACTCAAGGCTTTCGACCTTGCACAAGGGGCTGCAAGTCATGTGAGCGCGATAGGTGCTTTATCTTATTTGCTTCGGCAGGTTTTCCCCGACTGACGCTCTGATCAGTTGCAACATATCGCGAAAACTTCACACTCAGGCGATGTTCGCCATTCATGACTTCATATATTCTGAGCGCCGCGTACGTTTCCTCTTATGGACATTTTCGCAGTTACGTATTTATTGTTTCCGCGCATCAGAATAATGCATATTCAAACTTGTGAGTCGTCATTTAATCTGAATTTCTGACTGGCTATGCTTGACAGAGGGCACGCTGTACAGTGACTCTACGACCATCTAACCTTCAAGCATCACTGGGATTCCAACAATGCATGGCAGCACTGAAAGATATGGAGGTGAGTGTATGGCTGCCATGTCAACTTCAACCCTACAACCGATGGCAGATGGTTTGGCCAAGCGCTGCGAGGGCTTGGGAACTGCTCAATGGCGTCAAAATGAATTCTGAAGATCTCGTTCAACTTCACGGGCAACAACCGCAACGACCCAAACGAACTGCTGAGGACGCATTTTGGCAAGAGAAGCCAGCTGATTATCATCCCCGTCAGATGGTGCCCACATCGGCGAGTGCTCCTCTTGCAAACCAGGAAGAAGGCGGGGTTCAAGATCTAAGCACGCGCATCATGGCACATATGCTTGGACTTAATGTTCCTGGTGTCGAGCCGTCCACGTCTTATTTTCCTGGATATGAGTGGTGGCCACGACCTGACGAAGCACCAGCTCAGCAACCTTCTCCTCCCCATGTCGTCCAAACTCGAGAAGACGTCTCGACTGCTCTCCAGGCAGGACCTCCCGCGAATTGGTGGAATGGCTGGTAATTCATTGCAATCGTTCTTAACTTCTTGGTTTTAACTGCCTATCCGTCCCTTTGTATCGCATCATGTTGTTCTATACTAATATGTAACATTATTTATTGTCAAACAATATCTCGATGCATGGTGGTGCACTAAGTGAGATGGTCAACTATGTCTATGAAAAATCAGGAAATAGCATGAACTATTCTCCCCAGACGACATCCTTGGGATCCGTTGAACAATAAAACATATTCGCCTTCGACTGCGCATCCCCTGTCAAGTGTGTTGTCTGTGTCTTCATAGATGTGGTTACAGTCCAACAACCACCTCCTGAAGACACCAGGTAGACACCCAGTGGACGAATGTGGTGTTATCCACCGCTGCGAGCGGTAGAACGCGACATTGAATATAGTTGTCTCCACGATCGAGTTGTGTGAATTGAACAGCAAAATGTCGGATGTCGCGGGCGACGTAATCGATCCTAACGTGGCGTCGAGACGAGAACGAGCTGCCTCATACATAGGTCTGTATGTTGTTTTCGTCCTCGTGAATAACGATGACTCGGTCTGCGAAGAGTCAATATAGATATCGTAGACTGGTCCGAATAATGCCAAATCATCTCGTGAGGGATGAATCAGCGATAGGACTGAAGGATCTTTGATAAGCGGAAATGTCGGGGATGTGGTCACAGATATTGCACCAAGCTTGGAAACGACTATACGCATCTGGTCATGAGACACATGTTGGTGACACAGATAGCGAGCAGCTTTTTTTTTTGGACTATGCTTACTCTGAATGCAATCGTCGACGTGTCGTCGGTCTGAGATTTTTTCAAAGCCTCGATACAGCTGGATTTGACATGATCGTATGATAGGAACTCCTTCGCAAACCCCCAGTCATGTTTGGAGGCAGCATCAGCCAGCCTATTGACGTGTCGGTCGAGCAGGAGGAAAGCAGACGGCCCTTGGCGATCGTTATTCCATTCCAAGCTGGTTAGGAATGGATCATAGCGAGTCGTTGTTAGCAACTGATATGACAACATGGCGGTCATGTGATCGGAAAAGGAGTGTTATTTGCAACGATCTCGTATATACGACAGAAGGAGTGACAGAGGTCCTTTCACATTTTAGGGCTGTAAACCTCATCACCTCTATATTTTGCATCCATGGACCGTTCCTCAGGAGCATCGGTAACGACTTCTTGTTTCACCTGGATCGAATGGACCGCCATTGTCTGGCTTTGAGACTGCATGCGGAAGGCAGTCGTGTTGTTCTGCAATTCGGATGAATGCCCGTTTTTAAACAAAGTCACGACGGACGTACATCTGACTCCACATCAATCGTTCCGTTCATGTTTTTAAGTGACGTTCGAGCATTAAGGGTATCGAGGAGAGTCTGTCCGGTGACGTGAGTCAGAAGGTCAAACATGTTCGAACATGGGAGTCATTTACGTTGGTATAAATGCGTCCGATCGGATATGCAAACATCGCATACAAGTTCGTGTTCGGGATCAGAAGGAAACAAAAGAGATCGGCCAGGGCAAACGCAGAAGCAAAGAGGCCCGTCTGGATCGCGCCACGCATCAATCGATTGATGATATGATCAGTCTTGCGGAATCCAGTCCGGGAACGCGACAGAACTATCGTTAGGACGCCTATGGTACTGTCAGTGGTGCTCTTCACCCCCGACCAGGACCACGTACATGTGATAAGCAAGTCGGCGCCGGTTTGGAAAGTAAGCCAACATGTGACATACGGTTTCAGCGGACCGAAATGCGCGACTCTGAAAAAAAAAATAAAAAAATAAAAAAATGGGAGACATCAGTTTGACATGTGTTGAACATAAGATGAACGTACTCCTTGATGATTCCTGACTTGATACCTGCGACGAATCCGAAAATGAAACCAAGAATGCTCAGAGCACCAATTATTCCGACGATAATTTTGTTCTTGGTCAACAACAGAACTCTGAAATGGAGATGGTCAATACAACATCTCCTCAAGAGCGATCAACCACACCGATTGCTGAGAAATATCTGCGTAATGACTGCAGCCACGGAAGTCGCACACGCCGTGAACGGTATAGTCCAGCTAATGACTGATGGTGAGTTGTAAGTGAAATCCTTGTACACCGTTGTATGACGTGAATTTACCTAGTAGACTAGCTGGGTTCGCATAGTTGGTGACACTAAGGATCGACGTTAGAACTCAGCATCTTTCAATTGCGTCGTATCAGCGTCGTACCAAGTCTCCCAAGCAGCATACACAGCCCTGAGCGAAATAATCAGCAAGAGGTCAGGCAGAGCGCCAAGAGTACTACGTACACGGCGCTGTGCAACGTGTCTGTAACAAAAAGGACGGCGACCACAGCCCTGAAGGATGTTGGCGAAACGATCAGTCTTGCCGCATTGCCTTGTCACGCTCGACACGTACCTAATCCAGAATGGGTCATTGAATTCTAGGCATAATGCATCAGTACACGTCTTCTAGTACAGAGATTGTAACCCACTTGCGTACGCGTAGACCACGAATTGGTAGGTCACAAGCCCGTATAGGAAAGTATTGACTACACCCGATCAGCTGATACTCTTGTTATGAATAATCTCAAAAGACGTACAAAACAAGCCTATCAACAGGACACCTAGTGAAATGATGAGATACCGCAATTCGGCGCCACAAGGATGAGAATGTCATACTCACCAACGGTCAAGTCGAAAGTACCCATTGTGGAGGAAATTGTTGAAGGGCAATGGGGAACCAGGGCCCGAGATCCAGCCTTTTATCCTCTCTGACTAAATTGAATCTTTGACGAAAGGAGGCTTAGAGTAAGGGTTAGGATTCAATAGGGCAACGATATTTGGATGTTTTTGAATCGCCGTCAGGGTCTCTTGCACACCAAGGAGACGAGTCCGAACATCCGGAAGAAGTGCCCCAGTATGATTAGTAGGCAACCCTAGAAAAAATGCTGTAACTCAGGTGAGGTGACAATTCAGATCTCAGGAGTCATTGCTCCTGCAGGGAAGCGGCAGCAAATCTGATGTCCTTGTTTGGGAGAACTGTTCTTTTTCTTCCGCCTTCTAGACCTTCAAAAAGTGAAAACATTGCAGGTATTAGTCTCGTACCCAGCCGTTCTGGAGCCTTCCATTTTGGGCCAGAAATCAGCAGCGGAGTTGAAAAAAAGTGAATGTTCCTGATACAGGTCCGGCTCCAGAACGTCTGGTGCAATTGAGCCGTGAAAAGCACCCTAGTGTCACAATCACGCATTATGATGTAATATTTTCCTTATGTAGCTACCAATGTCACGATTTTTTTCAGACGTGTCTGACGCGTGCTACTCATCCTCGCGCCTGCGCTTTTCCTATGGCTCCGGAGCCTGACGAGAAGCGCAGGCTGCGCCATCAAATTCTCTGCGAAAGGTCACAGAACAACTTGCAACAGGCCAGGGAGGCCCGTGAAGGTTATGACAGCACCATTGTCAGAGACACTATGCGCCACCAGCGGCACAAAATGGAAGGAAGTTCTTTGCTATCAAACAGAGCACGTCGGGCTCCTCTTATCCTGCTGTCTTGTGAGCATGCCTCATACCCCCAGCTTAACGCATCGAGAAAACTGGCAAGCATTATTCCTGCTGAGTCAAGAGAGCTCAGGATGTAATGGACTTGATGGAGACGGTGATGATTGGTTGCTTTGTGTGGGGATTCTTCGAATACATCTGACTCAACCCTGGCAGCAGACGATTCAGTGACGAACGACTCGTCGTCTTCGTTCGTGGACCATTCTTCTCTGTCTGATTCCATAGGGTGCGCGATAAGATAAGGCAGGATTGATTACATTAGCGTAACGAAGGGAGTGACGTGACACTAGGGTGCTTTTTACGGCTCAATTGCACCAGACGTTATAGGCGAGGTCGCGTCGCAAAAGTTGAACAACTTTTGAAACTCCGACGCTCAAAACTCGCCGAAAACGGAAGGGCACGAGACTATGCAGGTATAACAGATCGGCGTCGAGATAATCATAGATTCTCTCAGGTAAACCCTGTGCAGTCGGAGGGTCGTTGATCACCAGCTTCGCACTTGCACGCGAAATGCCAATCCAGGTCCCCGTTGACATATCCTGACCAAAGATCTACTGAATTTAGTAGTGATAATGAGGAGGGTGGACTAGAACTTGTCTGCCAATCTCCTGGATACAAATTACCAGCTCGCACCAGTGAAAGACGAACGACAAAACGTTGAGCCGCCAGGCGCCTGCCTCACCTAGAAGTAACGAGCATGAGGATAAATAGACGGTACTCGAACCGAACCTGATCAGCTCTTCCCCACTTTTCCCATGTCCTTATCCGAAATCACCAGTCTTCAGAACACCTTGAATATCGCCATCGATGCATTCAAAGCAGAGTTGGCGTCTCAGAATCTCCCCGAACCTTCCTTGAACACATCGAAGCCTCACCCTATCGACGAAATTACGTACCTTCCAACCCCAAAGATGTATGAGGCCCGTCGAACTATTTCAGCATGTCTAGTGAGTAGGATATAGGCGCAATTCATCCCAGACTTACTGCTTTTCAGGGGCTCCTCAGGACGCTGTTCCAGAATCCGTATGACGCATTGACTGCGAATACATGGATGACGTTGGAATCTACAAGCCTCCAGATCGCAGCACAGATCAATCTTCCTACAATTCTCGGGGATTCCGAAGAAGGACTGAGCATCGACGAGATCTCCACGAAGACAGGCGTCGACGGTCTTAAGCTTGGTATTTATATACTATTCATTTTTCGAAGCCATAAATACTTATCTGGGGAACAAGAACGCATTCTGCGCCTCTTGATAACGCAAGGCTGGTTCCGCGAACCCAAGCATGGCTACTTCGCCAACAATCGCTTCAGCAACGTTATCAAGAAAGATCAGCCAGGCTATCATCTCGCTACGTACATGTGAGCATTCCACTTCCCAAGTTAACAATTATGAAGTGGCTTACTTCGATATCCAGGAACGATCTTTTCAGCAAAGTATCCGCCCGGTTCCCCGAGATGATCAATCATCCTGATCAAGCATTCAAAAAGAGCACGAATCCCCTTCATACCGCCTTCCAGCTGGCTTATAGCACGGATGTCTCGTTCTTCGGCGCAAATGGATGGTTGACCAAAGATCCTGAAGAGGCAATCAAGTTTGGCCTCGCGTAAGATTTATCCCAATGATCTTTGCACGTTATTGACGCAACCTTCATTGGTTATCTATTAGTCTCGGTGCTGTCGGCCCAACTTCCGATCCTGGTGTAACTGCGGACTTCCCATGGGCCGAGATCGCTCGAGGAAAGGATGCCATTGTGGACGTTGGTGGAGGCCAGGGTACTCTCTGCTGTTCGCTTGCTGCCAAGTGAGCCAACGAGCATTGGAGGATCATTGCTGTTTACTGAATCGACGCTACTTCAGATATCCAGGAATCAAGCAATTCATCGTGCAGGACCTTCCTGAAACACGAGAGGCTGCCGAGAAATTTATCGCCTCCAAGGACTTGAAGGGCAGAGTCATCTTTGAGGCCCAGGACTTCTTCAAGCCGCAGCAACGTACAAAAGGCAATTACGTATTTGTTATGCAGCGAGGTGCGTTTTTGTCATGCGTGACATAGCCTGAACATGAATTGAGGATCCGTTAGTCTTGCATGACTGGAGCACTGAAGATGGTGAACGCGATATAACGAGCCTTCCCGACGGTCTTTCTCATGACTCGAATTGCAGGTGCTAAAATGCTTCGCCAGATCCGTGATGTGCTGAACGAGAATGTTCATCCCTAATTTTTCATTCTTGAAAGTCAAAGATTCATTAACCTTTGTCATCTCTAGAGCTGCCTTCTGATCATCGACACCGTCATACAATCTGGTACAACCTCCTCCCAAGGAATTGATCTTGGGGAGTCCCTCTCTACCCTTCGGAAGGACGTCTACACGCCCATTCCCGCCCCTGCCTTTGTACCAGTTGATTTCGGTGACTCTAGTCGCATGCAGCATCAGATTAACGTCGCTTTGACCGCCCTATGCAATTGTAAGTAGCTTTTGCGTGGACGATGAAACGCGAACTGGACTAATCTTCTTGTCAGCTTTCGAGCGTACTTATCCTCAGCTAAAGGAGATGGTAGAGCTCGGTGGTCTTAAGGTCAAGAAAGTCCACTCCACGAGGTAAAGATGACGCGTTGTTCAAAAAAATTGGTGACTGACGCACACCCAGAGGTTGGGCATCTATCACAGAAGTATCGATAGCTTAAATTCTTTGTACTTTTTACGAATTCATGAACGGTTGCCTTTTTAAAGAACGCCCGATGCCGCTGACGTAATGACGTGACGTTCCCTGTGATTTAAAGTCGTCACTGCGCACTGCGCTTTCTGTTTGCTCACCGTCAAGTCATTTGCAATGTTCACCGTCAAAGCATCGTACAATGGAGAACTTCGAAAATTCTCTTTTCAGGCCAACACATTTCCTTCCTTTGAGGAGCTCAGCAAGCAGGTGGGCTACGTTCTCTCTGCCTTTTGTTTTGGTGTCTCATGTCCTCTCGTTAGCTTTCCCGTGTCTTTCCTTCAAATCAGAATTATTTTCTGTCCAAATTGTTATTTTCGCCTGATGCATCATTAGCAGCTCGCATTCTCATTGGAAATGAAGTTCATTCTGCCGAAGACTATTCGAGGTGTCTAGTCCCGTTCAGAGGCCGTTCGTGGTCAAACGCTCTGCTTCGCTTATCCATCGTGGATGAACCCTTCCGACACGTATCTGACGTCACCACTGAAGACAGTGCATCTTTCCAAGACAATTCACCTTCTGCTAGAAGTATCGCCGTTGAGCAGCATCCACCTGTGGAACCTAGGTCTACGGATGTTTCCATGTCAACTCGGCCTATATCATTATACCATGTTCCGCCGCCTCCTATCGTCTTTCCTCCTGTTTCTCATGTGTACCCTGAAGAGAGTACACCATCTTCATCGGATTCTGGTGCAGACCATGCTTCTTTACGAGGCAATAGATCCATGGACAGGACGTGCTGCTCTATCTCCCAGACGAAGGCCGACATACAACGGATAATCTCCGATTTTGAGACGAGTCTTCAAGACATCATGAATAGGGCCTTCAATATCGAGGAACGACCATTGCGAAGTCCGCAATTAGCCACGCTAGGTCGGTTCATCTCTTTTCGGTTGTGTCTCATATCAATATCCTTACAGATACTCCAGCTGCGTATCGTGTGACGCCTGAACCTAATGCTACTGCTATCACACAAGGACAACCAATCTCCCCATCAGAACCACGTTCTTGTGCTGCTGGACCGGCATCGCCTCCAACGGCCCCCATACTTCATCATGGCGTCATATGTGACATGTGCGATAAGACAGTGGAAGGAGTCAGACACAAATGTTTGGATTGTCCTGGTAAGAGTCTGTTTGTAAGTGATTATTGGTGTTCATAATTCAGCGTTTTATAGATTACGATTTGTGCTCAGCTTGTATGATGTCCGGCGCAAGTCAACGTCACAATCCTTTCCACGAATTTTTCGAAGCACGCGATCCTCACAATCATTATGTCCACACAATTTTCGAAGGAGACCGGACGCCAAACCGCCAAACCTTCTCTGAAGTTTCCCATACTGATGTCATGCTGCAGGCTCACCCAGCGTCCTGCGACTTATGTGACTCTAGAATATACGGTGTACGATACGTGAGCTCCTCTCTCATCCTTGTGGCGGCACTCTTTCACATATGTGTGTGCAGAAATGTACCGTATGTCCGGATTTTGACACTTGCAAAGACTGCTTTGGGTACGTTATCCCACAGAGACCTATGCAACTCGTTCTTTAAGCTAGCATCGATAGTATTACCCTGGAACAGCATCCTGGACATTCTTTTGCCAGAATTACAAATCCAGACGACTACATTGTAAGTGTTCCGCAAGTTCTTTATGGCCAAATTTTATATTAGCTTCGGTAGCGGCGGCCTTCGCCTTCGTCTTCGTCTTCTCGACATCCTGCTATTTGCAACAGTGAGATAATTTTTTCTTCGCTTTCTCGAGTATAGTCTAACAGCTTAAAGTATGCGAACGAGCGATTGTCGGCATTCGATACAAGGTATGTTCTTTCTCGTCTTTACCCTCGTTGTCATTCACGTCGTCCCCCCACTGTGCAGTGCATGCATTATGGCTGTTCCGATTTTGACCTTTGCGACGTTTGCGAAGCCCATCCCATTCCACTTCACCCGACGAACCATCCCATGTTGAAATTGAGGTCGGCGGACACTGAAATTCCTGTTGTTCGGAGAGCCCCGCTTGCAGAAGGCACATGTTCAAGAAGATCATCCATCTATGAAGCAGGTTTTATTAACAACCCAAACCAACCTCTGCCTGACTCTTTAGACAACTTGGCTCTCTCGGAATCGAATGATTCCTTCGCAGGCGATGCTGCAACACGTGAAGATTCGTTGCGCATCGCGTCGGAGGCCAAAGGACTGTGTCGTGATTCAGACACCTCCATGACGCTCCCAGTCCGGCCCGCAGACATCCTTCCCGCAGACTTCAATATGCCATTGTACACCATGAAAGAGGATCCAGCATTGCAAGATTCCGTTGTGACAGCAGTTCCAGGAGGAGCTTCTACTCGTTTGCATACGAGTGACCTTCCTCAGATTGTGCCAAGTCAAGACCACTCGTTGAGCCCTGTCGTCGAAGGCAGTACTACGTTACAGTCAATTTTGGATTCTTCCGGACTGGAAATGGCTGTGCACGTTCCGCTGGTGCCAAAACGCACGCCTTCTGCATCCGTCTCACACGATGGTGAATTTGCGTCAAGCCCTGTTTCCTGGTTATGGACCGGACATGAACTGAATCATCTTATTGGTGAGGCTCTCACCATTACTTCTTCACACGCGCCGGTCCAGGAGACAAAGGATGAGGGGGTTGATCTTTCCACCGATCAAACAGCCATTAAGGCCGTCTTCGACAAAGAAACGTCCTTCGACAAGTCACCTTTCCAAGACACATCTAGTGATGTAGAAACAAAGCGCTATTCCCTGGCTGCATTACTTGATGAATATCGTTCCGCGACGGTCCCGGAAACATCAATAACATGCGCAGAATCGACAACCCCGAACAGCCCTACTAAATCAGCTTCGCTATCAGCGGATTTTGTTGCAGACATCACGGTTCACGACGGTCAAACGTTTCCACCTGGAGCTGAGTTTGTCAAGGCATGGAAAATCTTGAACGATGGTGATAGGGATTGGCCGGAGGGTACGGAGCTCATCTATTTGGCTGGTGCCTCATTTGGGAAAGATGGAAGCACCCAAAGTATCAAGACTGGGCCCGTCCAAGTCGGAGAAGCAGTGACTCTGTGGGTAAATGGACTGAAGGTAAACGGTTTCGAAGCATCGTCAGAGATTGGTTGAAACTGACAAGGCCAATAGGCACCTGAGATTCCTGGACGATATGTTAGCTATTGGGGTCTGCGTGATGACAAGGACGAAATGTTCGGCAACAGCATATGGATAGAGTGAGCATTTGGTCCTTTTCTAGTTGGATCACAGTTCTCAATTATCTCGGGCAGCATTAATGTCGCGGAGGCCAACGAAAATTCGGATGAATCGCTGTCATCCTCATCAATGATAGTGATGCCCAAGTCTGCTCCAGCAGAGTCTCTGCTTCCTATGCCCTGCATGCGAGACAGAGCAGAAGAGACAGCGGCCTCATCGCCTACCACAGAACCATCACAAACACTTGGCGATTCCAACGATTTCTCCGACGGTGATATTTCCGATGCGTCAGAATTATCGTTCATCAGCATCCCTCATTCAGACGATGAAGATGACGATGCGGAACTATGGGAAGCAAGTCGAACGCCGGCTCGAACCGAAGAAGCGAACCAGAATGCGGAATACGTCCTATTGTATGAAGACAACACGTCTTCCGAGGATGAGTAGGAAGCCTGTGGATCTGGGAACTTTCCAATGCACGTTTTGATCACTGTATACTAACATCTTAAATTTGAGATCCTTTTGATTGATATATCCGCATCGAAATGGTAACTTTTACATGCAGTGCAGACCCTTTGATTCAGTGGCAATATCATCTTTGACTCGAATTGGACTAGGATGAGTTGTGGGAGATTCTCAAGACGACAACGGTATCTTTGCCCATGACTTCGGTCTTCGCGTGTTTGAAACGGGACGCCTAGAAGTAAGGAGGTTGACATGGTTCAATAACGGCGAGCGGTGGTATTTACTTTTGTCGGGTCGAGACCATATCCCACTCCATCATCGCCCACAAAGGTGGGAGCGACGGTCAATATTATGGTGTCAACGACAGGGCTGGCATCGGCGAAATGAGCGGCGAAAAACGAGGCAATGATGCGGGCGCCGCCTTCGACCATCAGAGAACGAACGCCTCGTTCATAGAGTGTTCTGAGCAGGGTAGGAATCGGGATCCTCCGCTCAATTTGATCAACTTTTTGACCTTCCTCAGTTTAGTGGGTATCCAGAATGTTTTCCCGCACGAACCTGGATCGACGGCGGGGAGAGTGATGATGGTAGCACCCGCGATTTCGAGTGCCTCCCTGCGGCGTTGCCACTCCGACACCCGATCTGCGTCCGCGTCGTGCTTCGGCAATACAGCACAAACGACCCAGGGCCGCCTGCCGCGGCCAGCATTGTAATTTGCTAATAGTTTGCAGGTTGGTGGCAGTCTGAGATCGGAGTCAAGAACGATCGGACGGGGTAGGTGGTAGGGCTCTGGGCGCGGGGGAAGGTGGCGTGCTGGACGGCTACTAGTCAGTATAAGCGTAGAGTGAAGGCGTGTTCAGGCGTGCGCACTGTTGAGCTGAGGGTCATCGTTGAGGGCGGTGCCGATGCCAATAAGAATGGCGTCGTGCATGGTGCGCATCCTGGACTCGAGTGAGCAGGGAGAGCGTGCAGGCAGGCTCGATGCGGGGAGTACCAGTGTGTCATGATCATGGACTGCGTGCCGCTGAGGATGAGCTGCTTGCCGGCAATTCCTGCAATTTTAGCATCGAGTGACTGCGCAAAAGTGAGAGTGACCCGGACGGTGTCGTGCTGGGCGCGGTCTGCGAGGGTGTCGACGAGGAAAGCGGGAGGAGTGGACATGGTTCTGTGTATGGCGCTATTTGGTCGAAGGGTCGGTGTGTGACCTTGTGACCGGCGAGGATCTTGTATGGCGCTCGTCGACTCGGGCAGCGAGTCGCTGCTCTTCGCCCTCGCCCGACGCCGTTCCTCCCGCAAGCTCAAAAAGTCACAGATATTTCCCTCTGAGCCACCCGTCCTCCCACCGCTCTCTTTCATTCCCGACGACCCTACCTTTCTCCCCTCCCCCACCTCCGACGACTCCGCCTCCCCACTCCTCCGACTCCCGAGCGTCCTCAAGAAGCCTGCCCCGCCCCCGTCCGCACAGCAGCACACGTCCCCAAAAAGCTTGTCAAGAAGCGGCCATCCCAGCAGGCCCTCCGGTCCAGCTACACTCCGCTCGACCTCACCTCCTCGCTTCCGCCCTCGTACACCTCTCCTGCCCCACTTTCCAACCCCACGCTTGCCAGCCCCGATGCTGTACCCCCACAGCGATCTAAATCTCTCATGATCCTGCCGCGTTTCGGCCTTCGCGGACGACGGTCGCGCCCTCACACCCAGTCCGTTGGCAAGGAGCCTGATCACCCCCCGCCGTCTTCCTGGAGGAGATACACTGCCAGCGAGTCGGGACACGAGCCCTATTCTCGTGCCAGCAGCCAGTCCTTTGATGAGCAACCCCTGCATGCCTTGGTCGAATCTCCGCAGCCCATCGAACTTGTTTCGGTCAGTCTCTCTTTCCTTGCTCATCTACTGCCATCCCTCTTATCGATTTTTTGCTTTTTATTTTTTTCTCTCTTCATTCTATTCAACAGCGCTCCTCGCGCTCCCACTCTCACTACTTCTATCTCTCGGACTCCGTTGCCCAAGATTCCTCGCTTGCCCACTCCAGTGCCCTGACAGATAGACTCTTGCCCCCTATTCCTATCAAACGCGCCAAGTTTACTCTGGAGCCTGATCAGTCAAGTAGCCCGTCTCCCACTTCATCTAAGCCCACACGACCGCCGCTCATCCGCAGAGACGCCAACTTTTCGAGGCAAAGACGATGGACCCTGGCGATGGCCATGACCGATGAAGGCATAACCGACGAAGTGCTCGTCGAAGAACTCGAAAGAATATGCATGATCAGGCGTCTAAGTGCCGGAGACGAACAAGGAGAATTGAGCATCGATGACGTCGGCTGGGATATATGGGACGCAGGATATCCCAGGAACCCAGAAGCATCTGACGGCAGCTTCCAGACCTCTGGTCCTGCAAAAGCTTATCATGTTTCCGAGGACAACAACGTCAAGATTCCATACACCCCTTCTCTCCCTTCCTTTCCGACGGTCCAATTTCCACATCGAGCCCCCAATCTCCGCAGCACTACGACGCCAGTGACGTCCTGGCGCATCGCCCAACGAGCTCTCCTCACGTGTCGTGAGCTTGTCCGTACAGAACGTCATTATTTGGCGTCGTTGCGGTTACTGCTTGCTAGCGACACGTCTATGCCGCCTCCTCCGGGTATGCTGCGTCTCGCTGAAAGTATTGCGCATGTTAGCCATACCCTTCTCACGCGGATGGAAGAAGATCCGAGCGCATGGGGTGTTGCAGCTGCCTTTGTCGCCTGGGAAGACTCTATAGAGTCGGCGTACACAAGCTGGTGCGCTGCAGTCGGCGAATGGTTCGTGAACAAGCAGAATGACTCTGCAGAGGACAGGCAGGACAAGGAAACCAAGGAAGGGAGCGCTTTAGATGGGACCTTGAGCCCAATGAAGAGGACGATGAGCACTTGGCGGAAGAGCATGCCGTCCATAGCCAGTCTGGGCGTTGCGGTCAGCATTGCGCCTCCGACGAGCTTCCAAATGCCGTCGAGTGGCCTCTCTCTGAGCCGCAAGCGCGAAAAGGAGAAGGAACTGACAGACCGTCGATCCCTCACCGCTCCTTCGACGCCGACAGGAGCGAAAAAACCTTTCGTGAGAGATCTGGCCATTCTCCCGACGCAGCGAATTACAAGATATGTGCTCTTGTACCGAGGTATGTTTTGCTATTCGGTCACCGAAAATGCGTCACTGACAGCTCGTTTTCGGTAGACTTATTGGCTCACACCCCATCCACGTCGCCTTCACGCGCCTTGGTAGAACGCGCCGTCGAAGCTGCCCGCAGGATCGCGCAGAAGTGCGACAGCGTTCAAGGAAATATTGCATTCTCTAGAGGCTTGAGCTGACATTATAAGCAATAGGAACAAAAATCTTTCATTTCAGCTGCATCTTTCTCAAGACACATTCTTTTTCTTTCTGTCTGCATTCATTCTCTCTCGACAGACGTCCTCCAACAAGCGCTTGCCGAACGCGGCACGCCTTACGACATGGTGACGTCACTTCATCATTAACTATCTGTAATGTATCGGTTATTGTACATGACGTAGACTAGACGGGATAGATCAAATTGTTTTATCGCTCTACACTTAGGCTCGCTTCGTTGCTTATGTCAGAACGAGTCACCTGATAGCTCTGCGATTCGAAAATGTTTTATCAAGCAGCATTCTTACCTCCCAGAGGGCTTCCATCCTTGATCACAGCATCTTCAGAGGACGCATCCCCTCCAATTCCGGGTGTTTCAAGGAACCAAACCCGAAAACGAACATTGTCACTGAGAGTTCGCGATGACTACGGAGGCGAAAGCGTCTGGCAATGGCTTGAACGGACAGCACAAAGTGCTCGTTCCAATCGACCCGGAAGAAATCGAAGACGGGGAGGAGGATGGCGTCGTAGAGGAACACCCAGCTTCAGGTCTGCGTTTTGTCTCGTCATGGAGGTTCGATGTGTTCAACGTCATCCATCGGTTTGGATATTGACAGGCGAAGGAAAGAAGAAGAAGAAGAAAAAGAAGTCCAAGAAAAAGAAAGCCGAGCAGAGCGATCCGCCTCGCATCGGTCTTTCGAAGCTCTTCCCTGACGGTGTCTATCCAGAAGGAGAAATCCAAGAATACAAGGACGAGTGAGCCCTTTTTTTTTTTTTCCATGCTCTTCGTTTCGTGTAACATTTCATCCTTTTCAGCAACACATGGCGAACGACATCGGAAGAAAAACGGTACATCGAAAGGACGATAAACGAAGATCCTGAAGCGACGTATCAAAACATCCGACATGCTGCAGAGGTGCATCGACAAGTGCGCAAGCATGCAAGAAAATTCATTCGACCCGGAATGTCCATGACAGAGATTGCGGAGAACATTGAAGACGGCACACGAGCACTCGTCGAAGAGAGTGGGCTTGAGTCGGGGATCGGCTTCCCCACTGGCTTGAGCTTGAATAACTGTGCCGCTCATTACACTCCGAATGCTGGTGACACTACAGGTATTCGTTTGCTGTCGTAACGCGCCGTGTCGTCGTGCTAATTTTGGTCTAGTCTTGCAACAGGGTGATGTCCTGAAAGTGGACTTTGGCGTGCACGTCAAAGGGCGGATATTGGACTCTGCGTTCACTTTGACGTTTGATCCCACTTACGATAAACTTGTCGAGGCCGTCAAGGCTGCCACTGAGACGGGGGTGAGGGTAAGCGACATCAAGCTTTTGGTGCCCTTTTCGTTCTTTATGCTATGTTTCAGGAAGCTGGTATCGACGTTCGTCTAGGAGAGCTGGGCGGTCTCATCCAAGAAACGATGGAGTCTTACGAAGTCGAGGTCGGAGGCAAAGTATATCCAGGTGGGCATTCCAACCTACACGCCCTTGATTTCTCTCATCAAACGATTTCTACAGTCAAGCCCATCGAGAACCTCAGCGGGCACTCCATTGCGCCGTACCAAATTCACGCTGGAAAGTCGGTGCTATTGGTAAAGAATGATGACCAGACAAAAATGGAAGAAGGAGAATACTTTGCCATTGAAACATTCGGCTCAACCGGCCGAGGAAGGATCGTCGAAAGTGTAAGGTCGCCGTCTAGGAGTGTTTCAGCCAATTCACACATCCACTTTAGGGCGATTGCTCGCACTACGCTAAAATAGTGAACGCGCCCCATGTCCCGCTGAGGTGGGTGTGCGGAGACAACAAATTTGTAAATGCGCAAACTGACCGGCTGGCTAGACTGACCTCCGCCAAAACTTTACTCAAGAGCATTACAAAAAACTTTGGCACGTTGCCATTCTGTCGCAGGTATCTTGATCGGGTTGGAGAGAGTAAATATTTGCTTGCTGTGCGTATTCTGCCTTCTAGCCCGTGTGCGGGATCTGTCTCATTTAGTTTTCGGCACAAGTTGAATCACTTGGTCGCACAAGGGATCGTGCAGGACTACCCACCACTGTGTGATCAGCGCGGATCGATGACGGCGCAGTTTGTGAGTCGCTTGGAAGTAGTTTGTGTTACCCAACTGATGATCCACTGTACAGGAGCATACGATCCTCCTTCGACCGACAGTGAAGGAAGTGGTGAGCCACGGAGACGATTACTAAGTATGACAATGGGTCAATACATTTTGGTGGTTTGCATCTGAGACACGATCTGAATCCTCGGATCAAGTTAGTCACGTGTAAGAGACGGGCCGAATGTTCCTCAACGAGCCCTCGTTTCTGACCTTTTTGACGCGATGCCTTGTCTCTTTCCTTCACCACGATGCCTTCCATCTTCCATCGCGCGTCGTCCCTTCCCGAGTCTCTAGCCGACTTCCATCCCAGCAATATAAAGTCCTTGCTCTATTATACCACTCCAGGCATCACTCCCCCGTCTGCTCGCGTCGATCCCAAACTCAAAATCCAGCCACGGCGCCCGCTCAGAATATGGGACGTCTGGAAGTACGGCTTCCTCGTCGTTTCCAAAGGTATCATCACTTTCTTGGACTATTCATTGTTCATCTTACCACGATCAAAGCAACCGAGGTCACTGGCGAGGTCCTATCCCATCATGTGTGGGGCCCCCGCAAAAAATCCTGGGGTATTGAGATGACGATCGTGTCGAGCATCATGCGTGGCGCCGGTCGTCACAGTTCTCTGGTCGATATTGTGAGCTTCGCAAGACGGTCCTCTGACCCCTGACCCCTGACGTGACGTTCGCCCCAGACGACCATCCGCAAATTGATGAGCATCGGCGGCCTGGTCCCTCTGCCGTCCGATGCATTAGTGACGCCTGTTACCTTTCGTGTTCGCAAGCGTCGCTTCGTGGTCTGCTCGCTGAATTTGATGCCGCGGAGGACGGCACTCGCGAACTCTCTGGTGAATGGGTCGTCGGCAAACAGACCTGGCAAAAGTTGCAGAAAGAATGGAAAGAAACGCGTAATCGGCCACCGATTTTGAGAAGGGGAGTCTATCCCCTGGTCCGACGCGAAAGGAGCAAGTCATACTTTACATTCATGGAGGCAAGTTCATCGGCTCGCGTTTCACCGGCAAAACATCTCAATGATGTTCAACTCAGGTGCTTATTACCTTTCAAGTGCTGCTGCACAACGAATGCTCTCGATACCACTGTCAAAATACACGGATGCTCGCGTGTTTGGTGCGCCGTTTGGCAACGATGGGTCTTGTAAAGATGTCTTATGCGTCCTTCTTCTCAGCCCTCGATTATCGTCTGGCGCCGGAAACACGATTTCCTGGGCCCCTGCATGACGTCGTCAGTGGCTATATGCGGCTGATAGACGACTTGCAGATACCCCCTGAAAACGTTATTCTATGCGGCGACAGTGCTGGCGGTGCTCTATGTCTGGCTTTGTTAATGTATCTTAGGGACAACGGGTACAGCATGCCAGCTGGTGCTATTCTGGTGTCTCCCTGGGTCGGTGAGTCGTGTTACATCAATAGAAGGCACGTTGTGTGCATCTCATCATCCACCAAAGACCTCACAATGAGCTGCGAGTCATGGGAGTCAAATGCGATGTTCGACGTCGTTCCTTTCCCATCGCCAGACAATCACATGAACCCAATAGCTCTTTACCTTGGCGAACGCATGGAGGAGTACCTTACGCATCCCTATGCGAGCCCTCTCTTTGGAGAATTCGACGGCCTTTCGCCATTGTTGATCCAGGTTGGGGACGCCGAGGTTCTGCGCGACGAGATTACTCTCTTGGCCCACAAAGCCTCCCTAGCCGGCGTTGAAGTTCGTCATGAACTCTATGAGGATGCTGTAAGTCATTCCTAGGCTCTTTTGCAGCGCATATACTGGATGGATCGTACAGATACATGTATTTCAAGCATATCCCTTTTTATCTGCGACCCGGAGGGCTTTCATTTCCATGCGCGATTTCGTTCGCAACACATTGCCGCAGATCAGAATCAGCTCCCCGAAACCTCTCAATTATGATGCGCAATTCGGACTCGAGCAAGAAATCGAAAACGAGAATGCCACAGTCGTCAGTGGCGACGGCATACAGACCAAGTTTGGCATGCACGGCGTCAAGACGGAATTGGGCGCCTCTGAATCTTCTGACTCTGGTGTCAGCGATGACGAGAGACCTAGAAACAGGAGACTTTACTCTAGCTGGGGTCGCTCGCGCAGATGGTCTCTTTTCCCTACTCCTCCATCATCGGATGAGGAAGATGAGTACAGCACAGAGAGGGAATCCAAATGTCTCACACCAAAAGAGGAATATCCGTCTCCGTCAACACCTGAAGAAGACAGCGAGAACCAGACTGGACTCCGGCGAACGCGCTCCGCTGTATCTTTGATTGTGCCGATGGCTTCTTCTAGACCGACCCATCGCCAATCCTTCGGATTCGGAACTCGTCGTCCAAGCCCGGGCCATATCCGTCTTCCAAGGTTTACAATGTCTAAAATGCACACGCCGCCGCCGTCTCCCGCGCTGCGTCGTGCGGCCAATATCAGTCATCCTAATATTGCGACGCTGGTGGAAAATTGGTCGAGTTCTGGTCCTGCGAACGAGACTCTACTGTACAAGCCGAAGCCAGCCTCCTGACGTTCAACTGTTCGGATCCACTTTCAGGTAGCCTCCGTCTTGTTGCGGTAGCGCACAAATTCATTTCATGTAGCATACCATTTCATCGTCATTGTCGATTGTATCGTTAGCAGTCCTGTACTGTGCTCATAACGTTCTTGGTACACCCAGCCCTAATAATAATTTATGTAAATAGTCGCATGTACAAAAGGAAGTTGATTGTCCGCTGGATTTAATTCTGCAATCTGTTGTGCGAGTTCCTTGGGTTTTGAATCGATCTCGATGCTAGTCCTTTGCTATATATTTCCAGTTCTTCTATGACATTCATAGCGCGTTGCGTTCCCAATTTCCATACAGGAAACCTTCATACAGCATGGTAGTGCCTAACCACGAGATGAAGATGGTAAACACGAGCATGATTGGGTTGATCCATGAGTGAGGGAGCCAGGAGGTGCCAACGACGATGGCAAGGAGGATCAGCAGACATAGACCGAAGATCAGCAGCTCCTTCCTAGAGCGCTGTAGCGAAAAGCGATAACAAGCCGTCAACGCTTGTATAACGGTAGATACTGAAGAACTCTCGAGCTCTGGTGGGACGACCTCTGGAGGAGGTGAGGGCGAAGTGCCAGTTTGTATTTCCAGCGTCGCTTCCAGGCCGAAATGATCCGAATAGGAAAAGCTGCAACCTGGCACTTGCTCGGTCATCACCACTTTGCATTCGGCGGCCCGAAGGACTGGCATGTCGCGTTCCGGGTACGGTGGAACGGGCTGACGGTAAAAGATGTAGTCGAGACGTTTTCCCCAAGATTGGCGTGCGGTGGAATCGAGGGGCTTCCCGGCAGAATACGTGTTCAATGGAGAATCCGCAGTGACACCAAAGTTAACAACAGCCTCGAAAGGCGTAGAAGGCGTGGAAGGAGACGGAGGTTCTGGGTGGGTGACCACCCACGAGTCCGATAACGCCGCATAGTCACAGATGACAGTCATCGGTAACGTAGAGGGTATGCTATTGAAGTCCCCCGCCTGTACAAGCACAAGGGGAAGTCATGAAAAAAAAATAAATCAGAATCGATGATAAGAAGCGGAGACAATAGCATAACGCGTACGGCAATAACGTAGCGACCCAGTTCCGCAGCTTGTCGAACCAATTTAGCAAGCTCCCATGCGTTCACCAGGCGGTGAGCTCTGTTGTATTCAGGGCCGTCTTCACCGCCCTTGGCAAATAACTAGGCAGTGCGGAAAATATGAACATAAAGCCTCTCAAAACATACTGTGCGACGTACGTGCGTGTTGAATATCTGGACTTGCCCCAGGACCGGATGGAGTACGACTATACTTGCGGCTGCTTTGCCCACGAACCAATCACCAGCAATGACATCCAGGGGTGCGCCGTTGAGAGAGTACGGATGGACATGGGTGGACACGATGGGGAAACGTGAGAACAGTGCGAGGCCTGCACCGAGGGCTCCACTGTAAAGACGAAGGGTTGAAACAAAAAACAAAGTCATGATGCATGTCTCAACGGGACGCTCGGATGCAGGTTACCTGTAGAAAAACTTGGAGTAAGGCAACCTCTTGGCAACTTGTGCTTGGACATGCTCATAGTCTGCAAAGACCCAGATTTCTTGCAAAGCGACGACATCGTGATTCGCATTGGTGATTGCATTCGCAATGGCCCGTATACGTTCGAGCCTGTTCTTGGAGACGTATTTGAGGCCCCTAATGGGGTAAAGTCATGAGAAGAGTAATAAAGTACGATATGAGAGGAAACAAACAAACCAGCAATTGAGAGACAGGACACGAATCTGGGACTCGGCCATTGTCTCTTGCGCCAGACGCCAGAGAGCAGGAGGCAGGATGCACTGGTGGTCACGTGTACTGCAGTGCAAATCCAAGTAGAACCCGTGCTCGTTTGGCACCCAACCACCATCATGACCACCGCGCCAGTTCTCCTCACATCCAGCGAGTTCGTTGTCCTTTCCATCACCTAAGCTCCGTCCGGCTCAACACACGTTCCCAGCATCGAGATCGCCACCCGCGCAGCTGACCATTTTACGCGCCTTTACTACACCACGTACGACTCGAAAACGCGTCTCAATGACCTACCGCAGTTCTATCGCCCTTCCTCGTCGCTGACATGGAACGGAAAGCCCCTTCAAGGCACGGAGGGCGTGAAGCGGCTTATCGAGAAAATGCCCATGACAAAGCATGAAATACAGTCGTTCGACTGTCATCCCATCCCAGGTATACATGTCGAGCTTCATATGTTCTTTGCTTGCGTTTCTGATGATCTATCTGTTGAAACAGGCACGCAACCGCCCTCGTTATTAATTACAGTCTCGGGAAATGTGACACACGGGCGTGGTCCTGCGGGTAATCCGCCCAGCACGCCGCAAAGAAATCCAGAGGGTCACCCGCGCGTCTTTTCTCAAACATTCATGCTAGTTCCCGACCCAGAAGCTCCCCCTACAAAGCCTGGCGAAGTGGCGAAGTATTACATTAGTGCGGATGCGATGAGATTCGTTGGATGACTGTTTTCCTTTTCTTTGTGTGAGCACCAATGATCCTATATTTACTCTTCTGGTCTTATACGTATAGGCTTTCTTTTCGTCCAGTGAGATGTAGATTTTCGTAATGATGTGTTACCCAATCCAAATACAGATATGACCCGATTACATCGCGAGTTAATGTTTATACGAACATCTAAAGTATGCAAAGTATGTAAAGATACAACATGACAACGGACCGAATTGCATTCAACCAAATGTTTGACTCTGAAGATGAGATATCAGTATGAAGTTTTGAATTCACAAGACGCCGCAGCATGCTCACCGATCGTGCACTCCGTTTAACTTTGGATAACCGCCATTCATCTGCTTTCTCGTATTTGTTATAGAGCGGTTCAATCTTCTCTTGCCGTTTGCGTTTGCTGATCTTGTTCGCATCTGCGACTTTGAAGAACTGAGGCGCTACCTCTACCAGCCATTTAGGTTCAATGGCCGTCACGTTATGGCAGTATTCGCGTGTCGTGAGGACAAGTTCGTGGTAGATCAGCCACTCCGGATTCCTGTTGAAGAGGGCCGAGGACGGATGGATATAAACTGGCGTGCCTTCCACTAATGTCTTGTAGCCCTCCTGGGGATCTTTCTTCGCCGCGTTTCGGAAGAAACCAGAACAAATAGCCTTTCGTACTCGATTGTAGTCCCTGCCGGAGGAGATGATATCATGCTTATATCTGGTGATAAAGGGGATAAGTGAACTATCTATGGGCATATTTACTGTATAGCACGTACCGATCCATAATTCCAAGCAATTGCTTCCTAACATCCTGGGCGCGTCTCATGCTCCTTGCTTGGATAAAGTTTTCGTAACACCAGGGGTTTGAGAAATTGGCATTCTTCCAACCATTGTACACAGTAAGGAGCGTAAGATGATCTCCTTCAGGTTGATGGAATTTAGCTTTCTTTGAATCTGCTTGCCCCTGCTTTTCTTTCGGTCGATAGAATACACTCTGCACCGATAACATCGCCACGATCGAGAGAATCTCTTCGGAGCAACCAAGCTCTACTGATGCGATAAGCATTTTGGCCAGTGGTGGCTCCATTGGGAAGTCCGCCATTTTACGACCTAGTCTGGTCAATAGACCTTCATCGTCGAGGGCGGAAAGAGCGTATAGTGACTCGAGAGCCGTCAGCATGGTCTGTGCTGGGGGTGGGTCCATGAAGTCGAAGCTCAAAAGGTCATTGATACCCATGGCCTTCAACTGCAAAATGGTCGCTGCCAAATTGGTACGTTGGATGTCGGGGATGGAGTTCGGCAACATTTCATTACGGTATGCAGCTTCCGTGTAGAGACGATAGCATTTTCCCGGACCAGTACGTCCAGCACGACCTGCACGTTGCCTTGCCTGAGCTTGAGAGATGGGCATGACAACAAGCGAGTCCATTCCGAGCCTGGGGTCATATGCATTTTGCTTCGCGAAACCAGGGTCAATAACATAATAAATGCCAGGGATTGTTAGACTGGTCTCCGCAACGTTGGTGGCAATGACGACCTTGCGAGCGCCGGGAGGTGTTGGTTCGAAGACACGGGACTGCACTTCTGAAGGAAGAGCGGAGTAGATGGGAAGGATGATAAGCTCCGGAACCTTAGGTCCCAGAGCTTTCATGCGCTCGAAAAGGATTTCGCACGCAGTGTCGATCTCTTCCTGACCTGTCAGAAAAAGAAGAACATCACCAGGAGGCTCAGATAGATGGATTTGCATAACGGTTATGAGGGAAGCATCCAAATAGTCGGACTCTGGTTCCTTCGTGTAAAGGATTTCAACGGGGTATGTTCGGCCGGGGATGGTGAATATAGGACAGCCGAAAAAGTACTTGGAAAATTTTTCAGCATCAAGGGTAGCAGATGTAACGATGAGCTTGAGATCCGGGCGACGTTTAACAGCCTCTAAAATAGACAATCAACAGATGAGTAAACCAACGGTGGAACAGATACGTACTCTTCATCAAGCCGAACAAAACGTCAGTAGCAATTGTGCGTTCGTGAGCTTCATCCAACATGATGACGGAATATGAACTGCAAAGAGGGTCGATCAAGCACTCTCGTTGCAGCATACCGTCCGTCATGTACTTGATCCGTGTTTCCGGACTTGTACAATCCTCGAAACGGATAGTATACCCGACTTCTTGACCCAAACGGCATCCAACTCCTCTGAGACGCGCTTCGCTACGGACATTGCTGCAACACGACGTGGTTGAGTACATCCGATACGCCCTCGCTCAGTGTAACCAGACTCCGCCATGTATTGTACCATTTGGGTGGTTTTCCCCGAGCCTGTATCGCCGACGACGATCAAGACTTGATGCTAGATGATATGTAGGCAACGCTTCCCCCAAGAGTTGAAAAAAAAAACTTACCTCTTCGATTGCCTTCAGCAATGGTTCCCGAAGCTTGTATATAGGCAGACTTCTCCGTTGCTCTTGTATGCTCAAGTTGGTAATTTCACCGTACGTGGTCGCCTTGTTGAAACTTTCTTCTTTCCATTTCGGAACTTCGCCAGCCCTCTGACCTTTCAAATTACCGCGCAAGTCCTGAGCGAAGACCTTTTCGGCGTCTTTCGCCATAGGATCGAGCCAGGGCTGACTGAAATCGCGAGCTTCGGAATCCGCTCTTTCGTTGGCCTCTTGTTGTCGCAGCTCGCGACGTTCCTTGGCAAGTGATGCACCAGCGAGGGCAGCACGATTCAAAGAGCCATCAGGAGCTTTTACGACTTTTACAGGGCTCAGGTCCAGTGTACGTTTCGTCTGGCCCACTAAGAATGGAGGTTCCTCTTCACGAATCTCCACATCGAGTTCTTCTTCCACCTCAGCTTGGACCATGGGATTGTGAATGTCCTCGTCGAGGTCCGGATAATCGGATGGGTCGAGAGCACCTGATGATATGAGTTGCTTGATCTCCCATCGTTCAGGAGAAGTGAGCCTTTTAGCCGATCTAACGGGAGCATGGTCCTTGAAATTAAGAGGCAGTGTATTGGGACCCGAGGCACGCGACGCCCGTATCCGCTCCTCTTCAAGTTCGGCTTCCGACTTTATGCGGAGATGGGGTGTGAGGTCGCGACCCGTTGCTTGATCGACATCCTTCATGGACAAGCTGATACGACCAGCGGCTACACTCATGACCTTCACCTTTACCTGTTGGCCCTTGCTCAGGAGGTCCGCAGCAGAGTTTACACGCGTGCCAGTCTGAATGTTCGAAACGTGTACCATGCCTGCAAAACTTGATAAGGATGGTGGCAAAAACATGTGCATGAGAAACAGCGTACCTTCTACCCTCCCTGCGACTCCTTCAAGTGTCACAAAGGCACCAAACTCCTTCAAGCCTGATATCCTCCCGTTGTAAATCTTAAAGAGGACTGGTTTATCATCTAGGACTGGCCGTACTCTCCCACTGCGGTCCGAGCGATTATTGTCATAATGCCTCCCTCTAGAAGGACTTGGACTCCTTCTCCTTGGAGAGGGTGAGGGTGAACGACCATGCCGTTGCCGCTTTGAAAGAGGTTCTCGTTCGCCTTCCGTAGGACGAGGTCTGGTTTTCTTTCCGGAAACGAGGTCACCCAGCTCCTGCAGGAATACGTCATCGGGAATGGGAGCAGGCACTTCCTTGTTTTGAATGGCTAGCCCAGGGAACATCCGCTTTTTCCTTTCCTGTTCGCTGATAGTTTCATCCTCTACCACCTTCGCCTTTCCGACTACTTTATCCGAACTCCTCGTCTTGTACTTCGGATGCATGCTGAGAATAAGACGATCCACGTTTTCGACGAAAGAATCTGGGAAATCTGCTCCAGCCTCCCTCAGCTTTGCCTTGAAGGCAGGAAGACTCTTGTTTGACTGGTCATGCAGAGCAATGATGAATTCGGCAAGAGTTTTTTCATTAACCCCCGTGTGATTGAGGATCTCCTGGTGTATTTTGGCGACGAGGGAGAGGAACTCGAGGTTGTAGAGGTCGTCTGCCATGATGATGGTGAGGGTAAATGCCTGAGTGCGCGAATTCAACACTGCATTTCGTAGAGCCAATTTGCTTAGTAATCAGATTCTTGGGCCAAATTACGACAAACTTGTATGCACCGACTCTCGAGCTCTGCCTGTGAATGAAGAAAGGTATCATCAAGTCGGGCAATACTGGAAACTCGGCCAAGTCGTCAAAAAGCCCTCCTCCTCCTCCTGCTGAAGCAGAGAAGCCTCTGTTTCCGCCTGGTTTTAAATATCCCTTGAGCTTGCTTCACGAAAGGTATCGCTCTGGCCCGCTTTCACATTTCGGGAACTTAAATTCATATGTCGAGTCTTCTGCACAAGATGTCAAAAAGCGGGATGGGAAAAGCCTTCCGTCGAGACGGTGCTTTTTTTTTCAGGATTGTCACTCCATTTCTATCACGCTGATCGGCAACATCATAGCCCAAGCATTCCGCTGGCTATTCTTTCGTCGTCCACTTGACGAGGATCAATAAGAAAACCTCCGAGAGGGAAACAGTCCGTTTGCAACCTAAGCCCTTGTATTTTTGCCCTTCCGCACTGGAAGCCCGTCACTGGGGAGCGACATATGCGTTGTACAGAGTCGTTGCGCCTTCCCTCTTTTGCATCGTGCAAGTCATCATATGGCACCCAGTTCTGCAATAGCATCCAACTGAACCGCGTGCTCCCTCCCGGTCCCCGCGAGTACTGGAACACACTAGCCTCTGAACACAAAAATGCACTGGCCCATCTGCAATGGTTATATGCTGCTGATCCATTTGCAGCGCAAGAGGCAGAATACCAACGACGGAAGGCAACGACCGAGAGTATCGAGAAACGATCCGAGTCACGCAATCAAGGCCGTCCTTCTCTCGCCCAGATGAAGCCTTCGCTAACGGAGGTCAAAATGTCCTCGAAAATCAGAGAAATCGTGGACGACGCCATTAAAAAGGTCTGAGACATGCATTATGCACGATCTAGTTAATCATACCTCTTATTAGGGAATTTCCATGTTTCCTGAGGCAGCAGTTTCCCATATGGAGTCAGGACTATTGGAAGAGGAAGCGTCGGATATTCGCACACAGTTGGTGCGTTTAGGATTCAAGCTGGCGCAAGCTACGAAGGCCACTGAGTTCTTTCAAACGCCTTCCGCGCTTGCCGGGCATCTATTGCACACATCATCGATTTTGGAGGCGATGATCGAGTATCTTGTCCTTCATATCCCGGAATGCGACCTTCCTGAGAGGTTTATGCCGTCCAATGCTTCGTCCGAACCGTTCATAAGATCTGCCCATACGGGAAAGGAGGACCTGAAAAGGCGATGGCTGGAAGATAAGGCGGTAAATCAGGGAGGATGGCCTCGACAGCTTGTTCAGAGCTGCTTGGAGAGTCTAGGAGATGACCATCTCAACGTGCTTATAGCGACGCTCTGCACAAAGCTCATCGACGAAAACACGAGTCGACAAACAACCAATCAGGAACCTTACACAATCAACAACGACGAAGCCGAGGCACTCGGCGCTCACTTCACTGACCAGGACGAACTCGTCATGCCGCTCTTTAGCGCCCCGATACGACTCCATATCCTTATTGGAAATACCTACCCTCGACCCAACTATGCTCCGATGTTGATATCCTCAGCATCCGTTCCGCCTTACGTTCGGCTTCACCTCTTGTCACGACTTCTCGTGTCTGTTCAGGATGAGGCTTTTGTCCAACCTGGTGAAGGATTCTTCATGGCAGCAATGAGGATACTTGAAGAAGAATGGGCTGAGATTGAAGCTCACGGTCCTCCGGATATCTCCACGATTATGCAGCACTTATACCCTACTTCTGGTCCCCCGACTAATCAACAGACACTGCAATTGCGTCGCAGGGATGTTTCATACGCACGTTCAAAACAAAGACGTACAACGCCACAAGACGATCGCGACGACGTACAGATCAAGCGTGAATTTGATGATCTTTGTGACAATGCGAAGGTAGGTTATCATTTTTCAAAGCACGGATGAACTATGGACATCTCCACAGTACGTAGAGATCCTGTCATCGCGCAAGAGGCTTCCCGCTTTTGCTGTCAGGCAGCAATTCTTGAATTGCCTAGATTCCAATCGCGTGATAATTGTCGTTGGTGAAACGGGTGGGATAATTCTTATGCTCGCTTGCAGAAGCTTCTGACTTTAGAAAGGTTCTGGCAAGACTACGCAGCGTAAATGTGATTATTCAAAGACGACAGCTCTGTTAACAGTTATCTTTTTTTTTCCCAGTTCCGCAATTTGTCCTCGACTCCTTGATTTCTGCAGGTCTAGGATCAAAAGCGTCGATCGTTGTTACACAACCTCGAAGATTGTCCGCTATCTCTGTCGCAGCCCGAGTTTCCGCAGAGCGGTTGGACGACGGCTCCGTGGGGTATGCCATTCGCGGCGAGTCTAAAGTACACAAGAAGACAAAGCTGCTTTTCTGCACGACTGGTGTCGTTCTTCGAAGACTGAGCGCTGGAGATGGACTCAGAGACGTATCTCATGTCATCGTCGATGAGGTAGTCTATGCATCCTCTCTTCGGGGTAAAATCTCACAATGATTTTCGCTAGGTCCACGAACGGTCCGTTGACGGTGACTTGTTGTTACTCGAGCTCAAGGACTTGCTTCTTCAACGTCCGACTTTGAAGGTCATACTAATGTCAGCTACGATTAATCATGAAGTTTTTATCAAGTACTTCGATGACGCGCCATTTCTATCCATACCTGGAGCGACATACCCCGTCAAGGATCAGTATGTTTCTGATGATGTTTGGAAGCTACGTTGTGCCAACGCCTGCCAGTTACCTAGAAGATGTGCTCCCTCTCGTGTCTTATAGACCGTCGCAGTCCAAATCTCGATCAGATAAGAACGAAGCAAGCAGCAAATTCCGAGAGTTGTATCAAGCTCAAGGTTTGGAAGATCCAACGATCAACGCTCTGCAAACACTATCGCAGTCAGATCGCGTGGACCACCAGGTAATCAGCATGTCCTCCCTCTTTGGTACACGCTAACTCTTCGTAGCTTATTGCAGCTATCACCGAATACATAATTTCTTCCCGAACAGCTCGTGGAGGCATTCTCATATTCTTGCCTGGTGTGCAAGAAATACGACAGTGCATAGAGGCACTACGTAAGACTAGCACAGCGTCCTCGATGAGCATTTTCCCACTGCACGCCAATCTATCAAATGACGAACAACGACGGGTGTTTTCCAAGACCAAGGACTGGAAAGTGATTGTTGCCACCAATGTCGCAGAGGTGTGTTCACAAAAGCCTTTCGAAAGTCCGATGCATGATGTCAATGCCTTGTCTAGACGTCAATCACAATTGATGACGTTGTATACGTTATCGATTCTGGCAAAGTCAAAGAGACACGTTACAATACTGAAACCAATATTTCCCAATTAGTTGAAACGTTCGTCAGTCGAGCCGCTGCCAAACAGAGACGAGGCAGAGCAGGAAGAACTCGACCCGGAATTTGTTACAAGTTGTATACTCGAAGTCAGGAACAAGTGCTGGCAGCTTTCCCAGTGCCAGAGATGGCCCGCGTTCCATTGGAGAACGTGGTGCTTTCTGTCAAAGCGGTGCGGGAACAGGAAGACATTGCAGTATGCCTTCTTCCTTACTCCGTAATGCTCAAGGTCTGAACGAATGTCAACATCGCAGCTATTCCTAAGCCGTGCAATCGATCCTCCAAAGATGGAGGCTCTCGATAATGCTTTGCAGACCTTGACTCATGTCGGCGCCATAGATAATTCAGGAAAACTCACGTCCCTCGGTCGACACTTGGTTGGGACTTTTACTTTACCTGACGTATAGACCGCTGATGCATATGACAGGTCATGTTACCAATGGATCTTCGACTCGGGAAGGTAAAGCAAACAACTTGGTCAATTTCGTCCCCAAGTCCTGATGAACGCTTAGATGTTAATTCTTGGAACCATCTTTCAATGTCTCGACCCTATCGCTACCGTGGTCGCATCACTATCTGCTAAGCCATTATTCTATAGTCCCATGGATAAACGGGACGAGGCACTTCGGTCAGTCGCGACTCATCGTAATCCCACCAACTACATCGTTGATACCTTTTTAGTGCTAGAAAGCGATTTTCGTACGCCCAAAGTGATTTGTTAACCGACGTTAACGCATATGAAGAATGCGCTCGCTTGAGAATGGAGGGCAAGAGCCAGAAGGAAATTCTCACGTTTTGTGAGGAGGTCAGTAAACGTCTAGCTGCTTTCCCGGACTGCATTAAAACCTCCCTGCTAGAATTTCATCTCGCCGACGACCGTGCGTGAGATTACCGCGCTGCGTAACGAATTCATTTCGCTATTGGCCGACATTGGCTTCGTTCCTTTCAACTCCACGGCTTCCTCATCCCTCCTTAACGTCAACAGCGGTAACGTGAATCTGTTAAAAGGTATCATGCTGGGCGGCCTTTGGCCTCGATTGGCGCGTGTCAGGTTCCCCAACACCAAGTATGATAAAGTACAAGCCGGAACGGTCGCCCGAGAAAGCCAGGCACGGGAATTCAAGTTTTATGACCATTCCGGAAGAGTCTTCCTGCACCCTGCCAGCATTCTCTTCGACGAAACGTCGTGGAAGTCCTCTTTCATTGTGTACTTTCATAAGTATGAGTCAAAGAAAGTATATCTCAGAGACGCTTCTACGGTCAGTCTAGATTTCGCGAGGAGCATTTATGGTATGGTATGTGCTTATGTGCTAACAATGCCCATTCAGATCCCTTTGTATGGGCTCTTATTATTTGGCGGTCCGGTGTCGAACACCCATCGTGGTGGGCTCGCAGTGGGTAGCCTAGGAAGCTCGATCCCCTTTGCGGCCTCGCCACGTATAGGAGTCCTCGTCAATCAACTACGGTAACGAGGTCCCTGATCCTCTGATGCTGTGCTCATTCCCTCTTCTTGCAGTCGGCTGTTGGATGCTCAACTGGCCAATTGTATAGAAGGGACCATAGTGACAGATGACGCAGGAAACGTCGTCCTCAGAGCCATGATGGCGTTGCTCGAGAATGATGGGTTGACGGAGCTATGAACTCTCCGACGTGAAATAGGGGAAGCATGTGATTGACCATCTTCTTTTGTCCTGCTCCATTTTTCATTCGCTCTTTTGTAACTGGTAGATGTCTGACATGCTCGGCCTTGGAAACGTGTCTCAAAATCCGATTACTGCCGATCAGTGAAAGTGTTTTCGTGCTAGCAGACCTGTCCACAGGAGAAGTGAGAACAGGATTATTGAACTCATTGTGCGAAGCTTTACCGTCAGGCAAATGCGAATGGGTGGCAAATATAATTTCCATCAAGGGAAAAACCGTGCCTCAACATCCGCCACGCGATCAACGATCTCGACTCCCTTCTTGCTCATCTCGTCCCACTCCGTACCCGCATCAGAGACGCTCCTCACAGCCTCTCTGACAACCCACGTTTTATACCCGAGATCGACGGCATCGAGCGCCGTGCACTTGACGCAGAAATCGCCCGCCAAGCCGACGACGATCACATCCGTGATGTCCTTCTCCCGTAGAAGCGTATGCAGCTCCGTCGAGGTGATATTCCAGGGGTCGTGAAACGCAGAGTACGTCTCGATCGCAGGGTCCTTGCCCTTGAGCACCACGGCGTCCAGCGCTTGGTGGTCCAGCCCCATAATAAACTCGGATCCAGGTGACGAGGCAACGCAGTGGACGGGCCAGAGCACCTGCTCGATCCCTCTGTCCCTACCGTTCTCTCCTGGCGGGTGGATCATTATCTTGAAAAGACGGGTTTACCGTGGGCGGCGGCAAAGGAGATGTGATTGGCAGGGTGATAATCCTTCGTGCCAATTTTCATTACGAAGGGTAGCTTCAAGAGCTGATTGACAGCCTCTACGATTGAGGATGCACCAGGCACGGCAAGAGAGCCGTATACAAAGTCATATTGCACGTCGACGACGATGAGCGCCGGCCTGGTACCGTCTGACATTCTTATGGTCTTCTTGAAAGTGGATTCTAATAAATCCCCACATGACGTGTTGCTTTATGTAATCATTTAGGTACTGAGCCTGACGGAAAATAACGAAGAGCTGGTGCTGTTCAATAACTTATACTAAATCCACAATGGAGTATGAATACATCTGATCATAGCTTCCGTGCTGAAACATACTCTAGGACTCATCAATGATCCTGCCAGAGTTGGTGCAAGCAAGGCAAAACTCACTGATGATCGTAATTATAAGATGATAGCTTAGGAATGCAAGTTGGGCTATCTATGGAGCCAAGTACCACTCGCCGACCGGTGTTTAGGAGGGCTCTTCGGATGACCAGGGCCGAGATCAGTGTGAGCCTGGGTAAGGCTTTCCCCAAATTAGTCACTGGTTTCGTGTTTTCGTCGGCTTTGCGGTAAGGGCGCTGTAACGAGCTCCGCTTGCGCGGGGCAGGTGCGACTGGAGGTGCAGCGAAATAGGGTGCTTCATAGGCGAAGTCCGGGGAACAGGAACGGGCGCTGATGATCGTCGACATTTCTTGGACGAAAAGTACGAATGACACGACGACGCAACCGAATCTGTAGAATGAGATGGAGATGCAGTGGGAGTGGTCGTCTTGACACTGGAATGCCGACGGAAAGGCAAGCGGGCGGAGGTGGGTTTTACAGGCTGTCCGTTTGCTGTATGGACCATGTTTGACTGGTTATCCGGTTTGGCCGACAAAGCATCTGGTTCTGGACAGCAAGTCAGCATTGTCATGAGCAGTAGATGACGGCGTTTACGGACGCAAAGGACTGGCGGACGGTATCGTCTCCAGAGCGCCAGGCTTGTGCCGCGATTTTCCTGAGAATGGCCTCTTGATTCTCGAAAGGGAAGAAATTGATGAATGGCGGGATGAATCCGATTCCGCGATGGATTCTTCATACTTGTCAGCGCTGCTGCCATTGTTTGCCACCAGGGTGGACGAGGACGAAGGCGATGTCGATGACAGTTCATCACCACCAGCCGGCGGTCGCGCGGAGTCGAGAGGGGCCTGTATCAGAGAGCCATTTGCACCCTCGGTTTCAATGGGACGAGGGGAGTCCAGAAAGTAGACGCGCCGAGATCGCCGACTCAGCTCGTCATGGTAAGCTGGTGGGGAGACGACAGGCAGGGTGTGTCGTCTGTTCAGTGTCGTTGCAACATGTATGAGGCGCCGCGATGGAACAGAGCGACGTCGACCCTGTAATCTTTGCCGTCTCCGTGGAATTGAGACCACGGTAGGTTCTTTAGATGGCCAGATCCACCTGACCCATATGGCCAAAATGCTCTGTAAAACGACATGAATGGCCTGTTGACCGACAGTGGGTAGACACGCACCAATCCGAAGCCGACAGAGCCAAGGGCTCTTGCGGAGATGGTGACGAGCAGAGATCTGCGAGGATTCGTGATATGCGTCGGGTCATGAGGCATTTGAGCTGGAGAATTGGGGGAAGCGGTGCTGCAGAAGAAAAAGAAGCTGGGCATTGGAGTCGTTAAGGGTTCTTGAAGATATCATAAAGGGGAAAAAAGGTGTCTCCTGAGGAGGAGCGTCGAGGAGGCATTTGGACGGGATGGGATGATGGTTATTCTTATTTATTAATAACACGCCATTCGGATGAGACCACTTTTTTTCAAATTTCTATTATGACTAAGCATATATACATCACGTAATCAATCCATCGACACCCTACGAGACGGATCAACGCCGACAGCTTAACCGTCGATTCAGTCAGCTTGGATTTTATAAAGCTAATTCAAATCACTCACTAATAACTCCAATCACGCCCTCGGGCCAGTCATCGTTAATTGACTCGATACTGCATGTGTTTATCAGATAGCGTTCCGCTTGCTACACTAAAACGAGAACTTACTCCACGATCGCATTGTATCCGTTGTTCGTGGCCGTCGCATAATTAGGATCTTGTGCATTGAGGACCCTCTGGTGCGTGTTCTGGGCATAGTTCATGTACTGGCCCACGACGTTCGTCCACTGGTCAGTAAAGAAGACCTGGCCAACGTGCGAGATCGCTCCAGACATAGAAGACGAGGTGTGCACCATCAGGTTGATGTGGTTTGCCCCATCCGAAGTATATCCAGGAAAGATAGTCTGGAATTCAGCAACCCCGTTCGATCCCGAGGTAAAAGCGCCACGAAGGAAGGTGGTGCCATAGTTCCCCAGAGCGTTCGCTGCCTCAGCCATTAGCCGTGCTTCCAGAGTGCCAAGATAGCGGAAACCACAACTCACGAGACCACACTTCCACCATGACGTTCGGGATCGGCTGGCAAGTGGAGACATCCACAACCCCGATATCCAAAGTCAGGGCAACTCCGCTGCACAAATCTGTCAATTGTCTCACTCTCATACAGCCACCTAGGGGTCACTTACGCTTGGCCGTCGGTAACGTCTTGGCGTATGAGCTGATTTCATTCCGCTGTCACTAATGATGCAATTCAAATTGTGGGCAAACAAATACCGGGTTGGACACATAATTGACTGCAATAACCCTTTATCAACTCGAGATTAACATCAAGGGGGGCAAGGCACTGGCCTCTAGGGGTTTCCGGAGCAGCGATACAAGTGAGTGCAGAGATCTAAACGGCGAACGGTTAGCAAACGCAAGACCACTCACATACACAAAGACGCACGTTTTCAGTGGAAGCCCTCTGTTTGAGACCTCTCTTTTCGCGGCGTGCAAGATTGAATGCCGCAATTTCTGCAGAGCAATCGCGACGCTCAAGATGGACTTGGTCCCCGGCGGGATACGCTGTTTGTGACGACAGGTGAGGCTCTCTGACCGCAGCTGTACCGTCATCGTAACTCACCGGCAATAAGACTGCAAAGCGTGACAAGAGAAAGCAAAGACGCAAAGATCATGTTCTTTTGTACGCAAACGATCTCTGAATTCAAGTGTTCGAGTTTCTCGATTGGTTTTCGTTCACTGTAAAAGTGGCACCCTTTATACGTTCTGCGAGCGCGCCTAGAGTGGGGATGGATTTGCAAACCCAGAAAAGAAAAATGCCATGTATGGAAGATGTACGTACGGAAGAACTTGGAGTCACGTAGGAGATCTCCTCGAGCGAATGATGCTATACAGGACTCAATTGCCAGCAGGCAGATAATCCGCGTCCAAGGTGGTGTGAGAGCGACTGCACAACCTGCTCAGCCCTAAGAATATCTCAGCATCAAACTCCAGAGGTCCAATGACGCCTTTCTTACCGCAATTTATCCTCTGCTATCCCGGCAACTTGACCTAAAATAAGCAGGTGAAACGGTACGGCAAGCAGAGCGACGGCACTTGGCAGTGTGAAGTGAGTTTCCTTTTCTTTGCAGCAGGAGTTGGGAACCCTTCGAAATCCGTGTATGTCTGTGAGCCTTTTAAGGTGACATGCCGTCGGTGATACCTTCCGACGGTGACCAGCGAAGAATGCATGCCGGACACAAGTCATGGCACCATCGCCGTTTGGCATGAGAACAGCAACACCAAAAACAGTGCACACTGCGAACCAGGCTCATGCTCAGGACGATGAAACTGTTCGATTCGTGTAGATCCCTGCGTCCAGTCATTGGGTTATTTGACCGGCTTGATGACGGAAAATCCCCCTGCGGTCCAGACTCCAAAACCACTCGAAGGAAACATCACTACCGTTATTCGTTTTTACTTCACAAGGTGATCACGTGCTATATCCTGCGAGCGCAGTGCAAATCCCTCCTGCATGTCAATTGACATCGAGGAGTTGAAGAATCACTAAGGCGCGCTTGGAAATGTGGTCCTCACATCTGGGCACGGCTTGATATCCCCGCTATTCTATGCGCTACCTGCGCCATCCACAAAGGCTGTGGCCGATAGTCACATCCGAGTCGATTAGACACGCAGAAGCCCTCGATTCTTGTGCGAAGATGGCAGGGTAGACGGCCAAGAAGATTTTTTTGCAGCATGAAATATTTTTACACATTCATAACAAAACGAAACAAATGAACATTCTCCTTCCTAGACACCGATAAACCACGCTCAAACCGCCTTGGGATTGATCCCAACAGCTGGTCCCGTTCAGCATCAAATGTAGGAGCAAATGCAAAGCAACGTACTGATGTACCCAATGACGCCCTCTGGCCAATCGTCATGGATAGACTCGATGCTTCAAAGACCGATAAGAGTCACATCGGGACGGAAAGAAAAGCAAAGACATACTCGACGACAGGGTAGAAACCGGCTTGGTTCGCAGTCATGTAGGTCGGGTCGTCAAGGTTGGTCACGCGCGTGTGGGTGTTGGTATTGTACGGCGACTGCATTCCGATGATAGTGGTCCACTTGTCAGTGAAGAAGACCTGTCCCACGTGTGCGACGGAAGAAGTCATTGACGACGAAGCGTGAACCGCCAAGTTGATATGGTTAGCCCCGTCGGATGTGAAACCCGGGAAGATGGTTTGGAATTCAGCAATTCCATTTGACGTTGACGGCGAAGCGCCTCTCAAAAAGGTCGATCCATAATTGCCTTGTGCATTGGCTAGAAGGAGTACGTTGGTCAAAAACGATTGAACCCCAGTGCTGTTAGAGAGACCTGACTTACGGGACCAAATCTCAACCATGACGTTAGGAAGGGGCTTGCATGTCGTAACATCCATGACACCAATGTCAAGGGTGAGTGCTATGCCGCTGAATAGGCTGTCAGCCCGAAGGAGGAAGCGATCGGGGACCGTACGTACGTCTGGCCTTCTGTGACATCCTGGCGTATTGGCTGCAAATAAAGGCAGATACGTCGACAACTTGCACGTCGGAATATTGAAAATGTTCTTACTGGATTCGCGACATAATTCACTACAATAAAAATAGACCACATCAGTCGCTGTTTGTAGGACTGGACAGGCGTCACAGAACTTACCACGCGGGGACTCAGGAGCAAGCACGCATGTGAGCTATAGACAGAAAGCGTGAGTTCTTGCCGAAAGTAGAATGAGAAGGGCGCTAGCGACATTCAAAAAGCTTGCGTAGTAGGTTCTTTTGGCGTGGCCTCTTGTCGCTCTACGAGCCAGATTGAACGCGGAGATTTCAGCGGAACAATCTCTGCTCGCCAATTTTTCAGAGGTATCAGCGGGCATAGCTGAGAGAGTAACTCAGTAACCAAACCGCGCCAAGAAAGAAGGAACTGACCAGAAACGTATGCACAAAGCAGAGCGACTAGAGCGATGGATGAGAACATGTACATCTTGGCGGGTACTATGACGCGAATTGCAGGGTAATGACATCCCTTCGGAGCAGACTACACGCATTTTATACGGTCCTTTCGTCGCCTTTCAAGACCAATGAAAACTTTACAACGCGCAACTGCCAAAAGGGCCAGGCAAAACAGTGCTGAAAACAGAACAGATCAACGCAGAGCCGCATAGACAGCCAAAAAAAAAAATTACGTGGCAGACAATGTGGGTATGTCAGAATAGCAGATGGCCTGTCTCCGCGGTTTATCCTCCGGCATGACCTGATCACGATACGACTGACGCGAGGAGATACGAACCATACTTGCATGAGTCCGAAAATGGCGCCGAAACGGAAAAACTCAGGTCACTGGTTTGGCATATGAGAGATGTGGAGCCCCATTATTACCCTTAGATAGAAGTCGACCCCACCGATCAAGGTTTCCGGCAACCATGGGGCACTAGACTTGTGTTCGAGGATATGTCCGACGTGATGGAAGCCACCGGACCGTTGAGCCACTCTTCTATTGTATCATCGGCGATGGATGGACGTGGTGAAGCATGTTATAGCACATGGGCTCCCAGTAGCTAAGTACAAAAAAATCATCGGCATGACGTTACGCATATCACTGTTCGGTGAAGATGTATGCACGAACATCATGAGAAGGAATGCTCCTGTCGAAAAAGAAGTTTCCAAAAATGCCTTTGTCCTCGTGCTTCCATAAATCTCGGACAGCGTACTTTTTGTCCGTCTTGAGATGGGGTGAGTGGGAGAACGTGAAGTTTAGATCAACTGTCCGCTCGTTGAAGTTGATGTACATGATGGCAGTATGCTTCTGATCCCGAAATAGCCACTGGCGGAAAATCAGCGGCAACACCCTTGGAGAAAAAAGATCATTCATGCCTCCAATATTGTACGGGGAACGATCTGAACTCGATTTTCACTGCGTGCGCTTTACGATCACGATTAGCACTCACGGATCCCAAGTTCCGTCAGGGTTTTTGCCCCAAAAGAACGGCATTAACGGCTCTCCGATGCAGCTGTCTTGATTGATGGCAATGATCTCGGGGTTAAGCAGAATATCCAGCTGGGCTAGGGTGAGCTGGGACACCTGTGATGGAATAGAGTCGAGAACAAGGAGGTTGACGGTGGAGATACGACGTACGTCCGTGCCGACTAAAAGCGGAGATTTTGTGAGCGCCCAAGCTGTGAAATGGCTCCGTTGCTCTGCTAAAGTGAGGGCTCCATTTCCATTCTCCAACATGTCTACAAGGAGAAAGGTAAAAATCGAATTGAAAATGCAGAACATGAGGACTGAATTCACCAAGATCATTGTGACCCCAAAAGTTCGAATATTGACCGATGAAGGATGCGTTGTTTAGAATCTGCGTGATCCGGAGCCAGTTCGGTTGGATATCATCGTACACTTGTGTAGCAAACAAAGCAATCCAGTCAATAGAAAATACAGGTAAGACTCATAAACGTACTTCGCCATGAGTTCGCAATAGGAGGTGCCCAGGTCCATGCGTCGAAACTCTGCCATTCAACGAGTGAATAAAAGAGCATCTTGCCGGTTTCGCTCTGAACTTGAACTAAAGCGTCCGTCCAACGTTTGAATCTCTGGGCATTGGTTCCGCTAAAACTCCCCGAATCACAATTGTCAATCTAGCCCAAGAATCAGATTCATGTCCTGGAACTAAATTCGCGCTCGATTCACAGACTTTGACATAATCAAAACCTGGATGGAGGAGATGAGGCAAAAACCAAGGGGAGAGATCATGGAGATTTACCCCATTCCACAAAGGTGCGGGCATCGGTTAATTCATGATAGAGGCTACCTGCAAATCCAGCGCACTAGAACAGTATAAGGAAGAAGCGAATGTGGATGAAAATGAACAATATTACTGTAGTGAGGCCCTGATCTTCCTAGTGATTGTTTGCGGCATCACAATTGGGATTGATGCATATAATCGAGATAACATACATATATCTATTGTCCATTAGCTACCGTAGCATGATCACTGAAAAGCAGATACACTTACCCCTGCCTTGAATCCCAAGCCATGCAAGAAGTCAGTCAGATTTTTCATTCCGCCTGAAGTGTACAATCTCCGTGCATTCACTGTTATTGCTATGACAGGGGACGAGAACCGTACTTGGGAACTTCGTCTTGTCTACGACTAATTTACCCTGTGCATCTCGAGACTTTGTGTTCCAGCAGTCGTCGATGTTGATATAATTATATCCAGCGTGAAGGAATCCGAGTTGCTCCATCTGAACGGCGGTGTCGCGGATCAGCGTTTCGTTGATATTGCAAGCAAAGCGGTTCCAGCTGCAAAGGCTATCGGTATGACTCCAGACCTGGAATGGATGCCTACGTGTTGAAGCCCATGGCCGGCGTCTTCTGAAGCCCTTTGTTCCAAGCAAACTGTACGGAGCAATCATTTTGTGAGCTGTGCCAAGTGAGTGGTGTGTAACACATACTGCCGGAACTAGAAATGGGACCATTGTCATCAATGGTACCATCTTCGTCAGGGAATGTGTTTGGGTGATTGTCATAAGTTAGAAGAGCTCCTGGACAGGAAGACGCGTAGCGATGTGATCGTTTAAATATTGTCGGATGAGATTATTGAAGCAAAGTGGAATAAAAGAAGACGAGTAGGGCATATGGTTCAAGACACCCGTGGCCATGCTGATTCCTTGATCTCGTGGGATTCGTTGCAATGACCCGAAAAGTTCGTAGTTCGTGGATGAGAAGACGCACTACGACGCTGAAGGTGTTCAATATTTAGCTGGAACTTGAGAAAACGGTTGAAAACACAGTAACGACAGCTTTCATTGAGTAGAGTACGCGTTGAACAGGCGGCATGAGTGGAAGGTTGTAGGAGGTCACATTGGCACCTGTCAAGAGTTGTCAACTGACACACACTCGGTGGCGAAACGCAAACGCGGCATGCACAAACCGGTTGCTAGAGTCAACGACGTGCTTGTGCTCACTCGCATCGTCTGCATGTCGCCTTCTCATGTCGGATGACTACGATGCATACGACTTTCCCGAATTTACGGAAGAAGACCTGCGATCCATTGACACGCATGTCGCTCACATATATCTCAACTCTGCCAGTGGACTGCCGGCCATCAAAATTGAACTAGACCCAGAACCAGTGACTGCAGCTGAGGACTCGAAGGAACCAGAGCCAAGTCCACTCGAGGCCTTCCGAACGCGTGGCATACTGTCCGTTACTGACTTGACCTCACTTGCGTGGTGCGTCCAGCTGCTACGTGCTGCATGCCAATGATGGGCAACTCCACAGGTGTGAGGTACAGGTTGACTATGGCCTGCGCCAAAGGCGAACAAAACCGTTAGTCTGTCGCCCAGACTCCTTCGTTTCGTCGTCCGGGAAGGAGATAGCCGTCCAGAAGGCCGTCGCAGTGAAGAATGATAGAACAACAAAGGAAGGAAGGGTCTGTCTTGTCATCCAGCAGTTGAATATGTTTAATCGTTGAATTTGAAGGCGATGCACAAGGATCTCGAACGTGAAGTCCGTGCCGAAGAAGTTCCAGTCGACATCACTTCAGATGAAGAGCGATGGGCGTTACGGTGCACCTTGGTTTCCGCTCGCAATATCACAAACCGAACTTATGCTCGGGGACAGGTTTCTAAACATGATGTCATGCATAGAACAATTGATGTTAGAAGGCCTTACGGTACGCGTGTTTTGAAAGATATGCAGATTTCCTGTCTGATTTCTTGAAACAGAGAGAAATGCCTGTCTTTGGCATAATCCATGACCAGGTCATCACTGGAATAATAGTACGCAGACGTTGTTGAAGTGACTTTTGATAGCTGATGTTTCAAATAGGACGAAATTTTGCGAAAACCCTGGCAACCTCATATGGCGAACGGATCCTTATTTCCACGGAACGATTCGCAGCATTCGGACGTTGTGAGCTATTCTCCTTCAGTATGATGCCGTGGACTCACTGCTTGTGCGCTAAGCAATCTGGAGCTCAGTATTCACTACACCTGATCGATACTAAGACGCGACGTATAAACTCCCTACCAAGCGAAAATGACACCCTTCCGTCTCGCCTACAGTTAATGCTTTACCACCGTCTCCTGGATAATCTCATATCAAGTTCGCCCCCTTTTGATTTTCGGTTATTATATACTAAACTCGGCCTCCACCCATCCAAGCCATTCTCACTCCGTTTTATTCAGCAAGCAGAGTTTCTGCTGTTTGATTCTGAGCATTCCCGGGCCATGCTGTGCTTGGATGATGTTGTCTTGGCTTGGAAAAAGCTTGTTCTCGAATCCGGGATTCAGATCGTCGACGATAACGTTCAAATAATTTATCGCTTGCAGTCTCGCTCTCGTGGACGGAAAATTGTTGTGAAAACTGAAGATGTACAATCAAGCATCCACTCTATCGGCTTCTCACAAGAAGAGCATGATATCTCTAAAGCCATTGCGGCCAGTCTGCAAGAGCCTGCTTCGACTACGTCGGAAAGAGGGCCCTCCACTACGGCTGATGAACATCAAGACCCACCCGCCGTGTCTGAACCAACGGCGGCTGTCAACGCTTTTGGGAAAGACATGAGCTCCGAACAGTCACGAGGTTAGTCTTAACTTGAATAGATGTACTGATCTGACACCGATTCTTGTAGTGGAGAATGCGTCAGATACACCAACTATCATAGGAACCAAGACATTCAAGGTCAATCCTGTTCTGTTGGGAGACTACCTTGTCCGCGCTCTGGAGTGGTGGCACGGTCTTCGGGAGCCTGAGGGTGTTTCAATAGAAGATTCCAGGAGATGCAAGTGCGTCTCTAGTCTGCCGATTAGCGCGTGCCCTATGACTAACGATGTGAGAACAGTTCTTGCGAATACTCCATGGATTGTGAATGGCGAGAACGGAAGGCAAAGGAACTAGCAGAGAAACTACAGATACGAGCAGCATGAGCAGACGAGGTGTCGATTAGGATAATCCATTGAATTTCATTTATTTGCAAGATGTGGAGTTCCGTCGCCTTGTCAATGTGATCGCGTCACGATTGACTTCAACCTTCAAAGAATTTAATAATCCGAATTGACCCTCTAACAGCTTCTGTTCCGTACATCCCTTTATATTAACAACCAGTGCAGACGCACGCCCACGTTTAGGGGTTCTTTTCTCAAGACATCGCACTCGTCTTGACAGCATCAACTCAACGCGCCTACAAACACGAGTCCTACTCGTTTCATCGTCCATGGAGAACTGGGAATCCTATTTGCACTGGTCATTCCGGGAAGAACATGTACTGTTGCCTTTCATTCGTCTGCGCGACATCCCCACCTTTCTCGCTGCTTCGCTTTTAGCCATGATCATCTGCATCTCCGAGAGGTACGTGACAGCAAATGTCAATGTGGACATTGACGTTGATAGAAGGCTCATCGGCGTGACTCGAGCAGATGCATTTCGAAAGTGGTGGACATGAATTGGGAACCGGAAGCTGTCCGGCTCTCCCGGTGGAAGAAGGCTATATGGAGGACGCTCCTTTACTGGATCACCACCTTTCTACGCCTGTGAGCATCAGCATCATTTGCAAGTAAATTTTAGGCCCTCATCGCGCTCGGCTATGCGGCTACAGTTGCTACATGTTGATAACAATGACCTTCCACTTGGGGTAAGCACAGAAATCTTCCTCATAGCCCACTCGAAGCTCAAGCCTAAGATGCAGTCTAATTCTTGTCATTGTGAGTCGGAAAAACAGCCCAGCCAGTGAAACCCACTCTAGAATGTTCCTCACGAACGGCAACCAGGTCACAACCCTCACTATAAGCCATTTCTTCCTTTTCGAGATGCAAAGCCTTCCGAAAGTCATAAATGTCGAAGAGTATGCTTTAGTTTCTCCAGCCATAGTAAAGTTAGCTCAAGCAAGTGAACAGGAACTTGCCTGAAGTGGAAGAGCCGCTCATTAAAGAACGCCCAGCCAGTCGTCCCCGTTCAAAATCGAAACCCGATGCAATATTCATACATCCCAGCACATCCAATATTGCTCGCGCTGATGCCGCAGCATTCGAACTTGGAATTTCGGGAAGCACTGAGCGTGTTGAAGGAAACAAATATACTGGTGAAAACGCGCCGTGGCGAGCTGGGGAAGGACAAACAGTGGCTAGAGCGTTATTGGCATCAAAGCGCGGCAAAAGCAAGGGAACCATTACCCCTCGGCGAGCTGGCGACTCGTCTTCAGACTCGGAATCATGGCCAAATCATCCGTAACCTTCGTTTGCGTGCTTCATTGCGAGACATCCATTTATCATTATTAGATTTGCTCGTCTTCTGTATAAGAAACAGACTAAATGCAATGGTTATATATATATCTTACACAGATCACCGGCCTCTACTACCCGCCTGCAGTCCAGCTCGTTTAGGTGGCAGCGCCCTACTTAGATTAGCCGAAGCAGTGGCCTCGGCCGTCTTACGCTGCCATTGATCGATGAGCTTCCCAACACCTTCATAGGGTCGTTCGGGTGACGGCGAACGTATATCTCCCGAATGAGAGTGTTCTTCGGTTGCCTTTTGAGAAGGTAAAGGGAAGACAGATTTAGCCGCCTCTGATTGCAAGGAGACCGGCGAACGAGATATCGTCCGTCCCGAATTTCGAGCTGTTTTGTCCGCCTGATTAGACAATGATGAAAGAGGCGATGTTCGGGAACCATCTCCAAGAGAGCTTGTCACGGCAAGAGAATCCGATGGTCGACTATTGCGATGATCTTTAATGGGTTGTTGTTCCGATAGAACAGCTGCAGTTTTCCCTGCAAATTTGGAAGTTGGAGAGGCAGCAGGCAGCAGGGGTCGAGCCTTGGCACCTAGTTCTTCATACCGTTGCACCATATCCGATATTGACGTTCGTCTGACACTAGTTCGCTTAGCCTCCTGAGGAGGATGTAGACTAGCGATCGGAGTAGTGGGACCGTCCGCTGACTTCGATGGGAAGATGATAAGGGACTGAGGTCGGGATCGCGATGACGTTGGAGACGAGAGGGTGTCCTTGTCCTTGGGGTGTAATCCTTCGGCGGCACCTTGCGAGATGCTCAGCATTTGTCTTCCAGGAGAACGCTGCACAGGCGAAGGAAAAGGAGCGCCAAGAAGATTGGAATCACCCGAGGTGTTAGGCCGCGTTATAGACTGGAATTGTACAGGTGGTCGAGGAACAGGCTGAGCTTTATGTGAATCTCGTTCCTTTTCCTTTATGCCGATACCCCCACCCCATAGATCGACCAAGTCATGCACAGAGCTCTGACGACCTCGCCTATCCTTACTAGATGTAGGTCGTTTAGGGGACGGCACAAATCTATCCGCATCTTCTGGGCCTTCATCAGAGGATGAATCTAGGTCTCGGGGGTCATTTGCGTTGACTTGCAGGGGCTTTTCGATCTCACTAGCTATTTTAGCATTTGAAGGCGCAGTACCTACTGGTGGACTGCTGAGGCTGTCAAGAACGGGATATGCGCTGTTGAACCTCAACAGTGTGGGTGATATAACAGGAGAAGGCGAAAGCTGAGGAGAGGGTGTCCGCATCTTTTCCGGTTGCGGGGATGGTTCGGTCACAATGGTCGCCTGTGAAGGAATGCTGCTCTGTAGGATGAGTGATGCACGTTTGCTTGGAGACTCCCTAAGCACAGGCGTAATGGCTGGAGAGGGGGTATTTGATAGGACATCTATCTGGGTATCTGGATGAGCACGACTAGACCTGGGGCGATCTAAAGTTCGGAAACTAGGTTGAGGCGATGGCACAGAGGTGTCTACGAGCGAATCTGTGACATTGAGGAAGGAATGTCTCTTCGTCAGCGACATACGACGTGTAACACCATGGTGGAGCGAGGGGTGAGGACCGTCGGAGTCTAGGAATTGGAAGCTGGAACCCCTGGAATGATCGTGAGTCCTTTGACTCTCTTCCTTATTCGACTCCAAGGAAAGTGAGGGCTCATTCAAAAGGACAGTTTTGGCATTATGTGATAGCCGAGGTGCGAAAGCCAAGGGCTTGTCGTCGGACCCCGAAGGAAGTTGGTTATGCCTTTGGCGCTCAGGCGACGGTTTGACAGCAACTTGAAGATCCGAAAGGTTATTTAACCAATTCCCAGACCCTGAGGAGAAACTGGCGTTAAGCTCGTCCAAAGAGGGAAACCGCGTTTCAGCAGAGAAACTAGCAGTCGGATTTGATCGCGATGACGACTGAGAAAATGTTCCAATTTTGGACTGTGAAGATGACGGACGAGACTGCGAAAGCTGCTGCGATTGAGGATACTGGAATGGAGAAGACTTGGAGTTGGAAGAAGGTTTATCCTTCTCGTTATGGGTAGAACTCATGATAGCCAGTCCAGTCCTTAATTTCCGTGCCTCGGCAAGAGTCGGCGCCAGCTTCTCCACTTGAGGAGCAAGACCAAGCCCTTCAAATGCGTCCCTCGGCTTGGTCACAGAAGTTGCAGGTTTTGACAGAGTTAGGGTGGTGCCCTTCAATGCGGTTGAAGATGGCGCGTCAAGATCAACGAAATTATCTCCGAATCCGTGGGCGTCTTGACCGCTTCGACTATCCGCAGATTGCCCGCTTATCTTCCAAAGATCACTACCGACCACGTTCAGCGACGGCGACTGACCGTTCATCGTGTTGGACGTAGTCGTTGTAGACCCCTTAAAGTTAACAGGCCTCCTCGGCGAACCAGTGGTACGCTGTTTAGCAGTGGCTCGGCACCAGAGGTCTTCGAAGAAGAGACAGATTTCCGGGGCATATCTGCCTTCTGAATGTCCATACCTTTCGGCTGAGATGCAGCATGCTGGATCTTGTTCTCTGTGATATTCGGAGACAGCGATGGCTTGATCTGTGTCGACGGACGAGGGGGAAGAGGCGGTGGGGATATGTTGTAGTGATATAATGATTTGGTGCCGCGTAAGCGATGGACATGGGTGAGGATATCAAAAATGCTCGGTCTTTGTACTCCGTGCTCTTGCAACATAGATGCTGGGGTGTAGTTTGTTGAGTATCACTGACGAAGTAGAAGTTCTAAACCCGCCTACCAATCAACTGGTGCATCTGAGGGGAGTAGACAGGATAAGGAGGGATGTGGTACTGAACATTAATGATCGCCAAGGGACCGTGCTCTTCAAAAGGTGTTGTGTAGTAGCACAGCTTGTACAGCAAAACACCTAAAGCCCAAACATCGCTCTTCTCGTCTACGGGTCGCTTGGAGTAGAGATCGACCATTTCAGGAGCTCTGTATTGCAGAGTGGTATGCTTGGCCAGGTCGGCTTCCAAGGCACGGATTTCCTGTGCAGTCGACGGTGGACGGGATACTGCGGCCGCTGAACCGAAATCACACAGCTTGTAAGACGTCGATGATGACTGGAGTATGTTTTCGACTTTCAGATCACGATGCAACAACGGCGGGTGTAGACTGTGCATATATGCTACGCCTTCGCAGATGTCGACAAATATTTGGAGGATTTCGGCTTCGGTGAGCCTTTCGCGCAGTCGACGATTCATCATGTCGATGATTCCACCTCCTAATAGAAGCTTAAGTCGTCAATGTGGACTGCGAGTAAGCAGTCTATCATACCGGGACAGTATTCCATGAGGATGAAAACTTCATATGTACCATTCGGTAACTTGTTCCATGCTGCATCAATAAAGTGCACAATGTTAGGATGGCCTTTCAGCAATCTCTGAGGACATGTTTTAATGCGTCCTGAAGATGGAGCGTATGGCCTACCATTACATCGACTTCCTTTTTGACCTCAGAAAGCATGGCCTCATTAGCGACAGCAATTCTCTTGAGAACATGATGTGTCGTGTTATAAACAGGTGTCGCGGTCCTCACAAGATAGACATGGGCAAAGCCACCTTAAGTGTAATAAGGAGGGATGAACTTATGCATCCTGAGGCTCATTACGCAATGCCTACCTTGAGACAGGTAGCGTTCGACCTGAACATTGAACTTGTTCACTGAGATTTGTTGGCCGGGAAAGAGAGTGCCCTTGTTCTGCGCATGAGCGTGGTATGCCATGGGATTTGCCATGGAAGAGACTGTTGAAACGACCGGAAGAAGGAATGGAGCCGTCCAGCAGGCGGCTATTGAAGCAGTTGCATGTAATGGACAGGACCAGCAACCAAACGTCCTTGATCTGTTTCCAGCACGTGACAGACCAAATACGGACTACTAAACCTTCCAAACTAGGAGGACAAACTCCAATCAACTACCTCAACCTCGATAAGCCGATATGTCTGACCTCCTGCAATCGGCCCTGCACCAAGGACAAGCTGACTTACCGTACTCGAGACCAAGCACCCCAGGACTCACCCAAGTCGGTTTTGTAGGACTGGGTGCTATGGGCTACCTCATGGCCAGGAATCTGGCAAACTATCGCGTAAACCATGGCCCACCGCTCCTTGTGTGGAATAGAACTCCGGATAAGTGTGATAAGCTTCAGAAAGAATTGGGAATGAGCAAAATCAGCATTGCTCGCGAACTCGAACAATAGCCCGGGAATGCGATATTATCATCACCAGCCTCGCCAACGACGAAGTAGTCAAATCTGTATTCGAGAAATTCAAGGCGGCGCTTGAGGTACATAAATATTTTCTGGGGTACTCGTTGTCTTATCCCTGTGCAAGAACATACCTCCCAGTCGTCACAAGATCTTCGTCGAGACCAGCACTGTCAGTTCTTCCCCTCTTGCATAGGTTCAATTAATTTGACGATCCGTCGCAGATATATCCGTCTCTTGCAGGTAGTCTATATTTCTTGAACCATGCTAGGTACTACAGCGTAGCGTGCAGGCGAACTGGAATCGCTTGTCTCGTCAATTCCCCATGCGCGTCTTGTCACTTGCCCCGTCTTTGGAACACCTGCTGTGGCAGACAAAGCCCAGCTCCTTGTTGTCTTAAGTGGAGATTATCTTTCAAAGAAAGAGGTCGCATACTTGCTCGTTCCTGCGGTGGGCAGGAGAGTCGTAGATCTTGGTGGCAATCTCGAGAAAGGCAATTTTGTCTCTCTAAGTTTTTGAGGTCTAACATCCTCATGTCCATGATAGCCCCAGCCTTCAAACTCGTCGGGAATTCCATGATTTTAGGTACACTCGAAGTCTTAGCCGAAGCGTATACGCTGGCTGAGAAGGCCGGGATTGGCGCTGAAAATGTTCATGAGCTCGTGAAAGGCACGTCGCTGTGATACTTTTACATCCGTACGCCTGTGACAAAATATCGCAAGAAATACTGCCCGCTCCTGGGTACGTATTTTCATACCTTCTTGCTGTCATTGTACGATAATTGTACCTGGTCAGTACTGTGAGATATTCGGACAGACTGCTCAAAGATGAATTCGACGGCAACACGGGCTTTGCAATTGATGGGGGGATCAAAGACGCTTCGTTCGTTTCTCATGTCCTGTTTCCCGCATTTCTCTGACTGCTCGCCGGCAGTCACATTCGTAATCTAACCAAAGAACATAATTCGCCAATGCCGGTCATCGACGTTGCTCACCAACATCTCCTCACAGCGCGGGCCTTGCATGCAAATCAAGTACAACGAGGCAAAGTCAAATATGAAAACTTAGATTGGACCGCCATCATCGCGGGCTCCCGCGTCGCTGCAGGTCTCGATGGTTTTGACAGCGGAAAGGTACAGTTGATAAACTCTTCCCGACCTGCTATTGAACCCTCGCAGCACTTGAATATTGTCAGGGAAGTTTGATGACTGTAGTGTAATCAAAGAAAGTTATGAACACAACACGACTGGACATTCTCTGTAGAACGAATTGCCTGGATGTATGTATCTATGTGTATTAGCATGGCGTTTCCAGATGCCATCTAGCATTCTGGACGTCGGACGTGTTCTCCAATGACCGCAGAACCATCCGTTCCGTTCCATTCCACAATACATGTACATACATAATTGCGCCCTTGGAGCCATGAGGAAACATCTGCCAATACTAAACGCTATTGCAGATTTCTCCGGTATTTTATAAATGCCACCAGATTATCCCTCACACCCTCCGCTCTATCTTGAGATCAGATTCCTTCCGTCGGTCTATAGATTTGACAAGCCGCTTTACACCCCCAACACTTGCCTTCAGCTTGGATAGATAGTCTCCCAGACGGAAGTTCACGTCGTACGGTAGATTCTCGTCAGAATAGATGTCGACAAGTGCAGACAGCAGTTGGATTGTTGGCTCTACTCCAAGAGGTACTGACGACTCCGACGGTAGCGCAGAAATGAAGAAGTCAGCAATAATCTGGATAGCCGTGGATTAGAGGCATTGCGAACACGATAAACAGACGGCACGGTACTTTATTGCCGTTTATGGATTCCGGTCGTTGCGCTATACATTCGAGCGTTCCAATGCACTTGACCCGGACATGGTGATCATTTGAGGTCTGGCAAAATTGAATAAGCATGTTTATCTGTTCTTCGTTCGGCGTCTTGAAAAGCACCCAGATCGTCAGCAACCGAAGCACCGCGTGGAACAGTGGAACACATACTATGGAACCTTTCCAGATGCTCGCGACACCCCAGAGAACCCCGACAGCCACGTCCCACATCTCGCGCCTCCGCTCCTGGCCAAGCCTCCCCTCGGTTCCCGCTATCGCCAATGCGGACCATATCTCATTCCACACTGTGAGCCCACTAGCTGTATCTGCGGAAACTGCAGGATTGGGAACGGTAGCCATTGACAGAAATATATTGTTCAAGCACTCTAATGCGCTTATGTGAATGGCGCTGATCGCGGATGTGGTAGGGGGATGCAATGACGGGGCCGCTAAAGGGGGAAAGAGAGGGTGGTCGGCTTGATTAATGACAGCAGTGGTGATACTAGAGTGGGCAGAAACGATGCAGAAGTCGGTTTGCCGGAATTGTCGGTAAGCATGTCCGCCTCATACTCATCGATCCCTGAATGACCATTAATAACCAACGTCCTTGATCTACCGATAGCATACCTGGATCCTTCTCATCTTCATCACCGTCACCTTCCATGTTTTCATCGTCGTCCTCAGACTCGTCTGCCACACTAAGATCCGGCTCAGGAAGAGTCGCGCACATCCCCGTAAGAACTTCCAAAGCCAATTGCACGGTGCGCAACTTTTCCTCTAGGCGCTCCAATTCTACCTCTGCCTCAGACTTGTGGTCTGATCCGGGCGTATTTTTAAGGGAAAGGCGTTCGACTTTGAGTGCTGACGACTTAGACGCATGATCAGAGTCTCTATCACATGTTGTTGTCAGAAAAAAAAAACACGTACTTCCTTCTGCACTAATTCTTGGGCCAGATTTGAAGTGTCACTAAGCGATATAGAGGTAACAACGGGCTGCAACAATGGTAGAACGAGATCTTTGTCAATGTCCACGGACGACACCGCGGACGGCGGGGGTATAGGTGATATGTTGCGCAGAATGCCTACAATGATCACCTTCAGGTTTGGTTACATCTACGACCCTGTGTGCGCACCTGATGAGAGTACGCGCAACATGGTGGCGCGTGGATCTGCAGCATCTGTCGGCTTTGGATCGTTTTTCACAATCTCGAATAGGCAGGCGAGGTATCCCGCATTCGCTCGGATATATGATATGGCGGCTTCGTTGTCGTCCGTCAAGACATACAGACATTGGGCTTACACACCAAAAAGGCACCTGGAAATCAACGATTTTATGCATGCGTAAGGGCGTCAAAGTACACACCAGCAGAAGTGACTGGAGAGAGCGGCAGCTTTGCTCGGGAAGCGAGGAAAGACATTAAGAACGGCACAAGACCGATTTCGTTTATCGCGTTTAGAGCTTTGTTGGAGGTTTCCCTGGGACGTAGGCTTGAATAAGACGAGATACTTCTCATGAAAATCGGAACTCACGAAAGACACCAAAAGACCGTAATTATGTTGTCGGCAAAATCATATACAAGCCTTTGAGCAATTTCTGGAGCAGATTTTGGGTTTTCTAGGTACTGAGCAAGCGTAGCTGATATCTGGAAAGTATTAGAAATGAATAGAGATAACAGGTCAAGAACCACCTTTGGAACGAAGGTTTTCCAAGGTGTCAGGATATTTTTGTTGTACATTTCTGCGCAGATATCATATCCACCATCAATGCATAAGTTGCTGAAAGTCCGGATGCGGATGCGATGAGCGGCCGCGGCAGTAGAGGGAGAAAATGCACGGACCGCAATGCACCGGCAGCTTCGACGAGGACTTCCTCCTCACTATCAGTGAGCCTCTTGATGAGCGCACCGACAACGTTTTTGCCTTGCAGCAGCCGCCGCGTGGAGGGGTCGTTCTGGATCAAGTTCGACACCGCGACGCAAGCCCATTTACGCTCAGAAGCATCTGCACTGTCCATCTGAGCGGTGAGAGATCAGGAAGAAGCATGAATGTAAATTTCTCCTCTGCTGGATGCTAACCTTTTGGATGATCGGCAGGATGACCTCGTTTTTGGTAGACGTCGATGATGCGGAAGCCAGACCCTGCGGTAAATGTGAATCGGGCACGCGCATCGGGTTGTGTCGACGCATCATCTTTTTCTTTTGAGATTTGCCCATCGTGGGCGTTGAGACGGACTGAATTGGAGATGGCAAGAGGTTTAGTTGGAACGCTCTTTTTTTTTATCGGAAAACTTTTTCCAAGGAAGAACGCGACTGGAATGGTAATCACGTGTTCAAAATCTTTTACCAATTTGAATTTATAATTACATGCTATGCTATGTATACCATCCATGCGCCCGATAATTCAATGACTCGAGGAAGGGAAGAGGCAAAGTAGGAAGGAAAATGGCCCAAGATATATAGTAGACGACCAAGGTCATGTAGATCAGGGACGATAGTTCGGTAGTGTACCGCCAGACGTAACAGGTCCGTGAACAAGCGGGGTGCTATGGGAGAGAATGACATAGCGTCGTCTCGTCTGTCGCTGGTATCCTCGTAGACAAGGATCTGTCTCTCGTCCGCTCCGATGGTGGCAGATTCCGTGTCTGACGTACCGAAGGGCGGAGCAGAGGGTATCAGATCAACATTAGCAAAGGGGGGAGCACTGGGCTCCAATGCGGCTGACAGTTGTGATTCGGGTGCCAGGGTGTCATGCTCAAATGAGTATGAGTAGTCGTAGAAGGCATGATCTGCTAATTTGCCTTTGGACGGTGGAGGCGGGAACAAAGACGGGACCACTATTGAGTCATGGGGTGTTGTATTCGCATCCTGCAGCGACGCATCCTCATAAAAATCGTCCAATTCCTCATCTTCCCATATAGGGGCAGAACCTCTGGCGTCCAGTTGGTTGGCAGAATGCGACTCTCCCACCTGGAGCGGCGGTGCGCTTGCCAATTGGGTTAGGCGTGCAAGGAGGCCCTTATCGTCTGTAGCCACGTGGGCTAGGTGGAACTGCGCGACTGCAGGACGGTCCGAGGGGCTGCTGTCCGTTGGGTCCGTCCGGCATCCGTGTTTGATGGCTATGGAATTGCCTTCTGCGTGCGAAACGTGAGGGGTATGACCATAGTCCAAGCCAGCGGACAAACGGCGGCGGTAGGCAGGTGGTAAATGGAGTTGAGGATCGTCTGGCAAGGATTGTGGAGACGGGGTGGAACGTTCCTCTGGTTCACGGGTATCAGTATGGTCGACAGCTAGAGCAGATGGGTACTCCATTTGCTGTGGGTCGGTAAACGGGACGGTCAGGTTCTCGCTGGGAAGACTAGGGGGTGTTGGGCACGTCGGTGAGTCGCTATCAGGCAGGTGATGTATAGAAGGAGTGCTAGTGGGTATCCGAGTGGTGGAGAGGATACGTTTCCCCCTTCGCTGGCGGGCGGTGTAGCGGGCATTGGCCTTCCATCGGGCGGTTGCGCGAGCCCATATCTTTTGCTTCGTCTTGGCTTCTTTCTCGCTGATAAGACTGCTGCCGTCGTCGGTGGCTTGTGCCCGCGTCCGTTTTCGACTACGCATTTCAATATCGTCTCGCTTGACCTTCTGCCAAAGATGTTTGCGCCAGATGATACAGCCTATGATGAGGAAGCAGATCACTAAGGCAAGGACAAGGGAAAGGGCAAGGATAAGTGTGGTTCGATTGGCCGGAGGTCTAGTGGACGGTTTCCACCCTGGTGGCAATGAGTCACGTATATCATAGCTCTGGGACGGGTTGAATGAGGGTTGGGGTGCGGGAGAGGGAAGCGCTTGGATAGAATCGTCCACGGAAGTAGCTGGATTCGAATTTTCCAAGCATTTCTGTACAGACATGTGAATCCGTAAACGATAGATATGAGACCATGAGGCGACGTGAACGTACCGGACAGACGGTGGACCCGTATAACGTGTAGACGTCGACTCTACGCCAGCGTCCGTCGTCCCCCTGCTCGAACTTGTCCGGTATGCGCCGAGCGGTGCCAAGCACCTTGAATGTGGTATCGGGGGAGGACAAAAAGGTGCTGGTGGACTCGTCGCGTGGGTGGCGGATTTCTGTGGCGACTCTAGAAGGCTGGATCTCAATAGATGGGCAGAGGAAGGCAGGCGGAGCAGGGCTGCCATTGGCTGCTGCAGACGAAGCAGCGATCGTGGCCAAAAGGGACAGGACGGCAGAGGAGGGACTAGCGGCGCGATGCAACGGCGAAGAGTGCCTGGAGCGTCGATGGCGGGTTGAGGCGGGGGAGGTAGGCCGAGCACACTGATGAGATTGTGAGCAGCCAGGCAGGTCAGAAGGCATTGGCTTGGCTAGCGGCGCAAGCTGGTGCTAAGGGCGCCAAGGAAGTCTTGCCACGGGGTGGCGGGGTAGGTGTGGGCTCAGATCGAGCTCCGCGACGGGACCTGTTTGCCACGAGGCTGACGGGGTGCAGCACAGAGGCAGCAAGACAGACAGGACAGGGACGAGGAGGATAAGGAGTAGAAGTAGGAGGAGAGCGGAGGTGAAGGGCCAGCGGTGAGGATGAGAGAAGAGATCAAAACAAGATCAACACCGGCAATCCTCCGGCCGCTCACCGGCGTCTCGCGGGCAAATGTCTATATTTAGACATTTATTATTATCACAAATTGAAATATATTCATTTAATCAGCCGACATCGCCGCCGCTCCTCTCCCGACTCGCTGCCCGCTCCTCCAGCGTACCCAACTCCTCCGCGTTATATCGCCTCCACACAACCTCCTCCGTCCCTTGCTCGAATACAAGCTTGTACGACGGAAGGCTTACACGAATCCTTAAGCCCCCTTCTTTTATCAAGGCTGTGTCTTCCTCCGCCCGCATCGTGCTATAATTAGCCCAGGGCAACGCTCAGTCACGAGGCCACAACATTCCCCTAAATTTACGGACTCACCGTCGCAGAAACACTGGTTTATCCTGTTTTTCTCTGCTGGAACCCATTCCGTCACATAGCTCAACACGTACGTGTCCGCATATCCCCGCCACCGACTGAGGGATGACCGCGGGCTCCAGCCTACGCTAGGCTCGGTGGGCCCAATCAGTGAAATGCAGAGTGTCTTCGATTTTCGGACCTATCCGTCGTCAGCATCAAGGGTCGTCTCAGTAGGAAAAAAAAACTATTCTAAAGATAGACTTACCCATTGGAGCCGATACAGGGGGTCATCCTGCCCAATGTGCCGCTCTGCCTCCCGTCGATATCTTACTACGTCCTGGTAGGTTATGATCTCCGAGTGCTGGGCACTGCGCAGAAGTTTCCAGAGCTCCTGACATTTGTTGTCGGAAAGTATAGTCTGAACCTATACATCAATACCCATGTCAAATTTCGCCGAACGATACCTCACGTTTCAATATAGAAACGAACCTGCTTCACAAGAGCTGTAATCACTTTGTCAAGCGTGAATAAATAGTATGCCTATCAATAACTCCGTCAATGCGCCGCGTTCTTTCCCAGGTCTGCGAATCACTCACCTTATTCCCAAAAAACCATCTCATATGCTCTTCAAACGTAGGCTGGTCTATCTCATTGTCGAAAAGTTTTTCGCAAGCATTTAGGAGGTACATATACACCACGTTGGCGTTCTCACCCGCGCCACGCTCACCCAGAGCTTCTATCGTCTGGGCGAGGAGCGCAGATGGGCCATTCGGGTCATCCAGGCCTAGTTCCACAGCGACACGATTTGCCACCAATGAGGAATGTTTTCGCGCCGCATGCTGAGCGCCAATCTCCTTGCAGACCGACAAGCGAAAATAGAGCAGCTGTCAAAAATAGGAATCATGATCCTGATTGGATTGGCGCAAAATTAGACGTGAGGACACACCTGAAGAAGACGCAACAATGTATAGAACGTGGTGTTGACGAAGAACGGTCGCTCAGAGTCTGTCCCAAACACGACATTCTCCGCATATGCTCGGTCCCTGCCTCCGTTATCCAGATATCAGGCGGGACATCGCTGCGTTCGGTGTCAGATGATATGATCTCCGGGTTCGGCGTTACATCGCGGGATGCCGTTGCTGAATTCGGCCCTTTGGCATTGGCTCTCTCCTGCATCGTGCGCAACAGTTTCTTGCGAAGATCGCTCGCTGCCACACCTCCAGATTGCATGGAGCTTGTGCTGCCCACGGACCGTCGGCCACTGCGCGCACCGTCGTGGACAGATTCTGGCCCATCGTCATCGTGAGGGCCTTCCAAAGGCCCGCACGCTGCGTTGAACTCTGTATCGGGGTACATGCAGATCATCGGAATGAAGGTGCGGAGGAACTTCTCCACGCTCCTGCGCTCCTGCGAGTTGTACTGAGCCTGGGAACGATCAAGAAACGAGTAGACCATTTTCAGCGTGTCGAGCAAGACGAAGGTGTCTTCGTAAGAATACTTGAGTTGCGGGTCCACAGAACCATAAGAGAAGGACGGAATTCCATCCTCCTCCATCTTCTCTATCTGCTGAGCTTTGATTGCCTCGATATCAGCAACGAAATGCTTCGCGGTGATGCTCTTCTTATCGTTAGCCTTGAACGTGATGCCTTGATTGTCCAGGGATTTGTAAAAGTTTTTCGAATCCACTTCACGCCATGTTCGATTCCACTCGCGCTGGGCGCGCCTCCACTCTTCTTCTTTCTGCTTCAGACGGGCGAGCACTACGGGAACCGCGACCGCGGGGCAATCCTGCAGTGCCTGGATGACCTCAGTTCCGCTGTCTCGTCCGTACACCTTTTTGATCAATCGGTGGTAGATTGATTTGCTCGGTCCGCCGAAATCTGGTCTGAGTTTGAACAACGTCCGTTCTTCGGTCGTCGTCATACTCTCTATGCGAGCGTTCAATGGCTCCAACAAGGAAATTGTCCTCGACAAGCCTTCGATATGAACTTGATACTCATATCGCTCTTCCTCGCTCTTGTGCAGAGCTTCCTCAAACGAGTTCTTTTTGTGGGCAACAAACCCTGATTCTTCGGAAGCCCATGTTGGATGTGATACCCATTCGTCGTTGAGGACGGAACGACAAAGTTCGTCTCTGCCAGAGCAAGCCAGCCGAATTTCCTAGAATAGACCTTAGTCATCCCGTGAAAAGTTGAACACAGAAATAACATACGCTTTCTGGTAATCGTCTATAACTTGGCCCTTCACCATCATCCGCGGGCAGGGCTGACAACGCCTCTGGAGGCCCTGTCCGGATGCTTCCAGGCGGACCATTTTCAATGCCGTCACGATCACTCCAGCCAACAAGTTCCTTAAACTCTGTCAGCAGCTCGCTATCACCGAGGAAAACGCGGGTCCGATCAACAAGTGTTCTGATGTCAATGATTTCCTTCGAAAATAAGCTCAGAAGCTTCAAGAAATCCTCATACATCTCGCGACTTTCCAAGGATTTCTTCGCTCGGTCGAAGAAAAGGAGCCGGTCGGCCGACGTGCCCATAGCAAGCATCGGTGGAAGAGGAACCTGGGCATTCTGGGGAGGAAGCTGCGAAGAACTCAGCTGCGGGACGACATGCTGTGGGGGAAGAATGGGAGACTGGGGTTGTATCAACGGGGAATAAGATGGCGAGCCGCTGTCTGGTTTGTGTCCATGTTTGATCTTCTTGGACTGCAAAATTGCCAAGTCAGATGAATTTGAACGAGGTTGATATAGGATTGCATACCCGGCTTGGCGCTGCCTTGGCAGGGGGGATTGGCGTCGGTTCCTTCTCTACGGGGCGTTTTTTCCGTTTCGCCGGCTGAGTTGACTTTTTGCGGTCTTCTCGGCCGCAACCGAGTCCGTCTGATTCCACACGCCAGTAGACGCAGAGGGAGCCATAGGCTTGGGGATAGCCGAAGATCCTGAAGGTCCGGGTATGGCGGCGGAGTTTTCTGGGAGAAATGCCTTGAATTCTTCGAGCAAGTCTGGTGCATCTTTGAAAAGCGCCTGTACTTGTACATATACTTGGGACTGGGCAATGGAATGAAGCGAATGAAGGATCGCCGAAGGCACCGCAAAATACTCACGTCCTGCAAATGCCTCTGCTCCTTCTGATACGTGTGGAGGATATCAAGAAACTGCTTGTATGTGTTCTGATCGTCGCATATCTTGCTTTGATCTTGTTCAGATAATGTATAGCTCCGCTGATTTTGTCGGGAGGTTGGCTCTCGACGACGTTGCGATTGCCGTTCAGGTTTCCAAGAACGGAGGCTGCTGCGGTGGTCTGAGGGTTCTGGAATCCGGGAGAGAAGCTGGTTTCAAATGGGGGTTGACCGGGTGCGTGAAAGCCATGCGGAGTATGCGACCGCGATAAAGCCGCACTGCCAAAGCCAGGGAGGGCTAAAGGAGCGCCAGGGAAGGTGGGAGTGTTTGCTTGACTTGGAAAGGCCGGAAAGTCTCTCCGCGCAAAGGTGTTCTGTGTTGTAGTGCCAGACGGGGTGGTCACGGTGATGGTATTTGGATCCATAGGGTCGCTCGAAACCTCGATGCGGTAGCCTACGGGGAGAAAGGTGTTGAAGCCTTGAATGAGCACGGGATTGCCGTGGAAGAGCTTAGAGACTCTCTGTATGACACCCGGGGTATCGATACTGCGAAGGGTGAGCTCGGCGCGCGTTTTGTCAAGGCAAAAGGGAGTCCAAGACTCACACTTGGCTTTTGAAATCTTTCATGATGTCCAGGAAATGGTTGTAGACGTCAGGCTTGTCGTGGAACTGTACCTTGACGGCGTCGAGATAGCTCAAAGCATCGGTGACGTTCAGCGCACGACCCTCCGGAGACTTGTGCAACACGGAAGGAGCGACAGTGGCCTCGGGGTCAGGAGGTGGGCGTGGGGTGGAGGGCTTCGACGTCCGCATGTTCGGGGTGCCAGAGCGGGAAAGGAGAGATCTTGGGTGTGAGGAGGGGCTCTCTGGTGTCAAACGTGGAGAAAGACGAGGCACATCAGAAGAAGATGGAAGATGGCCGAGAAAAGGTGGAAGCGCCGGGTCGGAGGCTGTTTGGACATCAGCGTCCATTGGACCCTTGCCAATTTTTTTGTGGGACGTTTGGAATTGTCAATGCATCATTCGTGCGAACAAATTTATCTTATCTGATAAGTTAGGTGACTAATTATACACTACAACTACACTAAATCCTGCTCGTAAATTTGTGGCGGGGGAAAGTTGTATGGCGGTTCGTACGGTCGCGTTCTTGCAGTGCTTTTTGAGCGCTTCTTGCTCCCAGACCCTGTATAACAAATCAGGACACCGCCCAAAAGAACAAGGTACGAACATACGAAACGCAAAAGGCAGACTCGATACTTTTCGGAGTCCTCTCGACTTTTTCACCGAAACTGAGAAGCTCCTTGCCGACGGACATGGCGAGGCGGTCGGTGTTGTAAACTGTGGCGATGACGCACAACGATAGATTTTTGGCAATTTCGCCCAAGGCGTCCTCAGACTCCGTAACCGGAACTTGTGACCCGTCGACGTTTTGGCCTGACTCGGGCGATAGTAGGCGGTCGATATGGGCGTGTCAGGCGGCAATGTGTAGGCCGCCGACACCGGTCGACGTCGTGACCTCGACGGCGTCGGCGTCCGGAAGAGATCGTTCGCGTCCACGCGATCGACGTTGTCAGAAGCAGCCGAATTTGAATTGTCTGAAGCTGTTCCTCCTCGACAACATCAGGTGCGTCGCGTCCTTCTCTCGAGACGCACCGGTCATTGATCGCGTCGGCGGTGCATCGGTACGGTATTGTGTTAAAAATTGTCCGGACAGGTGTTTGTAGTTTTGCAGGGGTGAATTTTCATGCGGCCGAGAGACCGATTCTGCTCCACGGCGTGGTGGGATCCGGGCGATCACACTACCAACGATGACTGCTAAAACGCTCTGACAAACGGTTCATGCCTCTTTAAAATTTTGCTCGAAAAAGAGAGCGCGCAGACTCACCAGCAGAAACCCAGCTAGTCCCAAGACAACCCCGACTGGCGCAGCCAGCACGCGACGGATGTCCTGGTTGAACATGACGTCGCAGGCCGTGAGGTTTTATGCCAGAACTGTGGCCGCGTCGGAAGGTTAGTTATAGTTAGAAAGAGCAGAGAAACGCCCAGTGGCGCGAGGTAGCGAGGACGAAACGACTGTTCGGGGCTGAAACAGCGGCGGGGTAGCGCTGGGCAACGCCATCTCTTCAGAATGTTTTAAGGACCCGGACGAGCGCCCGGCAAGTGATTACGCATCTCATTTCTCGATATCGTATCTGCCGGGAGGAGCGCAAAGGCATCTGATTCCAGCTGTCCTCCATGAATGAAGTCAGTTTAGTCAATGGCTCTGATACGAACACCAAAGAGCAGGCGAAAAAGAGCCAGAAGACGCTGATGGCGTCCAGATGGAGGCATTGCCAGGTGCGTGACAGGGCAGTGTTCCCGTGTTTCGCTCGGCAACCGTAGTGCTGTGCACCAGCTTTTTCGTCCACTTCGTCGCTGCGGCTCATCTCTGAATACCATTCTGTACGCCCTCAACGACAGCCCCGATGGGTTTCATTCGCCCCGCAACGCCAGGCTTCCTCGTCACGCTCGTCGCAACTGTCCTGCTGGCCGTCGTTTCATTCTGCGTGCCCTACTTCAAGTCCGTCTACTTCTTAAAGGCCAACATCTCCGTCAGCGGCGTCAATGGCTCCATAACCTTCGGCACATTGGGTTACTGCTTAGAGTTGACAAACGGAACAAGCTGCTCCAAACCCTCAGTCGGATACCAGCTAGGTAGCCTCGATTTCTCCTATCGATTGAACCTCCTGATCGCATAGTCAGATATCAACGGCCTCGTCGGCAACCAGCTGCCCGTCCAGATTCCCCAAGTGGCAGTCAAATGGATCACATACGCGCTCGTCCTCCACATCGTCGCGCTCGCTCTTGCAGCAGCGTCCGCCGTGTTTGGGCTGCTCGCCCATGTCCGGGAAATGTCTATGACGTGCTGCAGCAGCTTCATCTCCGGATTTGCCGCTTCTGTCGCCCTGATCGCCTTCATATTCGACATCGCTCTCTTCTTCATCGCCAAAGCACGGATAAATGCCGTTGGCACCGCCGTGATTGGCAGCGCTGTATGGCTCACGCTGGCGGCGTGGATACTGCTCTTCTTTAGCGGTTGCTTCTTCACCCTCGGCAGGTGCTGCATCTCGCGTCGCAAGGCTCGTCATGGAAGTGATTGGAACCCCGTACATTCTTCTGAGCATACAGGCGCGGACCCGATGCGTCTCGACGCCGTCAAGGCAGAAGCCGACAGAAAAGCGAGACAAAAAGCCAGCGAAGGAGGACTTCCCGCTTTCCATGAAGTTCAACCCCTCACTGCTCGCATCGAGGGAGACAAAGTGGTCATTGACGAGCCCTACAAAGATGCTGAACTCTCCAACGCAGGCCCTGCCCGCCAGGGTCACTCTGCCAGTGGTTACGTTCAAGCTCCTGCTGGTACAAGGGCCGTCGACGAATATTACTCTCCCACTCGAACAGAACAAGCGCCTTCGACTTATCCTCCTGCGCCTCAGCAACAACTGCAGAACACCGGATATGTGCCTTCATCCTCGTATCAGAATTACGAGCAAACCTATGCGAATCATCTGCAGAGGCAGGGCAGCGGCTACGCCCAATCGCAGTATGCGACTTCTACATATCAACATAATGCTGCCCACAATCAGCAATCCTCCACCGCGCGAGAGTATGGTCACGCCGCTGGTGGCTCATCATGTAAAGAATTGAATTTTCTTCGATCTCTTACCTGTTCCACGCTGACATCAATCACTCAGATCACACCGCCGTTTCTCATGACCAATACCCGTCATCATATTCCCAGTACGATGCTTACGATACTCGCCAACACCCTAACGATACGGCATATGCCCCGAGTTACCATACGACCCCATCCCTCGGGCAGTCCGTTGCAGCATCGACTTCTTATCATGCCAACCAAGGTTATCACCAACCGGAACGTAGTTATACGCTTGGGGGAGGCGGGTATGGGGACAATGTGCTGCCACCTCCTCCAGAACATAGTACGGCATATTATACTCCTCAACAGATCAGATCCCCTCCTATAGACACGTCGAATGGTTACCTTGCTCCGCCTAGTCAGACCAGTCCCGTTAAAGGACCTCGAGCTCCCTCGTTTACGGTGCGAAATGACGACCTGCCACCAACATATGAAGGAAGCTCGAGCATCCAAGGCGCCTGGGGAAAGCATTGATTGTACTCTTTTTCGGGATACACCATCACCTTGGACCCGTATGCATATCTATTGGACTCTTCCAGGACTTTGTTTGACTCGCTTATTTGCGTTGACGACCTCTGTACGACTGTACTATCGTAACATAGATACCCTTTGGGGCCTTGTTAATGGTCCCAGCTTTCTACAACTCGTCTCTGGCAGCAGGTTGGATCCTTAATTCCGGCTCAGCGGATTGGAGCAGATTCAACATATCATGCACCAGATCCGCGGCTGCGATGGCTGTTACTTCAGCTGGAAGCCAAAATTTCGTCATAAGGAGCGACTCAATTCTCCTAGAAGAACATTCGACTTACCGTTATCGTAAGCTGGGGAGACCTCTACGATATCCGCTCCACTAGAGCCGGGCACTATCAGTTAGATCTCGGAATATCGCAACAGCCGGTTATCACGTACACAAAGTTTAGGCCCGCAAGTCCCCTGATGATACGTTTGAGTTCTCGTGTGGTCCATCCACCGGCTTCAGGTGTTCCAGCTAGAGTAAGGAAAGGAAAAACATCAGGAAGAAGTTGAAATGTTAGACTTTCTTCTACCCACTTCCTGGAGCCGTTCCCGGGTCTGAACCTTGTTAGCGGGAAACATCTACCAGTAGACCTTATATGATCCTACCTAGCACGTCTATGTCAAGACTGGTTTGTTCGAAAATGTGATCAACTTGAACAGTTCCGCGCAGACTGGCATTGGCAACTGTGATACATAATACATACCTGAGGTAGACCGGAGCATTTCCGACTCTCTCCTTGATGCGACGCGTAATTCCAACCGGCCAATATCATCAATATCATCAGTTGAAATGAGCTGGAACCCAACGGCTCGATCATTCTCGAGGTCGGCGACACCCTGGAAATATATAGTTAGAATTCACTGTTGACCGGACCTTTCTTACCTCCATTTTGCACCTAATGCCAGCATGAATGCTGTTGTTGGCTATCAATCCTTCCTCGTAAGCGACGTAGAAGAAGGTGCCGTGGGTTATGCGAGATTGCTCTGTTACTTGGCTGGGATATCGCGCCCCGGGCATCCATGAATCCTCGCAAAAAAAGTCAAACCAACAGCTTACCGAAGGTGTATCAGAACTTACTCACTAGATGAGCATCGAAGTGTATGACGGTTACGGGACCATAGACTTTATGCAACGACCGAAGAATTGGAAGGACCTAGCATGACATGTTCAGATCGCTAAGTTGCGGCAAAGAAGAATCATCACGATGGTATGGTCGCCGCCCAAGCTTAGGAGAAGAGTGTCGTAGGCATGAAGTTATAACGGGACGACGTGCAGCCTACCTAACGATTCGCGGAAAGGTCTGGATTGCCTGGCTACGGTTGAAGCAGGCGGTGGCCTTCGCAAAAGGGTCGAGTATGCGACCTCGATTTGATCAATGGCTAACGCGTTGTCAAAAGGGCTGACGGGGACCTTTATCGTAGAGTTATTTCTTTTGTCTGCGATGGAGTGCACAGCACGGTATCTCACATCGCCGCAGTCCAGAATGGTAGTGTCATCCCGATAAGGGCTACCTCCCCAGGACACGGTATATCCTCTGCTTTGGTCCTGCCTTCTACTGCCAGAACGAATTGCGTATGGCCCAAATCGCGCGCTTAAAGAAAACAATAGAATTAAGCCTGTCACGATATTCGGTTCGACCTACCCGTTTCTATAGGTGACTGCAGTATCGAATGGCATGCCTATTATTGCAATGTCAAAGAGGGAGGTCTCATCCTCAAGACAGCGTTTGTATGGCAAATGCGAGAAAGCCAATGGTCCTGTAAAGGGGAGGTCAAACTGTGGCCCGTACTTATCTAGCCAGGTAGCATCCTTCTGATTGTGGTCAGTCTCGAACGGTTTCTGAGCGGCCAAGATGCCTGAGGCGATGAGAGCGAGTGCAAGGTAGATCTGCGGAAGCTCCCGCATATTGAACATAGAGGTTCAGAGATAAGCGGTGGTGTGGACATGATGTGGGTCATTTATCATTACGCGCCGGTCTTTGCATCTACCATTCTCAGGGACGAAATCTGCCATCGGCGCCGAGTCCTAGCTTTCTCACTCAAGAGCGCATCATCCTCGTCCTTATTGACCACTCCCAGCACTCGAACCATCCTTATCAAATCCGGTGCGTCATCAATTTCTCCCTCTTCGCTACGATCCTGTTCAACGACCTCATTCTCGTGGAGATCTATGACTCCACTGAAAACTTCTTCCGGGGTCGCCTGTGTTGCAGGTGGCTTTCCAGAAAGGAAAGATAGTGGGGCAGAAATCGCGGAGGATATGAAGTCGGATGCGTTGTCGATGATGGTCCGAGGTTTTCGCATCGGTATCGAGCTGAGAATGTAAGTCTTCTGCTTCCAGGCATTCGAAGTGTTTGCATTCGGAGGTGGGTACGCCGGGTCGTACGCGAAGTTCACGATTATTTCGCCTGTCTTCGGAGAATAGGAGAATGTTGGCATCGTATGTGCGTATGCATTAGGGAATGGTCGAGATACTGGTCGCCTGTGGCGAAGGACCAGGCGATCGCCTTGGGTGGTTCAATGAAACTCCTCCTTTTCGTCATGTAGTTCTTCTTACCTACCTTCAATATCAATAGCGTGGCCTGATGACCTGGAACAGAGGGCACCGGAAGGATCGATGAAAAACACCTAAAGAGCAAGTTGTGCGACGTCAGCGACCATTCTTTGGCAACATTCTCTATGACACTAGCTTGGTTATTTGCCTCGGATTTCTACGGCCTTATCGTTGCAAGGTTAGTCCGTGCAAAGGCCTAGATCGGCATCACTTCGCACATACTTTCAACAAGGGATGTCTCCTTCTCGGGCCAGAGTATAACTTCAGTCCCGTCTTCGATGTCATCATTCTTTACATCGAGCAACCTGCCTGTTGCAACTGATCGAATTGTGAAATAGCCCAGCGGGAAGCCGTAAGTTTGAATGTCAGTGGTCATGGGAGGTTTAATGTGTTGGGATGGACTGTGGCCGCCCAACCTTAAGACAAAACCCGAAACTGCCGATGAATACTCGGAATCATCACAAAAAGGGATCCCATTCAATTGAATCGATATATCATAAGACGATAATTCTCTAGTCCTCCTCAGATTCTGACTGGTATGAACCTGGGATACGTTGGCGACGCGCTAATCTAGCCGATCTGCGGAGTTTTGGCAACTCCTTGCTCTCCTGCGCATGTTTCTCGACCCAATCCTCTAAAGCACCAGCACGCTTCGACAGGCCTTTCCACTCATGACGAGCGACCATACTCCCACCACGGCCACTTTCCCATCCAGCGCTTAGAATGACAGGTTCCTCCAACCAAGTTAGAGCATAGCAGAGTTTAACACTTGATCTAAATACCTGTGAATGCCATGAAAGGTCACGGACGCAGACACTAGAACGCAATCCCTGCGGCGCTTCAGGATCGGGACCTGAAGGGTCGAATGACATCGGGAGAGTCCTCGAACGATCTAATACCTGGACGACTCTGCCATCAAGAGACCAGATCTGTGACGAGACGAGTCAGAAAGGAATGTCTTCAAGTGCGCGTTGCGTACATGTATCCTCCCATCAGCCGATCCAGAATATATATATTGAGCACCAGTTGTTTCCATGGGACTGAAATGACAACGGATGAGTGTCCTAAGGACTGCATGACCCCTGTATGTCATCACGCTGCAATCCGATGGATGGGCTTCATATCTCGGTTTAGGATAGTGGGGGTAACTTGAACCCGTCAGAGCCAGCGCCGCCACCATTGAAGGGTGGTGCCTTACCGATAATCGAAATTGCTCACTCCGTAACGCTTGTGTTCCACTTTTTCGAATTCGTGACTTGTGCGCATCTTACGCAGATCCCACAGCCGTAAGGCTTGATCTTTTCCGTTAGATATAACGTATCGTCCATCACCTTTTGCAGATACGTATGTTATACCCTCCGTGTGCCCTATAAGGACACCTGATGGCTTAGGGGAAGCACCAAGGGACCGTCGATCCCTGAGAATTGTCAAGACAATACAAAGTAAAGCATAGAATATCCGTACCAGACTTTAATGAAAGTATCATCTGATGCACTGACAAGCACATTCCCAGAAGACGTGTCAGCCCAGCAACAGCTGTTCACGTCATCCGTATGGGCAGAAATTTTGACCGTCCTGCGATGCGCTAACAAGTCGTAGACTAGGAAAGAATAGATTAGTCAAATTTACTTTCCTCTAGTATCCACTTGCCGAAGATGTTGTCGCTTCCCCCTGCTATGACTTCATTTCCATCAGCAGAAAACCGACAGCTCCATATGCCGAAGCTTTCGCCATAACCCCACACAGAAGTTTGTCTACTTGGGGGGTCAGCGAATGAAATAGGGATTTGGGCTTGTGACCCATCCAAAGTACTGGTCATGTAGACCGTTGGAGTCTGTCGCAGTCATGTAGTGACGCGAGTCGTGGCAGACCTGCCAGGGACTCACAATAGAAGAATAAATCATCCTTAATATGCATCATTAGAAGCCGTCTATACGCGCCGGCTAAGAAACAGTTTACCGCTCGTTATCCGGGGACAAATTGGCATCTGTGATAGTCCAACGACCAGGATGGCCTTGAATCGTCTTTATTACCTTCATGGTTGTCTGTAGACCTGAATCGGCTAAGACTGATCGACGTGATGTAGCATGCCTATGAATCGGAACGGGCGGTGTCGTGGTGTCATAGACGTGAAGATTGAAATCTGACGAAAGGGTATAACATGGTCGATTTGCGCAAACGGCAGATTGGGAGAAGATGAAGCACCTTGCGAGCACGTGTAATAAAACGAAGAATCTAGACAGAGTTGCTTAAACTAAGGTTCAAACGCTTTAAGTCAGTGGTGGTCACCTGCGGAGAACTGGCCCGTGTAGATATTGGCATCATATGCGGCGACAGCAGTGCCGTATGAGTTGGGAATCAGGTTCTAGGAAAAAATGTTCCAGTTCCTAACAAAAGGATCTACAATAAATGTGCATACATTAGCTATTTCTTCCTTCGGATAACAAAGCGGCATCCGGTGTTTGGTGGCGCGATCCAGGAGTGTCTTTGCTACGTTCACAGATTTCCGTCGTGTACGCAGTCTATCGGTCACCCTACCGAAGTCACCGCTTCCCAGTAGGTCGACACCTACTTTCTTCGGTTCGGTGACAGGTTCAAACCAATTGTGGGCGGTGTGATGAGAATCATATATATCTTCGTCGTCATCATCATCATCGTCGTCGTCCTGATCAACGTCATCATGATATCCTGTATAACTCGATCAACCAGACGATAATAAAGGGTGCTACAGTTGGCACCTGCAGCTGCAATCCGGGCACCTAAGAGTCGACTTAAGTCCTGCACTGAGATGCCGGAAAGGTGAATGGTCCGCGATCCACGACTTTCACTAGAATGAGGTCCTCCTCCAGCTTGCAATGAGAAGATCGCTGGATGTGGGGCATGATGAGTAGGTCAAACTCGAACTCGGTCGCTCCTTACTGCTGAGGAGGTCTGTCATGGCCGTTCCGTTGCCGTTCTCGTCGAGATACACAGTTTCTGCGTCCTCTATCGACCGTTGGCCGTCGTCATCTGACATCTCTGTGTCCCAATCTCTTTGCATGTTACTGTTAGCTGTTGTGGGGAGAAAGGAAGCAGCCTTGACCGGGTGACAAACCCGGGGACGGCATTGGACAGTAATACTTGATGGGATGAGTGATCGGCACGGCCAAATAGGGCGAAGCAAACAACCTACAACAATGTACTGGACTGTTACTCGCGCCCAAGTCCATTGTAATTACTCCTTCGTACTCTCCTCATCATGCCGGCGGAGACCATTCGAATAACGGCGGAAGAGATAAACTGTCTCATATATGCCTACCTGCAGGACTCTGGTATCATCGTAATTTTTCGTTATCGCCCCTAACTCAACCGGTTTGCAAATTATGTCAGGTTTCGTCCATTCTGCCTTTGCAGTACGCATGGAAGGCCGCCTGGAACGATCTCCCTACCTATCAAGACATATACCACGTGGAGAGCTCGTTGAGTTACTCAGCAAATCTCTTCTCTACATGGAAGTCGAATCACATTGGAGGGGTGATCGGATGACAACTAATTGCAAGACTGGCTTCTCTTTGTTGGAGCCTCATGTCTGCTCTGTTGAACCACCGCCAAGTCCACAGCTTACTCCGCCATCATCAACAAACCTCCATGGTGGTGAGCAAGACGCGATGCAGCTAGACAAGGAAAATGCTACCGTGGCGGACTTCAGCAACAAACGTAAATCTCCGCCTGCAGAGTCCGAGGGCCCCGTCGAAAAGCGTTCAAGACGTGATGCAGATATTATGGATGTCGATCTGTCCGCACAGGGTAAGCATCTTATTTGAATTTGCTCTGCCGAAAGTCGCTCATCTTGTACTAGCTTCGAAAATGAAAGCAGAGCCTCCAGAAAAAGATAGAGGACAAACAATGTCCTCTACAAACAAGGCCACTGAGCTACCGACAAGCCCATCTCAGGTTCCCAAACCTAAGGAAGACAATGCTGTCCGCTTGCTCACTGGTCACAAGACAGAGGTGAATATTTGTTCAGGTGGTTTAGCGGCCCATCTTAAAAACTTGCATCCCGTCTCTTTCTCAAAGGTCTTTGTTTGTAGTTTGAATCCAGCAAAACCCTCTTTACTGGCTTCAGGGTATGTAAAAATTTTTCAGTCAACTCTCAGAGATTACTGATACATGACCTGTAGATCCAAAGATGGTTCAGTGTATCTATGGAATGTGTCCGATCCATCATCCCAACCGCAGGAAGATTTATCTCCACTAGCGGTTAATATATATACCAGTACCTCACAGGCCGACCTGACGTGTTTGAATTGGAACTCGGATGGTACCTTGTTAGCCGTGGGTTCATACGATTCTATTCTCCGAATATGTACATCTTCGGGCAAGCTCTATTTCTTGCATGCTCAACATCAGGTACGTGGCACAACATCTTGAGGCTGGCCTTTTTCTCTACACCTGTCTCATCCACGGGGCAGGGTCCCATTTTTGCGGCACAATTTTCGAAATCAGGGCGATGGCTGTTGACCGCTAGCCTAGACGGGAGTGCTTGTCTGTGGGACGTTGAAGAACGGCAACTTCATAAGCAATACAAGGTCCATTCAGGTGAATAAGAAACAGGAAACTATTGTTCTCTGTTGGCAGAGCTCATGATATTCTCGTCCTCAGATTGTTGTTTGGACGTTGCTTGGGTGGACGATGAAACGTTTGTTACCTCTGGAGCAGATAAGGTGCTGTACGTCATGCGGGTCGGCGAAGATGAGCCTCTCAAGTCTTTCCAGTGAGTTTTCTCGTCACGGGTTTGCAGATGAATTGACATTGCATGGCGCAGCGGTCATATGGATGAAGTCAATCAAGTACGTTGCAGTCCTACCGGAAAACGTCTGGCGTCTTGCTCTGACGACATGACTGCGCGGGTGTGGAACATCGAGAACCTTTCTTCAGCAAAAGATTCGATTCCTGGATTGAAAGGGGCGGGACCCTCTATCGTGCTAGAAGGTCACCGACATTCCGTTAGCATGGTTGCATGGTGCCCCGACCCCTCATTAGGCTCAAATCCGCTCATTGCGACGTAAGGTATTTTCTAGGATAAGGAATCGCGGTCTGATTGACCTTCGCATCAGGTCGTCGTTCGATGGAACAACACGACTGTGGGATTCTATAACGGGGCAGTGTCTGAATGTTTTTACCGATCATAGGAAACCTGTCTATGCATTGGCGTTCAGTCCCGATGGTCGTTTTCTTGCATCTGGGAGCGGAGACGGATGGCTACATCTCTATAATACCTTGGTGAGTCTATGAGCGACTCCTCTTCTTCGCTTCGAGGTGATTTTCGTTCTTTTTCAGACGAAAGAGAAGAAGTGGTCGTGGCATTCGGATACAGAGAAGCCAGGCGTTTTTGAAATCGACTGGCAGGTGCGCGATGGAATTAACCGGATAGCTGTTGCATTGGAATGCCGAAAGGTGGCCGTGATCGATGCCTCGAAATTGCCATTATCATAGCATTATTTGTATTTGTATAATCTGGAGGCTTATGACGTGTTGTGCCGGCCAAATTCATTTCTTATAAACTTTAAGACCGAGGAGTTTGTTTGTGCACACCGACGACAACGATGCTCAGGCTTGGTTTCTCCCTTCCCCGCTCTTTTCTACAGCAGCAGCCCATGAAAATTTCCATGTTCAGGACATTCCATTCTACGTTTCGCCAGAATGCAGCTCGTCCTAGTTTATTGACAGCATCCAGATCGCCTAAACTTCAAATCGGGGCCCTTGCTAGATCCGCACGTTCATTTATGACGGACAGAACCGCCATTCAGCAGGCCCAAGGGTTCTCATGGCAACGACTTGCGATAACTGCAGTGAGCATGCTCAAGATGCATAATTAACATTTCATTCCAACCCATCTGGCAGGGTGGTATCGCTTGCACAGTTGTCGTCCTCGATGGTCTGTTCAACCGAGAGACTCGCGAAGCGCTCTCCCCGACAGAGAAAGACTATCTTCACAGCAGCTTCAAATACACTGGCGGAGGGCTAGCCATAACGGCAGTGATTGCGCGTTCTCTGTTCAGGTCCGGAGCAGCGTTCAGAATTATGGCTGCCAATCCTTGTATGTGTTGTCTGCATCAGCTCTACGCAAGGTCATGCTAAACGTTCATTAGGGGTGTTCCTAGGTGTCAGCCTGGCCGGAGGCATAGGGACTATGATGGGCGTTTTCTTTACCCCTCCCGAAAGGACTGTACAGAAGCACCTTTTCTGGCTGGTGGGCATTAATCAGCGCCTCGAATTTCTCTACGCACTTACTAGTGTCCCCGTCAGGCGTTTAATGCCTGCCAAGCTGCTACGCTTAGTCCTCTCTTCTTCTTAAGCCCGGCACTTCTGTCTAGAGCCGCTTTGTATACATGTGGCGTCGTCGGTTCGTTATCCTATGTTGGAGCTACCGCAACGTCAGCTATTCTTTCTTTTGTCGCATCGGATGCTCATGACTATATCCTACAGGAGTGACCGGTATCTCCACTGGGGAGGACCTCTCCTCGCCGGCGTAACTGTAGTTGCCCTCAGCTCATTAGCACCCATGGTGCTTCCGCTTGGAATGCGCGGCCTTGCGATTACAGAGTCCATCTCACTTTATGGTGGCTTGGCGCTGTTCGGTGGCTTTGTGTTATACGAGTACGTCTCCCTCCGTAGCATAGTGTGCCGGTTGCTCACGTTCGTCTCCAGCACTCAGAAGATTCTGAACCATGCACGTGCGATCGAGCGGGGTGCTATGAAAGCCGACCCCGTTACGGAAGCCATTAGTCTGCAACTTGATATGATTAACATTTTGTGAGTTTGAATGTCCATCATCACTTGATCATGCTCATCATCCGGTAGCATTCGCCTTGTGCAAATCCTTGCCATGCAACAGAACAGGAGGAAGTAGCCCTTAGGATTGGAGAAGAACAATATAGCTCATCTACGCACTTGTAGCACCACAATCTTACAATTTATCCTCAAAATATTACTAGAATTGATATAATGGAATGCTCGCTGTACTCACAACGCAACATCTACAGAGCCCCAGCCTTGCCAAGCCCTTCGAGGACCTTGATGAACCCTCCAGGGTCCACGATCTCAGTCCCCCCGTAGGTGACCCTCTTTCCCGCCCGCGCCGCCCATTCTTCCAGGTTGCCATATTCCACATATCCCGCGCCGCCTACGACGAACACCATACCTTCCGCAAAAGCTATCCTTCTGCCTTTCGTCATGCCGCTGCCACTCGCTCCACCTGGTGCACCTGGGTTTATGTGCTTAGGTGCCCTTGGATCGAGGAAGATGTATTCGTCGGTCTCTTGCAGTGATTGGTTCGACGCTGCCGACGAGTCCATCAGCGCTTCAGTGAGTCGGGTGACCGGAAGCAGCTTGTTCGTCGGCAGGAAGTTCCTGACTCCGGAGATGAGGTTTTCGAATCCGCCTTCTTTTAAGCGGTCCGTTAGCTAGAGAAGAAGACAATTTTAGGCTTGCAGGACGGGGAGGGTGGGAGAGCCGCGTACTCTGTTGCCCAAGGCGCTGAAACCTTTGAACAATTCTCCACCCTGACTCGCGACACCGCCTAGATTAGGCGTCGCAGTCCCTGTCCCCCCAAGGCTGCTCGAAACGGTCATCTTCGAAATTTCCCTCATGCGCCTGACGTATTCAAACGCAGCTACGTCAGCGCCACATGTTTTGAGTTCCTTCTCAAGCTCATTGATATCGTCTTTGGAGATGGCGTTGTCCTGTGAAGAAAGATAGAACACGATGACGAGACGAAGCTTGTCCAGCGGCGTAAAATCGCCATCTGGCCTCTTGGATCGCAGCATTTCGAGAATGGATGCGACAGTCTGTAAGAACCGGCGCGATTGAAGTCAATAATGGAGCACATCGAGCATCATATTTACCTGTTTGTTAATGGCCTCTTCCGTGCTAAACAACTCATCCAGCCCTCTTTTTTTGATTTGTTCAAGAAGAGCAGTGGCGATGTTCATATGGGTATCAAGGGTAGCCTTTCGCGCAGTCAGCTCTGGCAGCTGGGTGATAGCTGTTTTCAGGTGGGCCGCGTTGGCGGATAGATCTCTGGTGTCAGGACGTTTTGTTTAAATATGCAACCATGATAAACGCAGACAAGAACGATAACTTGCAGCTGAGATATGTCGTTGACATCACTGACACCCGTACTTCGAGTAACCTCAGCAGCGTCTTGCTTGTATTTGGTAAGCTCAGTATCGATGTCCTCCGCGACTTGAGGGAAGGGGTTGGCGGCATTCCGCGCCCAGAAGAAATCTTTGGAATCCATGTCATATGATCTCTTTGGTTGCTGTTGCTGCGCTTCAACGATGACGCGATTAAGCTTGAAATCAAGGCAATCGGATATAAGAGCCTGATATGTCCATCCGTGCGACACGACGGACACAAGATCCATGTTACGATCAAGGATGAGGAGCACTGAAGTGACGACACATCAGTATGCCCCGGGGTGCGCAACGATGACGCGTCGAACTAAAACTTACGAGGGCGTTGCAAAGACGACAGTCCAGTCGTATCTTGTGCGAAAAGGGAGGACGACGAGGCAGAATGGGACCGTGATGCTGTCAGGATCGCGTCACGAATCTTTGTTTCTAGTTTTCTTGCGACCATTTCGGCAGCATTGCCACGGGGAGCACGTATAAATGGGACATGACCTAAGACATGCAACCAATGAGATTGGAAGTAAGCGGGAAGGGAATTTAAGGACACGCACCCATCGTGGCAACTGCACTGAACAGCCCGTTTGCTATTCGTTCAATCTCGTTCTCGATCTGCTGTTCCGTGGAAGAAGGAGAATTGAGGAGGGCATATGTGGAATGAGGCCTTGATGCCTCGGGTAGATCCGAAGGAGTGGCGGTCGGGGCATGAGACGGAGGTGGTGGTAACAGTGAAAAGAGGGAAGGAGAAGGCGCGATGAATGAGAGGTACTGGTCGAGAACCTGCCTCGGTGCAATGTCAGTTGGGTAACTGCAGAGATTGGCTGAAAGGGTGCGAACCTGTTCCACGAGGTCGCCTGTGCCATCCTGCGCAACAGCAGCTGCAAGTTCTTCTAGCAGCGCACGGGACAACGGTTCTACGAAATTGAGATGGAAGGATTCGTACAGAGACTTGCGGAGATCCTCTGCTATGCGTTTGATATTTGCGAGGGTTGGAGAGACAAGGTAAACTGCCGGTACATCAGGAAGTGCGGGACGGATGGAATGGAGCTGACTGTGGGGCGATCACATAAAGGTATGGTCCTCGGAGATGTGAGAACGGACTTACACGTGAAGTGTTACACCGACATCGCGGAGGTCTTGCACACGCAGAATGGTTGCCAGGACATCCTTTGTCTGCTGATCCAGGACGAGAATCTTCCACACTGGTGGTGCTGAAGGAGGCGCGACTTTGAATGAAGATGGCTGTTTACCAGAAGCAGAGGTGCTGCTGGACTCGACGGGGTTGTTGAGATTCAGTAAAGTAAGCAGGGCAGCTGTTTGCGCCTGCTGCAAGTTTGCGGGCGCAGGCACTGCCTAAATGACCATGATCAGAGATATCGACAGTGTATAAGCACAGAACGGACCTGCTTCGCTGTACTGGACATGTGGAAGAGAGCTTTTTGAATTGACCGCGAACAGGCGACACGACTGTCTGTCACGTGACTTACAGCCCTTGCAACGGGGGGACTCCCTTGATGCCAACTGCGCTAGGACTGTGCTCAATTACCTTCGCAACGTACGGAAATGCTCGGGCTTCTTGTCTGAGTTGGAGCTGGGGTTGGGGGTTATTTAAGACTGATGTTGGGGACATTCTGCTCTCAACCTTCATACCCATCTACGATCGGTAAATCCTCTCGCAACGCTCATTGGATGGGCGGGACAATCTGAATTTTGTCATAGATGGGCTGCATACCCAGCAAACAGAAGCCAGTGACAGTTGGCATGAGCGAGAACCCGCCTGACAAAGCGGGCAAGCGCAACCTGCTTGGCTTGGGGATTTCAAAGTCGAGTGCTGCAGAAGTTCCACCGTCTGCGCCCGCGTTCGCACCACCACCATGGGTCTCTGGGCACAAGAAGGTGTTCGTCAACGCGCAAGGAGATGTCGAAGAACAGGTACGATAGTCCTTATTGTTTCAGCCACTTGCTGATTTGTCTGTCTGTGTAGTCCTAGTGACTGACTTGGGAAATATAAGGCGTTTCTCCATGTTGCTCCCACGGTTGTAAACAACACTTTGTACTTAAAACGTCGAATGGCTTCTCTGTAACTTGGAGACGTATATAACTAACGAACACCGGAAACGAATGGGCGAGGTTACGCATCGAGCACCCTTTTGAGAACTGCATTTCTTTCATTTTCATTCTGCGATCCAGAAGAGCTTCGCGCGTTGAGCAGGTCAGCATCAAACCAGGTTTCCATAAAAGGTGCGCGTGTATACTTGGTTCGAAAAAAAAAAGGGAATGACGATCACACTCCCCACCATCAGCACTCTGCCCGTCCTGGGCTGTCATGACCTCCACGACCATTACGCGCGTACGACTCCCTCATGCCCTCCCAGCTCGCAGCATCTTCCCCGCTTCCTCCTTGCCTCCCGACCCTGCGTCTTCCGCTTCCTTCTCATCGCCACAGTCGTCTTTCCTGACCTCGGCCTCGACTGAGCAGGTCTATTCGATACCGGCGCTGTCTACGTCCATCTCCAGTCCAGCCCTACCCCGCTCTACAACAAGCTCGGCACTCGGTGTTGCCATATCGACATCACTGACACCATCTGCAACCTCAAATCCTTCCAACCTCCTTATAAACTCTGCACCTATATGTCTTGGAAAGGGCTTGGATTCGTCTTCTGTGGGCTTACTGGCCTCTCTTGCAGTCACCAGCCTCGTCGGATTCGTAATTTGGGTGCGAGTTCCCTGCGGCATGATCGCTTAACCGATATTAATGAGCTCTAGCTCGTTTTTGCTATTGTCAGGCCGCGCTTCCGGCAGATATACAGCCTGAGAGAATGGTTTGTTTCTCCAGAGTAAGTCCTTCCGTTTCTATGCTACCGTATCATACAGAACGCGTGCACATTGCAGATTACGACCTAAACCTTCCGGATCGGGCTTCTTTTCCTTTCTATCTCCTCCTGTCCCCTTGGTCCCAGCTCTTCCTCAAGATGTCTCCGGTGCCGGAAGATCTGCATCAAAGGATGCTGAACTTTTTCCGTCGGACGAACAAATCCATCAACGCATCTTGTGGACATGCTTTACGATCGCGTCATGGTGGTCTATTTTAGCACTCGTTGGTGCTCTCCCCCTTTATCTCGTCACCACTCCTTGTCTTGCCCAAACCGGAACACCTTTTGTCTATGAAGGCGTGTTTTCGACCCTTGAGGACCTTAGTGTTATGAGATTGCTCCGACTCTTTGACCCCCAAAATATAACCACGACTAATCTTCTCGCGCGAGATGCCGGTTCAAGCCCTGGCGGTCGTCATAACGCACGCGTCAGAATCATCGTTCTGACTATTCTGACCCTGGTCTAGGATTTCTGCCTGCGTTATGCAAGATAATCAGAGAATTTAGCTTGCTGGTGGCTTATCGACGCCGATTCGTTGACGTTCGCTGCGAAGGCATCGAGATGGGCTGGTTGAGTGCCTCCAGTGCCCCAGGCTTTGTGAGTTGGGGCGAAAAACGCATCAAGGATTTCATCCTGAAAAACGGACTGAGCCTGTCAATGGACGAACGAGATCGAGATTCTCGGGGTCGACGGAGCAATCGTCCGAAGCGCACCAGGCGACCTGAGGAGCAACCATTGAATTACAGTGAGGAAGCAAACATCGAAGTGGACATCCACAGTTTGTTTTCCATCAGGCAAGTGACTGTTTTGATTCTGGACTGTCCGGCACTAGATGTATGTCACAGTGATACGCAGGCGCTTGCCCACCTCATCGATGAAAGAGACGAAGTACTGGAACATCTGGAGATCGCGGAGGCGCGATACATCAGGTCATTCCGCATCACGACTCCAGATCCCTCTATCGCGGATTACGAGCCACCACCACCTGCAGACCCGAGCCGTCCATATATAAGCCGTCCTCTTCCGCTTGGACCGCCAGCTCGCGTGCGTAGCTCCATGTGCTTCATTATCCGTATCTGATGTGTACGACAGAGGGGCGGCGAAGGAGAGCAGCCAACCCTGCTTATGCGACGTCATCTCTTGCACCTACGTCCTTCGTGGCTCCATCACAATATTATAAGCTTCGTGGGGTGAGAGGCGTTAGTGGAGGCCGTTTCACGGATTCCGGTATGGAGGAACAGCCCAGCTTGACCGAGAGTATCAACTCTCGCGTCATTGGGAGCCGTTTCCTCGAAGTCACGCGCAATTCCGTTGCGTATGGTCGCTTGCCTCTCGGAAGCCACGTCATCGTTGACAAGTCTGGCCAACTTGGCCCTGGCTCTCGGCCTGAAAGTATGAGGTATTCGACGTTCCCGGACCCTCGTTTCTATGGTCCGAACTACATACCGGAAGAGTCCGAGGCTGCGATAGAGAACGCGCACCAACATGCTGCTGTTCCTGATGAGGATGAATGGATTGATCTTGCCAAAGTCAACCCGGATGAGTTTGAGACGGAAGTGAATGGCGTGCCCAGCAATGCCGGACCGTCGACCGCTATAAGGCGACACAAAAAGGACGTGACCGCTGCAACCAGAGAGTCCTTCCCACTCCGAAAAGAAAAACAGGATCCCGACTCGGTCCCCCCGCCCCATCTACGCCTGCAGCCCTCCCAACCGTTCGTCCGCCCCTTGGATGGGTTGAACTACGATGACCTTGGACAGGTGTACGCCGATATTACTCAATGGCGCTCAAAGCTCAAAGCCGTCAATGCGGAGATTGCGGACGCACAAAAGGAGTGTTATAACGATATAGCAGACGGGGCGCGGATCAAGGGTTGGTTGATGGTCGGCAGAGGACTGAAGTACGTACCGGGGGTGCAGCTCATTGAAGGCAGAGCGAAGGAGGATATCCGGTGGGACGTACTACAGAATGAGCGGAATATCTTTGATACGCTTGTGCTGTGGGCTATCGCGCTTGTCATAGCGCTCCTTCTGGCTGTCGGTCGTGAGTGATCAGATTGTGTCCATCTCGTCCCTACGCTAGCTGATTAGAATCGTTCAGTCGCGGCCGCAGCCGGCCTTGCGGTCGCAACTGCACCAGACGTGGCTCATTACCTTCCGTTCTTTCAATCCCTGCTCAAAAGCCATCCATTGGCTACTGGTATCGCAACGGTCCTAGCATCCGCGGTGGCTGCAACTCTTTTCATGGTTGCCGCGCTTCTTGTCGTTCATTGTTAGTGACGTGTACCTTATCAACCGAGCAAGTTTACTTATTGGCATTGTTTTATGGTAGGGGCTGTTCATGTCCATGGATCGATCTCGGTGTCTGGAGGGCACATGTTTGTCTTCAAAATCACTTTCTATATCCTGACTCTCGTGGGCGCGATCTGGCTGGTCGCAGCGGGAGCTTTGCTCTTCTCCCTTCGAGCCTTCGGCTTCAATGCTGGCGTCACAAAGTCGCTCGCCAACGGCTCGATTTATCTGACTGTGTCGATTCTTGCCATCGTTTTGAACGTCGCCATCATCTTCCCTGGCCTTCTCTTGCTTCAGCCATTCCGACTATGGCATATCCTTCGCACCGAACGCCACGTTATAACACCGCGCCAACGTTTTAGACGTAGGGTTTCGTCTTGTGTGTCCTCGAGATATGGTACTCACTGGGCTATTGACAGTCTTATACCCTCGAACCTATGACCCTTCGTTTGCTACCGGACCTTGTATCTTGGCCATGACCTTTGCCTCTGCTTTCGTTTTTGTTTTCCCTATCATTGGACCTGCCGTCACTCTCTTGCTTTTCCTCGTGTTAATTGGTGAGTCGGATTTCAATTGGACAATATGACTTTCCGAGCATAAGTGCTGAACGTCGCTACGCCAGCTCACCGGTACTTGATTGGCTATGTCTATGCCCGCACTCATTCGCAAACGGGCGGCCTGCTTCAGTTATGGGTCCTGAAGCGTTTTGGCTCAATTCTTTCCCTTCAACCCATCTTTCTTGGACTTGTATTCTTGTCGCGGCGTTTCTGGATAGAGGGTGGTATTCTGGCCGGAGCAGGAGTTGTTGCTGTAATATTTGTAGAATTGTACACTGGTCTGATGACCAGGTCACCGGGGCGCCGATCGCTCAGCGCTATCACGCAAAACTCGCTGAACACGTTCGAGGTCACGGCCTGGACGCCGGGACGGTCAAACATCGACGAGGGGACGGACTATGGTAGCAGTAGCAGAGGCACACGTCCGAGAGGGTCGATGGCCTCTGTGTTGGAGATGATGAGCCTAACGCTGGCTGTGATGCCGTCACCATCTGCCCACCGAGGCCCTGTCCCATTGAGTAGGTGTTTTTCTTTTTCCTTTCAATATTGAAGTGCTTTGGGAGAACCGATGTTGATGTGGTTTACGCTCAGGGACAGAAACCCTTGATGACCTAACTGCGACGGAACGAGCTGCTCGGACTCACCCTGATGCACCACCTCATCTTCCGCCGTTACCTTTCACTGACCACGCGGAGGACATGGCTGGGATCCTGTATGCCCCGGAGCTAGTTGCGCCGCCTCCGATCATATGGCTGCCCAATGACCATGCAGGGGTGTCGCGCTCGGAGGCTGTCGACCTACAAAAGTACCACAACTTGGAAGTGACGATCGACGTCCGATCGACAGAGGACATTGTTGATCCCCAACTGCATCGAACGTCCTCGAGTAGAACGCGAGCGTCACGGTAACCTTTTTCTTTTCCCTTCTTCCTTTTGATGATACATTATTCCGAGTACTTTACCTATTATTTTACACGCGCTGTACTGCTTGCTGAAATGAACCATGGACCAGTCTAGGCCTTGTTTGACGTCATTTATCAGATTCATTGATGACGTATGTGATGCAGTCCTTAGGGTACGAAATCCCCGCCAGTCAAAATAGACTCTGTTAACCACAGTCGCACAGTTGCAAACAGCGAGCACGCGACCAACGTCATTTTTCGTGACTGAAACGACAGCGAAACGTAGGGTTGCTCTCATCAACAAAATGCTCCACTTTCATGTCAGTAATTTTAAATCGGCACGCCTTGTTTGCCGACCAGCCTAGCCCCTTGGGTTCACCGCACACTAGCATAGAACGGCCCTTCCCAGGTGGAGAGAATACGAATAAATTATAGCTACGCTTCGCTCGAGGCAAGCCCTTTCTCCTTCTCATGCCTTTTTCAGATTTCTTTCATTGTCTCATCGCCTCGAAAGACGTGGTTGAAAGAGACTTGGCCTGAGACATCGTTATTATAAAACGGCATCTTGATCCGAGCTCAGATTGTGACTCAAAATATATAAGTCAAGGTTGCCCTCATTTTTTTCCACACTCCAGCTCGCCTTGGGCAGTTTTTGTATTTTTGTTTCTCCAAATTCGCTAATTTCCACCCACCGTTCCTTTCAACCTGCTTATGGATCCATCTTCGCAACCACCCTCGTCGCAATCTGTACAAGACGACGTCGATCCCTTCGTCGCCTACGCGCGCTCTATATACGCCTACACATACCGCCTCTGGGAACAATCCAAACGCGCGCTTGAGGAGCAGATGCAGGCCAACCATGCCGCCACTGCCAGCACCCCTCAGAAAGCGCCCTCAACAGGGTATCAAAAGACACGTTAGGGAGCGTACGGAAGGGGTCGTTGCATTTTCCTCGTTGCTCATCCACCAGCTGCTGATATCCATGTCATCCCTGGTTTGTGACCACTTGGCCATTCTCCCTTCGCGTCTTCTGTCTGATGTGATCCGCTCCTGCCAATTGCAGTCGCTGGACGTCGACTATTTATTCCTTCCTTTCCTTGCCATGATCGATGACGATTCATGTCTCAGCGCCCACAAAATCTCGTGGTTCTGCGCAATACGAGCATATTCCATCCCTAATCTTTGAGGATCTCACGTTGGCTTGTCTTTTGCTATGTATACGGGTCTTAGTCTACCATCTCTTGCTTTCTTGTCGCACTCCAGCTGCACGTTGCGACCTCGACCAAGGTGCCAGCGTTCGTGAGCTGGCTCGCAAGTTATGTATACCCTCAAATGGTTCCCCAGCAGGTGCTGCGACGGCACAACGTTGTGATTAGTACGCCGCATACCATATGAGCATTTGTCCATCTCGTCTTCAAAATTTGAAACACATCGAGTTGTAAACAGGAGGCAGGCTAGTCACAAGCAAATGGTGGCTCTGGAGGAAATTTCGGAAAGAACATTTTCAGAACTTTTGGCACTACTCCAGTCCTGATTAAGGAAGCTTGACCAGCATCGGCCTGTATTACTTCTGCTCAAGTTCTATCGGTCACTGTGCGTGGTTGATGAGCTGTGTTTCGTGGCGTCTAACTCTAACTAATGAGATGTGAAAATATTATGCGGTCTACATGACGATCGCGGGCGTCGCGGACAGAGTGTTCGAACGTTGCTTTCCGTTTTGGGGCCGATTGCTGATCAATATCAGAGAAGCAACAAACATTCGTCGCACATGCGCGGCGGATGTCCTGTCCAGGTTAGCCATTGCAAAGGACGAGGCGCGCAAGCAAACCCAGCAAGCGTGCGCTTTCATGGTCAATCTCCGATGTGAACGCGCATCCTGCCACCTGCACCGGGGCAAGGTGCGACATGACCTTTAAAAGGTACTTGGTTCATCGCGATCAGAACTCTGCATGACGGAGGGCAGTTGTCTGGCTTCAAAACAAGCGACGGTTTCTCTGTGCCTAGCCGGAAACTAACCGTGCTGCTGTCATCATTTTGCATGTGCCGGTCACGTCAATTGAGTTCTCGAGACGGGAACTCGTCTATAAATCGACCGAACGTGTAAAACGTACGTCTTCGTCGTTCTTGCCCAACATGCATCGACTTGCGGTGGTGCCGCTCATCGTCGGGCTCACCGCCACAACGACGTTCGCTAGTTTGATCGATCCTGGAACCTTCACCGCGCCTGGCGCGTTTCCCACGTCGGTCTTTACAAAGTACTACAACAGCCCCACAGCGACTTCCGCGCAAGTACAACCTGTCGTTTCTGACCCCGTCACGGTTGAGTATCTTTGCCCATTGTCTCCCAGTGTTCCTCATCTGACATACTATAAGCATGAAACCTACTCACTTGGGCTGACGGACCCAAGCAAGATTCCGCAGAGTGACACGGTCGATCCACACCCATTGCCTCCCACCGCGTCGTCGTCCCGCCTGTTTAACGAAGCCTTGGCACAAGTCACGTCCATCACGGCAAATGCAGTGTTTGGGAACAATACCTGCGCAAATGCCAGAGTATTCTCGAGGTGTTCAAATTCGTGGCCTTGGCAGCTCCTGACCAAGGACCAAAGCTGTCAGTCGCGCTGTGCAACATGCTTCAATTGTCAAAATCTTGCGAGAAAACACATGGTCCGCTGGCTCTGGGTCCCGTAATAACCCAGGTGCTTGCAAACGCGGACATTGGTGGATACGATGGACAGGTGTCATTTTGAAAACTCATGACCCCTTTTTTTTTTCGCGCAGCCTGACGGATTTCTGCAGGTCTTTTGTCAGAATTTCTTGGGAATGTGCCCTCTACCTCCCACATCACCCCTCAATTTGACAGGTTGGTTCGCAAAGCCAAAGCCGGACCCTTTACCCTTCGTCAAAAAGCCAAGCGGAAAAAGGCTGAAGGTTCTTCATGTATCCGATCTCCACTTGGATCCAAGTGAGTGCCTGTTGGAGCTGCTCCATTGCCACTTTTATCGATAAGATGCGTGCGTCAGGATATGCAACAGGCTCAGAAGCCAACTGTACAAGTGGAGGCCCCTGCTGTCGCAAAAATAACTTTAATTCAACCAGTCCTGACACGCCATTGTTCCCTGCTCCACGCTTTGGAGCTTATCGTTGGTTCGTCGGCCAATGAAATACATCTCGCGTGTCTGTGACTTACGTTTTTTTTTTGGCAGTGACACTCCTATGGCCCTGGGTATCGCGGCACTCCAGGCAATTCCGGCACTCACTGATACTAAAGATACTGGCTTTGCGTGGACCATCTACACTGGTGATCTTGTTTCTCATGATGCTGAAAACCAACTGTCAAGGTGTGAGATGATCAATTCAGTATTCTTGATACCCTGCGAATGATGGGTCCTGTAACGTTGCAGAGCATATGTCGAGTACGCTGAGGTAATTCTGTACCTAGATGCATCATTTTTGATGCTGATGTCTCGGCTTACCAGACGATCGTGTACGACTTGTTCCGTCGTATGCTGGGCAGCGGTCCGGTGTATGCTGCACTGGGTAATCATGACTCGTATAACCAGTACGTAGAAAGTCCTACATAACGTTTCCTCACTGACTCCAAATTTGCAGAGCTCAGGATGCACCCCATTCGCTGGGAGGCGCCCTCGGTCAACTATTCAGCTGGTCTGTATTGATGTACATACAAACCCTCACCTTGCACTAAACCAAGATGCAGGAACTATGATCACGTTGCAGCACTCTGGGCTCACGAAGAATGGCTTCCCCAAACCGCTGTTCAATTGGCACGCGCTCATTATTCGGCCTTCATGGTCAAGCGATTGGACGGTCTTCGCGTCATTTCGCTCAATACAGATTTTTGTGAGGGTCCACCTGTCATTCCACGTTCCTCGAGTTGTTGACCGAAAATTCTCCGTAAAGGGTACCGGTAGGTATACGCGCCTTGGATAGGAGAAGAACGGTGTTTGACACTATCACAGGGCTAATTTGTTCAATTACATCAATATGACAAACCCGGACGTTTCTGGCCTCCTCCGATTCCTTACAGACGAACTGCAAGACGCCGAGGATGCTGGTGATAGAGGTACGTCACCAGGCTTTGTACTTTTCGTTGAAGTTGTTGATCTTGTTCTATGATAGTTTGGATCATTGGACATGTCCTCACCGGCTGGGACGGCAGCAATCCGTTGCTCAATCCCACCAATCTATGTAAGCTTATGTCGGCGTTGGAGTTGACGAACGCGCTCATCTCAGGATTACAGTCTATCAGATGTTTGTAACAACTTAACGCATGTCGCAAATGGATACCTGCTAATCATTCTCAGTGTTGACCGTTACTCACCACACGTTATTGCAAGTGAGTTTTCCGTTCTCGCCGTCCACTGATTGATAAAGCGACTGAATCGATGACTAGACATCTTTTGGGGCCAGTTCGTACCCGTTTATCTGAACTCTCCTGTATAGTCTCATTCAGAGTTTGATGCAGCACACACGAGGACCAACTGTCGGTACGTGAGCGCCACTACAAGGCTGACTTCAATCATCTCCTAATCTCCACGCCTAGATCTTTTATGCTAACAACGCTACTGTCATGAATGCTGAAGCTGCCCAAGCGGTCGCATGGGTAAGAGAAATTGGCAAGGAATGCTAGCGTTCGGACTTACTGTTCAAAGATTGGTCCTTCGCTCACCCCGATTACCAATCTCAACTCTGGTTTTCGAGTTTACGAGGTCGACTCTGCCGTGAGTGGTGCCTCAGATGTCCTTCGTTCGTTCGTTAACACGCCGAAACAGACATTTGACATATTAGATGCTCATACGTTAGTAGCTGTAACCCCTTGCGACGGAATGCAATGCCCTAACTAGCTTTGGCTAGGTGGAAAAGCGACGTGTCATCGTATCCCGAACTAGATCATCAGATCCACTTTGGACCGACTTACACCTACGAATACAGCACAAGGGAGGCTTACGGAGCAAATGTATCTAACTGGTCTGCTAGTGACCCTCTGAACGCGACGTGGTGGCACCATGTTACCGAAGGTGAGACCGCTCTTATGCCTTTGACATTCTGCCGCATCCTAATTGTCACTTTTTAAACTTGAAGCCATGGAGTCAGATCCTTCGTTAGTCGAGGTCAGTCGATTACACCTCAAGCTGGCAATATTCATCAATCTGACCCTTTACTCTACAAGAAATTCAACACCTTCCAGGGCAAGAGTTCAGTCATGACCAAGCCATGCACTGGCGACTGCATTGTGGCGAAAATATGTTATATCAGGAGCGGGTCGGCTAGTATCGCGAAACAAAACTGTAAACAAGGATTTGGTTCCGTCCAGTCCTAATCTCGACTATGGCGAGAGAGGTCGATTTGGTTCCGGTTCTATAAACCCATTTATATAGTGATCAAACAAATGGCGTATAGTAACAAAGGAGTTCCGATAAATTTCATAATCATGCGACTAGGAACCTTTCGCTATTGACCCAAATGACCGCCTCATACGCTCAGGACTTGCCCCCTGAGCTCTGGCTGGAAATATTCCGACTCGCGGCTTTGCCAGAGGACGGGGTTGACTACCACTCGCCTGCTTACTTGCCATTCCAGCCCGCCGGCATTCGCAGCCACATCCTCGATCCGACCGTCGAGGTGAAGCGAAGCATTACCCTCGTCTGCAGGAGATGGTATCTTTTGGCGACGAAGTTGCTGTACGAAGACATCAGAATCTCGAATGGCATCTCGTCGTTGCAGGACGCAATAGACCGAGAAGGCGAGTTTAGGAAATGGGTGTGCACATTCCGTTGTTCAGTCTTTCACTTCAACTCATGCTGGTACTCTGCAGGTCCGCCGTGTCGTTTTACCATATCGTAGCACCGTCCCGAACCACACGCAGAAAATGCAGTCAGTGGCCATCATGCGGTCGCTACCCAATGTAGAGACGCTCGTGCGGCCACCGTCGTTTCCCGCCGAGCCGCGTTTCAACTACGAGTCGGAGAGCTTGCCTCTCGAGTCGCTGCGGCGCCTGGACTGGTGGTACAACCAGGAGGCCGAGCGGTCGGGCGGGATCAACTCGCTCGGGGCCATGCTCGCGTGCACCGCGCGGCTGCAGTACCTTGCGATCGGAGGGTTCAATCCATACGGGCGGCTCAGCATTGGTGAGGTGCCGCTGTCGCTGCCACATCTGGTGACGCTGCGTTTGAACGGCGTGAACCCGCTCATGGTGCGGCAGCTCGTCAGTGATTGTGCGCTGCCCGCGCTGGCGTGCCTCGTGCTGGACAAGCCCGTGATCGAGTTCAGCTTGAGAGACGTTTTGGCGGCGTATGGGCGCCAACTACGGACGGTCGAGCTAGGCAGGCATTTGCACTTTTACGCCAACGATTTCGTGGGGATATGTCTGGAGGAGTGCCCTCAACTGACCGAGCTTAACTACTACCTCTTCTTCACAACGTTCCCGGAAATACGAGCCACACATCCTTCGCTGAAGACCGTCGGACTGCACGTCGCAAACAACAGCTTGATTGACGACGTGATGGAGATGCACATCGGGGGTCATTTGGGCTTTTTGACGAAGGAGAATTTTCCTGCCCTACAGACCATCAACATATACGGCCTTGAAGATGCGTTGATTTTCCAGTCAGCGTTCAGTATCTTCACAAAGGGCTTGCGTACGCGCGGATTTTCGGTGAATATAATCTCCTGACCTCTGGTTCTTCTGGTTCTACTCGCTTTCACTTCTTTCATTCGCTCCGAGCTCGTTTTTAGATTAAATGCTCTACTGTACCTATCGATTATAGAATGTCATGTCCTGTACTCCACTTCTACATGATAACGTCTAGTCAAAGAAGGTCCGCAACCATTTGGCTTCCTCCTCCATCTCCTCCAGTGAGCGAGGGACTCGATGATCATCGGCATCGACCTTTAGGGGTTGCGCATAGGACTCGTGCTTTTTCTCTTGGTGAGAAGCAAGGTTGGCCTCGTTGCGTTCCAGCTCAGGGTATACAGCGTCGTTATCTTCAGAGAAACGATCGCCCTTGAGTTTGCGGGGCAAGATATGAAAGTGAACATGGGCTACGCTTTGGCCTGCTGCCCTTCCGTCCTGGAGACGAGGGTGAGCCTAAACGACGGGCAGGGAGGAGTCGCTTTAATTTGACCTGACATGCGATGGTCAGTGCGTCTGCGCCGTATGCTCTTTCGATGACGCTGCCGACATGTTGCACTGAATGCATGAGTGACGAGAGTTCGACAGCTAGGATTCGTCATGATTGTCAGGGCGAGACTAAGATGCCCTGTAGATGTATGCTTAACCATTCAGGTCAGAAAGACGAGGCACGACACGTGTTGGCACGACTAGGACATCTACTGCGGGGTCAGAGCCGTCGTCGATGGACCATCCAAACTTACGACCGGGAACGATGGGCTTGAGGTTGACGATAGCGAAGGAGAGCGCTGAACGATAAAAGGCTTGGCTGGTGACCTCGAACGCGGAAAAGAAAAGCATTGTGCTCGCTGACGTCATCATCCAGGTCTTTCACATCGACCATGCCAAAGGATTTCTCGGTCGCCATCGTCGGTGGTGGAATGTGCGGTATCCTCTGGTATACCTTTCTCCGTTTTTTCTTCTTTTCTTTCTCTATCGTTTGGTTGCTTACCAGAACCCTTATCCGTAGCGCACTCGACCTCTGCAGAGCCGGCATCGTGGTGGACATCTTTGAGGCGGCCGTACGGTGCCTGTCTGTATGCATCCCTGCGTTCTAAAGCCAAGTTTATTTAGCCCGAGTTTGGCGAGGTCGGCGCAGGTGTGGGCCTAGGTTCGTTCATGTCTGTGACTGTCGCATGCCTTCTGATGCCTCCGCGATTAGGCCCCAACGCGCTTCGCGCACTCGATGGTCTAGATGTACTGGATACCGTAGTCGCACATGCGGAAGAGTCTAGAATGACTTATAGACCCTTCAGATTTCTTTCAGGATACGGGAAACATGATCACATTTACGAGGTAGGTCTTTGCGAAACATGTCATTTCTTGACTCTCACGCACTTCCGCAGTATCCCATCGGAAAAGATGACTACGGCGTCGCAATCTACAGGTAGAGCAGGGCTGCAGAACGTCTCCGCATTCATGCATAGTTCATGCACAGGCCTGCTTTCATTGAAGCATTAATGCCTTCCATCGATCCCAAGATTGCGCACTTCAACAAGCGCTGCACATCTATAGCTATGAATACCCGGCACAGACACATTTTGCATTTTGAGGATGGAACCACTCACGAAGCCGATCTTATTATCGGTGGCGACGGAATCAAGAGCGTAACTCGACAATACGTCCTGGACAACCGTTCATCGCAGCCTTTGGTCTTCTCCAACAGTGTCGCTTACAGAGCGCTCATCCCCGCAGACACTCTCAAGACCCTGGGTGTCAAAACTGACCTTTCTGATAAGCCCATATGTTGGGTCGGAATTGACAAGGTGCTTCCTTCATTCTGCCAGTATCCCCTTTTTTCTAAGCAATTGGTGAAAGCATATTATCACCTTCCCGATTCAAACGAAACGAATGGTCAGGTCTCTTTTCGAGAATCATCGCAGGCTTACTCATTGGCGCAGATCAACGTAGTTGCGTTCTCGACGGACCGTAGAATGCCTATGGGTTCTGTTGAAGTCCCTCCTCCCTGGGTCCGGGCGGTTTCGCATAAAGAGCTTTTAGAGGACTTTGAGGGATGGGGTGACGACGTCATGACCATTCTCGGCCAGATGAAGTCCCCTAGCAAATGGTATATCCATTGTCTCAATCCTCCCCTCGACAATTATGTTCGGGAACATGTCGTGCTCATTGGAGACTCCGTAAATCCGTCATCGCCTCAGGTGGACAGGTACTCATTGTGTTCATTCAGGCTCATGCAATGCAACCACACCTCGGAGCGGGGGTCGGACAGGGCTTTGAGGATGTATTCATTCTCTGTCAACTCCTCAAGGACTCACGGACCAGATTATCAAATCTTCACGTAAGAAATCTTGCATCTCTGACGCCCCATCTTATTGACTTTCCTGCAAGCGCACTTTAAGAGCATATGACTCTGCCAGACGTCCTCGTGCTAATATGGTGCTACAACGGAGCTTCCTGATGGGCGAGATATACGAGTCATACGGATACGGCAGGTGCACGGCAACAGAATTGCGACAACGCCTGGTAGGAATGTGGGAACCCGTGTGGCACCACGACCTTAGACGGGAATTGGAAGGTATTGTTAACCTTCTGCATGGCCACAAGGCGGCTCTATGATCGAAATTTGTTGAATTATTGAAACAAGTACAGTCCTAGTGCTACATCCATGACCTGCCGCGCTCCACCTATCTAAATTCAAGACCAATGAAGCGGTACACGCGCCGCTGCTTCCTTGCTAACGGAGGTTGGACTAAAGCGCCCAAACACCTTGTCCAATTGAACCAGTTCTTCGCACCGAAGACACCGACCAAGGTCATATGTCGCGGTCATGGGACATTCGTGCCTGACCGCTGCGGAAAAGTCAACGATACGCACGCCATGCCCCATATTCACAAAATGACGTCCGTTGACCAAGTTCCCATGGTTGACACCCGCTTCGTGGATCTTCCAAGCAGCAAGCATGATCTGGCGACTAAAAATGGATCAAGTCAGGCCTCGGGGCAATCTTCGGCTGGCCGGCAGGGAAATTGGACGCACTTGAACTCCTTCATGTCCCAAATAGGCGTCATGCCTGAACAGTGCTCGAGCAGCAGGCATGCGATATCCTTGCCGTGGTGTTTGCCTCTATAGAACCCAAATGAAATCGGCACCACTGTGCCCTGAAGATGGCGCAAATCATGTTCGTAAAATTCTGCTTCATTCGCCAACCATTCGAATTGTGGCGAGCCCTTGGCAAACTTGAGGATCACGACTTCGCTCGCCTCCCCGTCACGAGGACCCAGGTGGGCCAAAAAGGCCTGGTTTCGCATGCGGCGGATGATTCGCGCTGACTTGTGTACACCCTTCAGCGCAGAGTCCCACGACCATAGGTCATTGGACGTGAACTTGTCCCAGTCGATGCGTAGCGTTGCCATCGGAAGAAATTGGGGGCAGTCGAGACTGGAGATCGGAAAGCGCTTGGCATTCACAGGGGGGAAGCATGCAGCGTGCGTCGCTGAATTTACGATAACAGATTATCGCGATCATGAATTACGCCGGGGTATATATACAAACGAGCGCGTCTGGTGGACGAAAACGGGCCTCAGCCCGTATTAGACACCCATTATGCGAAGGGCCCACTTGGATAAAGGTGTCAAAGCGGCGTTAGATGATCAAGTCTCCTTTTGCCAGGACCACGACCTGCCCCATTAGCCTCAGCAGGTCTTCCTCCGCCTCCCAAATCAGCGTCAGGTCTCCACCGCGCGGACTCACTTGCTTTGCCTTGACCGTCTGTCCTGCAGGGATGCCGAGTTTCTTGGACCAGTACGGGGTCATCACGCAGTGAGCCGTCCCGCAGACATGGTCTTCACCGTCTATGAGCACCTTGGGCGAGAACATGCGCGACACGAAAGCTTCTTTGCCGGTCGATGAAGCTGTGGTTATGATGTTGATGTAATAATTGTTGTGCAGCTGGAACAAAGCCCTTTCATCAGCCTGAAAGGCAGACAATGTCGCTTGTATACTAACAAGCATGTTCGCTTTGACAGAGCAATTGCCTAAATCTTCTTTTTCATCTAATTCGATCAACACGCCTAATATGATTACGGAAGATAGGAGTTGCGTTCAAGGGCAAGCATCGATCGACGGAGCTTACAGTGCGCAAAGGCGTTGATACCCCTTGCGATATGTTTGATGTCCACTTCGCTCCCGAACGCCTCGTTAACCATCGCCACAAGAGTTGCTCTCTCCTCTGGATCCACTTCCTCAATCTCCGCGGATGGCAGCTGGATTTCGACCATCCCGTTCTCGTGTCTTTTCGCAGCCATAGTGCCCAGAGTCTGGGTGTGAAATTCTATCACTTTGACGTCGTTCCCTACTAACCCAGGTCGCTCAAACACCGCTTTCGCCGCTGCTAGGGTTCCATGCCCACACAGCGGCAGCTCAAAGTTACTGGGAGCGAAGTATCGAATATCGAATGCGGCGGTCTTTTCGTTTTTGGACGGCAGGAATGTCGGGGAGACGAAGGAGGTTACGGGTTGATTCAAATTCTTCGCGATGGACATCAACGCCTCCGTTGAAGCGTTTGTGTCCAGGAAGGCGACCGCTGCAGGGTTTCCGCCATCTCTAGATGACGTGAATGCGGTAAGCAGGTAGTACGGTACCGCACTGGACATCCTGGTAATGATTTCTTTTTTACTCGAACGATGAGAGGAGGGGACAACAGACTCGACGACGACTTCCTTTTTCCATTGCATGACTCATTATTCGAAATTCGATGTTCAAGAAGCCGCGTGTGATAAATTGCCATCCTGATATGAAAATTATATTAAGCCGGTCCGGTTCTTGATAACGTTACAGCAAAGGGTCAGTCATCCATGGTTCCGATGATGGTGGGATATAGAAGGGTATCAACGAGAGCGAGATGGAGTTGGGTGTGAGCAAAATCGACATTGAGTTGAGGGGATAGTGTTACAAGGAAGTAGGAACAAAAAGCATAGCGAAGATAGCAAGTCATGAGGGAGGTTCATTCCAGTCGGCGTCGAGGAGACGTATGTGCCTCCGGGCAAGGCGTCTGCTCCATTCCTTCATCTCACCCTGAACCCCCGCCTCTTGAGCTCGAGTATTCAAGCCCTTGCGGAGCCAGCGGACGTCCCGGATGCGCAGCGCACGGAACCAGGGAAGACGCGGCAACGCTTTCTCGAGGCTCCGCCAAAAATCGTCATTGGGACGGGGTATCGACAGGATTTGAAGGGGATGGACGTCGGAGAGGATGAGGTTCGGAAGTGGATTCTCAAGCGAGAGGTGTCGCAACGTTGGACATGTCTCCAGAAGGGACGAGGAAGACGGGTGAAACCTCGACGGCCACACGTTTGGAGTGAAGAGAAGGAGCGAGCGCAGTTTCTCGCCGTGCGCCGTGATGAACCGCGCCACGAGAGAATCGGGGTAGGGTATATCTTCGTACGGCGTGATAGTCAGTTTTCGCAAGAGGGGAGAGGAGAATACAACAACGCGGCAAGAGGAGGCGAATTGTGCATTGAGCATATGGATATGGTGTGCAGCTTGGGCAGGCGGAGCGGCACAAAGAGATCGGGGAGGAGCTCCTCCTCGGTGAAGAAATGGGCGTCGGTTGCATCGGGCCCTTCGCCTATGAGCTCGATCTGTTCAAGATTGACGCAGCGGCAGAGTAAGTGGACGAAGGGGTCCTGCCCGGGAGGCCACAAGGGAGAGGACGGGTAGCTAAGGCCCTCGAGCGAACGCAGCCTCGTCGTGCCCTCTCTATCGGCCAAGGAAGACAGCGCCCGACGGCTCAGTGTAAAGCCGGGTTCACGGAGAAGTGCTCCAGAAACGGCAACAGCGGGAAGAGATCTGTGAGGAGGGAGTCGACTTCGAGGACTTGCGATCTCGAGAAAGCCAGTTTTGATATGTCAAAGGTTTGACCCATCGCCCTGGCGTGGAGTAGGGTATGCGGCGTATCGAGTCCCATTTTTGGTCGGCGAATGTAGACGCTGCTGAAACTTGTCGAGCGTCGGGAGTTCACAGATCTTTACGTTGGCGTATATCAAAGGCAAGGCGATCTCCTGGAATTATTTCATTGGAGTGAAAGTGCAATATGTAGTGTGAAAGGACTGACCTGGAATGCTTTGCAGACTCTCAAGAGCGACCGCGCTGTCTCCGTATAGCTGCCATACTCCAATGCACGCGCAAATATGGCGGCCCATATTTCGCAGGGCAGAGGCTTCAAAGGCTTCCTCTGCGGAAGCAAAGGAAGGAGAAGCAAAGAACCTGAGGACTTTGCGTAAGGTCGTGGACGAAGTAAAACGCTTTGTGCGCCGCTCATTAGATACGACGGCGGAGCCGACAATCATTGTTTTCGCACACATCCGACATTTATACACAGCATGTACTTACTCTATTGAAAAATAACATAAACTGAGCTACACCTTCTGTGACTAGCTCGGCCCCAGAATGTCACTCAACTCCTCCATGAATTTTTCATAGTCATCCTTCTTTTTCTTTCCTGCTTTGCTGGTAGCAAGAGCGGGTTTGTTGGCTGGTACAAGGCCAAATTGATCTTTGAGGGCGTTCAGCAGATCGGGACGCGCTGGACCTGGTGCCTCTTCGTCTCCCTCGCTGGGAGCAACTGACGGTGCAGCGTCGATCTTTGAAGAGGCGGACGACGGGGCATTCAACTTCCTCCGCTTCACGGTCGTAGGTACGAAGGCGGTCGCCTCCTTCTTGAGATTGCGTAATTGCGGTGCGGCTGATACGGTCGCAGCCGCTGTAACTACACTTGAAGCCGAATCTTGACTGCCTGGCGTTGAGCGGGGAACAAGTGCAGGTTTGGGTGGGAGGGATGGATGTGGTGTAGGCAGCGTGGACTGGGCCGCTCTATGGTCTTGGAATGTCTGGTGCGGTATTGACGATAGAGGATCTTGCAGAGCAGCCGCAGATCGCTTGCGCGGAAAGAACCCAGGTGGCGGCGGTGGATAAGGTAAAAACGAAGGGGACATTCGCGGAACTCCCGGAGGTGGCGGAGGCGGTAAGATACCAGGAGGAAGCACGGGCATGGAAGGAAACGGGGGTATTGGTGCCCCCGCAGGGGGAGGTGGAGCGCCTGGTGGTGGCGGGGGTGGAGGTACGAGGCTTGGCAATATGGGTGGGGTGGGCCTGGCGGAAGTGGTGGTTGAACGGGAAAAGAGGGCCCTACAGAGCTTCGTTAGACTGGCTTCCTCGTGCAGGGAAGGATGACGTACCCTGAGCAGACGGAGGACCCTCAGGAAGGGAAATATCTTCGTCGCTCTGACGTCTTCCTCTTGGGTCGGTGGGGGACCTTCCGGCATGATAACCTCATCATCGGATGCTTTGCAACATAGTAAGACAGACGTTTCGTCGTTCACATTTGCAGACTCACCAGTGGATTCTGCTTCGCTGTCGACAAGGAGAGCTTTGAAGCTACGCTGCGGTGATCGATACGAATTACGACTCACGACGCTCCATGGATTCATATGGATTCATGACTGGGTCATAATATATGCTCTCTCTGGGTGACGGGGTAGACCATTTTTCTTGAAAAGATTCCGTTTGGGAAGAATGATTTCTTCTTCTGCTTCTCCCTCTTTCCTACGTGGCCGATAGACGAGACGACGGGCTTCCGGATGCTCCTCAACATATTCCGCTTTCTTCCTGTTGATCTTTTCAAGTTCTGCCTTGAGCTCGGCAAGACGGGACTTTTCAGATGGGTCGTTGGCTTCTTCGAGCCGCTTGATTTCGTCTTCGAGATCTTCAAAGGGTGTCAGAACGGCATTGGGGCAGAGAACAAAGGAGACAGCTCACCCCATGTATCCTTTTTCACGATCGCAAGGTCGCGAGCCTTTGCGCGTTCTGCCTTATTCTACACGACTTAGAAGAAAATATATGGAGATAGGGAAAGTTGCTCGCTTTTTTGAGCTCTTTCTTGCGAAGAGACTTGCCTGGACTATGTTGTGAATTAATAAATCGATAAAGTGGAATAGAGCTGCGTACGATATGCGTCTGCGGGGTTGAGGTTCTTGCCTTTGGCCATGGAAGAAGGAAGAGTCACGTGGTCGGGTCGGTCACCGTTTACGAGTCAGTCGGCCTGGATGACATCTTCCCAGCTTCCCCTTACGAGGGAAGCTCTCTCCTCCTCGTCGGCGATGACATCCAATTCAGCGCGACCTCCAGCGTCCAAACGTTCCGCAAAGATGTCCCAGAACCACTCCTTGAATGTGAACGATCTGCTCAATTTCACGTTGCCGCCCCGCCAGCCCAGGCCACCAACCAATCTCCCAAGGAGGAGCAGAAAGACTGGCACACATCAAGGAGTCTGGAACAAGGAGCGTGAGTGCTGCCTCATTTGTGCCCCCTGGCTATTTAAAATCTTCATACACGTTGGCCAGGTTTCGTCAATGCGCAATACCGATTCGTCATGCATCCAGGAGGAGATTACACCGTGCACTTCGCGGACCCTGATATGTATGCATGGCTTATCTGCGCCTCTTATTCACGTTGTCGATCTTGAGTTTAGCTTCTTTCAATGGCAAGATATTTTGCAGGTCATCATTCCCCGTTCTTCGACGCTGGCGTCTACATCATCAAATGGAAGTGAGGCTGAAGGCAACACAACTTGTCCAATTTGCCTTTCTTCACCTGTTGCTCCTCGTATGACGAAATGTGGCCATGTCAGTCTATTATGTGTTGATTCATGCCTCCATGTATTGACCTTTACGACCAAGATTTTCTGTTTCCCTTGCATACTCCACTATCTCGGCAACTCGGACAACAAGTGGGCCAGATGCCCGATATGTTTCGATTCTGTGAACGAGAGGCAGCTCAAGACTGTCAGGTGGTACGATGGCCCCGTGCCACTAGATGGCGATAGCGCAATTCATCCTTCCTCGTCAACGAGCACCATCGATCATGCCGCACATACTGATCTCCACCCTGGATCCACTCTACGTATGCGGCTTATGCAACGACCCCAGATAACGACTCTGGCACTGCCGCGTTCCCACTATTGGCCTTCTGATCTCTTGCCTCCCCACAAAGCTCCTTTCCATTTCCTTCCAGACGTTTTCCTCTTTGCGAAATTCATGCTTGCCACTCCAGAATACCTAATCACGGAACTCTCCAAAAATCTCGACGAACTAGGGACCGAGCGTCGAGTGCTTTCCGAGATGAATGATGACCTTGGTATATCGTTCGTCGACGGCGCAGAACAGAAGGTTCGGAACCAGATTGCGAAGGCTGCTGCCCTGGAGTCTCCATTATTGAAGGAACAGGTCGAGAAGGCGCTTCGTGACCAGCAGGACATCGGTGAACGATTTGGGTCGCACATCCAAAAATCGACACTTGCTGGTGTTCAACAACGCGAGGATATTCCAGAGGAATTTCTCGCCCTCAAGAGTTCCGGCACATCTACACCTGCCTCTAACGAGAAGGCTGTGAAACCTGTCCCTGCACAAGGCAAGAACCCGCCTCGACAACGCCGCAACGTGAACCCGCCCCCTCCATCGACATCAACATACTACTTCTATCAGGCCGCCTCTGGACAGTCCTTGTTCCTTCATCCGCTTGACATCCGAATACTCCTGTCGCATTTCCGTAGCTATTCTTCATTTCCCAACGAGATTACCATCCGGGTAGAAGCGTATTCGGAAGGGACCGTCAATGATGACTTGCGTAAACGGTGCAAGTATCTTGCCCACATGCCGGAAGGCGCAGACGTGGTGTTTGTCGAGGCTGATCTTGCGGGCGTCGTAGGTGCCGAGGGCTTGAAGAACTTTGATGGTGCGTTGAAGATGCGTACATCAAGACGTAAGGAGAAGGGGAGGAAAGAGGATCGCGCTCGTGCCAAGGCCGAGGAGGTGGAGAAGGAGAAACAGGTGGCTTCATGGATCGAACGGGCGCCGCGATCTGCGGTGGCGGAGGCGCCGTCTGGATACGTGATACGGGAATCTACGCCGTCGCCCACGCAGGAAACGGAGGAAGCAGACCGACCTGCGCCTCCCCCAGTGCAAGGCGCCTGGGGAACGCGCAGCTTTGCTTCAACTCTGCATTCCTCGCCTCCAAGCAACAACACCAATCATCCAGCTCCAAGACGAGAGGTGAATGAATGGGACCTAGACGATCTGTGGCAGCAACTCGAACGGAACGCCGGACGACGTAACAAGCGCAGCAACAAGGTCGTCATCCTCGGCGGCGGAGGGGCCGGTCGTAGACGCTAACCTATTGGATAAGTTTGTAGAACCATAATATCGCACTCCAACCCGAGTCAGATCCTTCCCTTTGCTTTTTCGTTCGCAACAGCTTGAGTTGAAATCAGAAATATAAAAATGTCGTGTCTCTAACGGTACAAATCTCAAAGCATAATAACATGTGTATTTTTTAGTCCTATTGTATGCCGAGTATCCATCGTTGGCGCGATTGAATGTAGAAAAGAAGGGAGTAGGTAAGGAATTTTCGGTATATAGACACAGCGCTAGAGAGACATGTGCACGACGGGAATGAAGCGGAAGCAGCAAAGCGCAAGGATACAAGTATGGACTCGTCAGGACAACCAGTGTAAGAAAACAAGAGGATGACGGCGTAATGAACAAAGCACAGCCCTGTCGTCATAACGTGCATCAAAGTTGCCGTGGGCGTGATATCGAAGATCAGATGATTTGAAGATAATTTGACGGAGCGACTAGAGTTGGTTTGGACAATGAGGGAAAGACTATTGAGATGAAACGAGCGCTCTTACTTCCTTCGGCCCCATCTGCTTTCCTTGCTTGCCACCATTTCCCTTGTTTGTCGATGATATCAAGAACTTCACCTTTTGAGAACGAGATTTCGTTCGGATCATCTGGAGATGCTGTATCTGCGACCACGAAACCGAATTAGAGAGAGACGTGTTAGGTTAAAGAAATGATCTCACAGGAATAGAGTGCTTTCGCTTTATAATTATATGACTCTGAGGGACGCTGTACATCGCTTCCGGCAGTGCTGTTGTTTCCACCGGCTCCTACACCAGCCATTAACGGTGAGCTCGGGCCATTGTCACCGCCACCGACCGATCCCGGTTCTCCTGCGGTATTGTTGATGCTGCCTGGCCCACCGGTTCCTCCACCAAAGCTTCGGTTCGCTGCACCTCGTTTATACTGCCAGCGCCAAAGCTGTTCTGGCTTCTGCCCGCCGGAGCACCAAACCCACCGGATCCAATCTTGGGCTCGTATGGGTCGTGAGAACCGATGCCTCCACCGATGCCGTGCCGTAATTGGGTGCGTATCCGTTACTGGAACCCATGTTGTGGACGGATGCTTGTCGTGTTCGACGTCGTCGTGAGGGGGAGTGAGGCCACCTGTGCCAAGAGAATTGAAGATATGAAGAGATAGGGAATCTTCTTCGGATGTGAAGTAGAGAACCCAGAGAATGTCCACGATAGCGAGAATGAGCCAACCTGCGCTCATCGCGTCCAAGGCGGGCACATGAGAAAAGATGCCCTCGTTGACTCCAAGCACAGCAAACACAATAGCTATGGCACCGAAGATGGAAATTTGGAAGCGGTGCATTGCTATAGAGTCGCTTGCCAGCGTGTAGAGAACGCCGAAGATGAGGAATAGCTGGAGAAAGATGGCAAACCATAAGACTCCAACGAAGCCATTGCCAACTGGAATGCCAGCAGCGTCATGTTATGTGAGTAGAAACAGCATATTGAGGACTCACACTGTGCTGTCGCGACGGCTTGACCTATAAAGGAGACAAACCACCCAATCTACGATGCCATGAAATTAAGAGTTGATTGGACTGCGGAGAGGTTAACTGACAACGTACAATGGCTAGAATGGTTGTGAAGAGAAAGAGATAGTGGGTGAGTATTGGAGTGAAGTCCAGAGCTTCATTTCCTCGAGGAGGCATGGATGGCGGCGGGAAAGAAGTAATAGGAGGTGGTGGCCGCGTCGTTGGTCGTTGCCAGAGCATCGTCTGCGGATTCTTGTGCGACCAAATTCACGTGACTTGTTAACTCGACTATAGTACAGCCTTCCACTCTAGAATGTGGAGGTCACACATGCAGCCTTTGGATCCTACATAGTCCTTCACCGTTTTTCTGTGAATGAATCCGTTCTTCTCAAACACCCGCACACTGCCTTCGTTGCCCCCCAACGCCGTTACCACCACATGCTTGACATTCATCCTCGGAATCGCCCATTCAGACATAATGGTTCCAATCACGTCCGTCATGATGCCTCGGTTATGGTGAGAAGGCTTGAGATAGTCTGCACACGTTCAACTGTAGTATAAAAAGACTCACGCCCAGATCTACTCACCGCCGATGGTCCACACGATCTCTGGGTCTCCTACGGGACGGCTTCTGTTCTCCTCCACGTCAATTGTTGCATCGAAATGCTCCAACAATCTCTTGTCGAGACATCGCTTGAAACCGAAATCGCCCAGAAATACATCGCCTCCTTGAGGCTGCAGTTCTCTGATGGTTCTCAGGGGGCTCTCTCCAACAATGATGAGCTGTTTCGTGTCTTTGGCGGCTTCGAGCTCGGCCAATACAGCATCGCATGGTGGCTTGATACTCTGCTGAAAAGTTATTGCATCCTCTACGCCATAAGTCCATCGCTATTCAGTCTGTTCCCGTAAGATCTCACCTATCAAGTATGGCCTAGGCACTCCTGGCAACCATTCATTTATTCTTGGATCATTCAGAATCGGAGTACAATCGTCCGGATCAGTCAATCGCGGAGGGGTGATGATAATGTTGGGGTGTTTTTTCAGCGTGAGGAATACTTCCCCCGTCTCTGAATTCGTCTGAAGTGGATGTAGCTGAGGGTTGATGGAAGCCATGTTTTGTTTCTGTGCAGAACGGTATCACTGCCTTTTTATCATCTTTTTTTTTTTTTTTTAAATTTCGGTCTGAACAGACCGCTCAGTTGTTCCCTTTGGTAATGTGATATTTCGACCATCTGAGCAAGCTGCCCCGGAAATGACTACAAAGAAACGTATTGTACACAGTAAGTGTAAGCACGGACACTGATATACGTAGCACCCAAGGCTTTCTCTTTTCCTATTTGAAAAGTGCACACAAATGTATTGGCTTTTCCCAGCGCGTCATCTGATTATCGCCATCATAGAGATGGGAACGAAATGCCACAGGTGACGGTCAGCGCAAACCTGGAGTGAGAACCACATATCCTTTTTCGCTCCTCTTTCCTCCGCTATCACACACATGGCTACCCGGCATCATCTGCGCGATGATGAGTACGGAAGTCCGAGATCTACGTACATTGGGCGCATACCTGTGAAGCGTAACGCTGGTTTCTTTCCAACACGTTGAATCTCGATACCTTTTTTGCCCCGAATCTTCTCTTCCTGTTCCGGAAGCTGAGATAATTCCACCGAGAAAGGCATGTCCTTCATTTCGACGTCCGTGAATGTTGTGGCAACTTCGCCATCGGATAATTCCCGTTCCCAACGAAAGTGATTCATCCAGCCAGTCGTTGAAGTCACCGCCGCCGGTGCGGTTTCTCCGATCGTCAATGTCGTGAGGCCTGCGAAGCGCAAAGCTGTTCCCCGTGTGTTGTTTGTCTTGTTGGCTTTGCGTTGTAGATGAAGAAACGATGTGACCACGACCGGAACATTGCATACGATCAATGACACGCAGTCCTCTACAACGGCTGCGACCACTTCTTTGGGGCCGCTGCCACAAGGTGGTCAATGCAACCCGTGATAGCAAGTCACTTGATTTTTCTTACGCGTGAATAAATATGAACGCCGCGTGGACGAGAGAAACGATCGTTGTGATGAGACAGGTCGAGAAAATGACTGACAGCCTTCTCCGAAGCTTCCTGTCACTGAGGTCGCGGAGAAGCCTGAGCGGCGCCACGATGAGGATTAGGTCAGAGAGGACGTCGGCTATATCATAGCCGCCGATGCTGAGCATTTTTGGAACCAATGGACAAAACGGAAGCGACTACTCACTGACAAGCTGTAAAATGACGACTTGCTTTGTGAGCATGCATTGCGGATTGGGTCTGTATTTCCAGGATGGATGGGGTTCGCAGACCCAGAAAAGCTGTGTGACAAGGACTACTGTCGTAAGGAAGAAAAGAAGCGCGACGATCAACAGGCGAGAGCGCCTGAGGGGACTGGGATCGATGCGGATTATCGAGAACAAGATTGAGAGTCGAGCGAACCTGACAACACCAGGTCAACTCTGCCCTGGGTACAAGAAGCAAGGATATGGGCGCGCACCAGACGACAGTGTAAAACGGTGCTGCCATCATGTAATATGCAGCAACCATGACTGGCCTTGGACTGGAATTCGTGATGTGGATGAAACAGCCAGAGAACATGACCAGCTGCGACAGGGCGGAGAGAAATGCCCAAGCCTGCCATAAGTTGCATCGCTTCAGCGACGAGCCTTGTAGCATGTAGTTGGAAGACCCACATCATCGGCCCAATACCTTCCTCGACGAATCCATAGACGATAGATTGTAGTCGCTATTGCAGGAATCGTGCAGACCACGGCAGTGACTAATAGCGGAGGAGTATATACGTGTCACTGAAGACGTGAATCAAGGACACTCACTTCCAATTGCGACTAGGGGATCGGCGGCATTCAGTGGCATGTAGGAGGTTGAGACGAAAAACATCAGGATACCGAAATATATTCATGCTCGAAGTTCAGAGTTAGCCTGGTGAGAATTTAGCTGACTTCGAAATCATCAATCAGCACTGGAGGGTTGTATAGCCTTTTTAGCGGGGGTGACGTTAGTGCTAAATGTGGGCCGACTACTCCACAAATCAATCGTTTCCAAGGACTCTGGCTTTCCCGAGATTTCTGAGAAGCTCGGTGCAAGATCCTTGTAAATTGTAATGTGCTTTGGTGTTTTTTCCCTTCCGGCGGATGAAATTCGAGGTAGCGAAGGCGTCCTCTGGTGCTCCAGAAGTTTGGCCATCGACCCTCTGTTGTATGGCGTTTCCAGAGTTGTCCCTTATATCTCCTTTGCCGACGTCGAAGCAGAAGCCCTGGTGCGTGAACTCGGACTGTGAAACATCACAAGAGTGCATCTCCAACTGTGACATGAGTTGGAATGAAGAGCACTTACGTCGGCTGAATGGATCGTGGGCTGAGGGGACATGCAGTGACAAGACATGGTTGCTCGCAGATGCCACATCACAAGGGCTTAAACAGGGAGACTTTTTTTCTTCTTCGTTTGGGATTGCACAGGTTAAAGTCAAAAATGTTCAGTAAATCGCATGCGCGTTCCTTTGGTGCTTCGAGCGTGTCGACTCGCGCTTCCCGAACCGGCAGATGCACTTGAATTTCTGATGCTTTCGTCGTATCATACTTAGCGGACGTGACACGGATACGTAGCCGTGTTGTTCAGGGTAGCTATGGTCCAAAATAGCTCGGCTACGTGGCAGCCATCCTTCGATGGAGACGACGAATGTTTCAAGCGACAACGATACAACATGCGTCTGGCCGACCCGCCTGGCGCACACGCATTCGGCGGAATGATCGATGGCCGAGAGATGCCATCACGTGTAAAATTGTTCAGCCTGCCCTAACCAACAATCGATAAGATGATTTGTCACCGACTTGAAACTTTATCCTCCCCACACAATCGACAGTGGGCTCCCCTCTAGCAGACTGTGCATTCCACCTCACCCTTTCATTGTATCATTTGTTGTAAAATCTAGACACCATGGTGTAAGTGATAATCTGGATACTCGGTATCAACTCCTAATTGCTGCGTTTCAGTAACTTCACAGTAGGCGAGTCGTAACAGAGGCATCCACCCCGCATTTTCGACTAAACGTTTAGCAATTTCATACCAACAGATCAGATCCGGGCTCTTATGGATCGCCCAACAAATATCCGTAACATGAGTGTCATTGCTCATGGTGAGCAATACGAGTCATGGCTCGTCTTAATGTCGTTGTTTATCCCGTCGAATCTTAGTCGATCATGGTAAATCGACACTCACGGATTCCCTTGTGTCCAAGGCGGGGATTATCGCCACCGCCAAGGCTGGAGACATGCGTTTCACTGATACCCGGGAAGACGAAAAAGAGCGGGGAATCACTATCAAATCGACCGCTATCTCGATGTACTTCGAGGTCGATAAGGAAGATCTCTCGGCGATCAAGCAGAAAACTGATGGTTTGCAATTTCATTTCACATCGGCCTGCATAATTGAGCTGACCATATCCATTATCGTGGCAGGAAACGAATTCTTGATCAATTTGATCGACTCTCCAGGACACGTCGATTTCTCCTCCGAAGTCACAGCCGCTCTTCGAGTGACGGACGGAGCACTTGTTGTCGTCGATTGCGTGGAAGGTGTTTGCGTTCAAACGGAGACGGTGCTTCGGCAAGCACTTGCAGAACGAATCAAACCTGTCGTCATCATTAACAAGGTCGATCGTGCCTTGCTTGAATTGCAGGTCGACAAAGAGTCACTTTACCAATCGTTCCAGAGGACCATTGAAAATGTGAACGTTATCGTTTCCACATATCACGATGCCGCTCTGGTGATGTCCAGGTCTATCCTGACCAGGGTACGGTTGCTTTCGGCTCTGGTTTGCATGGATGGGGTTTCACTCTTCGCCAATTTTCCAACCGCTACGCGAAGAAATTCGGTGTCGATAAGGAGAAGATGATGCTGAAACTGTGGGGCGACAACTATTTCAATCCTGCGACAAAAAGTGGACAACAAACGGCACGGATGCCAACGGCAAGCATCTCGAACGTGCTTTCAATCAATTCGTCCTGGACCCTATCTTCAGGATCTTCGACGCCGTCATGAACTTCAAGAAAGACACTGTCAACACGATGCTCGAGAAGCTAGAAATCAAACTGGCACCGGAGGAGCGCGATCTTGAAGGCAAGCAACTCCTCAAGGCCGTAATGCGCAAGTTCCTTCCTGCCGGCGATTCGTTGTTGGAGATGATCGTTATCAACCTTCCTTCTCCTGCTACTGCACAAAGATACCGTGTTGAAACCCTTTACGAAGGTCCCATGGATGACGAATCGGCCATTGGTATTAGAGATTGTGACCCGAACGGCCCTCTTGTTTTGTATGTTTCGAAGATGGTGCCCACATCTGATAAGGGACGCTTCTACGCATTCGGTCGTGTCTTCTCCGGTACTGTCAAATCTGGCCCGAAAATTCGTATCCAGGGTCCCAACTATGTCCCCGGGAAGAAGGAGGACCTTTTCGTGAAGTCCGTGCAGCGAACCGTCTTGATGATGGGTCGTTACATAGAGCCTATCGAGGATTGCCCTGCTGGAAACATTGTCGGTCTCGTCGGTATCGATCAATTCCTCTTGAAGAGTGGAACTTTGACCACTTCAGAAACGGCGCACAACATGCGTGTCATGAGATTCTCCGTTTCCCCTGTCGTCCAAGTCGCCGTCGAGGTCAAGAATGCGGCCGACTTGCCGAAGCTTGTCGAGGGTCTCAAACGTCTATCAAAATCGGATCCCTGTGTCCAAGCTTCGATTTCTGAAACAGGTGAACACATCGTAGCTGGTGCGGGAGAACTCCACCTCGAAATTTGCTTAAAGGCAGGCTACTTTTAATCCTTTGAGTTAATTTTATGTTGAATTTCTGTCATAGGACCTGCAAGAAGATCACGCCGGTGTCCCTCTCAAGATTTCAGACCCTGTTGTTCCCTATCGTGAAACGGTCAGGGCGGAGTCCAGCATTGTCGCTCTATCGAAGTCGCAGAACAAGCACAATCGACTCTACGTCAAAGCTCTGCCCCTCGACGAGGAGCTGACTAAGGCCATTGAAGCCGGCAAGGTCAATGCCCGCGATGATTACAAGATCCGCGCCCGTATTTTAGCGGATGAGTTTGGATGGGATGTTACAGAGGCAAGAAAAATTTGGGCGTTCGGTCCTGATACGACAGGTCCCAACCTTATGGTCGATGTCACGAAAGGAGTGCAATATCTGAACGAAATCAAGGATTCTTGTATTGCAGCATTGCAATGGGCGACGAAAGAAGGTGTTCTCGCTGAAGAAAACATGCGTGGAATCCGATTCAATGTCATCGATGTCACGGTGAGCATATCCCGTCCTACTCCAGTTCCGTGATTGACTTTTGTTCTCTAGCTTCATGCCGATGCTATTCACCGTGGCGGCGGTCAGATCATCCCAACGATGCGTCGCGCTTCTTATGCTGCTTGCTTACTCGCCGACCCGACACTTCAGGAGCCGATCTATTTAGGTAAGTTGTTGTGCTTGGAAGCGTTGCTGGTAGCTTACCCCAGACAGTCGAAATCCAGTGCCCTGAGAATGCCATCGGTGGCATCTATAGCGTGTTAAACAAACGTCGTGGTCAAGTTTTCAGCGAGGAGCAACGTCCGGGAACGCCTATGTTCACCGTCAAGGCGTATCTTCCTGTCAACGAGTCCTTCGGTTTCAATGGAGAGCTACGTTCCCATACCGCGGGCCAAGCTTTCCCTCAAAGTGTCTTCGATCACTGGGATCTCATGTCTGGATGTAAGCAGCGAGCCACACAAGACTTATTTCGTTGATATTGACCCACATCACAAGCACCTCTTGAGAAGGGCAGCAAGCTCGAAGACCTCGTGACAAAGATTCGTGTCCGCAAAGGCCTGAAGGTGTGTTCATGGCACCGCGAACTGGGGTGTCACTGTTACTGATTTTTCTGTAGGCCGAGATCCCCCCTCTGGACACATATTATGACAAACTCTGAACAATCCTTTGTCCAATTTGAGGAATGGCGTTTTGTCTTCCTACCGCATCAGGTGTCGTCTTGCTGTAGTCTATTTACCTTTACCTTGCTGTATCCAGCACAATGCTCAATCCATCTCATCTCTTTTTGGCACATTGACCTGCTTGACCGGTACGGGCCGTCCTTTCACAGAATAATGGTTTCGACACTGACTGGGCTGACATCGATTCAGAATCTTGTTATGTTCGTGTCGTTACGTGATGAAACATGGCAAACCCGTATTAGGTAAACTTGGCGACTATTTTTTTTTTCCGCTGTACAGTTTGTAAGCGTTATCAGAGACAATTTTTCTTCATCCCCTCCTCTCTTGGGCTTTGAGACGTTTCCTCTTCATCTCATAAATTTTAGAAAATTCATCCTGAAGGAAAAACGGTACAGCCATGGTGTAAGCATTCTTTCCGTGTTTTCCATACTTTCGAGATTCTCTCGTGCTGATCAACATGGCAGTAACTTCACAGTAGGTTAGTGTATGAGAGAGAGGCGGCATTCAGATGCTGGTGACGATATTTTCTTCCTACAGACCAGATTCGGGCCTTAATGGATAAACCGACAAATATCAGAAATATGTCGGTTATCGCCCACGGTAAGCCTAGTGTTATATTCTATGCATCTTCCCTCATCAACTTTTTGCTACAGTCGATCATGGCAAATCGACGCTTAGCGACTCGCTCGTGTCCAAGGCTGGGATTATCGCCACTGCGAAAGCCGGCGACACACGGTATATGGATACCCGACCTGACGAAAAAGAACGAGGCATCACTATCAAATCGACCGCCATTTCGATGTATTTTGAACTAGATAAAGAAGATGCCGCGTCGATTAAACAAAAAACTGACGGTAAGGCCTTGATCAAGGCTTCGTGTGGGGAGTTTGGCTCAAGGAATCACAGGCAACGAATTCTTGATCAATTTGATCGATTCGCCGGGACACGTCGATTTCTCGTCGGAGGTCACTGCGGCGCTCCGTGTCACGGACGGTGCCTTGTTGTCGTTGACTGTATCGAAGGTGTCTGCGTGCAGACCGAGACAGTTCTGCGCCAGCTTTGACGGAGCGAATCAAGCCCGTCGTTGTCATCAACAAGGTCGATCGTGCTCTTCTTGAGCTTCAGATCGATAAGGAGGACCTATACCAGTCTTTCTCGCGTACCATCGAAAGCGTCAATGTCATCATTTCGACTTATAACGACCCAGTTCTCGGCGATGTACAAGTCTACCCTGATCAGGGCACCGTGGCGTTTGGCTCCGGCCTTCACGGTTGGGGTTTCACGCTGCGTCAATTCGCCAATCGATATGCCAAAAAATTCGGTGTTGACAAAGAAAAGATGATGTCGAGACTCTGGGGTGACAATTACTTCAATCCGGCGACGCGAAAGTGGACCACGAATGGTACAGGTGCTGACGGCAAGCCACTTGAGCGTGCCTTTAATGTGTTCGTTCTCGACCCGATCTTCAGAATCTTCGATGCGGTTATGAATTACAAGAAAGACCTAATCGCTCCGATGATGGACAAGCTGGAAATCAAGCTGGCCCAGGACGAGCGTGACCTCGAAGGCAAGGCGTTGCTGAAGGCCATAATGCGCAAGTTCCTGCCTTGTGGTGATTCTTTGCTGGAGATGATTGTCATCAACCTCCCCTCCGCCGCGACGGCGCAACGCTACCGTGTCGAAACTCTCTACGAAGGCCCGCTAGACGACGAGTCTGCCATTGGCATTAGGGATTGCGACCCCAACGGACCATTGGTGCTGTACGTCTCAAAGATGGTGCCCACCTCCGACAAGGGTCGTTTCTATGCGTTTGGTCGTATCTTCTCTGGTACTGTCAAGTCTGGTCCGAAGATCCGTATCCAAGGTCCGAACTACGTTCCTGGAAAGAAGGACGATCTCTTCATCAAGTCGATCCAACGTACGGTACTTATGATGGGCCGTACCGTCGAACCGATTGAAGACTGCCCTGCGGGAAACATCATAGGTCTTGTCGGTATTGATCAGTTCTTGTTGAAGAGCGGAACCTTGACAAGCTCGGAAACGGCGCACAATATGCGTGTCATGAGATTTTCTGTCTCTCCTGTCGTCCAGGTGGCTGTCGAAGTCAAGAACGCGGCCGACTTGCCGAAACTTGTCGAAGGCCTCAAACGCTTGTCCAAGTCGGACCCTTGCGTTCAGGCTTGGATCTCCGAAACAGGCGAACACATTGTCGCTGGTGCAGGTGAACTCCACCTTGAGATTTGCTTGAAGGTAATTTACCTGTTCTTGGGTAAATCGATTTGAATCTGACCAGAGTTTGGGATTAGGATTTGCAAGAAGACCATGCCGGTGTTCCTCTCAAGATCTCCGACCCCGTCGTTCCTTACCGTGAGACTGTGAAGGCAGAGTCTAGCATTGTTGCCTTGTCCAAGTCGCAGAATAAGCACAACCGTCTGTACGTAAAGGCCATGCCCCTCGAAGAGGAGCTCACGCGGGCCATCGAATCTGGCAAAGTCAATGCCAGAGATGATTTCAAGATTCGCGCTCGTCTCCTCGCCGATGAGTTCGGCTGGGATGTCACTGAGGCAAGGAAGATTTGGGCATTCGGCCCTGATACGACTGGACCGAACGTGTTGGTGGATGTCACTAAGGGTGTTCAGTACCTCCAAGAAATCAAGGATTCTTGTGTCGCCGCATTGCAGTGGGCGACAAAGGAAGGTGTACTTGCTGAAGAGAACATGCGTGGCATCCGCTTCAACGTCCTTGACGTTACGGTACGAGTTTGCCTGGCGTATTGCACGAACAGACAATATCTGATCTGATTGATGGGTAGCTGCATGCTGATGCCATCCACCGTGGTGGAGGACAAATCATTCCGACAATGCGTCGGGCATGCTATGCAGCATCACTGCTTGCTGACCCCGGTCTCCAGGAGCCCATCTATCTCGGTACGCAGTCAACTCTTTGGATGACATCAATGAGATACTGACGCGTAGGCGCAGTCGAGATCCAATGTCCCGAGAACGCCATCGGTGGCGTGTACAGTTGCCTGAACAAGCGCCGTGGACAGGTGTTTAGCGAAGAACAACGCCCCGGCACACCCATGTTCACGGTCAAGGCGTACTTGCCTGTGTCTGAGTCGTTCGGTTTCAACGGCGAGCTACGGTCGCATACTGGTGGCCAGGCGTTCCCGCAGAGCGTGTTCGACCATTGGGAGCTCATGAGTGGCTGTAAGTGTGATTGGACTGTTCTTGTGAGAACAGATGCTGATAATTTTTTCTGTCTTTTTCAGCACCTTTGGAGAAGGGTAGCAAACTGGAGGAGATTGTGACAAAGATCCGGACGCGCAAGGGATTGAAAGCAGAAATCCCGGCGTTGGACACATTCTATGACAAGCTGTGAACGTGTGAAATAGTTAGATAATCAGAGTTAGTGTGTTTTGCAGTGTGGTTTGTAGATTTTTGCAGCAGAACTTGTTTTTTTACAATCCACTCGCTTTTCTTTTTCTTTTTCTTCTTGTCTTGGTCAAAGTCAATTTATTGTACATCGTATCCTGTGTCAATGTCCACCTCATTCTCAACACTCTCCGCCTCCGTCACCCGTATCCTGTTCCTCACCGGCTTTTCCAAGGAACTCAAGACCAAAGACATACAAGCTGCCTTTGCAGATTACGAGGCTGTCAACGGTGGCTTCAAGATCAAGTGGAGGGATGACACCAGCCTTCTTATCGTCTTTCAGGACCCCGTTGTCGGTGAGCGCAGCTGCTTCGGTCCTAGCTCTTTGTTGCGATCCCTGACACCACCAACAGCCAAGCGTGCGTACCTGCACACGGTCGCATTCCCTCCTTCCATTCTCATATCTTCGACTAATGGCATTCCCGCAACAATACGGCCTTACGATGGCCCCGACGCCCAAGCCGTCATTCAGAGCGTGAACTCGCGTGGCCAACACAACCCAAACAACCCATCTCGCTCGCACACCGCGCGGTCCAGCTCCATCTCCGCGTTTCCCAGCACACGCAGTGTCTCTGGTGCATCCTCCAGCACCGCTTCCAATGTCCTGAGCAATTATCGAGGCGGCGGCGGCAGCGGCACCGCCAATAACAATCAAACAACCAATGGCCAGCATGTTTCCATTCCAGAACACCAGCCGACGACAGGGCGTGATCAGTCCCCCACGTTACCCTCCATCCCCTCGCATCCCACTCTGAATTATCTCATCAGTTCGTCGCTAGGCGAAGCCGTGTCAGGGACACGTAATAGCCCTCCATCCGACCCTGCCATTCTCGCAACCAGCCTGCACACCGACGTCAACGGCCTCGGCGGTCCAAGGATTGGAGATCCAGGCAAACGCATGCTCGGCGCTGCATTGGGCGTCAGACATCCGGCCTTGGGTCCAAGGGTCCTCAACACCGGCAGCGGCAGTCCGGGCTCAAGCCCATCTCAAGGAGGCAGCGTCGATCAAGCCATGCGCGAGGTTCAAAAGGCAATGGGAGGTCTTGCTGTAGCGAGTAAGCCCGCTTCCATACCGCCTTTTGTTCCTTTTTCTCCCCGCGCTTCTTCCCTTTTTGTGTCATGCCCTGGTCCAGAAGCTGGATGCGCCACTTTCTGGCATTGGAAATGACAGGTTGTAGTAATTCATGGTGGTTAGTCGATACTATTCCTTTTCGCCTCTCTTTATTGCTTCCTCTTCTCTTTTTTATACTGTTCGGAGGTCTGGGGAGTTTGGCACTGGTTAATAGCAGTCACATACGCGTGAACTTTCTTTCATCGAGATCTGTCCGTTCATTGAGATACATCAAATGTATTTCTCTACATTCCTCAGGTCTGGCACGGTTTGCATCGATGAAAAGGCTGCATAGGCCCAAACGTGCAACATGCGACACCAATTTCACTCCCTCGCCCTTGATGGAGCTTGAACGCGTTGAAAATGGACAGCAGGTCCGCAACGAGGGATCGTTGATTTGATTTGTGATTCTCTTCTAGAACCACGAGTCTTAATATGAGTGATTAGATTCTCCAAGAAGCCTCGTGTCAACCAGAAAAGTGCGCGCGCGTGCGACGGTCGATCATCGTGTTTCCATCTGGTCGGCGATGTGGCGTGGCTTCCAGCTCTCCTGTCTTCTGCTGCTCAAGGACGTGGAGAAAGAAAGATAAAACAAGGGAGGGATCAACATCATCGTGGGCCGCGGCCCAGGCGCGCCTGCAGGCCGTTGTTGTTCTTGTTTCACTGGCCAACAGCATTATGGCCTTTTGTCGAAAAAAGCCAAGATGCGCGGCAGAACCCTCTGTACGTTCGTGGCATCATTCAAGCTGTGTGATTTGCCCTAAAATGTGCTCTCAGACGCCTGATTCCACGAACGTCAGCGCTGCTCTGCGTTCCAAAGCGTAGCAATCTGCTTCTTCGATTGATGTTTTTTCACAAAAGGCGAACCGAGAGAAAAACACGAGACAGTCCACTCTCCACTTGGCCTGAAAGAAGCCATCTCCCGTCTCCCTTTCATTGTTCCTCGGGACCTGGCAGGCCTTCATAATTCGTGTCAACGCGCTTTTTTTTTTGATCTTGATTGCTTTCAGTGCTCGTGTCAAGTGCTGTGGCCACGCACAATGCTCTGCGCTAATCCTATATAAAAGCGATCTATCTGACGCTCATGATATCAATCTTTTTCTTTTCCACCCTGCCCCTCCTCTCCATCCTCTCCTGAAACCCTTCCAAGTGCTCCTTGCCAGACGGTTATAAAAGTCTGACGCACCTTCATCAACTTCCCAGATTATCACCGGACGTCGTTCCACACGCTCAAGCCATGCCAACGAGAATGCCCGCGAGGGAAGACGTACCCGTGAAATCCAGCACCAGCACCGTTGATAATCCGATGTTTCTCAATGGCGCGGTCGGATGCGGCAAATCACGTACCCTTTGCGCCACAAATTCGCCGCTCGTCCCTCCCGTTCCTCCCGATGCAAACGCGAGCCATTCCTATGCTTCCGTCCGTTATATCGATATTCCCGATGCTGATAAATACGAACAACATCTCGCAACGCTGGACCTGAACCACTTTGACCCCTTGGAGGATTCCCCCATGTTTGAACTCGACGACGCTCAAATGCTAGCGCCACATCAGCAACGTCTCTACTGCAGCAGCTTTGGCCCTACGCACAGGATCCTGTAGACTGGACCGTCTGGCCGTGGCCGTCATCATCGTACACGTCTGCGCCTCGGTCATTGCTGCCCGTTCCCCCCGCAGTACGGTCACCACCGCCATGCGCAGTTCTGCCGTCATGGCCGCAAGATCACGATCGTGATGATAATGACGTCTATGTGAACGATCAAGGATGCCCAGAACAAGCAGCGTTCATTCATGCGCTGAGGTATCGCCGCATGCATCGCAGCGTGGACACGACATGACGTGCATATGTACCCTCTCTCGACGTGCCAGCCTGCCGACAGTACCCAAACGTCAATCCGAGCTCCGCAGTATCTCTCCAACGATGTCGCAGGCGCCTGCATCGCGCCATCGTCACTGATGTCCCTGCCAACAGACCAAGTTTCGCCTTGCTCCTTTGGTTCCTCTCCATCTCCGTCATCACCCACAACTCCGCTGGACGTCACGCACCATTTATTCCCCCGCCATCAGCATCAACAACAACCGCCCATCACAATCCATCATCCGCGGCCGCGTCGTCGCATTCCTATCATATCACTGTCACAACTAGCGTCCGCTTGTGAAGACGAGAATGCCGTCGCGAAGCAAAAAGTGCATTGTCCGACGACGACAATGGGAATGGACCTTGACTCCGCTTCTCTATTGTCCCCTTTGGCACATGAATTCTGGCCTCAGTCAGCTGTCGTACCTGCAGACCATCATATCTCACAGTCCCATTTTAGGCCAGGTACAAACAGATATGCTGGCGTCGCGCCTGCCTTGCTCCACGGTGACTTGGACAAGGTGGTCGTGTGTTCCTGTGGCTGTTCGGAATCATTCAGGATCCTGATTCCTTGACTTGCTCTGTGTTTTTTTTTCCTGCTTCCATCTGCTTTATCAGTCACAAGGCCTGCTATATTTTATGCGTCCCATCATGAAGGGTCACGAGTGGCGAACTTTGCATAGCTTGGACAATACGTATGATACATATAGGAATAGAAGGTTTCCAGGATGTACAACATCATTACGAAGAACATGCTAAGTTATTTCAGGCTAGAAGAGCCCCGAGAGGTGTGTTGACTGCATTCTCCGAAAATTTCAGCCGATGCGCTTCGATGATAGCCAAAATGAAAGAGAGACAGTTCCAAACTAGATGCCACCACCTGCTGATGATGTACGTAACCTCGAATGTCTCACGTTGTAGATGATCGATTTCTCGAGCCGATTCTCGGTGGTTGAATAGGTTTCTCTATCTGTTAGATGACTTGAAATCGGGCGTCCTAATGATCCGATCCTGAGATGACTGTTCTGAGCACGTTCGTTTACTCGTCCAGCTTGATCAACTTTAGCGGAGGGCGATGCTTGCTTGGGTTGCGACGTCTTGGATGCTGCTTCTTCACACAGAGCAAGAGGCCGTGCAGAAGTTTTCACAGGCTGCCGACTATCCGGAGCATCGGCTAGAGGCAAAGGGAAAAGCACCGAAGGTAGCAGCCAAGAATCGAAGTCGACCTGGTCTTCTGATTCTGAAGTAGCGAAAGAAGAAGGCGTCCCTGTCTCTTGCCGATAAGTGCTTGCCCGCTTGGGAGAATGCTTGAGGAAAAGTCGATCGAAGTACAGCTGAGATCTTTTATCCATGTATGCGCTGTATGTCCCTTTACGTTCCTCGATTCCATTCGGGGGTCCTATACTGGAATTGATAAAACTGTACAACTCTAGACGTTCGCTGTGTCCCATTGTCCGGTGCTCCTCCGTTGCAGTCGGCGGTCCATTGGGTGAGCAGATATCAGAATCCATCGAAGCCTCGATTTCCAACGTGTCGGATAGACTGTAGTGTTTCATTTCGTCGTAAACAAGCTCGAAGACCATGATGTCATCATGTATTGGGGTGTCCTGTGTTTCATCTCCCATTGCGAACTCCGGACAAGGCGATTCGGACGCGTCGGATAGTGGAGTGTCATCTTCCGTTTCTGGTTCATTGGGAGTAACTGCCTTTGCTGCCTTTTCCTTCGGTTTCAGAAAGACTCTGCGAACAGGCGTTGGACGCGGACGTCGTTGAACACGGCGACGTGTTCCAGACGCAGTTATCTTTGCGGATGCCAAGCGCTTTGCCGGTCGGACTGTTAACTCTTCCTCTGACCCATTTTCATATGGCTGAGACGCGTCCCCTGATATTTCTGGCTTTTCCATAGTTTCGCGCGTCACCTGGAATGGCAGTGAAGTATATGACAAAGATGCAGATATTCAGATGTCGATACCGTTGAGAGTAATTGTTGTTTCAACAATCGGCCACGCGTCAGATTCGTGTGCTTATCCTCCTTCGCGACTCGTAGACCTGGCGCAGTCCATGTATGTGTAAGAGGGTACTAGCCGTAGGCAACGTACCTCTTGAATGAAAGTAGTCGTAGATATGTCGTCTGTCGACGCAGTACCTTTCCTGAATATCCTTTCTGACAGCAAATGTAGGCATCTTAGCACCAGGGTATATCAATGCTTCCATTTCTGCAACAAGTGCTGGTCCTAGACGCAGGGCGAGCCGCTGTGGGTTTACTCGACGCGTCTTGAAGTGACCATCGTCTGCATAGTCATACAAGGTCGGCGGGTCATCTGTCTTTTCGGATGTAACTGGATCATGTTGCGGCTCAGGGGATGAACTAGGATGGTTATCGCTGTCTCGGGGTTTCACCATGATTGGGGAATGTTGGTAAGAATCGAGGAAATATTGCTCAAGTTGCTGATACCTTATGTAATAATCGCATGTATGAAGGCATTTCATGTCGAGAAATGTAGCATTGTACATTTCGTTAGAAATACAAGCTTGCCGCAAAAACGACTGCCGGTTCCTAGTCAGCGTTTAAAAATGCGAACAGGCATTTTGGCTCACTATCTCGTTTAATCATCGTTTGACATTCCTCCATTTTCTTGAAAAGGCTGACATCCCCAATCACGCGAGCAGCGTCTCTCACTTCCCGGCAGGTTTCGTCAAGCCGTGTGATGACACGGACAATAGTACCCTCTGCAACGTCAGTAAGTTCGGTAATTTGCTCAAACGGCTGCAAGAAAGTAAGCGGTGGTGTCCAACTACATCTTCTATGCTGAATATAACATACCATTCCTTTGGCCCACTCATACACGACTTCCATAAGACCGAACCTCGTACTCGACCGAAAGTCTTCTGACGGTACTTTATAGTAGTCTTGAACTCGTCCGACCTTCTCACTGATGGCGACAATGGCCTCCCGACCCTCCTCTAATTTCTGCGGAATGACTGGTTCTACCTCGGTCTTCTCTTGGAATACAAAACAAGACAGAAGCGATACGACCTCTTCTGGTTCGTAATTTCCCAAGGTATTTTCCAATATAAGTTCCGTAAGGACAAGCTCGTTTGCCGAATTAATCTTAAGGGACCAGGCGGTCAGATCGCAGGAGACATACTGTCGAAAGCCGTACCTCACAGGCCACTCGGCCTTTCAGGAGCACCGTTGAATTTTCGTCAATGAATTTTAGCTCTTGCAAAACAGCGATGCGTTGCTCGTAGTCGGGAATAAGTTCGAGATTTTGCTCTGAAATGTCCATTTTCAAGCGTTCGATGTTTGCTTTGAGGACTTTCTCTGCATGGAGCATAGAGTACTGCTTGCCATTGTTAATCATGTCCCAACGAATTGAAGCATTTGCTCACATGTTCTTTGAAGGAGGGACAGGTAACGCAAATCTAGAAGACAGCTTTTCTCGAACTGCAATCCTCTTCCGCAACGATTCTTGGAATTCCAGAGTTCGTATTTTGCTCCAGTCCACTTCAGGGATCAATCCTGCGTGAATCCATTGCTCCACAAGATTCTGGAGGAGCAAAATCGCGTCCCGCATAGCGGATTTTAAGTGTTGTTCAACAATTCTATCAATGTCAATCTAACGTCGAAGATTACTTCGCATGACGATTTAAAAATGTTACTCGACAGACCTTGATCGTAACGTTTGTGACAAGGATGAGACTTGTGATGGGAACAGAAGTCAGTTCATAGTCGCCGTTGTCTACCATTAAAGATTCCGGAGTGGGGGGCCAGAGCGGTGGAATTGCCTGAGAGTCAACATCTATGCACTGTCAATCCGGTGCATATGATTGTCGCGGATAAGCATTCACCGTGAGCTCTGCTCTTTGTGTCCGAGTCAACCCATGCCAGCACAAAGTACGTTTTTGTCTTTTCAAGCACCCCGAATCAAGTACGGTCGATGGTGCTTGCCTGAGCAAAACAGCAATCGTGTTTGACCTGAAGTGCTGCAGGGGCATGAGAAGAGCAACACGCGGAGGAACATCATCCTCTTACACCATCGCGAAGAATGACCACCCTGCCAGACCCAAGTGACTTGACGCCTTGTGGATGACTGACCGACATCGTCACGAGATTCCGATTGTAGTCCATTACCTCGGCCGAGTAATTGTATACAGTTTCAATGTCATGCATGCACACTGCGCAGGACAGCTTTGGAAGCGTCTCCAGTATTTTTTCACTCTGTGCATGATGAGGCATAGAAAATCAGATGACGCTGGCACTGAGTGAGACCTTTGTCACCTCTAAAACTTTCTTCTGTTGATCAGGAAGCAGCCGTTGTGAAGCATTTTCCGAAAAGCTTCGTTTGATCATTTCTTCAACCCTGAGGGCTTCTACGCGGAGCAAATTCAGAATCATGTTGTATGTCAACCTGAATTGTGATGTCAATTTGCCCGGGGTGCCAAGGATCATGGTGTAGAGCGTGGCTTGCTACTGAACTGTCAGATCACCCAGGGTCTCGTGTCAAAGGCACACATACCTCCGGCAGAGCATCGTTGGCGACTATAATGACCGTCCCGGTGGTGTCCAATCCACGACGACCGGCCCGGCCCGCCATTTGCGTGTACTCGCCAGGAAGGATATCCCGGAAACTACGTCCATCATGTTTGCGTATGCTAGAAAATACTACGCATTTCGCAGGCATGTTGACGCCCTGCGCTGAAATCAGCTGCTGATTGAAGGCTTTGATTGTTTCAGTACTTACCATCGCAAAGGTTTCTGTGGCAAACAAAGCCTTGACGAGGCCTCTAGCAAACAGAATTTCCACAACCTATGGAGATAATCAGCGTCGGGTAACAAGAGAGAAGCGAATATCATTGCTACCTCCTTGACAATCGGTAAAAGTCCGCCATGATGCACACCAATGCCACGAGCCAACAGATCTCGCATTCGGCCTATCTGCGGTAGCTTCCTGTCCGATCCTATGGGGAGGGATGTCATCAATGAAGAAGTTTTCGAAGAAGATGGGTGAGGTCACCTTTGAGGCGTGATACGGCTTTTTCAACGGCCACATGCACTTCGCTTTTCTCCACTGATGTGCAGAGGTCTGCGTTCACCAACGTGGCGGCATACTCCTCGCAACGCTTTTTAGAAAATGTGAATACCACCACTGGCAGCAACGAGAGCTTGCGCAGGTGACCTAGCAAGTGCACGTAAAGATTCTTGTCACTTGCGGTATGAATAGTCCTTTGCGAACCACCTCCACGGCCTCTCGAAGGTGCAAGTGCGCCTCGGCCACCGCGGTTCGCAGGACCACCTCGTTGACCGCGTTGGGCCGCGCTTGCCCCGAGACGTTGCACGGGAGGCAAACCAGCAGCTTCTCGCTCTTTATCTTGTTTGCGTCTCAGAGCCTCCCCAGCATCTTTGTACCTGTGGTGCGTATATTGTGAGACGAGACCTTTGGTGTGAACTTAAACCGAAGGGCACCCTTGTGAGACAAAGGATCTTTTCGCGTCAACGATCTTGTACAAGTCCCTTCCGGCGTATAGAAAGTGTTCAAGAGGCACGGGGCGTTGTGCCGTATAGATGACATAGATGTCCTTCTTCTTCGTCCGACTTTGGCAGACATCAGTGATGAAGACGGAGGTTGTGAAGCCAACTTACCCAACCCAATCCGCGAATTCCTTTGCGTTTGGAACTGTCGCAGATAAAAGAATGATATTGACATGATCAGGTAGCAGGATTATAACTTCTTCCCAGACGACGCCTCGCTTGTCGACATAAGACAACGTTGTATGGGTAAAAAAAAAAAGACGTCGCACCTCCACATCGTTGACATAATGAACTTCGTCAAAAATCACAAATTCAACATCCCGGATCAAATCAGCCCCCTTGTAAAGCATGCTCCGTAGGATTTCCGTTGTCATCACCAGACAGCTGGCCTCTGGATTGATTTGTACGTCGCCAGTAAGGATTCCAACGGAAGAGGAGAAAATGTTTGCTTGAAGTCTCTGAACTTCTGATTAGACAGCGCCTTAATCGGGGAGGTGTATATGGCCCTAACACATTAATTTCAGAGAAGAGTGGATGTACAAGGAGTGAACAGTAAAACACTTGCCTCGTCATATGTTTCTCAGCCAAGGCTATTGCGTACTCTGCCACAACTGTTTTCCCCGCGGATGTGTGGGCGCTACGAAAACAGAATCTCCCATCTCCAGATGATAGACGGCTTGTTTTTGGAAGGTGTCCAACTCGAATGGATACTAAGAAAGGATGTCGACAATTATGGATAATGTAGATAGATCATGAACGACCGACTTTGTGAGCCATGACTGGAACACGTTCGTGGAAGTCAGATAATGGGCTGTTGATGTCGACGATGTGGGCCCAATCACGCTTCTGGGGAGCGCGCTTTGGACGTCGTTGAGAAGAAGCCACTGACTTGAGCAAAGTTGTCTGGACAGATCATGGTAACGGCAACAACGGCAACAAGATAAATGTAGACCATCGCGTACAGTTGTTGGCAGTAGACCATCGATTTCCGAAGCATTTCGGAACGAGACTGGTTCTTCGTCTATCGCCGATGTCAGAAGTGTTTTTGCCTGAAAGAAGATTATTCATTTGTTGACAATGTCATACTTTGAACTCACGGATTCGTCTTCAACATGCGGACTAGGCGCCTCATCCAGAGCCAAGAGGTCATCATCTTCGAGCACCGCCTCCCCTGTAGTTTCAAGCCGCGACTAAATCCAGGGGGCACGGTCCTGAGTCCTTTATTCGACTTTTTCACATCCCCGTTTTCTCTCTGAAGCAAGGGATCTTCCAAGCCTCCTGGCCAAAATGGAACATAGCCGGATTTGCCTCTGACAAAGGAGCCACTGGGTGCTGGTGCCCTATTAATGGACGTGGAGGTCAACCCGCTGGACGAAGGTTGATTTGAAGTCTGCATGGCCAGTCAAATGTCTGACCTGTGTTCGTGAAAGTGCTTCATACTTCTGTATAGCCAATGACGCGCCCGTCCAACCCAGCGCGAACAAAAGATAACTTTGTCGGAGGCGGGGAGGGTTTGTAGGACAAGAGAGACGGGATGGGTAGTTCATGATCCCAATGTCTATGAGTGCACGATGAGCATAGCTATCGCAATGGATGGTTGCGGTCGCACACTTGGTAGACGGGAAGCCATTCCTTCGGCAAAGTTGTCCGGGGCAACAAAAACTTCTTCTCTATCTCCTGGTTCACCTCCTCTTTTTCCGGGACACGAGCAAGACCGAGCTCTTCCAATAGCTGAGGAGCGTCGTCGGGATTTGGATCGACTATTTTGCTTATCACTTCTCTCAGTTTGGAGACATCCATCAAGTGGAGGAGATGGTACACCGAATTTGGATAGCACAGCCACCCACCTTCATTTTTTCGAGTACATCTTATCTCTGTTCGAACCTCGTAGATGCAAACGACTATCACTGCGCAGCTAACCTCAAGCATTCGTAGAGTACACGGTTTGTTGCCCACTGTCCCGGTTATACTCACATTGCCTATGATTCGGACACCACTGCCTTGCGCGAGTTTACTTGTCAAAATTTGCCCCAGTCCATCAACTTCTCCTAGCCCCATAATTCTCAGTCGCCAAAATCTCATGCCCATTTATCGGCCATAAGGTCAGACCCCCAGACCCGGGCCCATAGGGTTCAACATAATGTATCCAATTACATCGACATGCCTTGGCAGATGCACATCTGCTCCTGGCTCCATGCATCTCGACCATTCTCGGCAAATGTCGTCCGACACTGGCTCGGTCGTCCTGTTCGGTCATAGATTCGTAGCGTCACCAATTTAATCCAGGGTCCTGTTACATGCACCATTTCTATCTTGTTTCGCTTGCAAAGGGCCACCAGGACGGAAATCAGCTCGCATTCGTCAAGACACGGCGACTAGGGTAGGAGCCAAGCACGAGTCCTTCCCTGACGGTTACGCCGGAATTAGTGCCCCGTTAAGGCATTACGCCAGGCCGAACTGCGTACCAGTAGCCCACGACCTCTAGATATCATCGCTGTAAGCGAAAGGCAACTTCAGAAATGCTACGAGACAACGATACAAGATTAATAATTTAGTGGAAGCTATCGGGGGCCGGGGTGTATATACAAAATCCGACGGCATTGTTCTACTTGTCGGTGCTATATGGGGGCAAGTGTAAATATGTGTATGAATGGTAAGAACCCAATAATTCCATGTGATCCAATGCAGCGAAAGCGTATAAACTCATTACAATCAATTGGTAACATAATTAGCCTGGCGGTAATTTTTTTTCCTTCTGCCGAGGTCATCGCGCGACATAGAACGACGGCCTTGCCAGGCTGTTACTGGACTTTCCTGCGAGCGTAGATCGACTGAAGTCGGATATACTGCGGGAAGAGTGACTCGCCAATTTCCTTGGTGGCATTGCTCTCTAGTTCGTCCACCAGATCTAGAGGTACACCGCTACCAAGCAGCAGAGGTCTACCTGATTTGAGAAAAGCCTGAGGAGTGTTGCACTAGATCAATCTCTGGAACGGCATTTGGCACATTGACGTACAAGAATGTCATCCCTCATTGTGGATCCAAACCGCATGTGGACTTCGTCATTAACGAGCCAGGGCGCTGCTGGGACCCAATAGTCCTGATAAACCGCGTCCTCAAAAGCAGGATGATTTGTCACCCAGCCACGCAATTTTGTGGCCGCATCGACTGTCCCACCAGCATTTTTCGCGGCGATTTCAGCAAAGGCGAGCCACCGTGGCCACCAGGGAGGCCCTATTTCGTGGGTGCCGACTTGTATCTGATTATAATTTTCGTCGTAGGCATGAAAATCCCATTCAAGAATATGGACAAGTCCGCCCGGCCGAAGAACTCGGGATATTTGATCGATAAGTTCTGCATAGTCCTTTATCTTTGCGGAACAAATGAGAACAACTACGGGCATTGAAACGAGAAGCGGCACATACACCTGACGCTATTAATTGAGCGTGAACGACATTAAAGTCGCCATAGAAATGTTCCAGGCCGAGATTGATATCATCTACTTCACTCCTGCAGCAGGATGAGGAAGTCGTTCTCAGCGTAAGAGGGGCGGTGAGACATACCTGCAGTTGTCTGGCATCGACCTTGACTGCGTGTCAAAGTCTTTGACATGGCCATTGAATCAACTGGGACGTACGGAGATTGCATGGGTACGAGGTCCACAGCTACACAACTGGAATGTGGGAAATCATGGGCTACGTCGAGTATCCTGAAACATTCGCCGTTCACGTTCATGGCCGAAAGTCATTACATGGACATCGCGTCTCACCAGCTTCCACTGCCACATCCAAGGTCAAGGCATGCCTTGGTTTCGCCCGGGATATCATCCGCCATAATGTCGTTCATTGGGGAAGGATATTTGCCCATGAGCTCAACAAACATGGTATGTTGTTTATCTAGGGTAGTCTCAGTGTCAATGTCTCAAAGTTGAATTCTTCATAAGCGACGGACCTAGGCGATCCAGTTCCTCGTCGTCAGCCGGAAGACGGTATACTTCCGAGTAATTATTGATGCCTCGGCCGTATTCTTGTTTGACAGCGCTCGCGCGTATCGAGCTAGTCACCGACCAGACGGATGGCGCGGGAGACGCAGAACGCATCGAGACATTGTAGGAGGTCACGGAAGTGCCGACACTGGGTGCCGGACTGAAAGGGGGCATGGAGGCGACAGAATAAGCATCACTGTCGTCGAGGTCGCTGTCGAACCTCTGAGGAATAACATAATGGATAGATTGCTGTGGCATGGCGTAGAGGGGAGGCGAGCAGGCTCTTGGCTTGGACCGTTCACATTTCGGTTTTTGGAATTTATAACTTGATCTCTTTGCAGCGAACGGCGGACATCGACCAACCACCCGACCACGTGGCTACCATTGAATCTGGATTGCCAAGCACGTGACAAAGTACACTCCATTGCTCCTCCCCGTCCAACCCTTGAATTGAGGTCGTCGGCAGCCGTCCTCTCTCACCGAATCTATCAAGGACACTCCGCAGGCCAGCGAAGTCCTCCTGTATTTTGGGAAAAAATTTCGACTACGATTCCCCCCTCTGTCTAGCCATTTTTTTTTGCCCTCGTAGGCGTGGGCGTCCTTGTAGCATATTTCTTGAAGGGATTTTCAGTTAATCCGCTTGCATTATCGGTTTGAAGCATGGCCGAACTCCGATGTATAATGGCTTCAATCGCGATTGCACAGGCGGGGTTAAGCATCCGTTTTCTCTCACCTGTTTTGCTGTGCCTCACTGCCTTGTTCATTCACAAACCTTGATACCTGGGAATACGTCCGGAGAGCCGCGCCATCTGTGATTCCTCCCCTACAAGGCAGCCTCGCCGTGCACACACACTGCTCTTTATGACATGGGTTCGACTTCGTGTTACAGTGCGCACATGTGTCTCGGTGTCATCTGGGGAATGAGAATTCCGAGTACCAGCACGTTTCTTACCACCGCCGAGGTGTCCATCTTTCGTGGCGTAGAACATGAAGCTTCGGCGCTTTCTGGATGACCACGTAAACCTATGCATTCTTCGCAGAAAGTCGCCCAATGCACTGTTACGTTCTATATCACGCTTCACCCATTTCCTTAAAGGCTCTGGCGAAAAAATAAAAATAAAAAATAGATGAGATTCCGGTCCATAGTTAGTTTTAGAACCTCGCACGGCATCATGTGTCGATCCAAGCTTTCCTTCCCGGCTTCAAGATTTTCGCCAATGTCAAAGCCTCGTGCGTTCATAGCAAAGTTCATGTGAGCCTTTTATTCATCTCGGCTTTCCACGTTTATTCATCAGCTTCACAATGCTCCAAGAAAGAGCCGAAAAGGCATAAGATGACAGAATGACATGACCACCGACATCTATGTTTAAGGACGTTCCCATCTGCCTTGACCATGGCTGGGCACATTTTCTGATTTTTACCTTGAGCGACGCCGGAATGCGACCGCGAGCGTGGTTACGCCATCTGTCGCTCAGCAATGGTATGCACATCTTTTCAAGGTGCAATTACCATTTCGCTGCGGTCTGCACCGTTCTCGTGATCTCCTGACTCTGACCTTGCCGGCGCAAGACGGTTCTATGTCGGCATGGAGACCATGAAAAGGCATCTTGTCTCACACGGTTGTGTTTCTTTGCTGCGGTATTGACTTGCTCCGAGTGGGTGCGCATGATGGTAAATTTCCCGAGGCCAAAGGTTCGAAAAGCCGACGCTTGACGTCTCTTCGATTATCCGATGTGACCGTGAGTTTCCCTAGGACAAAATGTACATATCTATTATCTTGATCATCGTTTTTTCTCGGCCATACGTGCGATATCGCCATCTCAAACGAGTGTCCACACCAAGATGATCCTGGTCTAAATATAGGGGAAGGAATAAGCAAAAATCAACCGTCGTCGGACTTATCTCCGGCCTGTTGACTAGTTGCCGAACGTCATATCAATTGTTTTGATAATTTGTATGTAGAGATAAATGAGTACCTGCGATGGAATCTCCTAGTCTTATTCATGTTCTAGGTTGTAGCCCACCAACGTCCGCAAGTGTCATAACGTACACACATGGACAGATGAAAGTAGCTAATGTAGACTTCACCGCTTCTTCAGAGCAGCGAAGCGTCTTTGTAATGCTTCAAAATCATCTCCTGATTCGCTGGGGGTGCCCTTGACATCGGTCTCCTGCGCAACACTAGGTTTTGGGACATCCTGAGAAACGTCTTTCGACGCGGACTGTTCATCCGACTGTGCATCTGATGCTGAAGCTAGAGGTGGTTTCTCTTCTGTCCTAACTGAGGGATCCTGCAGATATTCAGTTTACAAGGAGAGTTGGATACGTCACAGTTGGGTAAACTTACGTCGGGTGTTGATTCGTTCTTCTCGGACTGGCCGGACAGAGACCAGACGATGCCATATCCTTTTGCTATTTCCATCATATAGGCATCGACAAGTTCCGAAGAGGGGGTGGACAAATCCAATTTCCTGACAACCTGGAAGGGATATCAGAAGTCTAGAATGCGCACTCCTTTCACGGCATGTACCCGTTCGCTGACGCAACCGTCTCTATTTTCCACAGCAGCGATCGAAAATTCGCGACCGTACTTGTGCATAAGGAAATCACGCAGAACATGTATCTCTGATGGACTGCGAATTAGGGGCTGACAAGCAGCGAAGCTCGCTGTTCACCTTTGACCTCGGTTCTTGGAGCTGCATGAATAATGCTGCAAACACCCTCTCTGATACCTGAAAAGACATTGCCCCGATGAAGCGACAGCTATTCCGAGCACCACTCACCCACATCCGGTTCCTTTGTGCTGTTCATTTCGTTCAATGAAGTTTTCTCGCAGGACGGACTGGCTTAACTTTTGGTCCAACAACCCAAATCTCGCTATCAGAAGTTCGCAATACAGTTCAAGGAGCTCCAAAAGCTCGACATATATATCGTCGTTGATGACTGCGTAATTAACAGTTGGCTAGCGTGCAATAGGTGCAATAACAGAGGCCCACGCACTCACGCGTTTCTACTTTGATTCTCGCTGTCTCGATCTTCTTGCGTTCGACGAGGGTGGCTATGTCACGTCGAGCGGCTTTTGCCTGAGCTTCCTTCTTCTGCTGTAGTGTCCGAAGGCGCTGGACAGAGAGACTAAGGCACAGACGTCAAGACGAGTCGTCAAGACATGAGAGGCCATGTACCGCAGCTGAACCTGAGAGTTTTTTAAACGAGAACGTGAGCCAAGCGTGAAGGAACGACTGACCTTGACCTTTGCAGAATTCCAGGGCGGCATGATGGTTATGGGCGCAATGAAAGAGTCTACTTGCCTGATTTGGGTGATATCAAAATTGTCCCTTCTCTATGCTCGACGGCTCGTCCCTTGCTCCCGACCAAACAGATTCTCATCACGGACATCCCTTTCATCATAATCTAGGCCACATAGGAGCTCTCTCAATTTTCAATAATCATCATGACGAAAATTCTCTGCAAAGCAAGACCGAATCAAATCTGATGCCGAATGATGGTTGTCCAGGGTCTCGTGTCCCCGAACTGCCAGACCTTGAGAATGTCGCCCATCTGTGGACGCACAACACTGATTAGATGTAAACAAGCCCTTCTCCCCGACCCATGAGCATCTCTCGCAGGCCATGACCAGTGCACAGACACAAACCGCTCGCCAGCCCGCCCTTCATCTTTACATCGACCCTAATCCCTATGCTTCCCGCATGCACCGACCGCCAGAATCACGCTCACCACCCTCCTCCGCCAGGAGCGTCTTAACGACCGCTTCACTGCTCTCCACCACGATATACTCTGTTTTGTGCATGCATGACTTCGATTCCGATGACCCGGATCACCTGCGGTTTCGGAGGAACGAGATACTCGACATCGTCAGGAGGGAACCATCCGGCTGGTGGGCCGCCATAAAGCGGGACGGCGATGACGAAAAGGTTGGTTGGATACCCCAGGCCTTTGTAAGGCCTCTTTCGGACCAAATGGCAGAGCGACTACGTAACACTCCCGAAGAACTGCGAGGCTACGAGTACGAGGCAGAGTTGCTATATTCTGCCCCAACCCAATGATCCACGACATCTTGGACCATCCACTGCCACATCCCGAGTCAGCGACCTCAACGATACGCAGAACGACCTCTGCAGAAGCCTATCGCGTTTGTTTTATGCCCTTTCCTCCGACTTAATTGACTAACCGAACATTACTTGCAAATAGGCAGTCTGGCTCCAAGGCGCTACTTCGCTCAGGGCCGTCCCCGGGGTCTGGAAACAATTCGGATCCCTCAAATCAACGATCACGAATTAGGCGCCCTTCTACACCGTCAGCATCTTCTTCCCAGCCTTCTTCTTCGACCTCTTCTTCGACCACACCTTCAATCAAACCATCGAAATCTTTTTCTCCACAGGTTGAAGACAGGCGGAGACTTCAACCGTTGCATCACCCCGAAAGAAGTCGAGGTCAAGGACACTGCCACGCCAATGTATCGCGAACCCAGACAACGATAGAGGCCGGAACGATATCAGCGAACTATCGCTTAACCCCAGCAAGTTCTGCAGGCTCTTCAGATCCATTGATCAAGAGCCGCTCTTTTCAGGCGAAATGCAAGAAATCTCCTGCTAACGACGGCAATGCCATCGCTTTGAAGGCGCCGCCCCGCGCTTCGGGGTACTTGCAGCCTATCCATAGCAACGAGCTTCAGATAGATGCCGATGGTCGTGTCCGTTCTGGCACTCTGGCGGCGCTCGTAGAAAAGTTGACCTGTCAGCCGCCGACGACCGATCCGACAAGTGAGTTGATTACGTTTGCCCGCGAATCACCCAATTTGACAACGTCAAACTTGGCAGAAAAGGCCGAAGACACCTCGTATAAGCGCACATTCCTTGTTACGTTTCGGACGTTCACGACCGCCGACCAGCTCTTCGACATGCTTGTGGAGCACTATCGCATGAACCCTCCCGATTCCCTCACTGATGCCGAATTTGAAGAATGGAAGCAGCACCTCTTTGTCACACAAGAGCAAATCCTTAATGTGTTCACAATGTGGCTTGAGGAGCATCGATTGTTGGAAGAAGAACCTCATGTTGCACAGCGCTTGACCGATTTCCTCCAGCTGATCGTGTCCCCCCGCGACTTGCTACGACGGCGAAACTTATCATACAACACATTGAGCGATTGGTCAGTCTATTACGATGAATCTTCTCTATTATGCACTCATATATTTCAACAATAGACATTTACAACGACTGATGATTCCCCGACCTCAAACCGCAGGGTCCGAAGGTCACGGGCGCACAGAAACGAGCTGCTCAAGTTGGACGCAATGGACGTCGCCGAGCAACTGTCCCTAATAGAGCACAAACGCTATGCAAAGATCACGCCACAGGACTGCATACGACATGCGACGGGTTCAAGATTACAGGATGGCGGGAGTCTCGCCAAGTTCTGCAGCACTCACGATAAACTGGCGAGCTGGGTGAAGGTCAGCGTGCTCGAAAACAATGCGCTTGGCAAGAGAGCGACGACGATCGACTTTTGGATTAGAGTGGCGGAGGTGCGTCCTGTCTCTAGCGTTGTCCTTGCAGAGGGTCAATCAGGCCATGCGCAGAACTGTGCAACCTGAACAACTTTTCGTCGATGAGCGCGATCATCACCGCACTATCGAGCGCCGTCATTAGTCGACTGCATCTCACATGGGCGCATGTGAATCGCAAATCTACACTAGACAGCCTGCTTCGGCATAACGAACCTTCAGGAGGATTTGCGGGGTACCGAAATCTGATGAACCATGTCGAAGGACCATGCGTACCGTTCATCACGATGTACCTGACAGACATCGTGCACGTCCACGATCAATACATGGACGAGGACGAGCGCATATGCTTTGCGCAGAGACAACGGTATTTCGAGATCATCTCGGCCATCTTGAATTTCCAGTCGCGGGTATACGACATAGGAGAGAGCGAGTCGACAATGAATTTCATATGGAAACACCTGAACGAACTTCAGGACAAGGATCAAAGCTGGTTCTGGGCACGCAGCCAAGAGGTTCAGCATACGGAACTTGCCCACACTGATATTCGCAAGGGCCTCGAACGCGCTGGATTTTGAACGATACATCCTTCTACCCAGTAAATTATCTCCTTGCTTTGCACTCCTCTTCATGGTCATCAGTGTTATGCATGAGTTTACGAATTAGCTGTAGAATTGACGGAGAAGATAGCGCCGGAAAAGAAAATTTGCTGATGTAGGAGAATGCGTGAAACCCTATGTCCGAGAACGAGACAAATCATGAACGAGGGCCAGAAAATTGATACATTACAAGAAAGCGGCGAGACGACATAGCCTCGCGGGAAAAAAAAAAGGTATCGGTGGGTTGGAATGTGCGCTGCGTAGATGGACTCAACAGTTGCAAGGCTCGTTCTGGCCCTGCGCTGTGGCTGGCTGCTTGTTCAAATCGACTCCTGATCTCGCACCGGACGGCGTCCGGCCACCTCCTGCACGGACAGCAGGTGCGGCTGTGAGTGGCAATTTCTTCGCTGTATATGGTGAATGATTGAGCCAGAGTGCCGAGTGATGATTTCAGACGGGGGAGTCACCGACCGATGGCAGTGAAGACTTCTGTAACACCTTCCCCTGTCTTTGCACTGGTCTCTGCCCACATGAGGCCTTCCTCCTCTGCGTACTTCTGGGCTTCTTCTTGACTGACTTGTCTGCGCGCCGATAGATCTGTCTTGTTGCCGCATAATGCGATCACTATTGAAGGATCAGCCTGTCGCTGGAGCTCCCTGATCCAGGTGCGGGCCTTTTCCAGGGAGGATGATTGCGTGATATCATAGACGACGACGGCGCAGTTGGCGTTCCGGTAGTACATGGGGGCCTGTAAAGTACGGTTAATTTCTGAAAGGAAGAGCCTGCAGGCATGGACAATGAGATCTACGCACAAGGGACTGCCAGGTGAAGAGTCAGCCGGTGAAACATGGACGGTTGCAGTACTAGAAGAAACGTACTTTATATCGCTCTTGGCCAGCGGTGTCCCTAGGCAAGGATAGCTAGTTGGAGGACAATCAATGCGGACCGGAATGACGCACCATATCTCGAATTTGACCGTTGTTTGGTCGTCGAGGGTGACGGTCTGTGTCAAGAAGGCGGCTGGTGGGGCGAATGAGAGACAGACAGGGTGCAGAGCTGAATTTGATGACGTACCGCCGATAGTGCTCTCCCGATAGTCATCGAACTGGTCCTTGACGAATCTCAACACGAGACTGGGGGGCAAAGTGTGAGCGCAGGAAAGCTGGCCACAACATGGCTGAGCTGGTACCTTGATTTGCCGACGGCAGATTCGCCTGTGAATAAGAAAGGTCAACTATTTGCGGCAAACGACAAGGGCTGAGAATGAACCGAGGAGAACGAGCTTGAACTGGTACTGCTTGGACATTGGGAGGAGAGAAACAGCGCAGTCGGCAGGCAGCTGTTGGCGCGGGGTCTGGATCCCGTGCGGATGTTCCCGAAAAAGGCATTTTTTTTGACCTCGCCCTGTCTTCCTCTTGTCTCCAATCCATCATCAACTCTGCCAGCACTTGTCAGTCAGCCGCTTGCCATAGTCTCTGAGTGTTCAACGTCGGGCCCGCCTCCGTCCCCAGCGCTTCCTTGTCGCGGTCCACTTGCCGGCTCCCGTCTTGTCTCTGCCACGTCACTGTATAAGACTCTTTATTCGTACCATCGCTCGTCAGATCGTCCATTAAGCAGCTAAAACTCCCGAGAGAAAAGAGCGTATGAATCGTCATCACCCATACGGCGGCAGTTTCGACCATCTTCCCGCCCGTCGAGGCGGTCCTCCTACCGGCCCAGGACCCGATCGCTCCCATCGTTATCAGGATAGAGGTGGTGGCCCAATGCGTGGCAGGGGTTTTGGCCGCGGTCGTGGAGGCTACAGCGGTCATTTCGAGGGAAATATGACCAACGACTCTTATGATCAAGGCCACTCGCAAAGCGACATGGGCGCGTACAATAGTTATGAAGCTCAAGCCGGTCCCAATACCTATTACCAAAACAGTTATGGTGATGCCCAGCCCCCGTCCTATCCAGCATCTATGTCGAACGGCTACAACCAGGGCTACGTGAAATATGAAGGTGCGCTTGAAACAATTGAGACTGAATACAACGATTCTCGAGAGCACAGGGAGGCTTTTCTGTATCAGCTTAAAAAATGCGAGTTAAGGCAGCCCACAATGTCGCAAAGCATCCATGTGTGCACGGGAGTCTGCTCCACCTGCTTGAGCTACACGTTTAGCGAGAGCCCTGTCCAATTCGCCAGTCTTCTATGCCCGCGCCGCAGCCGTTGGAATATATTTGAGAGCGCCTAAGCGATCAGAAATCACATTGCCTAATTCGCTGAGGATCCCCATACTTGCCGTGCTGCCGCAGCGAAGCCTCTGAAACTCTCCATGCTACGTCTACTTTGTTCAATTTTTCTCGCTTTTAGTTGCTGGGGTTTCTCACTTCGTTCCGTTCCTCCCGTGTTAGACGGCCCAGGTCAGATTTACGGAGAAGATGGTGGATTTTCTCGAGGTGGAGGGCCACGGCGGCCACAACGCAAGGAAAGAGATGATAAAGTCCACGACTCTATCATTGAGGAACGCATACAACGCGAGCGCCCGTGTCGCACGTTATTCATTCGTAATATCAAGGCAAGTCAAATGCCTCGAGCCTTCTTTAGCTTGCATTGGGCAGGCTCCCTTACCTTACGTCTTGTCGATTGAATCAGCTGCTAATGTCCATTGTTAGTATGAAACCAACAGCGATGATGTTCGGCGCCAATTTGAGGAACACGGCGAAATCAAAACCTTCTTCGATCTGATCTCCACCCGAGGCATGGTGTTTGTGACTTATGTGAGTTGATGGTGCAAGCCGCAATCTCATCAACGTTAGTGACGATGCCTACGCTCAGTATGACCTCCGGGCGGCGGAACGAGCTCGTGAACGATTGCAAGGCTCTGAGATAAGTGGTCGACCTGTAAGACTTCTTGTTTATAACATCGTAGCGCCCCATTGTTCACCGTTTTCGGTCAGATTGATGTTCATTATTCTCTTCCACGTGATGACCATAACCGTGGTGACCGTGATCGAAACCAGGTGAGAAAAGTATGGGGCATAAATCGTCTTTCCGACCCTGAAAGATGCTTCCAGCAATTCCAGGGGACACTGCAAGTTACTCTCAGGAATTCTGTATCAGGGCAACCCATAGACGACAATGAAGTACGCAGAAAGTTCCAGCAATTTGGCGATGTCAAGTCTGTAAGGCCTGCTGGAGACCGCAATGAGTACGTTCTGCATAGTGTTGACCATGATTCCTTGAATATGGAGATGACTGTGACTACCTCAAGTTCTCGTTATGTTGAATTCTATGATACTCGAGCAAGTTGCTATTCTTTTCGCGGTGTGGCACCGGTCTAAGCATTTACATGATAACAGGCCTGCGATGAAGCATACGATCGTTTGCGCCATCAAGGCTTACAAGATGGCGTTATGGATATTGTTTTCGCCTGGGACGTAAATGATACTATTGAACAAGGACAACAGCAACCACGGTGAGATTCCCTGTCTTGAGGTGACGAAACTGCGCTGATGTCTTGATAGGACTCCCTCGCGGGACTGGGACGAAGGCTACCGAGCTCCTCGTGGCGGTCCTCGGGGTCGTATGCGTGGTGGCGGCCCAAGAGGTCGGGGTCGAGGTTATGATGACGATCATGACCGTCGCGAACACCATGGTCGATTTGAACGTGGACGAGGCCGCTATGATGGCGACTACGGCGGGCGGAGGGGAGGTGGGTACGGTGACCAATATGGTCGAGGTCGCGATGCTGGCTATGGAGCTGGAGCAGCACCGACCTATGATCAAGGCCCACCGCCGCCTCCTGCGGTGGATATGTAGCTCCTTCACATCAAGTCCCTTCACATCAAGTCCCGGTAGCGGGCGTGCCTGTGAGTAGCGTCATTTATTCACGGTGTGTGGTAAACTGAGCAGCGTGTGATATAGCCTTCAACAGACGACCGCCTTGAACAAGCGCGCAAGGTACAGCAGGTAAATCAACGTCCTTGATATCCACAAGCGATGGCTGCTGATCGTCGACTGTCTAGCTCTTGGCTGCTCTGAAGCAGCCCCAAACGGGTGCATCGCCTTCAGCGGCCCACCCCCAGTACCGCCGCCTACGGTGCCTGGAATGCCGCCACAAATGCAGCAACCTCCACCACCACCTGGAGCCCCTGGTGCATATTATGGAACACCACAGAATCCACCAATGCCCCAACCACCATACCCAGGCGCGGTGCCTCCGCCCCCTAATTTGTATGCCGGCGTTCCTCCTCCTCAGGCAGGCACACACAGCCTGGTGCAGCTCCGCCACCAGCGGCACTGGGTGCTCTTCCACCCAATCTCTTAGCATTGCTACAATCGGCGCAGCAGCAACAGCGGCCACCGAGCGGACCGGGAGCAGGGCAGTATGGCATGCCTCCTACATCTATGCCGCCGCCACCACCTAGTAATGCTCCTTCTACGCCAAGCGCGCAGTATCAGTCGCTGATGAACTATTTGGTATGCAATGTTTCTCTGCGAGATTATGATAAAATTTAAAATCAAAACGATCCAGTCACAGGGTTCTTCGAAGCAGTGATTGGGATCATGTATTGGCTGGTGCTTCATGAAAACAAAATAAAAGACAAGGCGTCTATTGTCATTTTATATTTCATATTTTTTTTTGAAAGAGTCTATCTTTATACTCCTTATCGTTCAATGTTACATGATTTTCGGTTGAAGGAGTGTCTCGTGACCTTTGACTTGAAGGCCATCAGCAACATTCGTATCGATATCCCTGGACACATGCTTGTCCTATCTACTCTGCACAACTTGCTATCTCAAGTCTTGGCATTGCCCAACCTGCACACGGCCGCTCTTTTTACCCCTACGGGACAGCTGGTGTCTGCCTCTTCAGATCCGAAACGATCCAAGGACGATGTACGCGTCTTGATAGGATTGGCAGGGGAGGTATGGCAGGAAACAAAGGGGCATGACATCGGAATGGTCGACAGCGAGGTGAGGATCTTTGACATGCCTTTTTTTTTCTTGAAAAGCCAACGAGTAAGCGCCTGACAGCTAGGTCGCGTGCTGGTCTTGCCTGTGGATGAAGAACCGCTCTGTCCGCCTGTTGAACAAGAAGACGGAGAGTCCCAGCCGCTCATGCTTCTTGCTCTGAACGCCACGTCTTCGGTCTCATGGGAGGAGTTGCAGAACAAGGTCTGTTTTTTTTTTTCCGAACGCATCAGATAACACTGACGCGAGTACGTTTTCGATGACAACAGGGCAGAGTACTCGCCAGCCACCTGGCCAAGCCGCTGAGCAGATACCGAGAGTATCTTTCTGTCCCAAAGCCACCCACGCCTATCTCGGCGGCATCAGCGCTTCAGTCGCCGACTGGCCCACCTCGGGATTGATTCTCGACCTCTTGCCCTCACGATTTTTCTGTTTTTCCCTCTGCAAAAGATCCACCTAATACCTCCCCGCATATGCTTTTTTTTTTTTGGTTTTCGCGGTGGATTTGCTTTCGGTTTCGACAATCTTCGATTCCCCATCGTTGTTGATCTATGGCAGGCGTATTATTTATTGCAGCTAGAGTAGATGCCCTCGCAATTGTACAGTATCGCAAGCAGTGAATAGACCGAGTTTGAGAGTCGTGATGGAGTTGCGCGGGAAATGTCGCGTCATCACTTTGAATCCGCACCCGTCTCTTCAACCTTTTTGTCCCCTATCTCCCCTTCCTCCTCACTGACTTCCCCGCGTCATCCGTCGCAGACGATGCGACGCTGGGCAGCACTATGCCCTCGCAAGCTCTTTTCGTCCAAAAGCCAGTCTTTGGCGCGCCAGAAACGCCGGTCGCAGAGTTTCCTCGCTCAGAAAATCCCTGACCAACCCAATAAGGCTGGCTCGTTCTCGATACCACGAGACCCGCTCCCAAAACAAAAGGCACTTGACCCGTTCTCCGTCGTCTCCTCCGAGCTCAGCACCATTCGAAAGGGGCTTGTTGGACTCCTCGGTTCCGCCAACCCAGGTCTGACCGAAGTCGCGGAGTATTATTTCATACACCCTTCGAAACAACTGCGGTCGCTGATCGTGCTGCTCTGTTCGCGCGCGACGAACGGCCTGGGCAGTGGCTGGGATCGAAAGCGGTGGGAGGCCGAGCGCGAGCTCGAGACGGGCCTTACGGAGGAGCTCGACCGACCTCTACGGCTACAGGACGTCCTGAACAATTGGCATCCCAGTATGCCTAATGACACTGCTTCCTTTGAATCGGTTTTTGACTTGCGACCTCCTGGACAGTATACTCCGCCCTTTAATCCTCCCCCGCTCTTCTCAGGCAAGCCCTCGGCGTCGCGCGCCCCTGTTTCCCTCCTTCTCCCCACCCAGATTCGACTCGCGCAGATTTCGGAAATGATCCATATCGCGTCTCTCCTTCACGATAACGTCTTTGACCCATCGTCGTCTTCGTCCGACGCGACGCAGCACGGTTTCGGTAACAAACTTTCCATCCTCGGGGGCGATTTTCTTCTTGGCCGTGCTAGCGCGGCGTTGTCTAGGCTCGGCGAGAACGAAGTCGTAGAACTTGTTGCGGGGGTGATCTCCAACCTCGTCGAAGGCGAGATACTCCGGATGAAGGACGTCAACGTGCCTGGGCTGTATGAGCACAAGGGACCGAGCACAATGCAGGAAGCGTGGAACTTGTACATCAAAAGAGCTTATCTCAAAACTGCGAGTCTCATAGCCAAGTCTGCCAGAGCGTCCGTCATCTTGGGCGGGTGTAGAGAGGGCGAACTGTGGAAGGAAATTGTGTACGCGTATGGCCGCAATATGGGGATTGCATATCAGGTACATAGTCTGTTTTTAATCTCGCGGCGTGAATCTGACGTTGCTACTTTCATAAAACTCGTGACCAGCTGGCTGAGGATGTGCTCGAGTATGAAAGCGACGAATCGGACATTCAGTCTCGTCTCGTCACGGGTCCCGTCTTGTATGCTTGGGAAGAGCATCCAGAGCTTCAAGGTCCCATTCAACGGAATTTGACTGGGGAAGGGGATGCAGAGACGGTGAGCGTCCCATCCTTCGATCTCCTGCGAGCAATTCAACCGAATCGTTCGGACGTCCCGCAGGCGATTGCATATGTCCGCCGATCCTCTGGCATAGAACGCACACGTCTGTTGGCGCAGGTCTACGCGAACAAGGCGCAAGATCTCCTAGACATACTGCCAGACAGCGAAGCAAAAGCGGCCCTCGATACCCTCACTGCGAACATTGTAAATCGGACATGGTAGCATTCAGGACACAGGATCCTTCTCTCTCCGGTGACATTCGTTTAGCACGTACTTTTAGACAGACGATCACGCCTCCGCGTGGTGTCAACTTAACTAACCTTCACTTATTCGTCCATGGGCTTCTTTTTCTTGGAACTTTGTGGTAGACCCTCTGGACATAATGCGAGAGCCTTTTTCGACTCTACGTGACATGACCGGATGAAGATGCAAGGGGACTCTAATGATTCGGCGAAGAAGGCTGACTGTGGGCTGGTCCTTCTCAGTCCACCCCTGTCTGCCAGCCTAGCCGTATCCCTCTCGCCGAGTAAGATAGAAAACAGACAGTAAATTGCTGGCAAGTGCAGGTACATGCAGGACATCATACAACACAACAGCAGGTGGTAAAATGCCCTTCCTCTCTACAGGTTGGAATACCACAGACGCCAAACTAGCCGAGTAAACTGTGTGAGTTGGCGAGTTGAATGGGAATGGTGTGGGGCGAGTAGGAGCAAAACCAGTGGCGATGGGGCATCATGTGTGTAAAAGCACCTGTGTCGGTGTTCCAGTTAGCAGCTGGTGGCTGAACACACTGGAATTGCATTTGGCCTAATCGCTGTCGTATTACTACTGCTACCCACTGACCCGAACCATACTGTATACTTTGTGGCCATGCCAGCGTCGTACAGAGGGAAATGCGCAGGTGCGCTTGGTACGCGAAGGGCAGGGGCGTGTTTCTGATCCGGTCAGGGTTCGCATTGGCACGCCACTCGCTGTCCCATGCGATACGAGCTCGTGGTTCGTTGCTCGTCGAAAACGATTACGGACTTGCAATCATCTCCTCGCGAACGCCTTGACGCCACCACGGAATGCAGCAGTGCTGGGGGTTAGAAGATTGATGATATCATACGAGGGCGACCAAGAAAGAACCAACTTGTCCAGGACCTGCACGACAGGTCGACGAGTCCGAGAGGTCTGCCTGTATAGCGAGAAGAGACAGCGGATGTTATGTATGCGCAAAACAAAAGCAAAAAGAAAAAAAAGAACAAGACGAACCTAGACAGCAATCCGTCAGCATCAACGAGCAAACAGATAGATGAAGGGGACGGAAGACGGACGGAAAGGAGGAAGAACGAGTGTGACAATACGAGGCGAGATGAGGCTCGACGGCAAAAGGGAAGAAGTGGCATTTGTGGGCAAAAGTCCGCTGTGGAGCCCGTTGCGCATCGAGTCGAGCTTCCTACCTATCTGTATATCGAGGAAACGGCGTTAGCTATGTGCGAAAAGGAGAGCAAAGTTGAAGAAAAAGAACAAGACCTAAGCTTCAGCTAGCACTTGAAAAAAAAAATACACGAACCTAAGCAACGACTTGGTAGAGGTGGCAGCTGGGGAAGACCTTCTTGATCTGCTGCTCGAGCCACCAGTACGGGGTCCCGTAGGTTACATCTATCTCGTCAGTCGTGCCGCCTCCGCCGGTGAGCAAGGCAACGATGCGGCCAGCCCTGTCGAGGATGATGGAGCCAGAATCTCCACCCTCGGAGAAGGGGCTGCGCTGCTTGCTGTAGGGCAGGATGGCGACTTCGATGGACGTGTGCTTGATATTGTAGTCGATGTAGACGCGAGTGAAAGACTCGAGCCCGTTGGCGCGACCGATAGTGGTGCCTGTGGCCATACCGTTCTTCACTACAAGGAGCGCCTTCTCACCGTTAATGTCGAGGTGCTGAGGCCGGCGGATCTCGTCGGCCTTTACGACGCCATAGGCCTGAAGAAGCCCATCATCCGGGTACTCGTAGGCCGCCTGGTCCTCGGGCTGCGGGAACATGAGCTCGCCGAAGTCGGATGGCGAGAGTTTGCCACCTGCGGCGATATAATAATGGGTCAAAACAGAAACTGTGGGACGGGATGGGAAATGTACCGATGTAGACCTTGTTTCCCCTGAAAGTTTTCCAGTCGATCTTCTGTTTGTAAAGCTCGATAAAGGCCCAGTCGCGCGTGTACTGCTCGGTTCCGTCGGCGACGACAATGGGCTCGGCATGGAGGACATAACCGATGATGCGCTGGCGCAAGTTCGCCCTGCGTTTAGTAATATCATCATGAGGATGTTTAAGTTGCTGATAATTCTCATCGCCTTCTCCACCTCGCGTTGTTTCTCATTGCGCTTCGCGATAACCTCCGCATCCTCGCCATCGACGAACTCGCCCAGCCTGACGATCTCCCTCTCCCACACCTTGACGGCGCGAGCGAAACTACCAATGGTACTCATCATGATATCCATGCATTCTGGTAACCCGTGCCACCGAGGGCGACAATCTCCTCGCGTGGCTGGGTGTGTGCTTGCGCGACAGGAGCTGGTTAGAGTGCACAGGAGGACAAGCGACGTGGGCAGCGGTGAGAAGGACGACGCGGTCATCATCTTTGCTGAGGCGGAAGTAGAGGGCGCCGGTGCCCTCATATTGGGGCGTCTTGAGCGGGGCGATGGAGATGCCGAGCGTGGGCGTGAAAGGCTTGCGGAACTCGGGGATGGGGTCGACGAGGGGGTTGAAGGGGAAGAGCTTCGGGCCAGCAGAGGAGGTCACCACCGACTCACGAAAAGCAACCTCAATCTCGGGGAAGCCAGCTTACCGAGGATACCCTTGATGGAGTCGGCGGCAGCCACTGCATCGCCGAAAAGGAGTGTCTCGGGCTTCACGCCGATCCACATAAGGAGCGTACAAAACGGCTTCTTCCCCCGGCGTTGGCGAAAGCGACAGGTCGATTGAGGTCCACATGATGTTGCAAGAGTCGAGGAACTTATAGATTTCCGTACCGATCCTGAACCAGGAGTCTGCGATAGGGTGGCCGTAGACAGGGCGCGCCTCACGGATGAAGCGCTGAGCTTGCGGACCCTTGCGTTGAGGCCAGGCAGGGCCAGACTTGTAGACGCAGGGTGCGCCGCTGGGCACACCAAAGAAGTCCGTATAAGCGGCGGGATAACTGTCGACGAGGCGGGACGAGTCAGACACATCGCTGTCCTTGAGCTCGTCAAACGCGAGGGTGGTAGATGAGACGTGGGTCGAGGTTGTCGAGGCTGGCGACTGGTTCACGGGTTTCGTGGACAAGTTCAGGCAATCGTCATAGAACACTTCGTCGAGGTTGAAGGGGTTCAAGTTAATCGCCACTGGGAAAGAACGGTCGGTAATGAGGACAGGTGAAAAAGAGCCAAACGGCTTACTTATGGATCGTTTGTTGTAACAAAGTAGAAAGCAAAGACGGTATCGCTGGCAGACAACGAGAGACGCGGACGGCTAATGACCCCTACGCTCGTTATGCCCCTCGCTTTGCGCTGCCGCTCACTGTATCATCGTCTCACCTACCGCCCACGTACGGCCCCCTGGGAATTTTTTTCATTCTGTCGGGCGTGTGGCCAGAGCTGTGCGCTGGCATGTGGTTCTGGCGGATGCGGGACATGTTAATCAGGCTCTAGCTCTAGTCAAATGCAGACAAGGCGGAAGGCCAGAACCAAGCTGGCATCATCTCACGTTCGAGAGATTTTCATAAAAATGGGTTCACATGCGCGCTGTGAAATGTCTGCACGTCACGGACGAGCGAATGGCCTCGATTCGATGGGTGCCCGTGATGATCAATCCTCATTGCTAAATTGACTAGGATGAATGGGGGTCGAGCAGCGAATCGCTTCTAGCGCATTTGCATGACGGAGTGAACTGAACGCCATTTGGTGGCTTGGTTATGATTGTGATTTGAACAAAAAAGCAGTGCAACTTGCGTATATTAATGACCCGGTTCACCGGCACCGGCGAAGCGGATTATCGATGAGCAGGTCGTTCATAGTTCCGTCGGAAAAGGCCATTTCGTGAAAATTATTGTAAAACAGCTGATATCGATTATCCTACAACACGCCGGAGGTTCGCCTCTCCGGAGTTTGAGAAATGATACAGCAGTTATGAACTACGGGGAAGAGAGCTACAATGTGAAAGAAGGTGTTGAAGAGACATAAAAACAGAGACACCCAACACGAGAGCAGTGTTGAGGGTTGTGATTGATCAGTAGACAAAATGAGAATTTCGAAAAAAAGACATGCGAATTTTGATTGCTTTTTTGTTTCCTATACTTGAAACATGTGAAGAAATAAATATGAGCATGGAATAATTTTCGGTCAGTGGCACGTTGCAAGTCGACAGATAGATAGTTCTGAGCGAGGTGTGGGTGTAAAAGCGATGTCAATCGAGAGGTGGCGGAAAAGAAATACACACAAAAAAGGGGAAAGTTATCCTTTCAGTGCACGATGTGTTGGTGGAAGCTCAAAAGCAAGAGGGCGTCTTCGATCTTGACGCCGGAATACTGTGTGGCGGAGAGTTTCTCGAGCTCTGCATAGGATGCAGAATCTATAGATAAACTGAGGTGGCTAATGGCGATCCGCGAAGACGGGGCAGAGGCGGGAGGCGAGGCCTCAGTATCAGGCGGAGGAGTGACAGCCTCTTGATGTTCGTCATCACTGCCGTTATCAGAGTGATTCGCATGGAGGTCGTCATCCTCGGGATCGAGATCCATCGATGGCGAGGTTGATCGCAATGACGGCGTCCCAGATCGAGAGGCAGAGGTGGAATAGGAGCCTTGGCCGCCATCTTCGTCGTCGTCACGGCGCTTTCTCGTTCGTTTGACACGCTTCCTCGCCGTCTGGCGCAAATTACGGAACCAGTTGGTCACTTTGCCAACATCCCTATTGACGAAATGGCGAGATTTCAAGGTTGACGTCAACACAAAGAACACGACGTATGAAATGCTCACATGCCGATCTCGAGCGCCAAGGCCGTTCGTTCTTCAATGGAAGGCGTCGACGTCTTTGTGTACAGTTCTTTGAGTGCGTCAAGCTGATGGGGTTCTGGACGCGAACGCCTGGGCCGGGACAGGGAGGGCACTGAGCTGCTGTACGGGGTGGAGCTTCTTCTGGAGGACATTCTTTGTCGGGGAGAGCGATCGCTTGTGGACGGTGATGCACTGGGAGAACGGCGGCCGTTACGGGGATAGGCGGCATTATGCCATAAAGAGGGGTGATCGGAGGGAGGGGGTAAACCAGAGTAAGCTGCATAATCAGTGCGATCATCCGATAACGAGTCTGGATGGGAGGGGTATGAGGCGTCGGGATCGTCGTCCCGTTTCTTTTTTGCGATGCTGCGTTGGTTCTGAAACCAGTTGGTGATGCTTTGATAACGCCTAGATGGACATGAGCCCCGAGAAGGAAATGCCATATTAAGGCATGATGGGCAGCTCACATTCCAATTTGGTCTGCCAGGATTTGCCGCTGCTCAGCGCTCGGATGCTGGGTGATGTTGTAAAGTTTTTTGAGCTCCTCGGTCTGCCCGACGGTGGGGCGCAGACGCAATCGTCGAGGCATGGAATCGGCGTCGTAAGCGGTAGGAGTGTCTGAATTGGATGTAAAGAACGATGAGCGGTAATGGTCCGAGTGCAGTATGGGAGCAGATGGGTGTCTGTTGTCTAGGGGATAATCGTCGTCCTGAAAGTCGTCAAACAACTCGGTGTAGCGGTTGGACACAGGTTGGGACTGTGGAGGGGCGGCGTCGACAAAGTTGTTTATATGCGAGACGCTATACGAAGCGGCACGGCTTCTTTTCTTCGAAGAGGCCCTTTTATTCTGAAACCAAGCATTGACTGTCTTTGTTTCCCTGAATGGCAGAAAAAATTGATAAGATATGGTGTGTCAGCCGGCAGACGAGGGGACAAAGGGGTGAATGAGATGCACATTCCGAGCTGCTCTGCAAGGTGTGTCCTGAGTTCCAAAGGGGGTGTTCGTCTTTATCAAAGAGCTCGTTGAGGGCGGCGAGCTGGGCTGGGGAATGACGGTGTCGGGGCTTCTTTGGCTTGTCCTTGGCTGAGAGGGCGGGAGGGATGGCGGGAAGGTGAACGGGCGACATTGTCGGGCATGGAATGGAGATGAGAGACAGAAGGGGAGGGGATGGGGCAGATTATGAGCAGCGGACCATTTGTCTTTAGGAAAGCAGTTCCATATCTTGCACATTCCCACGGTTAATTATCAATACAATTATATTTTTATTTACTCCTCCGCCTCGATGTTCTTGATCCATGCCCCGATAGACCCTCTGCCGATAATGTCAGAGAGCAGTCATAGCTGCGGGGAAGGCGGCGACACTCACAAGAACCCTTCGTGTCGCAGAAACACAGCTCTCTTCGTCCCCTTGCTCCAGAACCGGATGGCATATGATAGTGTTGCAATCGTAGCCGCATGTCCTAGACAACAATTCATCAGCTGCCAGTGCCACCAGTTCAGCTCACCACACCTCGGATGAAACACCCGCCAAAATATATTCTGTCCAGATCGTATTTCTCCGCGTTCATGTATCTGCAGAGCCTCAAATTCAACTGCAATGTTCCGGACGCTCCGGTGACCCTGATACTCACGCAATCTGACCAATGTTGTTCGACACCGCGTATAACAGACTCTTGCTGATGTCTTCGGCCGAAAACGTCTCCTTGTTCTTCCCCTTCTTGAACACCTTGCCAAACGAGCTCGCGATCATCGTCGATTTGAGTCCTAGCCGGCTGTAGTCCTGCCCGTAAATGTCCCCGACGAGCATGTCCACCTTTGAGTTGTCTCCTTTCTCAGACAGCGCCAGCATTTCTTGTCATGCGCCGTCAGATCGTGAGCCCAAGGTATTTAAGCGGCGGAAAATGCATACCGTCAAACGTCGTCGCAGGCGTCAGCAGGCTCAAGAGCCCCCAGAGCGTCCCGCCTCCCAGACTCGTCCCGCTCACGCGCTCAAACTTGCCATCCTCATCCACCTTGATGATCGACACGCCCGATCCAATGTTCACCAGCAGACACGGGAACTGCGGCGTGGGATTGCTCTCAAAGATGACGCCGTACTTGGGTGGATCCGGGCTCGGCCGCACTAGGGTATCATTAGAGGGTATACTCTTTCCGTTGGCAGAGGCGACGATGACGACGATGACGTGGCGCTCGAGGGGTTCGACACCGAGTGTATGAGCTCGTCCGAAAAATAGTACACCTCGTCCGGGATCAGCGTGATAAACTTGAGACCTTCGATGAGGCACTCCATCTCGTCCTCCCTCCGCACATCCACGTGCAGGCTGTTTCTGAACAAGTCGTAGAACCGGTGCGCGCCGCCACCCGTGGCCATGATCTTGACGCCCTTGCGCATCTCGTCGATCGACACCCATTCACCTCGGCCGAACGCTCGATCAACGCCTGAATGAACTCGACGCACTCGTCTATCTTGTCCGTCTCGAACCTCTCAAAGTTCAGCGACCCGCCCGGAAAGTGCTGCGTCGTCCGCCGCATGTACGAGTCCCTCAGCAGCCCGGCGGGCAGCCCTGACAGCCCGTTCCCTAGACTGCTGTGCGGGTCCAGCACCAGCGGCGTGAGCGCACCGTTCTTTTTCAGGTTCGACGATGCTGGCGTCGCAGGCGGCGATAACCTCCCTTGGGCATCGGAGGGCGAGGGTGATCGGGGCGTGGACAGGCTGCTCGGGCTCTCGGACCCGCATGTCGCAATGACGGAGGGCGAAGAAGGTGGCTCGGGTGACCTTGTAAAATAGACTACCTTGGCTAGCGATCCACCGATCTGAGCCGCCGAAATGTTGAGTCTAGGATGGGACGGCAACAACGAGGCAAGGGCGGGTGACTCACGTCTACCGCAATGTGTGACACCGGTTCTATGTGATTCGGGAAATAGATTCCTCTGCTGTCGCGTGTCTGGAGGTCGGTGAGCCGTCAACAAAGACGAAGTGGAAAGACCGAAGAGACGGGGAGTGTTACCTCGGGTGACTCTTCTGACAAAATCACGGCACCTCTGGTATCAACATGGATGACTTTGGCCGAGGGCAATGACGGGGTGGGCATTGCGGGGGATCCGGTCGGGTTGTGGTCGAGGTGGCGAGGGCTCCTGGGGGTCCTTATAGGTTAAATACTGACGGTATCATACGATTTTCGAACTTGGTCAGGATAACCGGCGAGAAAAATGAAACAGGTTTATCTTGTTGCATAATCACGAACCGCGCCTCTTTTTTTTTTCTTGTTAAGACGGGTAACAAGGCGTGGGGTACGGCACCGCCCCACTCGCATGATAACCGTCCACTGGGGTTGCTCATTCCAAGAGAAAAGGAAAGAATATGTACACAGCACATCCACTTCAGCCTCCTACTGCTGCAATCACCAATTCGCAAATCTCCTCTTTCTCCGCCCGCACTCCAATCTCCATCGTCACTCCCTCCCCTCTCGAAAACGTCATCCGACAACGCACAAGCACTTTGCCCCCACCTCCGGGAACCAGTCCAGACAGCTGCAGTGTATGCACGGACGTCGAGCTCGGCGTCTCCGTTCCGCCCAGCGGTTCCATGTTCAACAGCTCAATTACCGAGTCGCATGCCGCTGCGCATCCGACTCCGTCAGCACCACCGCAACCCCACGGAAATCACAGACACTCACCTTTGATGCTTTCCATATTCGCAAGCGCAAACGTCTCCGTCGCACTGGGCGCCGATTTCAGGCGGTCCCACTCAGAACCGAACGTGACGTAGTTTGGTATAATGTAGTCTCCACCGGCGCTCAGCTCGACTTCCTCTAGCTGGTATTCATCTTCATAACCTTCCTCCTCCGGTTCGCCCGTCGATGGATCCAGTTCCTTGCTGATGAACTTGAGAGTACACTGGAATGACGCTATCGTGTATTGCTCTGGCAATCCGCGTGTAAACGAGACATACACAATGCTCGGCGAGTTCACTGTAGTTAGCGAAGGGATGGGAATGATAAAGTCTTCCGTAAGACCAGAGTCATCGGTCTGGGGCTGCATGATGACCGAGACTTGTTCTAGCACGGTATCTGGCAGCGTGTTTGACACATTGAACTGAAGACAAGGGTCGTCATTCTGCTTGAACGACAAAAGAAATGGTACCATCGACATACCTGGAAGACGATATGTCTGCAAAGATATGTTTCACGCATGTGACTTGGTATTCCGTTTCGCTCTCTGTCAACTGAGCAGCGGTCGAACTGCTGTTCCGCACCGGACCGTATAACAAGAATTCGGGAACCTCGGCAAGTTGCTGGGCGTAAGCAGATTGCTTCTCCGCTGCAGTTGGCGGTGGCGGTGCTTCCGCCGCTTTCTTGGTGACGGGTACACCGATGGTATCCAAAGTGCTGGGTCCTGTCGAACATGAGACTTCGATTCAGAGCCTCTGATGAACACCCATCTGACTTACGTGCAGCTTCCTGAGCCGCTTGCACCCGGCTAATTTTGGGTACAGACGAAACGTCAAACGGTTTTGCAGCGGCTCCTTCATCTTTCACGTAAGCAACCAGTTTCGCCTCCAGTGCAGCCAGTGAGAAAACAGATTCTAACGCGAAATATGAGCAACAGACACCTTTAGAAACAAACAAAACACCATCTACCTTCCTTGATGAAGGCATCTGCTAGGGGTTGCTCCTTGAATGTTTTCAGATACAATGCTGCTCTGTCGCGAACCTCATCATCAACATCATCTAGGCATCTAGACAGACACATCAGTTTTCGAACGGAATCATCGATCAAGTGGTCGCACCGATTAAGCAACACGCTAATGCTTTTTCGGAGCGTGGAATCCAGCGAATTAACGCCAAACTTGGCTAAGCTTGCAACGGCAGCAGCTCTGACAGTGGCATTCTCCAGAACCACTCGGTTATAAATAAACCGGATGTATTTCGCAGGCTGGGGTGATTTGGGTCCTTCCATCCCGAGCAGGTGCAAAATCCGCACAGAAAGCTTCGTAAACTCGCAGTCCTCGATGAACTCACATAAATGTGAGAGGGCTTGTTCTTTGCAGTCGCTGATGAATTTAATCATGTCGAATATCGCCTCAACGACCGCTCGTTTGAAGTCGTAGCCACCCTCATCACGAAGTACGCCAGATAGGAAAGTGAGCATGACGCATGTTTGCTTGGGAATTTGAGACACAGAGACCGGATGGCATCCACGATGATGACCTTGAACTCGTCGCTGATCTCTGTCATGAAGCCCGTGATCTGTTTGATGAGGCGGTCCACGGACGCTTCGTTTCCAGTCTACAAGAGCAATAAGTGCCATGTTCGAACTGCTCTCGATCATGATCGTACCGACCTTCAGCAACGTCGTGATGGCGTAAGTAGCGACGCTCCTGTTGGAATCTGCGATCAAGTTCTCTAGGTCAACATTACATGTTGCAACGCTAGCGGGATGTGTCAAAGCGAGAGCAGCTAATGTCCGCGTCGCTGCGAATTTCAGAACCGGCTTCGGTGAGGCAAGGAACAGTTGCAGGACTATTGAAACGATTAACGATTAAATTTTGGTTGCGTGATTGGGAAAACCGCTGACCGGAGATTGGCTTTGTTAGTTGTGCTGGTGTGACGTTTTTCATTTCACATATGACTCTCGCAGCCTCGAAATTAACCATATCGCTCTTATGTCTTAACCAGCCCTCCAGCAGCTCGAGCATGGGTCTTTGGACGCTGAAAAGTAAAAGACATATTAGTACCAACCGTCCCATGAAGTCAAAAGGGCCATTACTTGGGATCCTCCTCCATGACCTTCGCCGTATATCGGATGAGCATGCACAGCGCCATCGGGTTCTTCAGCGTCGTGCCGGATCCGGATTTGCCACCACCTAGCTGCTGTATCATCTTTGTGATAGCCATCCGATCCTGCTGGCGAATGAGATACAAAAGCCCCAAGGCATGATACTGTGCGATGTAGCTCGACGATGTGATTGTCTGGGGCCCGCTGGGCTGCGACGAGCCGAATCCGAGGTACGACGAGCCAGAGCCGGACCCGAAGAACGAGGACGAGGATTTGGCGTTGACGGCTTCCTGTGCCTCGTTCACCCAACGCTTGACGACATCTTTCGCAGCGGGGAAGAGGTGGTAGGCGGAGACAAGGGCAGCGGAGGAGATGGACGGATTGCGGTCGACGATGGCGGCTTTAAAGAAACGTTCTACGCCCTGCGCCATTGAAGGCTAGAGAAGTGGAATCAACGCCAGCGTAAATGAGCACATGAGCAGCCACGTACATCGATGATGCGGCATAGAGCTCGAATAGCGTTCGGCCTGTAGATGACCTCGGAATTGGGTTGCATGTCCTTCATGATACTGCTCGTGACCATGATGACATCCTCTGCCGTCGTCGCGAGCTCCTTGATAGCGAGATAGACAGCCTGACGGAGCGCGCTCTAAACAACACACAAAAGTTTAATCCCCAGTAAATTTGCGATGACAGCTCCACATACATCTTTATGCTGGAAAAGCTTTGTAGTGCCGAAGAAAAGCGTGGTCGCTTCCTGGGTCCCAAAGGACTCGCCGACGTACAAGAGATAAACGAGCCTCGTTAGCAGGGCTCTGCATTTCCGAGGGCTAATTGGGGACTCGTTGAACATCCGCGCTTCCTGGATGATCGTGGTCTTGTTATTATAGTAGGAGCTCAGACCTGACTCCTCCTCCTTCTTTGAAGGGAACGACATGGCGAAGGCCATTGTTGGCGGATATGCGTGTCCTCTGGTACGAGGACGATCGTGGACGTGGACGTGCAGTATTTGTTTGGTCAACGTGTTTGGCTCAACTGGATACTAAGAAAATCACAATCACTCGTATTTCATACATAAAACGGTACACATTATCGGCGTCAGAGCTGTTCGAGAAGAAGGAAGAGATCCACTCGGCGCGAGAGCGTCGACTCGCTGTTTCCAACGACACCACCTCCTTCATACACCCGCTCCGAATAGCTGCAGACGCGGCGCCCTCTATCCCCCACGCGCCCTCCACAAGACCAAAGCGATGATGGTCTGAGTAGAGGTGGCAGAGGATAGGAATACAAAAGTGAAAAACCCGAGAAGAGAATGTGGAAATGTACGTGTGGTATGGAAAGGCGATAGACATCATTATACATAGCAAGGAGAGTGGTGGTGCGGCTGTCGTGAAAAATTCATCGGGATGGAAGGAAAGGAAGAACACCTAAAGTTATGAAATGGAACAGGAGCTCCTACGAAGCAGTACTCCAATGGGCGCATACATAGTGTTAATGGTTGTGAAGCGATGAAGGAACAAGGCTGCACCCCTCTGCCCCCGTTTCGGAGGCATAAAAGTGCATGAAAGGGAAAAAAGCGTCCGCATTGAGAATGAATCGAGGCAAATCAATATTGTAGTGTGGTTGTGATGGATGTCGATGACGTCGCGAGCTGCTCCCTGTAAGTCGACGGTATTGCTGATAGTCACGGATAATCGACGACGGAGAGCGACTTGAAACCGATGGAAATAAAGAGGCGAACTTCGCATGCGCAAGTATTCGGACTGGCAAACGCGGCGTGACCTCATCATCCACTCCCTCACACTCTGCAACTCCCCTCTGATCCTCCGCAGTCACGGCTGGAGCGATCAAGGGGATACTCTAACCGGGCCAAATTCAACAACCGCCCGCACATACACCCGGTCGTACTTGAAAGCGCAGAACCAAAAACCAGCACTGCAGACGAGCCATTTACCAGAGCTCCGCCTCGCGGCCTCGACCAGGGCGTTGCTGTCCGATCGCCTGTTGTGCTTGACGAGTGTGCGAACGAAGCCTGGCGACAGCCAGTTAGCCAGAGTCAGCTCAAGCTGTTGTCATGCTGACTCACATCCTGTCACTGGCACGATGATCTTCCTCCTGAACGACCTTGCGCCTAGTGGTAGGTTTGGCGGCAGAGCCGGCCCCAGTGTCATCCTGAGTGTTCCTCTGAACGCTCCAGTCAAAAACGTAATCGTACTGGTAGCCTTCGCGGACGAAGAGATCACGGAAAAGCTTGCGAAGGTAAGAATAATCCGGTTTGTCGTCGAAGCGTAGAGCACGCGCGTAATTGAGGAAGATTCCGAACTCATTGGGGAAACCTTGGCAGAGCTGATCCGTGGAAGTAGTCATCTTCTTCTCCATAATACGATCATATTTCTGTTTCTTAGTGGCGGCCTTGAGCCCTTGCCATGGTAAAGCGCCGCGCAAAAAGTACATGAGCACATAGGCAAGGGACTCGAGATCGTCTCTGCGGGCTTGCTCGACTCCCAGATGAGTATTGATGGACGTGTAGCGAGCGGTACCAGTTAAATTCTTGTTCTCTCTGTATGGAATGTGGAGATGAGTTTTGGGATCGCGGAACTTCTTCGCGAGACCGAAGTCAATGACATTGACTTGGTTGCCCCGCTTCCCAATACCCATGAGGAAATTGTCTGGTTTGATGTCGCGATGAATGAAGTTGCGGGAGTGGATGTATTCAATGCGAGAAATCTAGACAAGCGTGAGATATAAATCAAGAAAGGCAAACACGTTGACTCACCAGTTGGTCAGCGAGAAGCAGAACGGTCTTCAGGCTGAACTTGCGGTTGCAAAAGTTGAAGAGATCTTCCAACGATGGGCCGAGAAGATCGAGGACCATAGCGTTGTAGTCGCATTCTGTTCCGAACCACCTGACGAACGGAACTCCGACACCGCCCGCAAGTGTCTTGTACACTTTGGACTCGTACTCGAGCTGGGGATGTTTGGCTTTGACGGATTCGAGCTTGATGGCGACCTCTTCGCCTGATATGATGTTCGTACCCAGATAGATATCGCCTGATAAAAAGGTCAAAATTTTGTAAAAGAAGTTGAAGTATGCGGCACGCACCGAAGGAACCAGAACCAATCTTCCTACCCAGCCGATACTTGCCACCGACACGGAGATCCAGTCTGCTGTGGGAGGATGAGTCGGCCATGTATTAACGATTTAAACAACTGTAGGACAGAATGAAAAGCGTTAGTACGTCCAGACACACAAAGGGGAAGTGAGCGGGGGAGGGAAGGTCAAGGACGGGAAAGGTTCAATTTGTAGTACGAAAGGCCCGGTTAGCGTGAGGATCAAAGGCTGTTGGGCTAGGAAACGTGGCTGACAGCACAGTGATAGAGAACAGATAGTCACAGCTATAGATGTTCCACATATGTGGCCACAAGCAGCTGGCCTCATAGGACGCAGCAGGTGCCCCAAGCAGGTCTGATGGGTTGTGGTGGGGCGTGCGGCAGAGACTGTGAGACTACCATGACCCAGGGATGCAAGATGGAAGGAAGAGAAGAAAAGAAAAAAGGGCGGGAAGAAAGTAGAATACAAACCTGATATTGAAGGACAGAAAGACGATGAGATAGAAGGGACGGAGAGGAGAAACGAGGATAGGATGAGGGAGAGGAGGAGAACGAGGACTGCCTGAACAGGCTGTGTTGGCGGAGTTTGAAAATGCTGGCTGAATCAGTCCAGGTGTTCCTCCGCTCTCACCTCTCCTTGCCCGTTTTCCTGCTCTTTTCCGACCTTCTTCCATCCGACCCACATGTTCTCGCCCTGTCTGGGTTAATTTTATCTATTGATATTGTCTTCCGTCGCCATTTGGGTAGCTGTGTTGGCCTCCATATTTTTTGTACAAAAATGCCCCACTGTCCCGTAACGAAGCTGTGCGCTCATATCATGTGCTTCTGGAAGTGCACTTTGAGAGGCCTTAATCAGCATTGACGCCTGGCCGCGCCATGTTCGGATCACAGACTGTCCCCTCTATCGACGGTATACAACGCATATGTTTACATTAGAAAACCGTCGGCAACGATTGGCGTGGTTTTTTTATGCTCAAATGGCGGGGACGACCCACGTGATGTGTCTGGCAGCACACTGCCTAATATGGCAACTAGGAAGCCATCAAGGTCTTGTTGCCATCCAGGGTCTCCCTAACCATCTCTGTCCTGTCCACCGTTCATTCCGTCAATCCTTTCCTCCTCAGAGACAGCCCGCGGCTGACCTCCTCAACGTTTACGCTCCTTTGGGTTTTGCAGCGCGCGCTGACAAGCCGTCCACTCCCTTTCGACGCACAGCGACATCCAATTTACATAGCAACCGAACGCTTCATTGATTCGCCGTAAAATCGGCTTATATTACACGTCAAGATGGCATATCAGCAGAACCCCTCCGCCTACCCAGGAAACTACAATTCTCAGCTTCAGTATCAGCATGTAGCTCCTGATTACCCCCCAGCTCAATACAGCGATTACGACAACCATTTGAACTGGGATAATAAATCTGCAAAGTCGTACCAGAGCAGCTACAATGGCTCCCAAGCTCATCTCAACCCTCCTGAAATGACGCAGACAAACCAGCATGCGCCACCCGTCCCCCGCGTGCCCTACCAGCAATATCCTCCGCAACAGCGTCCAGGAATGTACCGCGATCCAAGCATAGCAGGTTACTCCATCGCGAGGGAAAAAATGATGCGACGCAGATCTGTTCGTCAAGTTCAACTGACTCAAGGAAATCTTGTCCTCGATGTTCCCGTTCCTTCACACATCGTTCCATCAGGAAAGCAGGATGTGGAAGAGATGTCCAAACTGCGATACACAGCTGCTACCTGCGATCCGGATGACTTCATGGCGTCACGCTACTCTTTACGCCCATATCTCCTTGGTCGTCAAACCGAATTATTCATCGTCATGACAATGTACAATGAGGACGAGGTCCTTTTCGTTAGGACGATGAATGCGTACATCCTCCTTCATTTGGTGCTGGTATCGTTTTGCTGATCGCCGTACCCCTACAGCGTCATTAAGAATGTGGCTCATCTTTGCAGCAGAACCAGATCCAAGACGTGGGGCCCCGAAGGCTGGAAAAAGGTCGTTGTGTGCGTCGTTTCTGATGGTCGCAACAAAATCAACAAACGTACACTGCATGTTCTAAGTTTGGCAAGTTTTTTTTCCTCATCATGGGCGCCAGTCCTGAGTTTATTTCTTTTAGATGGGTTGCTATCAAGAAGGGATTCCCAAAGATTCCGTCGCTGGCAAAGATGTCACAGCCCACATTTTCGAGTACGCGCACATGACCGCTCAATTGTCTGAGTCGTGAAATGAATAATTCATGCCCTTCAGATATACATCAAGCGTCGTTGTCACTGATACAGGCGAAGTCGCACAAGGATCATGCCCCGTTCAGATTATTTTCTGTTTGAAGGAGCAGAATAAGAAGAAACTGAACAGCCACAGATGGTTTTTCAACGCATTTGGACCTCTTATCAAGCCTAATGGTTCGATTAACGTCAGATCTCTCCAACAATAGTTCTAACCGCTATTTACAGTGTGCGTCCTCCTTGATGTCGGAACTAAGCCCACTGGAACATCCATCTACGAATTGTGGAAATGTAGGTAGTTTGGATATCGATGCTATGGACCGAAAACTGATGGTCTCAGGTTTCGACAAACACTCGAATGTCGGAGGAGCTTGCGGAGAGTGAGTGAGCGTTTAAAATGTCCCCTCTGCGCTGCCTTTGACCTCTTTCCAGGATCTGCGTAGACACAGGCAGAGGTTGTGGTCTTTTGTTGACGAGTCCTCTTGCTGCGTCCCAAAATTTCGAGGTTCATATTTTCATAATTGACTCGATAAGCGGGCTAATTCTATTGCGATAACAGTACAAGATGTCCAATATTTTAGACAAACCTTTGGAGGTAAAATTTCCCTCGATAATGTATTCGAATTCAGATTCACAAGTTCCACAAGAGCGTCTTTGGTTATATCAGTGTCCTTCCAGGCGCCTTCAGCGCTTATAGGTACAAAGCCTTGTTGAATGGTCCCGACGGAAAAGGCCCCCTGGCCTCCTACTTCAAGGGCGAAACAATGCATGGTGGATCCAGCGAAGCTGGTCTCTTTGGTAAATTCTACTTTTATTCCACGTTGGCGCTTGATATACATTGATAATGCGAACAGAGGTATGCCCGCGGATGCTAGATCGTTGATCATTCGTTGATTCCGACATTCCGCAGCGTAACATGTACCTCGCTGAGGACCGTATCCTTTGTTTTGAGATTGTGACTAAAAAGCGCGAAGGGTGGATGTAAGTGAATCATGCTGCCCGAAAAGCGTTATCTGACAGTTGTGGTAGTTTGAAATACGTCAAGAGTGCGCAGGCTGCGACTGACGTGCCTACAACGGTATAGCCAACTGTATTGTGCTAGATTCTCAACTTAACGTTCAAAAGGTTCCCGAATTCATCTCTCAACGGCGAAGATGGCTGAACGGTTCTCTCTTCGCTTCAATTCACGCCACCGTCTTCTTCTTTAGGATCTGGACTTCGGGTCAGAATTTTTTCCGTAAAATCATTCTCCAAGTACGATCTCGGCAATGCTCGCTGCTTGCAGGGCGACTCACGTTTTGATCATCCTCAGCTCGAGTTCCTCTACAATGCGGTACAACTCGTCTTTACCTGGACATCACTGGCGAATTTCTATCTCGCTTTCTTCTTTGTGTGTCACCCTTTCTCTTCTTAATTACGTCCTGCTAATGCTTCCATAAAATAGCTTGTTTCTTCAGCTACCGCAGATACTCAAAATGCGTTCAACTTTTTGAGTGCGCGGGCAGGCAAATACGTGTTCGAGATCTTCCTGAATCTCTACATTGGACTTCTTTTCGTCGTGCTGGTTTGCTCTTTGGGAAATCGTCCTCAGGTTCGCCTTGCTTCCACCTTGCTCTCATCCGAGCCTCATCCATGAATTTTGACAGGGAAGTAAATGGATCTATACGATTTGCATGTTTCTGTTCGGTCTTTGTAACGTCATTACAACATGGTGCGCGGCATACACCATCTACCTTGCTCTTCCCCACACTGCAAGCGGATGGAGCAAGTTCACGGAGTATGTCTTTGCTTCTGTTCGCTCTAGGTTTGTTCATTGGTGACCGGCCTTACGTGACAGACTCTTGAGGGACAACAGGACAGTCCAGGAAATCGTCATCGCCATATTGGCTACGTATGGCCTTTACTTCATCAGCTCGTTCATGTATTTCGAGCCATGGCACATGTTCACCAGTTTCCTCCAGTACATGTTCCTCCTTCCGTCATACGTCAATATCTTGATGATGTATGCGATGTGTAATCTGCATGACGTTACTTGGGGTACCAAAGGCGATAATGGAGCGGCGAAGGACCTTGGTGGGGCTAAGAAGGTCAAGGGGGAGGACGGCCAGGAGATGATGGAGGTCGAACTGCCAGGCGCTCGCGAGGACGTCGATCAGCTCTGGTCAGCGGCACGCAGCGCCCTCAAGGTCAAGGCTCCCGAGGAAAAGCAACACCGCGACGCCGCCACCAAACAGGCCGATCACGACAGAAACAGCAGGACGAACGTCGTCCTTGCTTGGGTTGGCTCCAACATGTGCGTCCGTTTTACCTTTTGGCGCCGTTTGGCGTGCTGGATATTAAAACGGCGTTTTTGCAGGGTCTTGATCATTATCTTCACTTCACAAGCTTTCCTCGAATGGATCCATGAACACGTGCAGACGGCGAAGGACAGCACCTTCAATCCCTATCTCGCTTTCCTATTCGTGGCCTTGTGCGTAATTTCAATTCTCGTTTCCTGTTACGTCAAAGACCTGAACATGTCCCGCAGCGCCGCACTGTCAGCGGTCCGTTTCACGGGCTCTCTGCTCTACTTGATCTTCCGTCTATTCGGCTTCTGATTTCGTTCTTAATTTCCGGATCTTTTCTTTGCCTCGTTTGCCCATCTGGTATGTGAAACTATGGATAATGTTGAATGTTGTTATAGTATACCCTTTATTGTCATCGATACTGGCTATCACGTCTCCAAATGATCCAGAAGATGCTGTCAAAATGAGGATATGTATAAGACTACACATGGTATGGAGGTATGTGATATCCCAAGGACTCGTACTATGCAAGAGATCAAAGCAGTAAATATTACGAAACGAATTTCGATAAGTGTCTTATAGATGAACGGAATAAATGTGGAACTAGTAAGTCATCAGTAGTCTCCCTACTCGTGGTCCAAACCATGATAAGGATACGACAACGTCGAGCCCTGCTTGGGCGAAACGATCTCAAACTGGGAAGCGTCGAAGCTGGGTCTCGTCTCTTGAGATGACCGTGATGACGCCATCGACCGCCGTGGCGAGCTCGACATTGCGCTCAGACGTTGATGCGACGAATGCGTCGAGTCGATAGATGAGCCCGTCTTGCGCGACTTGACCGACTGCCGCTTCTCTTGGCGCTGCTGGCCAATGAACTGCTGAGGTATCTGCGGACTGGGGGGTATATCCGACACGGACGTCGGAGTAGAGCTCCTCGTCGACCCAAAGTTAATCACGCTTGGTCGTCTGCTACGAGAAGCAGTCTGCCCGTTCAACCGGTCGAGGCTGCGTCGCGGTTCGGGAACCGGAGGTGGCGGTGTGACGGAGGTGGCGGTCACTGACTTCCAACTTTTCAATATCGACTTGCGCACGCTTGGCTTCTCCTTATCCGGCAAGGGAGGAGGAACCGGCGAGCCCGCCGAAGTCGATGGTTCGGGCGACTGTGCGCCCGACGTAGACCGACTGTGCGACGTCGACGGCCGAGGCACAACAGATGGGTGGATAGGATACGGAGACTCTTGATCGAATTTCAGACGGTCCAGAGTAGGAGTGCTTCTATTCGGCAGCATCTGGGTTGGAATGATAGGTGAGTGATTGGCCGGTCTGCCAGGGAAGTGTGCTGTCAGCTGTTGGGAGTTCACAGCCGGAGGTACGGCCAGTTGCTGTTGCTGTTGCTGTGAAGGGGGTGGTAGTGGCCCCACCTCTTGCGATGGGCGAGGAACAAGCTGTGGCGAGAATCGGCCAAACGTAGGCGTCTTCGGTGGCCCATCTTGCAATTCTTGCGACGGACGCTCGGTCACAGGCGTCGGGGAAACATGCTTTGAAGATGCCGCACTGCTCTTGTTGCTCTTTCGCCACAAGCGTTTGATCGTGCCCAACGCCGTCGACCGATTGTTCGCCTTCGAGCTCTGATCTTCGGCGATGGAGTCGACCGAGAATCGGCTGGTCACTGTCGACTGATTGCGTGTATGGCCATGAACTTCCTCGGCGTATTGTTCAGCAGCATTGGCAGTCTCGGAGGATTGGCTGACTACCGGAGAATGTTCCCAATACGTCGACACCGGGCCGGGCCCTCCTACGGCACTTTGAGATGAGGAAAATCGTCCAAATGGATCGGGAGATAGGGGTATGACGGGCGATTCCTTAGAAGGGGAGCCCTTCTTTTTCAGTGGAGTCGCGAGCCGCTCTTGCTCTTCGAGTTCCCGCCTCCTGCTTTCTGTCTCAGCCGATATCTCAGACATCGAGGTCCTCACATGTGTTATAAACGGTTTTGGCGCGGCGGTGGTGATGCCATTGACAGCCAATTGAGGAGGCGGAGGGAGTCCTTTGTCCTGTGCTGCGGGTACCAGGCCAGGTTCATTGAGCGCAGAGAAAGGGACGGCAGGCCATGCTAATGACTTGTTGGCTTCATGTTCGCCACTGCGACGCTCGAATTAGCACCGAAAACGACCTGGACGAGCAAGCTCCTCACATGCTGTGCACTTCAGAATCTGGTTTCAAGGGAGAAGGCGGAAACACGTCCATGTTCAGCAGACGACCGGGTGAAAGGTTAAACGTTGTGTTGGGCGACCACCTGGAACCGGGGCCGCCCTGTTCCTCGTCCAAATCCATCTGCAGAACACGCGGCGACAGCTGGGCCATAGTCTGCACGTATTAAACGACATAAACGCTGGGAGAACGTTATATCCAAGTTGAAACCCACCCTTTCAATTTCATCAAGTTTCGCCTTCATTAATAGCTGACTACGGCGTCGATCATCTGGGTCATTTTCGTCAAACTGCGTATTTCTCGTTAGATGGAATTACTCTTTTGCTTAGCAGAGACTAACATCAAGACTCACCTCTTCGGTCGGGTCTAGCCCGAGGTCCAGATCATCGAAAACAGCGCCCTCTCTCTTTTCCGTCTCAGCAGGCGTTTTGACTCGCGCATAACCAACTTCCAACAAATCGTCATCCTCTGCGCCCGCGTGTCCACTGCTGCTTTCCGAAGATCCATCTAGATACGCCAAATTGACGCTGCTCGCACTACTAGGAACCTGAGGGCTCAGTGTCGAGGGTACGGCCAGGTCCTTTGCGGGAACATTTGGCATGAGGACAAGAGGCGGCGGAACGTGCTTCCGATGGCCGTCTGGAGGAGATGAGGGTATGAAGACTCCTAACTGTGGTTGGGACATTCGTTCCAGCAAGGCCTGGACTTCGTCCACGTCTTTCATAGATGGGGAGTTCGAGTCTCCTCCGTCGGGTATGACACTCAAGTCAGCTGCGTTCAGAGCCAAATCAACGATGTTAGGATTGGTATTGGGCTTGCGCTCGGAGGAATTTTTAATATCTGCCCACGTATCAGCGTCCGTCCCAAATACCTCCGTCAACGGATCTTTTCCAGGAACCAAAGCGACGCGAGCTGTAATCTCCTCCGTAAATTCCGCGTCGGCATCGTCATCATCGTCCGACCAGCCATCTTTCTCTTGAGAGTCGGAAAGAGGCTGATAACCGGCATCCTTGTCCGAAGCGGCGTTAATGACCTCTGCCATTACTTTCGGATCCATATCCGACACCGCTTGCTTCTCTTCCCCGGGAGACAGAAATGGCATAGGGCTCGCGGTTTGCTTTCTTCCGGTGAGCAAATCGATAGGAGGATAACGTTCTCGACCGTCAGCTTTCTCCGGACCTTCGTTGAGGCTCGCTTTCCGGCCAGCTCTGCTCTCAGCCCGCTTGGCGTGGTTTACCTTTCTGCTTCGCAGCCAGGGCTCGTACCATGCTGCCTTACGACGGTCGATATCAAATTCGACCTTGGCGAGGACCGGGATCACGGAAGTGGAATGCAGACCTGGGAGGTCGAGGGAATTTGCACGGACGACGGGGTCAAATGACTGTGAGGGTGAGGAAGTGTCGGGAGTGTCGGGGTCTCGGTCGGAGTGGGAGAGGGAAGAAGATGAAGGCGCGTCCGATGATTTGGTGTTTGAGCGAGCATCGGAAAAAGAGGAAGGGGTAGCGGATGAAGGAGAGAACGGGCTCAATTGTGGAGGGGTATCTGCCCTGGCGGATATAAGGGGTCGCAATAGAGGAGGCTGCGTATTGGGATCCTGAGGCAAAAACGGCGTTGACTGCGTCCCATTTGATATTGCAAATAAATTCGGAGTATTGCTTCTGGAAGGAGGAAAGAAGCCGTCTTCCCGTTCCACCTTGACAACACGGGTCCACAAGTGCCTCCAGATATCCTCTGAAAGTCTTGGACCAGGCTCGTCTGTTTCATCATCCATGTCCACGCTTGGCGTGGGGCTCCTGCCGCTGGAAATCCTTGCTGAAGCGACAAGATAGAGTATGAGACCTGCAGTGCTTGGCAGCGCATATTCCTTTGCAATAGCAGCCAACTGTGACTGAAAGGATGAGTACATGGGCACGAGGATGCCCCTACGGAACTGTGTGTGGTAACCGGAAGCATTGCTTGGTGGCGGCGTGAGGTCGGAGTCGTCGCCGGTGTCGTGCGGCAGGTACGATGGTGGGATGACATGAAGCAAAAATTTGGACACGGACGTTGGATATGGAGCGAGATGATGGAGGGATGGTGTTGACGGCGTAGGAGAGCGTCGAAAGTATCTGGGGGACCAGAAGAGTCGGACAAAGAGCGAGAAAGGAAGGCGGGAGAGTGGATAGTTGGTATTGGGGTCGACACGCCGAGGGCGTTCGCGAGCTTGGCCAGTCGGTGAGGTGGGAGGGGAGATTTTGGTGCGGGCCATGTTGGCGACTGTACATTGGTGGGCATTGACGACTGACATGAAGCTCGGGGCGTTCCGTTGAGTTCTCCAGCGTTTGACATGATGTCGACGTCTGCAGATTACGCAGACTTCAGGGCGTGTACTACAGAAGCAACGGCTCTGATGGGCTCGTGGTGAGGCTGTATGCGCGATATGACATGAAACTACGCGTGTTGGAGTATTGTGTCAGTGACTACGTCGTCGAAGCTGGAGTGCATAGCAAAAGCGACATGGATCCGTACCGGGAGTACGCAGGACGCTGCGGGCCCGGAGGCTTGTTCACTACAAGCAGGTGGGAGACCAGCGACGGTGACGAGTTGGATAGAGAACGGCAGAGGGTCGCCAGAAGGAAGATGGAGGAGAGTCGGAGTGCAGAGGTGAGAAGAAAAGCAACTCCAAATCAGGCACAACACATCAACCGACTCAGTTTGGGCAACGCACACATCTACTTGCTGCTTTCATCATGGCCCACATCACCTATGACCATCAGCGGAACTGCTGGATGCACCACCGTCGCAAAGGTGGAAGATGGGCCAGGCTCAAAAACATGGCGATGGGATGTAGTCGCGCCCCCAAAGCGCACGATTCGACTGACGGCGATCTGATTGGAATGGCTCAAAGATTTGCTTCCGCTACATATAAATGATCAGCAAGAAAGTTGAATTGAAAAAAATAAATGATACATCCTATCTACGTGGTATTGTAAATTGCAATTGTCGTACAAACTGTAGGAACCAAACAAGAAGCCTGGACGAGTGGCGCAGAATTTTAGTTCTCGTCCTTTTCTTACGAGGACTATATTGTCACTCCCCAATTGTTATACATCCTTTTCTTGCTTTTTCTTCTCTTCCTCTTATTTTTACCTCTTTGCTTTTAACGACGACGTCCTCGCCACTCACGACAACCTCTGCCGCACGAATTCTCAACGACGCCCCTCCAAAATTCATCCCAGATGGATCAGCAACACCACGCTATTCCAGACGATCATGCTCCCATAAATCCGTCTCCCTACGCTTTCTACACAGAACAGGACCCTTCATACTCTCTCGGTTACACGCCCCAGATGGCCTCTTATCAAGTACATACCCAAACGCGTGGGTCCTGCAACGCATTTTTGAAAAACTCATGTTCATCTGATAATCTTTTTTCTTCCCTCTCTTCATTCAATTGTCTCCAGGCCAGATGGTGCCGGACCTGCAACATCACCAGGGCATGCAGCCGTATCAAAACATTTCCCTTATTCCGCCGCACCAATATCCTCCCAATTTGTACCCTTCTTCACCGCCTCATGTTTCCCTTCCGCTTTCTGCCTCCCCACCCCCAGCGTCCCCTGATATGTACCACGATGCAACTTCTCCTCCTGTCTCCGGATCAGACACATCGGCTGACGGATTGTACCATCATTCCAACAGCAGTGGCGCAAACTCTCCCTCGTCTTCCCGCGCGAATAGCCTCGTGCACCGAACCGTCCGCTACACCCCTACCCCTTCTCCAACAAGCTCCTCCGGTCGACGTGGTCGTGGACGCTCTCAAGAGTCAGAGGAAGACGATAACATGGGTAACGCCTTTGTCGAAAATCTCGCCCACTCCCGAAAAGAGGCGACGCGCAGGCAGAGAATAGAGGCTGAACAGCGAAGACGTGACGAACTCCGAGACGGATATGCGAAACTGAAAGACGTGTTGCCTGTCTCCAATCAAAAGAGTAGCAAGGTCTCTCTCCTCGAGCGAGGTTCGTGTCCAACCCATCACGCCGCTTGCAGAAAATCGACCAGGCACTTAATCTGACCGCCTCTAGCTACAAATCATATAGTCGCCCTCGAAAAAGCAAATAGAGAGATGCAGGCTCGTCTGAATGAATTAGAGGAGGAAATGGCCAAGCTTCGAGCCATGAATGAGAAAATTTCCCTTGGCGTTAGCGTTGCAGAGACGTCTTCACCGGCAACTTTTGACAGCAGGCCACTGTCGCCGTCTGCCGATGTTCCCGCGCCACAAGTTCACTCCCTCACTTCTGTCCGCGGCCAGAAGCCTCCCCCATCAGAGGGCTCGAGCCCCTCCGCATCGGACAGTGGATTTTGATCTTATTTCTTCTTGTCTTCGCACTTTTTTCCCCTTTTCAAATCATCTGCATGCTACGATACGTTTTGTGTCTCCTTTTCTCTTGATTTTTGACCTCCTGCTTCATATCATTCCCCTCTGTCTCATTCTGCGTTTACAGTTCCTTTGCTTTTTCTCTCTTCATCTTCTCTTCCATACCTTCACCATAATTGCGCCTGGGAGTGGGAGGCAGATTAACAATTCCACGCCAATTGGTCGACCATCGAGGACGAGGAATGAATCCGATTCTTCAAGCGCCAAGCGTTGACACCCCCGGCACTTTGACATCGCTAACATTCGCAAGTGCGTCCTGCGACTTGATGTAAGCAGGCTGGCATGCAGGCGTGGTCTGTCGCAAGCTCGAGCGCCAGGACAACGTGTTTGATACTCTCGGATATCACACGTAATCTCGATGATCGATGGTCTGTTCTCTGTCCGTCTTGCACCCCCCTCTTCGGAAGGAATTGGCATTCCTGGAGAATCATTCCGCACACGAATATCGCTCTCACATTCGCTTTATTTCTGCTTTATTCCGACTGGGCCAAGAATGACAGAGTCTTTGGAACCGCCACGTTTCCATCTTGCGCTCTTTCCTAGGCCTCCTTGCGACATGGATGTTCCCCCCGATCTGGTTTCCCATCTAAAGACGAATCGCTCGATGCTGGATTTTGAGAGATTTATCCGTTACCCTTTCGCCTCTCACCTTCCGTCGAGTCACACAACTTCTCGCAAGAGCGATGACACCTCCCTTTGCAAGGTGTGCCCAATCGCACAACGAACGATGCACATCCTGCCATCGATGGCAGGACACGATGATGATACGATTCTTGACGAATATTATTCCCTTTAAGAAATGCCTACAGAGCCAATGGACTTGGAACCAAATAACGGTCAACTCGCATCGATCGACGATGTTCTTTTTGATTCCCTTTCGCCCGTAATCGCCTACGGGAACAGGACGGTCGTTCGGCGTGTGTTCAATAACCTAAGCCGCGAAACAGGCCCGTTTGGCACGCTTCGTTCTCTCTCTCTTGATGAGAAGGCTATCTTTCTACCGATTTTGCTTTGGAAGGGGTTGAAACGCTCGAGCAGTGGGGAATTTTTTCCACTTTAAAAACGGCTGGCATGATGAAAGCCTGGTTTGGACTAATTTCATCTCCCCCTTTTTGCTTACTTGTCGTTGTGAACATGTTTCACACTTCTGGATTAGACCTTTCTGTTTCCTTTCATTTTGCTTACACATTTTTATGGGGAGAAGAGTTGCATATAATTAGATATGTCTTTCTTTTTTCCACTCTTCGTCCTCTTCTGAATGAGAGTATAACGGATTTGACGATTCTAATGCAAGGTTCTTCCGACAAATCAGCAGGCTCCGCGAAGTGTCTATTTGCAAATGGGGTGAGTCTCTTCTCTGTCATCCTCCTTTCTCGCCTTCTCGTCTTTCCCAAATGGACGAAGGTTTCAACCTTTACCGTTGATCGTTCATGGATGGTATCAATCGATGGATGAGATTGCATATTTATGGCCTACACGTGTATGACACGTTGTGGCCGAGGCAATGCGTTTTTGCGCTTTACTCGCGCCGTCTTTGATGAGGGTACAAGTGAGACTGCACGGAGCGCGAAAGAGAAGGAAAATAACACGCCTCTGTGCGACATTCAATCGAATTGATCTGGCTAGCGAATAATCAGAAGCGCTTGCTCGCATTTATTGACAGAAGGGAAAAAGCGCAAAAATCGATTGGTGCATGATCAAACCTTGGCTCGGCGAATAGTTCTATCTATTCATCTCGGGGCAATGGAAAATGGAAAACGCCTGATTATTTGCATTTGAGCTCGAGAAAAAGAATTCGAAAATAATCTCCCCCTTCATTCATTATCGGGTGTCTTGGCCCCACCGGCGCCATCTGTCAACCTGTCAATTCGGTTTGTCCCACTTTCTGATGTATGGTAGGCGCCTCGAGCGAAAGCAGAGAAGTAGGCGGTCGTAGGCCCTATGGCGGTGCAACTTTGAATACGATCCCACAGAAAGAGCATCAGCAGAATGGGATGAAAATAGGCCCAAGGTGCATACAGCTTTCGCTGTGAGTCATCTTTCTGAGGTCCGCAGGAGAAGGCTGACATTATGAAACCCTTTCCCAAATTTCCCATCTGCCCCAGCAGAGCTCAAGGCCGATTTGAGAACCAATGGCTCGGGAAGGGCGTGACGGACCCAGTGATCACTGATCAGCCTCGGCGGACGTCATATCGGACCGGATGATAGCCGACGTATTAACGACTGGAGAAATGGAAGAAAAATGGACAAAATTGGGCCAAGGGGATCTAGCGGCGACGGAAATTGCGTTGGGCTTTTGGAAACCCAGGTCAGAGGGTTTTCGCGTCTGGCCCGTACATTCTGAGTTTGTGAGTTGTGTGAGGGTTTGGAATTTGATGGGTCACAATTGACCCCGAGTGAGAAAAGCCCATTGAGAACGAACGAGAGCGATCTCTGTGGGGGGCGAGCATAGTATAATCGCTTCGCCGAAACCCTGCGAAGGATGGGAAGTGCATCTGCTGCGATGGATCCATAAATAACGGAAAAGCTTGAAAAAGTGAAGGGAAAAGGACGCGGCGGTAATAAGAAATCTCCAAGACGAGAGTCCGCCGTTGGGTCAGCAGACCTGCCTGGTAGACGCTCGTCTGGCCTACACATAGACTAGGAGGGCTAGCACGAGCAACTGTGGCGAATCAAGAGATCGGTTAAGAACAATGACAGCTCGGAAAGGGGGCAAGTGTGTACGTACCCGTGTCGGCATCCCTGGATAGTGGAGGTACGAGAAGGAGAAGTCCTTCGTAGATAGACGCACTAAACCACAACGATCGTCTCGTCACTTTCTCTCGAGGCGACAAGCTCGAGCTCGAGACGAATGAAGCCGTAATCACTTGAGCATCCTACATTGCATCTGCACTGCGGCACGGTTGGAAGTAATTTGAAATGAGGACGAGGCTAACTTAAAAGGCTTATGGACCAGCAGAGTCTTTGTGGACCAAGACTGCTGAAAGAGGCATGTGTGGATTGATGCCGCCGTCAACCAGCTGACCTGCCAATATGTCGTCCAGTCTCTCCGTCCCTTCCCTACACGATACCCATCCTCCACGACGCCGACGGGCAGCGGGCCCGCCTCCCTGACGCCGAAGACTCACCTAGGAAACCCCCCTTCAGAGCGTCTTTGCACCACAACTACACCTCCAGTAGTCTTTTGTTCATATCAACGATGTGGTGCGGCTCGACTCATTCCAAATTTAATCTGCCACCCAGCCAGCTAGAATTTTCTGAAACAACGTTCATTCAGGTGTGATAACTGCCTACTCGTGCTCCCTTTGGTGTGTACCCTTCGGCACTTGCCCGCAGCGATCTGCTCATGGCCTATGATCTGTGACAGAGAGCCGGTGCCATCGCTTGGGCCGTCGTCATCGCCGTCCGTCATCCTCGTCATTGATATCCGTCGCTTCGTGCAACTGATATAGCACACTCTTGGCGCATCGTCCGCCTGTAGGCATATAGCATCGCAGGAGGCGTCTTCTTGCTGGTAAAAGGCCAATACTTTTTCTTCTTCTTCCCAGAGTGGTATGTCTTAGTCGCCGATCGTTCCGTCTGGATGAACCGTAAAGAAACCGTCTGCTTCCGTCCTCCAGGCAAATATACGGCGGAATCGGTATAGGTGTGGCTTCCGCTGCGGTGATCACTATGTTCGCTCTTTCAAATGTCAGTGTTTCATCCTATGGAGCTAAGCTCGGGAAAGCGGGAAAAGGATGGAGTAAATCTAACCCATACGCTTTTCCCAGCGATCGTACATCTGGATAAGGGTGACAAAGTTCCTTTGGCCGTTCGTGATTGTTATTTGCGCAATACGTGCAATCATCATGATCGTGCAACTCCAAAGAGGGTCCGTGTTTTGGCTCTCTGCATTTCCACGGAGTTGTTCACTGATCTGTGAATTTCTTTTTGCATATTCAATTCAATTCCGCTTGTCGGTGTCTTTTCTTTTTTTTTTTTCTTCCTCTTGGCTTTAGGAAAGACAAGATCGCTTGGGAGTGCAATAACGGGGGCCAGGTTTGGAGCGAAGCAGCACAAGCTCAAGCTGCTGCACAGTACCCTGGATCCATCCCTAGCGGCTTCTGCACTGCGGGCTTTTCGAGCTTGAATATTGCTTTCATCGCAGGGCTTCTGATTGATCTCGTCTTCCAGGTGCGTGGATTGTTCTGCTAGCCGGCTCATTTCTCTCGGATCCTCCTGACACCTGTCATGCTAGATCTACATGTACTTTTTGACCTGGAGGTTCTCGAAACGATTAGAGCACTACAACCACATGAAGGGGCCCTATTACGGAGGTATGTTCGTTGCGTTTTGGTCTGTATTATGACGGCTCTGGTATAGCGCGAGATCATGTTCAGGATACTACAATGCGTAAGCGCATCGGGATTCATTCGGACGGCAGGTATTCCCTTGTTCTGCGTTTGACATTTTGTTATACCGGTCTATCATTTCCTGGCTGCTTTTCTCTATTTATGTATGTTACGACCCTCACGACGACACGATGTTCTTTTAACTCTTTTTGTGATGAGTTGACCGTAATGATGAGTGCGAAAGCTGAGTGTCTCCCGAGGTGTTCGCGGTGGACTGTCACATGCAGATGATATGAAAGCAACGTTGCAAGGCAGGGACGAGATCCAGATCAAAGGCCCTGATACGGGGACCGGTGCGACAGAGTCACTGTTCTCAAGCAGGCCGGCCCACAGGACGCGCGAAGCTGAGCCTTGCCTCGAGGCAGATCCGGGTCCCCAAGATCCCGCTATATAGCCTCCTCCTTCTCCCTCCCTTTCCTCCCCATCCCCTCCTCTTCCTTACCTCCTCAACCGCTCCTCTCCCCTCTCCGTTCGCGTATTTCATTTCGCGGTCACCACGTCTTTTTCCTTTTTTTTTGTTCTCGTTGTTCGTGAGCTTTCCCTTTCAACCTAATTATTGTTCCTTTGTTTTTCTGCCCCTACTCAACAACGCCACAGTCTCGTATTTCAACTCGCCCGTTCAGTCGTCCCCGCTTCACGAACGCAACTTCTCTATCTATTTTCAGCATTCTCATCTCTACCAATGGCTGCCACGACCGCCTCTTCCCCGTCCCTCGGTCTTGACTTTGACAACTCCAAGAGCTCAAGCTACATCGAAACCATGGATGGTCCTTTCTACCTCGACCAGAGCATCGATTACGGGTACACCAACTCTCCCGCTTTTGGTGTCCCTATCGGGCGTAAGCATATTCAATTTTCTGCCTCATCGCATTTTTCGATCTGATCATATTCACAAATCAACAAAACAACAGTCCCTCCTGCTGGCTCACCCCAAATCGGCTTCAACTCGCTCAGTCTCCCTGCCGCCATGAGCGAGTACACTTACTCGTCGCCCTCCTTTGCTGCACCTCCCCCTGCCCGCCCATTCACCCCCGCTGATGGCGCGAGCATCTCACCTCCGACGCTCTCCTACAACTTGAGCGGCGGTGAACTTTCCTCCGACAGCCTGCCGTCTGGCAGGCACAGCCGCGGCAGCGGCACGCTCTCTCCTCCGAACAACTACTCCGCCGCTGTCCCGAGGTCCTCGCACCGCTACAACCCCATCGCGACGCCGCCGACTCGGGCCAGCACCCGTGCAGCTGCTCAGAGGAAGAGGAGCAGGAGCCAAGTCGAGAGCGATGAGGAAGACGACGAATTCCAACCCAATCAAGTCAGCAACACCGCCGATTCGTGAGTTCGTCCGACATTCATCTGCACGATCCAAGTTAACTTTCTGTGTTTTCAGGCGTCGTGAGACGATCCGCAAGCAGCGCATCGAGTCGGAGCAGAGGAGAAGGGATGAGCTCCGAGACGGGTACGCGCGTCTGAAGGAGACTCTTCCGGCCTCCAACCAGAAGTCCAGCAAGGTCTCCCTCCTCGATCGAGGTAATCATTACTCCGTTTAACAACCCAACGTGCGTGGATGCTGAACTTCATTCACAGCAACTGGACACCTCCGATATCTCGAGACCGTCAAGGAGCAGCTCGAGATGAGACTGAAATCGGCCGAGGCCGAGGTACACCGCCTTCGCAACGTCAACGAGGCGCTCATGCTCAGCACCGCAAGACATGCTGTCGCTAACAGCAATGCCCTGGCTTCCACGAATGCTTTCTGATCGCTTCGTGGCTCTATTCCCGGGCATTCATAGCTCCTCTCTTGTGAAAAACTCACATTTCAAAAAACAAAAACCTCGGCATCTCAGCATTCCATTTTGTACAAAATTGCATTATATCATTCCGGGACGACGAGTTGAAAACCTGCGTGGACAGGTGACTTTCGAATTGATTTATGACAACGGACTGTTACGCATTATCCTATCTATTACGCAATCCTCACGCATTCTCCCCCTTCACTCTACGGACGCCGCCTCCGTTTCCGCCCCTCGACAGGCACCATTTCACAGTCATTTCCGTGGCGCGTCGGCGACGCCTCACTATGGCGCATCGGTTCCCTTTATTCTAGGTCCCTTTTCTTGCAGCCGTGCCGCACATGTGGGAGTTCTTCCTCTGGTTGTCAACGCTTGAGAGCTTACTCGGCTCGAGGCCCAAGCACTCGCGTGGCGCATTTCCCAACTCCTGCGTGGAGAACGCGTGAACGGTCGGACGATGACGATGGACTCCGGGATATCGGTTGATGCCCAGATAGGACAACGATAGCAGACGCAAGACCTAGGTTACCCAGAGCTTGAGATTTCGCGGACTGCCTCGCTCTCCTAGCAGAGCGCGGGCGGCCCCTCGCTCGGGTCCTACGGCGCTTTCTTGTATTCCAAGCTTGTCGTTTTGTTCTCTGGGCGTCCCGGCCTCTAGTCAATCCATCTTCGTGCTCGAGGCGACGACCACTTCATTGTGGTTCCTGTGCTTCGCACGTGCCAAAACATCGGCGTCATCACCCTCCTTTCCATTCCGCTTCTCATTGGATCGACCTGCGAATAGCCTTTGCGCATCTAACGCCTTCATCCACTTCCTGTGCGCTCGTTAATCGTGTTTGTCGACTGGAACCGGATCGTGTCCTCACCCCACTCCAACACGTGCATCGTTAAGATTTATTGGATTTATATCGGCTTCTCTTCATGTACTTTTGTTGTTGTATTTCTCCCCCACCTCCCTCAGCATTCCTACTGGTCCGATGCGGCGTCTGATCAACGACGTATTGTGACCATCTCCACCTTTTCATTTCGATCAGCTTTTTTTTTTTTCTTTCAGCTTCAATCCACCCCTACGCCACGATCTTCGATGGATCAGCTCTTGTCGTCGAACGACCGCTTGGCACACTTCACTTGCGATGGAAGTTGTCTCGTCATTGCTTCCGTCGGCCAGGCAAAAATAACAGCAGTTGAAATGGCGCGGCGAGGGTGGATCTACCACATTGGAAAACGAACCAACACGTCTTCTCGGATCTCGGACCGTTCACTCATTACCCCTTCTGTCTCATCACCTTGCTCTCGAATCGCTTGGTTGCTCGCCTGGAGCTCGATAGGCGCCGATTCATCCCTTTCAAGTCCCGGTTCTCACTCGTCGACAGCGGCTGGCTAGTCCACTGCATCGGTTCGCGATTTGGGGGCTGTGTGTGGCTGTTGGGGTTGGCGGTATTTCCTCTCGGTTCTTGCTTGCGTTTGCGTCCATCGGTTCATCGGTAGAGCTGTTGGAGGGACTCTGCTGGGAGGCTTGATGCCTCTCATCTCACCTCACGCGATGCCCATCCGAACCCGCTAGTTCGGGCTTGGTTGGACTCACAGCTCAGCGCCTCGACAATCATGCCCTTGTATCCGATCGAAGACGAAAGATCTTTTCCCCGCTCTCCTATGACGACTCACCTTATGCCCCATTTCCACGACCGCCCCTTTGCCCTTTCCATTGCCGCGACTTTGCGGGCAACTCTGGTCACCATCAAACGCGTTGTTCCTCTTTCAGCGAGTTGCGTGGCTAACTTTAACCCTTTTTTTTTCTCCTTTCTCACAACCCCATTTATTTTGCTTCAATTTTTGTCTTCTATAACGTTTCATGATGCCCACGTACGCCAAGTGCATATTATGTACTTCCAGTTCCGTACATATATTGTGTCTTACGAACTGCAATGAAACGATAACTCTTTGGTTTTCGGAAAAGAGATGTGATTTCCGCTGATAAGGTGTATGCTTTTGCTTGATAAATCGCACTTGATCGATTCATCTGCTGCTCTCATAACCCTTCTGTCATGAGTGACATCGCGACCGTGCGCAAGCAGCTAAAACTCAAGGCTGGCGTCGTCAAACGGTACGCTGGCAAGGCGCGGGCTTTCGACAACCGCTGATACGATAACGAAACGAAATGCTGAACCACACCACGGCTGGCGGATGTGGTTTTCTAGTCTGACAAAAGAACACGTACTGTACAAGGACGAGCTCGTGCAACAGGAACAGAAACGCGACAGGTTTGTTCTTGATAACGCAGAGGAGTGGGATATCAAGAACGCGGTATGTGGACTACTACATCTACACGTTGGTTTGGATCAATGGAATAATGTTTAAAGACGAGAATGCTGGAGGAGTCAAAGATGATGGTCAACGACTCCAGCAATCGACTAGACAAAGCCGTAGGAGAATTGAGGGACTACATCGTGAGTGGGCCAATTCTCTCATCTCCCAAAGACGTCCTACGCTTATTCGGCGCATCCTACTGCCCAAAGAACTCCGCAAGGGGCAGCTTTTCCCTTGAAGGAGACGAGGACCTCGCCAATGCTGAGAAAGCGCTGCAGGAAGCGAACGCATAAGGGCAGGGATTCCGTGACCGGAGAAGGGAGGTCGTGATGAGTGCGATGCTGGCAGCGAGATCAGTCGTTAGAACGTTTGTCGACCTCCATAAGCAGCGTTGATAGAATCAGTTCTGCCGTCTTTCCATCGCATTTCACGCCCTTGAAAGGCCAAGACCCTCGTCTTGTTCAACGGTCTCCCTCGCGTCGTTCCCTCGGCCATCTCCCCCCGTACACCCTCCTGCGCAGCTTTGAACCGTAAAAGCGAGTCTAGTATGCCCTGCCAGGCGTTCCTCTCCACCCGTTCTTCCTGCAACCCGCGGTTTGGTCTGGCGGACCGGCCTTCAGACGGCAGGCCAACCCCGAGAGAGGGTGGGACAAAGCCGGGTGGAGGGGCATTAATAGCGGTGGGAGCGATGCGAGAGTGTCGAATGTGCGCCAAGGAAGACCTCAGTGCTCCTTGTATAGCCTACGTGTAGACAATGCGCGGCGCCATGAGAAGGAGACACGAGAAGGACAAGGAGGAACACCCACGTCTAGTCGTTCAAAGTACTCGCTCACTTCCAGCACGAACTGTTCCGATCGCTCTTCGCCCTGCGGAAGGTTGTCATCTGGACCGTCTGTCTGGGGAAGAGTAAGAAGAGAAATTGAGGACGCGGCCAATGACAGGAGGCGAGTGATGTCCTAGATTGCTCGTTCAAGTCTTGAACACGATCAGAGAGAACGGCCGACTCAACGTACCTTCTCCACCTCGCCTAAAGCGTAGATCTGCCTTGCTGTCCGGCTCGTCGTCCAAATAGGATCTATGTCAGAGCTTGAATGTTCTTGCTCTGCAGACATTTGTGGTGGAGGTTGAGAGGAACAATCCACAACAAAGTACCATTCACTCTTATTTCCATGGTACACGATCAAGCCTATTCTATCAACCTTTGATATCAGTCTGAATCTTGAGATTTCCTGTGCCTGTGTCCATGGTGCTCGCGCCGGTCGTCGTCGTCGTCGCGGCGCCCATGATGGCGACGAGAGCCATAACCGTCTTCATCCCGGATATTGAGCCTCTCCGCGCCAAAGGTTTCACTGTTTCCTCCTTCGTACCGCGAACCGTAGTCAGAACTTCCGTACTCATTTCTGCCGCTGTACTCGCCGCCTCTGTTATAACCGGATGAAGTGTACTGGTCGTTGCGTCCGGACGAGCCATAGGAGCCCTGACCTCCCATGGCGTCATAACTCGATCCATATTCTCCCCGGGCACCCTCCCCTCCATGACCGGAGTATGAATTGTCCCTGCTGTATTCTCTGTCTCTATTGTCCAATCCAGAGGACGGGTCATATCCCCGGCGTTCATTGTCGACGTATGAAGAATACTCTTGTCGAGTCTCCTCTCTGTATGTCTGTTCCTCGCCACCGTATCGACCAGATCCATAAGAGTTCTTTCCCCTCCGTATTGTTGACTGTCTTCGCGGTATTGGCGTCTGGATCCATAATCTTCCTGTGTATTATATCTGCTTCCGCCGTACTCGCTGTATCTGCTGTCGTCATTGCGCCTGTATTCCTGGTCACCACGGCCAGAGCTGTCGTTGCTGCGCCCATAGCCTTCATTGCCGTAGCTACCGTCGCCGCGCTGGTGGCCCTCGTCTCCACGCCTGTAATCATCATTTTCGCGGCCAGAGTATCTTTGGTTGTAGTCGTCCCTGCTATTGTGCGAGGAGTCATGTTCTGTTCTTCTGTCGCTGTCACGGCCCCCATGCCCATCGTTGGAATAGTCATTCCTGCCAGACTCATATCTACTTCCTCCGCCATCACGTCCACCGTACGTTTGGTGCCCAGAATCATATTGACCGCCGTAAGTGCGGCCACCGGGTCCATCCGTACGAGAAGCTACCAACTGTCATTATCGGCCAACTATACAAGACAACGATGCACATACATCCGTATTGTCCTTGCTGGCCATACCGGTCATTGCTGCCGTATTGAGGCCTGGATGGTTGGATGTGACCGAGTTCGCCGTGCTGGGCTTCGGAGTCGTCTGATCCGGGTCGCTTGTTCTTCCCGTTGCGTACACTCTCCTGAAATGTTACAATGAGAAAGGCTGTGGAGATCAACTCGAGGGATAGAACGTCCGACCTTGGTCAAGAGCTGGAGTGTGAGCTCTGCTTCTTCAGGTCCAAGGCCTCCAATCCATTTTTCCATGTGTTCGAACATTCGATGCTGAATTTCAGAATTCCCCGCGGCATAATACGGATGGTGGAAGGCTTCCAGTATCTACCGTAACCCATAAGAATATAATGAACATCTTGATCTTAATACGAACTTGATCAATGACTTGGTCAGAGTCGTTGTCATTCCCCCAAGCCTACGAGAGATAGAATCGACCATTAAAAGTATGTATGGATGTTTGCAAACAAGAACAGACCTGCACGATCAAATTCACGCTATGCTCTACAACAATTTGTGCAATTTTGCCTGCAGGCTCGTTCAGAATGAGGTTAAAGTGGTCCTGGATCATATTTTTCATTGAAATTTCAACTCTGTATAGGTAGCAGGAATAACATACCTTCGAAAGGAAGCTGTGGGTAGGATCAGAAGCTCGAGGATTCTCAAAGACCTAGGCCGAGATTCAGCGCACACCCAAGAAAGAATCAAATGAACATGCATCGTATTGATCCTCCGTGTCAATGACCGCCTTGCTTCCCTCTCCAAGAGCACTTGTAGCTTGCTCGAGAATGGGCTGTACGGAGGATCAGTTCGAGGCTAATACCACCTTCGGATTCACGCACTGTAACATAAGGGGAAATAACGGTGTAGACATCTGTAGTTCATGTGTCAAAAGCGAGGGCTCGAGCGCAGAAGGGGGGAAAAAGGACGCACAAGCGTTGAGGGCGTTCGAGAGTTCATCGAGGAGGTCAGCCAAGCCAGGAACCATCTCAATCGACTTGATAACATCTCGATAAATGCTGTCCCGCCACTTCAAGAGCTCGAATAATTGTTGTTGTACCTCCGGGGGTGCAATGTTATCGGGGTTGAAATTATAGGCTTGAGACTGAGCGTGCATCTGCTCTCCCTGGTTCATCCTATCTTCATTCTCTCCGCCGATGGGGAGTTTACTGAGGATGTTCTTTATGATAGAAATATTGTTGTTTCCTTGCGATGCCTACAACAAAGCAGGTTATAGTAGATCGCGAAGATGGACCCAATTACTTGCATTCGACATCTTCTGCGAGAGGTCCGTCACGCTTGTTTGACTGAGTTTGCTATTGTGAAAGAATCAGACAACATGGAAGCCAGGGCCAGAAAGACGGTATTACTCAGTAGCCTCTCCAATTAATGAGTGAATGAAATCAGCTCCTGTAGTGAACGTCACACATAAAACAATGACATGAGGCATTGCAGAACTAGCCTCCAAAAGTTCCAGTCACCAAAGGCGGTGCAGGGCCATTCGGGGTGTTGATGATCACTGCAAAGGCATCAGATGTCTGCGCAGAATAAAATAAAAGCAGCTCACCGTCGTCGCCGACATGACAGAACACTGCCTGATAGCCCATCTTCCTCAACGCAACTTCGCACCAGTTGCTGTGAGCAAGCAAGTCTTCCATGGTATGGAGACCGGTTCCAAGCAGCCGATATGCTTCATACAACTCGGGGCCATCCCTACCGCCTGCACGGCGACCAGCCTCAATGCATGCACGAAATGTTCGCCTAATGAAAGCTGTAGAAGTATCCCATCCTTGATTCTCTGTCGCCATGTAATTCTTGGCAAGAATAAAAAAGAGCACTGCGCATCTTAGAAGAGTAACTAACCTTCATTCCTGTGCGTTCGTCAATTTCAAGTTCGCGATCGTCAACCGGTGGTCGCAACTTTGGATGGAATTGACGAGCGTCCCCCTCTTTGGCAGCATAACCTCTGATGATCTGTCTCAAAGAACTGGATTTCCCGTTACAAGAAGCTAGCAAACCTCGGATTGTCGATGTGTTCCTGCAACCGGTGTTTTATATCAAGAATTTCAACCACCTAATAGGGAAGGCAGACTTACCACAGGCAGATAGACACCGAGACGATCAGCGGTGACTTGGAATTCTTCAGTAGCGAAACCAAAAGTCTAGTTGCTTGTCAGTGAGAAGGCCCCGACATCATAATAACAACAGTACCATGAACCCAAGGATGGAGACGATGAGGATGAGGGTATCCCCAGTAAGTTTGCTAAGGCCAGCTATGTCCATTGCCTGCGATGATCATGAGATGATATAATTGTTATGCGCCGAATAGATTCGCCTGAGAAAAGTCCCTGAGCCAGTTTCCCTGATATTAAACAATTGAATAGGTCTTTTCGCTCGAAAATATTAGTATGGCAACTCACGAAGTAGACTCTCTTGACGTCGCTCTTACTAAATTTTGCCCCTCCGGCAGCATGGCTAATGACGGATTGGGCAAAATCGAGCAAGTTTCCGCCAGTAGCAAGACCTCCGGCGGATTTGACTAGAGTTTCGAGGATGTTTTCGATGTCGCCGTGCCTGAAAGCCTTGTCTACCAGGACTCATTTGCCCTGCTCTGCTACACTGCGTGAAAGCACTAACCATTTAGATATGCAAAATCGGGAATATCTCCTGCACCGAATGCATATGTCTCGACTGGAATCAGTAAGACGACGACAGCAAGTAGGAACAAATTAGCGTTGAAGGGCATGGTGGTGATTTGAAGGTGAAAAGGAAGATGACGGTTGCCATTTATCAATCGCGATGATCTTGGTCACATTTCTGATGTCATGACATTCCTGTCCAATCCCGGACTGTCATCTTATCTTATCTGTAATCACAGCTTCGTTATCTTCTGTTCCTTGCCAACCACGCTCCGCATCTGGTGCTTCATTTCTGCGCTAAACATCTCCTTTGTCGCTTTCTTGTCCGCCCTGCGTGCCTGTCTTTCGGCTTTTACAGCTGCCTTCCTGGCCCTTCTCTCCTCTCTCGATTCGTTCCGTGGTCTAGATATCGTTTGTGGTCGGGCTAGAGACGTGCAGTATTACGACGTCAGTCATGGGTGACAGCAAATTGACGACTAACATGGTGTGTCTGTTTCCGAGCCTGTGTCATCAGGCGCTTCGAGCGTAGGCTTGAGTACTACTTGGCTCTTTACATTTTGAAAGCTGCGAGTTGATTTTGACTTGGCTTCCTCTACCGATGGCATACCAGTCTTAGGATCCACTTTAATCTTCGGCACAGCTTTCAGATCTTCAGCACGTATGATACGGGGATGGTTTTCCAAATTTGAGTATGTCGCTGCGAAAAAGCTTAGGACTAGCTCAAAAAGCAATAGCTTGACTTACAGAGAATAGTTTCGCAATCCCATCGATCCTGCTTGTCGTCGTCTTCTAGGGGTATAAACATAGCCTCTTTTTCTTCCGCATCTCTCGCTTCGATTCTTACCCGTTCGTCTTGACCCATGACGCGCCGTATCGTGTCAAGTTTGTCGATCCCAGTCTCACCGTCAAGCTTTGGTTTCATCTTGCGGCCCAAAATCTCATAGTCATGCAGGAATTCATTCATCATGAATTCGAAGTCTTCACGCGAGGTGATGAGCTCGGGAGCTTCATCAGAATCACTATCCTCGTTCATTGACGGATGGCTTGTTTGTTCTTCCTCGTCCTCTTGATAACTTTTAATAATAATCTACCACCTGTTAGCCAGCGTGAGCCAATACATAAAGCGAGTACTGACTTGGTCAAACCGCTCATCCAAAGTCTGCAGCGCTTCGTTGCGATGCATGGACGAACTACTCATGCTGTAACCTGAGACCTCGCTAGTACCCCTTCTTCGTTTCTTGCCTCCAATTACTTTCATTTCAGGAAGTCCATCGATAGTATCCGCTTCTTCAGAACTATACTCGTCATCACTGACCGTCCCCGTCGTTTGCTGAGTCCTTTTAAATTGAGCGAAACGTTCTTCCCAGCTGTCAGGAATCGATTTGTCCTCGTTCAGCTCGCCAACATCCTCTTTGACGCCCTCTTCAGCAAATGCGAATTCTACTCCTTTGTCGCTCTCTCGTTCTCCGTCAGCAAGTAGTTCCCCAAAGAAATCGTCGCCGAGGTTGTCATCCACAAAAGCATTATCTTCCAGGGCCTCCAAGGTCTGGCGCAGGTGAGGGTCCATATCTGGTTGGAAACCAGAAATACCTTCCGGAATCGCCTGCTGGGATTCGTAGGTCCTGGGCAGCTCTGACGAAGATGCCAGGACGCCATCGGGAAGGTCGTGTATCTCGAAGTCCCCTGTCCTTTTTGAGCTCTTTTTTGAGCAAGACGGTGCCTCAATCAGAATACTTTCAACGCCATCCTCCTTCACCCCAACGGGTCGAAGGTGTTGCATGTAGTCGTATTCGGTATCATCGTAGTAAATGCCGTAGAGAGCCGCCTCCCCGATGTTTGCTTTCTGATCATTCAAGACATCCTCTGGACGTAGGGTGGACTCAAGGTCAGCCCGTGATTTTCCCTTGAGATAGACATAGGAGATTATTCAGAAAATGACGACGATTATGATGTGCATGAAAAACACACTTTCTTGACATTTTCACGCTCAAACGGTTTCAAAACGTGTTGGCTGGCATCGGGGTCATGAATCAAAGGATCCCGTTGTGATCGATGGACGAGCTGAAAGTGCTGAGCACCTGGTTGGCGGAATATTGATTTTTTGGGAGGCATGATTAAAGTCGAAGATTACCGCAGTTCTATCCATTCTAGGCATGCTGATATTACATAAGCCCCTTTGCGAACGCTTGAGCAACAACCACCTCATCCGCCAACTCTTCACTGACCGGGCCTCATCAACTCACTGCTCGGTCTTCAGGACGCTTCAAAGAGTCTTTTTCTGTACACCTACTACGCTTCTCCGGAGACCGCACCGCCATGGACTCGCGAATTAACCTTCAACGTGAACACGTTCGCCGCGGTTTCGCTATATACGTCGCTTTCTCGTTTCTTGTTCCCGAGATTTGGTGTTGACACCTTTTTTGTTCAATACTAGTCATCAAAAAGTCGTTTTGGAAATTGATTTCTCGGGCAGTCTCTGGGTATGAGTCCGTGCTCAATTCTTTCACAAGCGAGCGCTCATAGCTGTTGAAACCTAGGGATACACCGAGCTTACCATTGTGCCAATCACCAAGGATTTGAGGACCATCCACCTCCATTCGCGTCAATGCAGTAAATTCGGCCATCCTTTCCCTCAATTTACTCTAGCTCATTCGAAACTACACTAGCAATTCATAGCGTGACTGTAGGGGGACATCAAGCACATTTCACATATCACGACCCGCTCGCTAATGTCTCCATGGGTTCGTCCAACGAAGCACAAGACTGCCATCGGCATCCAGAACTGAAACGCAAGATCTATTCGGCATTGCAGGAAGGCGATGAAGGAGAACTGTCTATAGCCATTCCCAGGGAGGTGACCGTTCGTCAGTCAGGTCATTTAAACTCAGGTGCAGTCTACAGTGAGAGTACGTCGTCTTTTTTTCTTCATTTCTCCGTATACTCAAGTCGAGTAATGTAGCTGCTACACCCGAGCCTCAGACCCCTCACCACGAGTATGCTCCTGTCACCGTGCACATCGCTTACAGTCTTCGCAGCCCTGCTGATGGAGTCGAATTCGTCCTCCCGACAGATGCCTATCCTTATGTACGTGATGAATTGAGTGTTCAGCCTCTCCGTTGCTAATTTCGGCTATTAGCGTATTCCTCATGTCTATACCACACCTTCCTCCCCAGACGCGGCACGCTGTTGGGTTCCATGCATCGATAACCTGTGGGAAAAGTGTACTTGGGAATTCGAATTCATCGTGCCTAAATACTTGGAAGAACAGAGCGTTCAGGACGATGACGAGCTAAGTGATGCCATGCCGACTCTCGTCGTCTGCAGCGGGGAGTTTGTTGAACAAGTAAGCCTCTGCAATTGACTATAACAGAAGCGAGACACTGATTCTATCCATTAGGTGGCACACCCCTACAATTCTAACAAGACGATCTTCTTGTTCTCTCAAGCAACGCTCACATCTGTCCAACACATCGCTTTTGCCGCTGGACCATTCCATCTCCATCCCATCCCTCCTGATAGCACTGCTGATGACGTTTCTGGAGCTCCACAACCGCTGATGTATGCATTCTGCCTCCCAGGCCACGAGAACATGCTTGTGCAATCCATCGCGGCAATGCGACCTGCCATGTCGTTCTACTCAACCGAGTTCGGTTCATACCCGTTTGGTTCCTACAAAGTCGTATTCGTCGATCAACTCCCAACCCAGCGATTCGACAGCTCGACTTTCAATCTTGACGATTGACCTTTTGCACAGCGAGGACGCTATTGAGCAAGCGATCGAAACAAGACATGCCCTTGGTCATGCTCTTGCTTGTCAGTGGGCTGGCATCAACATAGTTCCGAAGAATTGGTCGGATATCTGGCTTACAAATGGTCTTGCGTTGTATATCACTGGCCTTTTCATCCGCAAGTTCCTTGGCAACAATGAATACCGTTTCCGGTTGAAGAAAGATATACAGCGTTTGCTGGAGTGGGACGTAGGAGGCATGCCTCCCATTTGTCAGCCGCAAATCATCGATCCACCAGATTCGGCCACTCTACCCTTCATAAATCTCAAAGCTCCGCTTGTCCTGCATATCCTTGATCGACGACTGGGGAAGTCTGGCACTACCCTTGGATTGAGCCGTGTCTTGCCCAAGGTTTTCTTGTCTGCTCTTAGTGGGGAAATGCTTAACAATACGCTGTCCACGCACGCATTTCTCAGGACTTGTAGGAAAGTTAGTGGTGTAGACCCGCGCAGTTTCGCGGAGCAATGGATCTATGGCAGTGGCTGTCCCTCGTTTGGATTTTCTGCGTCCTTCAACCGAAAGAAGATGGCTGTTGAGATCACTATGAGGCAGGAAGCGCCGGCCTACAAAGCAATGGAGAATAACGAAGTGTCTAAGCTCTTGATGAAACCAGTTCCCTTCTTCGAGGTTAGCCATCCCTTTTCACATTGGACGAGCTAAACTTATACGTCATAATAGGGTCAAATGACCATTCGAATTCATGAAGCCGATGGAACACCGTACGAACATGTTCTTGACATCAGGTCTCAGTTCAAGCGCTATGAAGTGCCCTTTAACACGAAGTACAAGCGCGTACGAAGGAATACGAAACGTTATCTCGCACGGCAAGCGGCTGCCCAAGCTGCAGCAGAAGGAGATGCAGAAGCTGCCGAAGCGATGGGCATGGTGGATATGGGGTTTGGTTTAGAAATCTGGGAAAAGGAGCAAGAGCGAGAGAACTGGAAAGTCGCTGATTGGACAGAAGAGGACGAGGGAATGATGAGCGGAGCAACTTATGAATGGATCCGTATGGATGCGGATTTCGAATGGATTGCAAACGTGAAGTTTGAACAACCCGACTTCATGTGGGTGTCGCAATTGCAAAGGGATAGAGACGTCGTTGCTCAGCTCGAGGTGGGTGAACCTCTCTATTGAACCCTTTGTCACAATTTTGACCTTCCCCAGGCAATTCATGCGTTGGCTGAGAAACCTACCGCAATTGTGTCTAGCACACTCACGAAAACTGTTTTGGTCTCCAATTATCACTTCCGGATTCGTTGCGAGGCAGCATTAGCATTGGTCAACGTATGGCCGATCTTTCAAGTTCCTTTTCATGCTTTGCTAATGAACACTGATGTTGTTGATGAAGTGTGCTATACGTCGACTCGACTTTTTGGGCCTATTCCATCTTTTCAAACTATTCCTACGATACTGCTACGAACCTGAAGACGCTAATCAAGACCTTTTTGCCCATACTTACGTTCCCAAGCCAAACGATTTCTCGGACTTTGCGGAATATTTCGTTCGTAAGGTGAGCTTAGCCTATAATATATGTTATACCGGTTTTAATTCGGAGCAGAGCTTGATAAATGCTATATCTCGAGTCCGATTTGAGAACGGGAAATCGCCATCAGTAGTCCGACAGTTTCTAATCGATCAGCTACGATACAATGACAATACTGTCAATCCGGTTAGCAGTGTAATCGGTTTACTATCCATTGACAAGCATGGCTTATATGTGCTTCTCTTCCTAGTATTCTGATGGATTCTATATTTCTACTATCATCTCGGCTGCTGCTTGTGCCAATGTCTCTGTCCAACCTCCTGAAAGAGGCGAGCTGCTCCCGTCTGAAGTACGCAGTCAGCACAACGCGGAGGACGATGCTCTTCTAAAACAGATCCTGGCGGAAGTTGATCGCTATCGTAGCATGGATAGACTCATTCCGTCGCCCCATAATTGCGTCACCATCGCGGTGCTAGAGGTACGTCTGTTTCTAGCTTTCGTCATTTCTGTATTAACGCTACTGTTTAGTTCTACATGGTGCTCACTACCGCTGGTCTGATCCCGAATCGCCCGAAGATATTCTTCCCGTCAACGAGGTAGACTGTCTCACGCCTTCACTATGGAAACACGCTAACACTGTATGGATAGGGAAGGAAATTACACGCAAGTTCGCATTGCAGCGTTCGACGGACTTTTCCTCACCAAGTGGTATGTACCACATATCATGCGTTACGTCCTCGCTGTCATTGCAAATGACCCATCGCGGATCGTACGTCGGAATGTGGCACGTAACGCATGTTACAGTCTTGCGTTATTAGTGCAGATAGGAGATATGAAGTCAAGCCTCAAGGAAACGGAATCTTTGCTTATTGAAGAAGACGGTTCAATTCCGGAGAAAGCCAAAGAGTCTAAGAAAAGTGAGATGGATGCAATGATTAAGGTGCTTCGCAAGGATCGCGAAGTAGGCAAGAATGAAGTTCTTCGGGAGTTCTTGATGCCGATTGCATTGTATGCATCCCGTCCAACAGTTGTGTTCTTTTAACTCATCTTGATTTCAGGGCGCCCGACGTCGATCATGAAGTGCGATGGTGCTTGCTGAAGATTGCAGATCTTCTCATCCGCCAGTCGACGAGGTCCCACCTTCTGTCAAAATCCATATTCCCAGCACTCCGATTACGGATGTCGCACCTCAACTCCCTCTTGCCAAAGTTCCCTGAAGGCCACGCGCTCAATCAAAATGAGTGGGCCTCCAAAGAGCCCTCTTGTCCCATTTACGCCTCCAGCGACCAAAGTCAAACCTGTCCCGGAGCGAACTACATTAGTTCCTCCGACACCTACAGAGCCAGTGAGGAAAGCTGTCTCCTTCACTGCTCCCCCTTCAGCCAAGGTGAAACCGAAGGGTAGAGTGACAAAGGCTCCTGCTAAACCAGCTCATGTCCCTAAGGCTCAATCAGGGGGATGAGTCTTAATGACTTGAGGGCGTGCCGGAATGCTCTTAGGAAGTTGAGAGCCAACAAACATGCACCGATGTTCAACCAACCTGTTGACCCGATTAGGGACCACGCGCCGAAGTACGTCTAGTGATAATTCAAATAACTCTCAAATTTGCTCATCTTCTTCTAGCTATTTTGAGGTCATTAAAGATCCCATGGACCTCAGTACGATGGGTGCGAAACTTGAAGAGGGCATGTATAAAGACCGCTTCGCTTTTCAAGCTGATTTCCGGTTAATGATTGCCAATGCAAAAACTTATAATATGGCCGGTAGTTATGTCCACAATGAGGCCATCGCCTTGGAAACATTCTTCGAGAAGCGTACGTTCTTGCGTTCACGTATCTATATTCTTTGATTCACTCTCGGGTAGAATGGGCTATTATCAATAAAACATTGGAAGCCGCAGACAAGGCGCACGCGAGCGCCCCTCCTCCACCGCCTAAAGCGAAATTGCCATCACCTCCAGTTGTGCCACAACCTCATCCCCTTGCACCACAACTTGCAACTTCAAGTGTCCCCGCACCTAGACCAACCATCAAGCTCAAAGTTAGCTCTCAGGCAAAGGTGCCAGATACTCCAATACCGCCTCAAAACCTCGAGTTCGAAGAACAAATATGATGAGCCTCAGATTTAGAGGATGAGGCCACGAGTGATGGGCCGCCACCGCCATATATCGACGATGGTTCCCACGACATTCTGCAGGAGGTGCTTGCAATAGAACGAGAGAAAGACGAACAACGTCGTGCCTCGGAAAGGGGAAGAGAGCGGGTTATTTCCAATGGTTCCACTGGCAAACGCAAAAAGTTCGCTGACTCCATCGATGATGATGATATCCTTGCCCTCGCTACTCCGTCCAAGAAAGACAAACCCTCTCCTTTAGGCCTCTCTGTCGCCGACAAGCCTAGAGTGGTGTTACCGTCTAAGCCAGCGCCCTCTGCAAGTAAACCCAAGAAAGACAAGCAACACGACAAACGTGCCGAACCCATTTCAACGACAGTTCCGGGCCAAGACACCTCTCGAACGTCGATCAAGGGCAAGGAAAAGGAAACTACAGCCGATTTGGTGATTCCTATCGTGACAGTTGCGGCGAAGCCCAAAACAGTGCAGGAAATCCCACTTAACGAGAAGAAGTGCAGGGACCTCCTGAAAGCCTGAACAAAATCCCTGAGGCGCCATCTTTTCCCGGCCTGTCGATCCTGTACTCGACGGCTGTCCTACGTTAGTTTTATTTTTCTTTTCTTATCGCTGTTTCTCAAGGTCTGGATCTTAGATACCTCGACGAAATCGACCACCCAATGGATCTCGGGACTATTGGTGTAAAGCTTGGACAAGGCAAATACGCGACTATGGAAGATTTTGAACGAGATATTCAACTGGTCTTCGGCAACTGCCGCCAATTCAACCCCCCGGCCACCTTCCCTGTAACTTGTGCTGAAGCGGTTGAGAAAGTCTTCAAAAAGGAGTGGCTGAAGGCAATGGAGAAAAAACTCACTTGGACGGAGAAGCGTGGTCTACAGGGCATTATGACAATGTTGGTTAAGGATCCAATGTCAGTACCAGTCGGCATTGTCTAATATTTGCAGCTAATCTCCCCCCTTTTTAACAGTTCTTGGGTATTCCGGGAACCAGTCGACCCCGTCGCTCTAGGAATTCCGACTTATTTCGATGTTATACCGCGCAAAGATGCTCGCGATCTACGAACTATAAGGCAGAAGCTAGATTCAGACAAATACGACTCCGTAGATGCCTTTGAAGCCGATATGGACCTCATGCTGAATAACGCTATCAAATTCAATGGCATTGACTCCGAAGTCGGACAGATCTCGGTCGCCATGGGCAACAGAACTAGGGAGCTCTTAGACTCCTGGAAATCAGGCTCTGCCAAGAAACGGAAAGATGGTGACAAAGCAACTCCCCAGCCAATGAAGAAGGCTAAACTCCAGTGATTTTGTTGCTTGTCAGTTAACAATGATATGTTGTACATTAGGGTATAAAATGTGGGTAATTCTTACAAGTTGGACAAACATGATAATGCACTACAATGTACATAATATATATGCAGCGAATGCAAGAAACTGGACAATCAACAGTTCATCCAGTCAGGCCATAATTCATGTAGGATGTTGGTGTCTTCTTCCGGTGTATCCTTCTGCTTCATCCAGCGATCTGGTATCTGTTAAGTCGGAACGTCAGATATCGTACAATTGATAGTCCATCATTGATTAACTCACCAGCGGGAAATAGCGTTCCATGGCGCTGATGAACCTTTGGCGATACTGCTTCGGGGACACGATCGTTGGATCCCCCTTACCTCCCAGGAAAGTCGAATCTTTCACCCAGCTTTCAAGTTTCTTATCCCAGGTATACGTCCGTATATAATCTGAGTCAAGGAGGTTAATCACGATCTAGACGCCTGGGAGCTCGGTACTAACCAACAATCCCGACGACTAGCTCGTTGTTGGTGCTGTCGACCTGATGAAGTCTAAGCAAAGGTACGTGGAGAACCGTTCGCTGACTCACTCCGCATATCAGAGAATAGTCCATCACATTGATATCGGCGAGGAATTTGCTGTCATTGTAGAGCGCACCTCTAAGAATGCGCTTGGAATGTTCACGGACGTAAAAAGGGTTCAAATGTGCAGCTATCGGGTAAATGAGCAAGATGCGAACGCTCAGAATGCCTGACGAGTTACCTTGGACAAGATTCTCATCAAGTAAGACCTCATTCTCTCGACCTGTTGATTGAACATGCCGGTTCCTTGTGGAACCTTTTAGATCATAAATCTGGCATCCACCATTGAAGTTAGACTGTCAGGAAGATGATAAATTTTTGTCACTAACCCTCGTAAAACGACGGTCATAAAAAATATTCTCCATGACAAGAAGGTTCATCTGAGTCATTTTAGTCTTCCCAGATTTCTTGCTCCTTCCGTCTTCTTGAATGTTAATTTGTAGCATCCAAAAATCTTGGCTAAGAGTGTCGGACGCTTGTGAATTGGCATTGATGAGTAGTCTATAATGAAGATATGGTTTTGACATACGTTCGCCGACAAGGCTGAGGACATGTAATCAAAGTATGCAGGGGCGAAAGTTTCCATTGTTTGAAGTTCGGATTTGGAAAGCTCCTTTGCGATGAAGCGATCGTCTACAGAGTTCACATGAGAACAGGCAGCTCCGCACACGTTATAAACCGCGATGCCTACCTCGGGTCTTCAAGAAAGCAGAACCCGACTTTCCTCCACTAGCATTCCACTTGACGCACCTAGCGAGGACTCAATCATACTCTTTTCACAGTCGTAAGTCCGCCGCAGTGCATCAAACTGTTCAGGATAAAGAACAGTGCAGCTAATTGTTAGGCCTCCACTTTCGAATGCTTAAGCCAGAGCTCTCAGTATTCCTAAAGTGCACATAATGAACCCTACTCACAAATCACCCAAGGAAGTTTGGATGAAGGGACCTTCAAGTCTTCTGTAGGGTCCAAAGACTCCATCGCGTCTAGGTTAACGACACCCCAAGTCGATGTCGACTCGGCAACGGAGAGATCATCCGGCATGAATACTTCTCCACTGTCGTTTAGTTTTGCTTCTCGTACTGCTCTTTTCTCAGATCGTGACCGTGCCATCATTTCGCGGTATTGAGGAGAGCTTACGAATGCCAAAGTCAGAAGAAGAAATGGGCAACGGTGAACTATGCTTACTTCAAAGCCAGCGCGATGATCGACGTTGGTTCATCTATGCGCACAATCATCGAAGAGTCACTGAAAATGTGCTCCGGATCGCTCATAACATCATCGTCAAGCAAGCTACGCGATGGCTGAGACCAAAACTCGGCGAAAGCTTTGATGAGCGATACTCGCTCCAGATTCGCCCCAGGAAGTTCGAGATCAGATATCGGAGGCGTCAGAGGAATCTCTTGGGGTGATTTCAAGGAGGATATGACTGGAGATGGGGGAGCGAGACTGGTCCAGTGGAAGGTAACTCAGATTCGCGTGTAGCATCAGCGACATCAGGAACATCTGGGAACGAGACAAGTGGAGGTGCAGTAACTGCAGTGACGGGTATATCTGGGGAAGTAACGTCGGGTGTCGGTAACGGCTCCTGGTCAACCTCTTGGGCAGGTTTTTCCTCTTCGTTCTCCTCATCCTCGTCATCGGCTTCACTGAGCGAATTAGAACTTTCGGAATCATCTTTGATGGCATCCTTGATGCTTTCAAGGACCTTCACTTTCGCTCCGGCGGACGCAACTGGACGAGCGCGTTTACCCCGTATGACGGGATATCGGATTTTAGAACGCTCAATATCACGAGTTAAACGTTCGAAATGTCGCACGGTGTTCGAGACTTTGCTGCCTGCTCCAGGAACAGGTCTACGGAAAGCCGACGGAGGGCGAGGAACAGTGCCTTCTTTTGCAACATGTCGAGATGGTGCCCGCGGCCTCCCGGGTTTGGCGACGCTGAAGGGCCTTGGGCTCGTAGGAGAGGAGGGACGGCTGAATTTGACTTCTTTGCCTCGAGCCTTTGGGTGCTTTTCAGGGAAGGCCGTCGGCTAGATTCCTGAGATTGCAAGAATGATCCAGAAGGAACAGAAGCACGGATTCCGCTTGCGGAGGCCGCGTTCTTTTTGGAACGTGTGAGGTACTTAGGCGCAATGTTGGCCGCGTATCCCTGCTCAAAATCAGAAACGGATGCTTGCTTATTGAGCCTACTTCGATTCCGACCACGAGAAGGTACCCGACGTCGAATGGGCAAATTGTACTCTTGTTCACTTTCGGAACTGGAGGGCGCGGTGCAAGGGCAGTTTTCGTGAGGTCGTGGACACCTTGCGCTGGTAGGAATTCTTGGTATTTTTTAACCAATTCCGCTACGCTAGGTTGTTTGACGGTCCGCCGAGGTAGTCTTGACGCCCTTTGCCTCACGACTTCCTCTTCAGCGGTCTTGATTTCTTCCTACGCTGTCGTCAGCAGGCAAGGCTTATAGAAGGACGATAATTTTGCTCACAGTTGAGACCGGCCGTGGGGACGGCTCACGGTTGGCCCCTATAGTGGAATCGCTTTCATGGTCAGTTTTCACTTGCTGTTCGATGTCATGGTCTGGAAGAGGAGCAGGTATAGTCTCAATCTTTTGTTCAGACGGTATCTGAACCTTCTTGTGGGATGGCCGCCTTTGCGGCCTCCGCATTAATTTCCGGTTCGGACGCTTCAGACGCGGACGATGCAAATGGTTCTCCAGGAATTGGTCTGATGCTAGAAGGGCCTTCTTCTGTCTCAGAAACGGTGGATGAAGGGAATTGGGGATGGTCCAGCATTCCAGTAAGATCGTAACGAGGAGGCCATATGCCACGAACAGAACCAAAAGCAGAAACCCTTTTTCCATTTTTCTCCGTAGCCTGGTAAGGGCGGGGCTTCGGAAGCCTGTCAAAATCATGCTGCCAGGCGACGAGCTTGTCTTGACGGTACGAGTGAGCCTTATTGAGTGCGAGCGTGTCTGTGGGATCTGACTCCTTGTACATCTTGTTGATGAATTCGCTAATTTCATCCTTCTCAGCTTCCGCTCTCATAATGAGTGTGTTGATGTCTGCTAGCAAGCGCGCGTCTTCCTTTTCGTCTCCCGTCGCCGCGTCAATGCTAATCAACTTTAAATCGTCAATTAAGCCAGTATACCACATCAGGTTTCGTTGGTGAAGTAGGTCGAAATCCGAGTTCTTCAGGTAGAGTTTGGTTTCCGGAGTGACGCGTATTCGGAAGGGAGGATAGACGATCTCGTGCAATATAATGGGGTCGGCCTGGAATCGGACAGTCATTCCTTTGGACGCAAAGTAGCGGATATGATGTTGGTAGATGTTGTGCTGACACCCAGCCCCCTGGACGAGTTTAACATCCGCAGGGTAAAAGTGAAGCTCCAGGAACTTCGCGAAGGAATACCTCTGCATTTCCTCCGATACAGGAATAAATGGCGTCGCCGAATCGCAAATGCGGCACACGCTCCATGTAGTGATCAGGTCGGGCGATGCAAGGTAATTTGGACTACCAATGATTTGACCATCCCATTGCTCAACTGCGACCAGCACGCTGCTCTCGTGATGCACGTAAACTTTGCAATGCCGGGCGAGAGGCTGATCACACCCCTTGCCCGTGCAGATAGCTTTGGGATCCAGGAATTGGATAAGTGTGTCGGTGACTGAGCGTTCGATGTATTGACCGAGCGTACAGTCGTTTTCACCGTAAAAAGTGATATACGTCAAAGATGGTGCGAAGCAAGCACGCTGCAGGCCGAATGCAGAGGTCGGGATAATATATTCCCATAGGCTGATGCACTGGTATTTCTCCACCACGAAGTCATCCTTGTTTTTACGCAGATACCACTCCCATATACGCCTTTGCTCTTCATGTTTCCAGGCGAGAAAGCTGAATTTGCTTTCCAGGGCAATGTCCTGAGAGGTTTTCAATATTTCTCGAGTTTCTTCTGTCCCAGTCTTAGCATTTGCATTGCCTAGAATGGAAGAAGTGCTAAGCAAGCAGGAGTTGGTTGTACTGTCGTTCTCGGGTGTAGGTGTATGACCCGGAGGAGTCAAGGAATTCGAACGGGGAGCTTCGGTTAGAGGATCGTTCCCATTGCACTGATCAGCATCCAACCTATCTAGGCCAGGTTCGATAGGTGGCGGTGTTGGAGTGAGCGTGAGTTCTTGCTGGTGTAGAATGGACGTGTACTCTTCGCGTCTGACAATTTCATCCTCCCACGCGCGTTTGGCGGCACTGAGGTCATTGTCGAGCTCTTTCATCCGACGTATAGGATAGGGAGGTGGAAAGCGCAGAGTCGCCGATACAGAAATAAACGTTTTCACGTATGGCTCCAGTGATTGATCGATACGTCGAGAAAGCCGTCGCTGCTCGACATCCTCACTCGGCAAATCATCGTCTTCTGGGGACACTTCCTCGTTTGTTACCTGCGCATCGCTGGATTTCGCAGACGTTGGTCGTTTAGATGCAACTGAGGATGATGGGATCGTGTTTGCGGTAATTGCCAACACGTTCCCAGGAATACTAGGCGGTGGAATGGCCTCGGCGCTGAGCAGTGGAAGTGTGATTACAGAGTCCTTCCAGAGATGGGTCTCGAGCTTCAAGTGCCGCACTATGAACGTGAGAAATCGGGTCACTTTCTTGATCCTACGGAGGGTATCGATGTCTGCCCCACGCAGGATGATGGTACACCCCATGTCTCGACTGCAGCCTTCGAATCGCATCAGGGTCTTTCGACGGCCGGGAATTAATGGGTGATCGTAGTCAGTATGCGGTACTTTCCACAATGGCCTAACCGTGGCTCCAGCGCTAATTTATCCATTGACGAGAAGATGTCACCCTGAGTCATTCGTGCAACCGTCCTTATGGCAGATGGTTTGACTGTTCTCGCTACGGCGATATTGTGCGCTGACAATGCTTCTAGAGCTATTCTGGAGACAGATTCTTGAACTAGAACAATGTGGGGTCGAAGACCTGCGATGCGTGTCGCGAGATTTCCAAGATACTCTTTCTCTTGGCGCAAGATTTGCCCGAAATGCATGTACTGCCCTTCAATGCGGTGAAACTCCAAAGGGAAAGTGATAAGCATGACGCGCGGGTTACGCTGGTAGCGAGACATCTGCTTGTGGGCCACGTTCTTCGTAATGACGGCACCGTCAACGTATTCTGAATCACGAGGCATTCCACCGGCAATTTCTTTATCTTCACATAGCGCCTAACATCCATATCCTCCCCTTGACGATGGGGAAGGTCGTGAATGTCAATTCGCGGGCAATGCGGAGGGCTAGTTTGAGCAGCGTTTCTTCCCAGATTCTGAAGTTTGGAATTTGCTCGCAAGTCAGCATTTGCCGAAGCATGATTCTCAGATGTTGCATTGATGCCAGATTAAGCTCTTGTGCGTACCTAAAAAAAATGAGACATTGTCAAAAGATGATGATTTCTGCCTTACGCAGTGCTCTCTCTTCGTGTACGCCAACCTGGCTCTCCGATTGGTAGGCTATCTAGACGACTTTGCACACGACTCCGAATAAAAGGCGTTGCAACTTCAAAATCACCATGCGAGTTGAAACGAGATCGCAACCTGCTGTGAGAACGGGGACTCTCCGTCATGTCACCAGGAGAACCGACTGGGAACTGTATGGAGCTCGTCATTCCACCTGCATTAGCTGCAGTATTGATAGGTATATCAATCGGTGTTTCGGAACCGGGTGCCGTCGGAGAATCATCGGCATGGAACGTGTTCGGGAGGCTAGCAGGATATTTTTCATCGTCTGACAATGCCCTTCGGAAGGGCACTGGGCTCTCATGCAATGGTTCCCAGACACCATCTTCACGCTCTCTGAAATGGGGTGTTACCGGCCTCGACAAGAAGCGATTGTCCTCCGAACCAGAAAATCGCCGTCTTGTCTCGGCGATGGAGTACAAATTGAATGATTCACCGGATTTTCCAAACAGTTGAGACGCGGCAAATGGCGATTGGGGATGGCCGTTCAAAGTCCCGAAACCATCCAAGCCGAGTTGGTGGGCTGGAAAAGATATCGCTGATGATACGACGGAACGTCGGTCTTCTCGTCATCGTCGTCGACGTTCGCAAGTTTCGCCAAGCACAAGTTGCAGACACGAATCCGGCCGTCGTGACCAAATCTTGTGCCCTTGATGACATTGGAGGCACACCGAGAACAAAATATTTGACCTAAAAAATCCGGTCAACGAGGTGTGTGCTTACGAAAAGCAGAAAACCGACCACATATACGACAATGGTGCTTCCGGCGCCAGGTAGTGAAGATGCTCTTACAATCATAACACTCCTTACAATTCTCATCGTCCATCCAGTAGTCGCGGGATAAACCTGAATGTTTCAGTCCCAAGCCGAGAAACGAAGCGCCATCAAATGGCACACACCTTCACCTCGTAAACGTCTTATCACTTTGGACACAGATCCAGACCTGTGCAGACTAGCAGTGGTTCGAACGCTTCGAGCATCGTCGTGAATTGGAAAACCAGGAATGGACGTCCCGAAAGGCATGCCGTCCCATGACTCGAGAGCTGGTGAATAAAAGCTACCATTTCGAGAAGGCGAGCGGTCTGGCTCTAGGTTGTACGTCGGGACCTCGGGCTGAGCTGGTGTTAACGAAACTAAGGGTGGTGCTACTTGTGCAGGTGCAGCGGTCAACGTCTGTGGGCGCTCGGAGCTTGGCATTTTGGTCGAAATTCCGGAAGATTGTGTGGCTTGGGTAGCGTACGACGGCCGTCGTTGATCAGGCGCATTGGAGACGCCGCCAGCATTGGCAGATGACGCAGGGTTACTTGTCGATGCAGCAGCTACAGCAGATGAAAGAGGCGCAGATAATGTATTTCTAACTCGTGAAAATAGCGAGGTGACGAGCGTATACGAGGATTGGTCGTTCTCATCTTCTTCAGAAAAAGGATTGAAAGAAGTCAAACTCATCACATCATCTGCAAGCTTGGTGCTGCTCCTCGAACGGGAGGACGGTCCACTAAAGTTGGCAAGGACAGGCGAAGTGGCAGCAACGGGCGAATCCACGGTGGTCATATTGAAGCAAGTCTGGCGAAATAGAACTACGGATTATCCAGACCTGTCAGGACAGGAAGAGAGGCGTTGGCATGGATGGTGGAGGTCAAGATGGAACGAGTTACGTAAATCAATTGTGCGACGAGATCAGCTTTTTGAGCTTGAACTCCACTGCCATGTTCATCAACACAAAGGGCTCCATTGTTTCTTTGGACAGACATTGTCTGAGCCGATGTGAATGAACAAATCCAGAGAGAAATGAGCTTATGTAAAGAAAAAATACGCAGGCAGCCTTTTGACTTGAATCTCCACAGAAACTGAGAGAAAGACAGAACGGTTATCGATCACATCTGAATCTGACATGGACGATGACGACGCCGAGTATATGCAAGGCAGCGATGACGAAGTCCGTCCTCTCTATGCAATCTGGCATGCCTGCTGATCGAAAGGATAGGACTATGGCTTCGACTATTCTGACGGAGACGAGGCAGAGGAATCTGGAAGTGCTGATGTCGAGAATCTGTATTACAAGGCCAAGTGTTCGTCTCCATTTCGTGGAGGCTTACAATGCACTCACCGTTGACATCACAGCTAAGAAGGATGATAATCCTGAGGAAGCGTTGAAAGAATTTCGTACAATCGTTGAGCAAGAGGAGGAGAAAAGCGACTGGTCAATCTTCCGTTACTATTAGCCTAATCACCTACTCAATTCGTCTTTGTAGGGGGTTCAAAGCCTTGAAACAGTCTACGAAGCTGCTTTATCTTGTGTTACGTCGGCCGACAGAAGCTTTGAAGACGTATATGCAGCTGCTGACTTACACAAAGTCAGCTGTGACACGGAATTACTCTGAAAAGACTATCAACGGAATATTGGATTATGTAGGAGGTGGAAAGGGAGGGCCCGTAGATGTAGACGTTTTGGAGAAATTCTATCAAGTCACGAAGAATGCGTTGGAAGATGCTAAAAATGAGGTGTGTCTTCTTTCAACCTACCACCATGTGCGGTCTGAAATGGCCATAGCGTCTATCGGCGAAAACAAACCTCAAATTGGCGAAATTATGGCTCGATAGGAAAGAATACGCTCGGTTATCCAAGGTGCACATCATTTTCGGTGGTATGGAACGACGCCTTTCTCACCTATTTTCAGCTATTGCGTGATTTGCACAATGCTACTGCGAGCATCGATGGCGACGATCAATCTCAGCGTGGCACTCAACTTCTTGAAATATATGCTCTAGAAATCCAGATGTATAATGAGACGAGGAACTTCAAGAAGCTCAAGGTTCGAACAAACATTGCCAATAAATGATTCGATGCTGAATTTCTCGTAGGAAATATACAATGCGTCGAGCAGCGTTCGTTCTGCGATACCTCATCCACGAATCATGGGCGTGATCAAGGAATGCGGAGGCAAAATGTGGATGGGAGAGCGTATGTTACCTTTCTCGACTTCCCTCCTATGCTTATAAAGTCTACAGGTCAATGGAACCGTGCCAGCGAAGATTTTTTCGAGTCTTTCAGGAATTATGATGAAGCCGGGTCGCCTCAACGCATTCAAGTCTTGAAATATCTCGTTCTTGCCAACATGCTTACAGGCAGTGAAGTCAATCCTTTCGACAGTCAAGAGACCAAGCCGTAAGACAGCTCTAAGCTTTGAAGGTGCGAAATCATGTCGAGCACCATTTCTAGGTACAAGAACGACCCTCAGATCAAGGCCATGACGGACCTTGTGGATGCTTATCAACGCCGGGAGGTACATTTGGCAGAGGCAATCCTTCGAGGTGTGTTTGCTGGCATGCTTCATGTACCTTGTCTCATGTTCCGTTTCAAAAGACAATCGGTCCACGATTATGGATGACAATTTCATACGATCCTACATCGGGGAATTGCTCCGGAGCCTACGCACCCAATACCTCATCGATCTCATAAAACCGTACACGCGTTTGGAACTTTCGTTCCTTGCTAGGGTAATTCTACACTTGCAAACCAGCGGTTATGCGCTCACATCATGACGTTCCGAAGCAACTGAATGTTGATATCCAAGAGGTAGAGGAGCTCCTGATTGGTCTCATCCTGGAAGGCAAAGTCGAGGGTCGAATTGATCAAGTGGGGATGAGACTCGAGATAGACCGGAAGTACGTTGATTATATTCACGTATTCCGCTGCTAAACCAATCATCAAATATCAGGCAAAATCTCGAAAAGAAGAGGCATGCTGCACTAGAGAAATGGACTGAGGCCCTCGAATCTGTTCATGGCGCCGTCCTGGGAAAGACAGCCTCACAAGGAAGAGGGACTGACCCAGCCCTTCTCGGTGCAGAGAGTTTTGGCCCCAGAGAGGACAGGTGGAGTTAATCGTGTTGGCAGGGTCTTTTTTCTGAGCCACATGCGCGGATGCTGTACTTTTAATGATTTGCATCGCATTATGTATTATATGTGTCGCGGGAGTAACTAGATGCTGACGATTTGCAAAGCCTTGAAATATCGCTCAACGTCAGCTGTGGATGAAATGCAGTAACGGAGGAGCATACCATATGAATTAAAGAGGGTGGACGAATGGCTTCCATTCATAATTCCATCCAGAATGCGAGGGTGTATCGGTAGGTATCCTGAGTTCTCGAGGGAAAAGTCCCCGTATTCGTCCTTCCAACATCCGCAACTCCGACACCTTGAGCTTTTTCCCGAGCTGCATCTCAGCCTGGCTCCTCGACCTCGGATCCTCAGGCTTGTTTGCCTCCATATATAAACGACTGTCAATCTTTTCGAGCTCGTCCATCGCCCGCTTCATGCATTCAAACTTCCGCGCTAGCTCAGCATCCCTCGCCTTCCGGACGTGTCGGCGGTGGAGCAACCAGGCGCGTTCAATGGTTTCATGCGCTTGTACTGACGGAATTGCGATCTGAAGGGCGCGACCGACGTCCGGACGCCAAGTGCCGGTGGGAGATGCGCGGTTACGAATGTTGCCTGGGTACAAAGCCCTTCGAATAATTTCTTTCTTGGGGTCTCCACCTGGTTCTCCCTTGGAAGCATAGGTGCGAACGAATGCCCATCGCGCAGGAACGACTGATCTAGTCGCGAAAGCAACCGACATGTCTTCGGGACTTCAAACAGGTCGTGTCGTAAACTTTTTTCTTGCAAAAATGTGAGCCTGTGTTGTCTTCATGGTATATTACGTAATATTTTCCGATACAGGTATACAGTGTTCCCACGGTCCTTTATACAGCATTTACTCCGCACTGAATATCTTGAGATAGTCAAAAGCTATGAACATAAGGGTGGTATCATTTCGTAGATAAGCTATTTGCCTAGCTTTCCATGCCATGATCTAGGAGAAATATGGAAAAATAAATTCGTGGTCGACAATTTCTGACAGGGTTCCTAAAATGGCAAAAGACAGTCCTTTATACAGAAAAGCAGCGCGTGCCATCTCTTCCCAGTGACATCGCGGACTGAGATGAGGATTGGAATGTCAAGTATAGCACTTAAAAAGTATCTATATTAACTTTTACACTGTCTTGTACATTTTCTCATGGTATGGCAGGTGGACGACCAGGTGTTACTTGTATACATCACGCTACATAGCCATTCTGGCATTCTTCGTGGGATATAAGGAAAGAAAATGACAATCATAAGTCCCAATATGTTCCTCAAGTAGAATACCCTCAATCCTTCCATAAAAATCATGCTGCAGTGATGCTTATTCATGCGACATTGATGTAAAATTGCAAATATTTACAAAATTTACAAATAAACCTGTTCCACAGGAGAGAAAAAAAGAGATTATTCTCATGAGCAATACGCGAATAATAGAGCTGGTATAGGGCTTTAATTTGTGCATTTAAGGATTCCAAACCGTGGAGAAATGAGGGAGCTAGAGGCCGCTGTATAAAGGAGCATGGGTGTATAAAGGACCGTGGGAACACTATATTACGTAACTGCTATCGATAAGTATCTTAGCAAGAATTGGGAACTTGAATGGCGTTCATATTTCCAGGAATTTAACTAATTTCAGTTGTTCATGGATGCATCCTGCACAAGGACCTTTTCTGCGGCGGATCTTGATATTTTGGACGGCCTCTGACCCCGCGGGTAGAAGCGTTGGGGTTTTTTCGCCTCCGTTACGCACCTCCGTGGGACTATAGCCGCGCTGACAGAAGATCATTAATTCATTACATTTCACAGGCGTTCACATCCAACGCAGCTCCTGCAGCAAAGTCCTTGACCCCTGTTAGATTATTTTTCCCTGCGACTCCTGACTTCTTTCATTGAAAAGGCGTGCATTGTTCTACCATATCGACGGAGGTGGCGACAACGACCCTACAGGCCGCAATTTCCGCTCTTGTTTCAGGTTAGTGAACATCCGTACAGCAGGATGCGCAGTTTGGCCTCTCTCCTGTTCCAACAGATTTTCATGCTCGACGAGGACTTAAAACTCAAAGGGATTCGTGTCCTATCCACGCACAGTGGGCACGCGCCGTTCACTCTTTTCACCGTACTTACATTGCAGAAGTAGATAACGGATCGCTGCAGCAGTTATCCCAGTTGGGCATGGTTCGACCGGCCTTTGTTCTCGGTTCAGTGATGAAAAATATGTCCGGATGACCTATCCAGACAGATGCAGTTTCCGGCCTTTCATCTTCACCACGAGGACTTAGAAAACAGGTCTACGGGTCAATTCACAACGTGCCCATGCACCTGTGAACTGTAACTAGATGCCCCAACAACAGAGGTTTGTTTTAATAATTTAGCGGCCTTCTCATCATTCGCGAAAGCATAGCAGACACAAATAACAGTATGATTGAACCAAGACGCGCGGCTTTGTCAAAAGAGGCAAGAGTCTAGCATTCCTTGTCTCCGATATCGATGCATATCTATGCCGTTGTGTGCACCATCATGTGCGTTGATTTGAAAAAGACAGCACCCATGCGGTCAAGCCTTGGGATAAACAGATGAGAAATCTACAACGCTTGTCCGAGGGCGCAAATAGCTGGCTGATGCTTCCGTGTACATCGCCGCATGGTGTTGGAGCCAGAATCTGCGGTTGAATCATGGTAAACCGCAAGGAGTCTGCAACGTCAGATTTCAGTTGCTCTGGGAATCGGATAGGGACATGGTGAGCGCCCGGTGCCAAGACTTATCCTGTATTTGGATACTGCCTATATCGTATCTGAGACAATAACTTGGGCTCGCCGCATCCAGGAGACTTGGCCTACCTTTTTCAGACGACGACGGACGGAGTGCGGAGCCATTTCTAGTCGTCGAAGAGCCGCGGAGTTTGAAATGTATTCTCACAGTCGCTACTTCACTTTTTCGCGTGTCTGTTGGATCCGACATTGGAGAAGGTAGGCTTGATGGCTAGCCTATTTTCATTATGTCGCAGAGCGGGCACAATTTTGTCGTAAGTATCTTATTTCATATGCCATATATTGCGTTCTCATACAACGCATTTAGCAAACTGCGTACTCGCAACGCGGCTTTACTACGAGCCAAGCCCTGCTTGTCAACCGACAAAAGCAGCGGACGACCATCCGTGTCCCTTCAAAGAAGGCCATGGCTGCGAAAGCCAGGAGAAAAGCTACATTGGCAATGAAGTTAGACGAGCGAGCAGAGAAACTCACTTTGCTGGAAGCTATATCTGTTCTTCGCGTGCGTCAGCTCCACACTCCCATTCCCCATTCTGCCCCTAACGGCGGCATAGGCTACTGAGGTTGCATGTCCGAATGCGCTTTATAATCTGTACATCAAGACTGAGATGGGAAATGGTGTTGCTGTCCCAAAGGGCCGTGTTAACCTGCCACGAGAGGCGAAAGCCATGGCCGAGGACAAGATTCTTGTCTTTGCGGAAGGGAGGCAGGCCGAAGAAGCAAGGAAAGCCGGAGCACATATTGTCGGAGGTCCGGAGCTGATTGAAGGGGTTCGTAGTCATTTTTCTCCTATTTCGAGTGCGTGACTCTTGTCTAGGTCATCAGCAAGAAATACCAGGCAACGACAATTCTTTGCACGTCGGCCCTCATCAGAGTGATTACACCGAAACTCGGTCGAGTCCTTGGTCCTTTGGGGTTAATGCCTTCCGAGCGTCGTGGAACTGTCACCGATGACATCGCTGGATACATACAACGAATGCAAGGGACGAGTGAGTGGAAGGCAGACAAGGCAGGTAATATCCATGTGCCAATAGCGAGGGTGAGTATTCTGCCTAATTATTCATGCGTGCAGTCGCAATTCAAGCTTCTACCTAGATGGACTTCTCCGTAGACGATGTCGTCAAAAACATCCGTCACTTTCTGGCGTCTGTGAAGAAAGTGACCGGCAACACAAGAGAGGCCGAGAATACGAAGAATAAGGCAGTGGGAGCCAAGCCGGGTCCGTTTTTCTGGCACTGCCAAATTTACGCTTACTGATAATCAACCTAGTAACACAAATCAAGAAGGTGTTGCTGAGCTCGAGACATGGTCCTGGCATTCGAATATCAGATTTCTAGTTTACCTGTACGTCAGTAACTCATAATTATAGTTTTACACATCCAGATGCCTGCGCTCTCGCCTGGCCTGCCTTCGGCTCTTCTTTATGTTTGTTGCTATCTGTTCAACCAAAGACTTGGATTTCTTCTGCTCTTTGCTAGGTGAACTTTGGCTGCGCTCGAAGCGCTCTTGAGGCTTGTTTTTGGGAGGATGAGGAAATATGTCGCCCCAGTTAGATTTACGCGCATCGTAGTAAGCCTGTTTGCCTTGCGATCTGGGGATTGTTATACGCATAATTTTGCCTATCACTGCGATAAGTGGCGTGGTCTCGACTGCGAATCGCGCGACTTGCCTTCTGCAGTACAGCTGTCAAGGATTATGTGCCCGCTTCTTTTCAGAGGCGGAAAAACGAGGCGTGGCCATCGATGTGCCTCAAGCCTCAAGGCTTCCTGAAGTTCCGCCTGAGAGAGTGATACCTCCTGGGTAATCTGGTCAGGGTTGTGTCCCCGTTCAGCTGCCATGGAGTTGTCGTCCCCGTCAACAATATTCAAGCGTTCATATTCACTGTGGAGCATCAGCTCTCTGACCGGTTTTTGAGCGAATTTTTCTTTGTCCAAAGCTCGCTTCCCGACTTCACCTATCCTCCCCAAGTTGGTCAAAGTAGAGGAGGGTCTAGAACCTCGGCGTATCACGACATATGAATAACCAATATCCTCGTGTCCGACGCCAGAATGTTTAGTGCGACGGACAAAGGAAGGCCTTTGAAGTCGTTGTTCAAAGCCACAGACCGCCTGTTTCGGCCCGGCATTATACAATGGACATGCACCATCGTGAGGGCACTGGGTAACCGATATTGTTTAGCAGTAGCTCGAGTAATGAAAGAAGGCAACGTTACTGGAGCCAACACATGCGAGCCGCGAATAGGCCAGCCTTCTGTTTCAGGATCAGATACCTCTTTGCGGCCCATATGCAGCAGGTATTCTCTAGCCTCGGCAATCGCCCCAAAACCCGCAGTAGTATTATGATCAATTAGCACCTACCGATATCCAATGAACACCGATGGAAATGAAAGGACGACAGGGGACGCACAAGTGTATGAGCACCGCTTTCCCACATCTCCTTTACCAGTGATTTTCGCGCTTCTGTGTTTGACAAAGACGTGAGTAGAAAAGCAGAGATAGCCAGTGTGCCGTCGCCGGCTTCTCTTGGCAATTTGTCATTGTCTTTGAAGGACTTTTGCCATACAAGATTCAGTTCACCAAGATCAATGTCTGTACCCATAAATTACGTGTTCTCTTGTGAAGATATTAAGACTTACTATGTAATAACCGTTTCCCGATAGAAACCAAGCCATCGCGCCGGTCAATGGCAATGTATGAATTGACCGTCGAATTATGAGCTTTCGTATGGTCGGTAGTTTCATCGATTGTCGATGCATCTAATTTCTGGAAAGAATAGAGAGAGGCCCTGAAACAAATAGAATCATCAGAATTACAGCATGAAATCGCGCCTGGGCTCTCACCATAAACCGCTTCCAGTCCCTGAGCCCCATTCAACGACAGAGGTGACTTTGAACGAAGGATCCAATCTCCGTTTCATATGATCGAAAACAGCGGAAATCGCAGCGTAATGTGCAGGAAGTGCAACAGTGGCAAAAGCAGTCCCATCCCGCTCTGCGTGACGAACAGCCTGCTGCCTGGAACGGTACTTGACGTTGTATAAGGCTGACCAGCCCTCCTCTGAATCTCCTTCATTGCCGTCGTCTTGTCCAAAGAAGAGCCGTTTTGCGTCATTGCGCAATTGTGGCTTATCCGATTCTGAAGCAGCAACGCAATGTCACGAGATGGAATCGTTATAGGTCATTAAGGAAAAAAAAACATGCCTGAGATAAGCAAATTTATGGAAGATTGCAATTCCAAAGGAAGAACAACGGCGCCTATGCGCTGACTGCCAAAGTGAGCCGCAGGGGATTTCCGCTGGTTCTCAGGTTCAGGTTCATCTTCCTCCAATGACAGGGATTCGACAGACAAGCCAGATTCGTTGACGGTAAAAGCCTCTAGCTCCTTGTAATGGTTTGGAAAACGGGTAGAGGACTTTACTTCCTTCACAGACGCATCGACATCCTTCAAAAGAGTCCTAAGAGAAGAGTCGAGATTGATTGGTGGATTTGGGGTAGAGTACCACCTTGATATACAGCTTCTAGCAATATATGCGAAACGAAGGGAGCAGTGAGATATGTTAGGCCGTAAGCTGGTTGCGCATGGCGAGTATAGCATGACGAGAGACCTGTACCAGCTTATATAATAACCGTAATAAAGTCAAGCTCAAGCCAGTTTAACTGCGACAATGGACTCTAAACGACACCCAAACAACGGTGGCAGCACCGATAATGTCCAAAGACCAGCAAAGCGACCAAAGACAGAGGACAAAAATCAGCATGTGGACCAGGTAAAACCAGCAGCCCCTGATGCCGATACCGATGACGAACTTCACGAAGAAACACCTGGTCCAAACGAAGAACTACGTGCATCCGACCTTTACCTTGATACGGTGAAACGCTCCCGCTGTCTCTTGTAACTTTGCTTATTGTTCATCATAGATAAATCGCGCCGTTTTGGACTTCGATTTCGAGAAAGTCTGCTCAGTCTCTCTCACAAACATCAACATATACGGTTGCTTGGTTTGCGGAAAGTATTTTCAAGGCCGAGGGCGCAAGTCATATGCTTACGCCCACTCGATTCACGAGGACCATCACGTTTTCATCAATTTAGAGACAACCAAAGTACGTGCTTGTCCATGCCTTTGTTTCATCCTGGAGAAATTGACAGTCGTACCACAGGTTTACGTCCTTCCAGATGGGTATCTGGTGTCCGATCCATCCCTAGAAGACATCGCATACGTGCTCGCTCCGAAGTTTTCACCGAGTCTTGTTGCCACATTGTCATCGCCATCGCACTTATCAAAGCTGTCGTACGACCTGTCGTCGAGAGCATACCTTCCTGGATATGTTGGCTTGAATAATATTAAAAGGAACGATCACATGAATGTGATCATCCAATCTCTTCTCCACATACCCCCGTTGAGAGACTTCTTCCTGTTGTCTGACTTCCGGGGGAAGGAATCGGAACTCTTGAAGCGCTTCGCTGGATTGGCCAAGAAATTGTGGAATCCACGCTTATTCAAGTCCCAAGTTAGCCCCCATGAATTTCTACAGGAAGTCAATAGAGCAAGTGCAGGGAAGTTTCGACTAGAGGAGCAGGGCGATCCAGTGGAGTTTCTAGGTTGGTTACTCAATCGACTTCACAAGGACCTGGGTGGAACGAAAAAGAAGAACTCAAGTGAGTAAATTCACGCCGCTGATACTTCCGTATAACTATGCCCTATTGAAGGTATCATTTTCTCGACTTTCCAGGGCGAATTACGCATAGAGACACAGCAAGTTCTCGTCCGACCTGACTCGGGGGAGAATGAGAAACCACGATTCGACATCGATCGAGGTAAAGTGAAAAGCCGATTATCCAAGCACCATGATACCAAGTTATTAAGTTATTTTCAGAGATCAAAACCACGGTTTCACCATTCTTGTTTTTGGCCGTTGACCTGCCGCCCCCGCCTCTTTTTCAAGACGCCGTTGAGAAAAACATCATCCCTCAAGTCAGCATCCATTCTATATTATCCAAGTTCAACGGGACGACTACCCAGGTACCCGCACTCCCTGTTGTCACGGACCTCGGTAATTAAGAAGGTTATAGGAATATCTAGGCCAACTTCGCCGTTACAAGTGTCAGCGCTTACCGCGCTATATCATCCTGCATTTCAGGAGGTTTACGAAGAATATGTTTATTGAAGAGAAAAATCCTACCATAGTGAATTTCCCACTCCGTGGACTAGACTTTGGGGAATGTAAGACGCTGCTCCCCTTTGAAACTCGTTTTATTCAGATTGCCTTCACAGATGTTGACGCCTCGCCAAACAACGAATCGACGGTTTACGATCTGATCGCAAATGTGACACACGAGTCCGTTGCCGGAACCACTAGGGATAAGGAAAACACGGTGTGGAAAGTGCATCTGAGGGCTGGCGGAAACGGCGGAGAGAACGAAAAATGGTTCTTGATACAAGATCTGATTATGGAGGAAACGCGAAAGGAGATGATATTCTTGGGCGAGGCGGTCTTGCAGGTGCGCTTTTTACCGCCTATTGCGTTCGTTCTGAAACCCGCTGTCAGATTTGGGAAAGACGGGAACCTGCAGTTGTAGGGGAGAATCAGAAGCCGATGGAAGTTGATACATCAACGTAACATTCATTGTAATTAACGCCTTACTCCAAGTGTCGTTGGTCAAAGTGGGAGCGCTCCTGTAGCGCTTTGGTTCCTCAGACTATGTGCCTGCTACAATACAATAGCGGGTAGTTATGAATTTTGAGCGCTGTCAGCTGACCTGGCAGCATCATTGCTGACCATTGCTCTGCTTTGGCAAACCTGACATGGTCTTTCCTTCGCCATGCACCATTTCCGGTTTAAACCTTTTGCATCAATCAGCTATACACATCAAGTAATCGAAAAAAGAAACAGCGGAACGGAGACTTACTCTTCTTGAGACTGGACTTGGTTGATGATCAACGGCTTAAATATGTATATCCCAGATACGACGCCTGACTCTCTTACATGAGGCATGAAATAAAGCATGGTTTTAAGGAGTTACCTGTCAAAACAGCGACAATATACGGGGTAGCCCGTCGATACATCAGGATTCCGTGGCCGTTTATATGCTGTCAGCGGACAAGACTTTGTATAAATTATGTAAGCACGATGACGTTTTAAAAGACAATGTCAATTCCAGAATGGGAGAACATAATGAATTCACGACATAGCATCGACAGCTCTAGTTCTACACGAAGAAATGATGTGCATAGGTGATCATAATCTGACGCTGCAGATTGGGAGGATGTAGGAACAGAGAACAAACGCTTGTTATCGTCATCTTCATCGCCTGTGGTCTGGCTAATGATTGACGTGTTCAATTTATCCCAAGGGCCTTCAACGCGGGCCGGTTAATCACTCCACCATGTTCCGAATGCGCAGGTAAGAGAAGAAACTCGGGCGTACCTGCAGAGCCTGTTGAGCTGCGGTCTGCTTGGCCACCGATTTGGAAGAAGCCACTCCAGTGCCCTTTATTTCTCCCGCAACTAGTAACCATGATCCAATCGGACACTGGTATCGATGGAAGGACGGCAAGCACCTACTCTTGCAATGGATAGTCCAGACAGCAGACGAAGACGGTCCCGTGGAAGTTTCAACCCAGGTCAGAAGGTGCGTTTCATGACGGGCTTGGAAATCTAGAGGTCGTTAGCCAGGTTTTAGAGCTGAGCTATGTCGCCCACAGTTATGAAGCGTTGTAGCAGGATCTATGGCATGGATGAGTGCGGATTACTTTGGCTGAAGTTAGGACGAACTCACTGGACATGAGAACGTTGAGGAGGGGTGTGCTAAAGCGAAAGAAGTCTTGAGCGACTGGCTTGTTAGACTGCCTGGCAGGAAGACCATTAAATACCCAAGCACCGAGCTCGGCGAGTGGAATATATCCGACGCATCTCAGCTGAATGTGGTCCGGCGAAAAAATGTGAATATTGGGGACAATTGTCTGTCATGGGTGTAAGCCCGAACAACGGTGTTGATGGGTCAAATCCGCCCTTGACTCTGGTCTAGTGATAACGGAGTCACTTTAACATCAAATGCCGGAAGGATATTTGACTGACCATTATGTCTTGACATGTAGGTAATTAGGCATCGGGATCAGTCTGATTGCGAATAGTGATTTTTCAAGCCGCACGGAGGCAACGGTCAATTGGACTGATGGCACTGGCATGAGTGCCAGTCACAACCGCCTCCAACGGAGTCCGCAAGTGAGCCTGAAATGTCCAAAATGCGAGATACTGAAAGCTGTAAACGCCCGTCTTAGATGACGTGACGCTTGATATCGATGTGAACGTGGGCTTACTGGCGGCAGCCTTTCTTGTGACCAGGAACAGACTTGTACGGAGTTGATTTAAATCGCGGCTCAATATAAAAATTGAGATGATCGAAGCGCCGGAGGAGACTAAGCTCTTCTCCCGCATCATCAGAGAACAAGCCACGAATCTAATATGGTTCTCATCCCTCTCGGCCCCCGCTACCCGCGCGTTGCAGTGTGTCATGATTTCCATGCCTAACCTGATAAAGGAGGTCCGTTAGTAACAGGAGGCAAATGTAACAGATGGTAAATGTTCGGGACGCTCATCAGCTGGACGGCGTTGGAAACGATCCTTGGGTTGGCTTTTCTGAATTCTAGGTGGGGAAAGGATAGCAGATGAATTCAGACAGAAATGCTGTACAACATCGAGATAGCTCTAAGAGTTTAAGATGAATCCTCATTTCGGAGAAACTCTAGAGCTTGGTTCGCCGCTTGATCTCTTGCGATGTACTTACGCAGACCTGTACCAGTTCCGCGCGTTGTGCCGTTGACTATGATGGACGTCGGCGTCAGAGTATATAATCCAAGCAGTCTAACCGCACTTTTACAGATGCACGTCCAGATAGGCGCGTTCTTAGGTCCTGAGGTTGATTCTTGCCAGCTGAGTGAAGAGAGCTGGCCTTTCCCTTGAAGATCTATTGCCCTGGTCAACACGGAACGTTTCGTTCGGAGGTGTAATTGCGCCTACAAACGTTCAGAGCAGAAGTTCCCTCTGAAATTGCTCATAGGTCAGCTATGTTGTACGGAGAAGAGAGTACGTACGGTTCGACATTTTTTAGCTAGACCTGAAGTGATGAATAGCCAGCCCAAGAGAACGCATTTTATATTTTCAAATCGCGTTGCACTTGCGACCAAGCATTTTCCGACCAGATGTAATTCATTTTCATGCGTGAAATGGTCCTTGAAGAGCGCTCGTTTGGGATGGCGGAGCTATCAGCTTCGCGAATCGCTTCAGAAGGTTGAAGCGGCTACCGATCACTGGACAAAGGACGGGAATCAAGAACACGGCTGTGAGCAGCATGCGCCTTGGCACATGGTATTGCTTGCCTGCGGAATATACGCAAGTGGTTGGATGCCTCATACCGCATATGAACCTGCTCAGTCTTGCAGGAAATCCACTGCTGCGGTGCGAGAGAACGAAGAGCGCGGGGTGCCCAAGGCATGAGGATAAGGACCGTTCATGTCCGCGTATATACGGATGTCACATCTGCATCTGCATTAGTGGTTGACGGAGTATTATGTAATAACATATATTTCAGTAAATAATTTTTTCGAGCGTGAACGACAACAACCCCTTCCTTGCATCCCGTGGCGCAAGTTTTCGGTACACAGATGATTATATCCAGTTTTGCCTCAAGCTCGTGTGCTGTCAGGCTTGACCGAAGTTGATAGACGCTGACAGATTGACAACAGGGACGATAGTCCAGCGACCGTGTCGGAGTATGAAAATGGGGTCGGAGTGTGAGACTGGGTGGCAAGTTGCGGGTCGGTCAGCAACTGAGAGATCATTCCATCAGCCGTCGACACCCTGTCCACATACAAACTCTTCCCACTCCCAACTCCTCCTGCCGTCGCCTTGAACGACACTCGAGCGCTCACTGTCGCTGTTGTCGGCCCAATTCTTTCCTTCTTTCTTGGTACTTTTACTTCTATAACGCTCGACTTTTTCTTTCTCGCTTGTTTTACCGCTTTACACTGGTTTGTCACGTTGTCCAGCCTGTTCAATTTTATTACTTACATTCTCACCCGTCCTACACGTCCCTCTTTCCTGCGCTGCTTCATACAGCTCTTATATCCCTGAAACATGTCTCAAAGTCAAAGTGATATCCAGGAGAGGATTGCTGCCGCGCGGAGGGAGGCAGAAAGCTTGAAGGAGAAAATTCGCGCGAAGAAAGAATCATCAGCAGATACGAGCCGTGAGTCACACCCGTTCCAACCTGATTGGCCTACTCAGAATTCTGAATCGTTAATTCTAGTGCGCGCCATGGCTATGGAAGTTGACGCCCTGCCTCGTATCGTCATGCGCCCACGACGTGCGCTACGAGGCCATCTCGCGAAAATCTACGCTATGCACTGGTCGGAGGATCGGAGACATTAGTCTCTGCATCACAAGACGGCAAACTCATTGTGTGGGATGCTTACACTACCAACAAAGTCCATGCTATTCCTCTGCGTTCCAGCTGGGTCATGACTTGCGCCTACTCACCAACAGGCAACTATGTCGCTTGTGGTGGTCTCGACAACATTTGCTCTATTTACAGCTTGAACAACAAAGACGGTACTGGGGCCCGGGGCGCTCGCGAATTGAGCGCACACTCGGGTTACCTCAGTTGCTGCCGTTTCATCAATGACCGGCAAATCGTGACCAGCTCCGGAGATATGACATGTATGCTGTGGGACATCGAAGCCGGAGTGCGGGTCGTAGAATTCAGTGATCATACAGGCGATGTGATGAGGTAAGACTTGATGGATTCTGAGATCCTATTTGGTGGTTGAGTGTCTCCTGCTAGTTTGTCTCTTGGACCAAATCAAAATGTCTTTGTTTCTGGTGCTTGCGATGCGACCGCAAAGCTCTGGGATATACGCAGCGGCCGTGCCACGCAAACATTCACGGGCCATGAATCTGATATCAATGCAGTGACGTGCGTTTGAATTGCTTCGGATGTGGCGCATTTATCGAGCTAACTCGTGTGCCCAGATTCTTCCCTAATGGTGACGCCTTCGCAACGGGCTCCGACGATGCATCATGCCGACTGTTCGACATTCGAGCGGATCGTGAATTGAATGCATTCACACATGACAATATCCTTTGCGGCATCACGTCGGTTGCATTCTCAATTTCGGGTCGCATTCTTTTTGGAGGATATGATGATTGGACTTGCAACGTCTGGGATACATTGAAGGGAGAGCGCGTGGGTGTCCTAACGGGGCACGAGAACCGTGTTAGCTGTTTGGGTGTCAGCGTTGACGGCATGGCACTTTGCACTGGTAGCTGGGACAGCACCCTTAGGGTAGGTCTCCGGAGGACTAGGTCTGAATGCTTCGCTGATTGTCATTTCAGGTTTGGGCATGATTTGTCCAAAAGATCTTTCGTATACCGACTCGTACGAGTTAAAGCATTGCTTGTTTCCCACCTCCTTGCTCCCGATTCCGTCTTTTTATACTCACCTGCGAACCACCCGAATTGATGATGGACGCCTCGAGTCGGTCGTTATTACTTCTCTAGTCCTACTAAATAGCCGTCGCGATTGTCCCTTGGCTGTACTCCCGGTATTGTCTGTCTTTCTGCTTTCTCTTTATTTCTTCCATTTCTCTGCTGGTTTTCGTATATAGTGGCAATTTTATTTTATAACATTGGAATGAATGTTCTTTGATACCAAAGAATGATTCGGAGACCATGATCTCTGCCCTGATTCGGCTAAATTCGTGTGCATGCATCGTTTACATTGAAATGACAACTGCTTAGTTGTTGGATACGTCTCTTCTGCTCCTCAACTTCCAAATGGCAGATGATCGAGCTGCGAGAGCTGCAAGAGCGAAAAACTTGGTATGCCCGGGTCCTTGTGCTCATCGAAGTAACGGAATGCCCTTTATGACATTGGCGTAGTTAAAGAAACACCAGCGCGAGAAGGCGGGCGCTGTCCAGACAAGTCCCGAAACCTCAAGCCCAGCTGGCGTTGCGTCGACGTCCGATCCAGCCAGACCATTGTCGCCTGCCGTCCCAGAAGCCGTCGGCGAAGACAACCGTGACTTGGAAGCGCTGTGCGTGCATTTCTGATCGACAAAACGCATGAACCCGAACGACAAGACTCATTAATTTCTTCATCCGCTGCTAGTTTCTCAAAGGACGGAAACGACGTCTCCTGGTTGTCTTCGTTGCCTCGAGTTACCTCGCCGCCCGCTCCATCATTGAATACGGCCCACGTAACGCGAGCTTCACATGCGACTTCACCACCTCCAGCACCACCGCAGACTGAAACCCTCAACGATCGCATTTCGCTTAGTGCTTCAGCTGAAGATTCATCTGCGCTACGTGCCCACATCGACTCCCTCCAATTTGAATTGACCTCGCTTAAAGGAGAGCTCGAGCGACTGAAGGACCTGGAACCTAGTGAGTGGTGAAAGTCCTTGTGGCATTCGACAGGTGTATGAACGCGCCTGCAAATCAGAATTGCAAGACACGGAGTCGCTTCTCGTCAATGAACGCAACCGAGCCAGCCAGCTATCTGATCGACTTAGGGAGTTGGAACAGGAGAAAGAAGCCAATATCCAGAATGAACAGAGGACCATTGCTCTCCTTGTATCGGAAAAATCTTCTCTCACCATGGAGCTGTCACGACTAGAAGAAATTGAATCAAGTACGCGCTATTCTACTTCACATTAGCATTTACCGAACACTTCGGTCACAGAGGCTCAGGGCCTTGAAGCCTTGCTGAAAGAGGAGCAGCTCAAAACGAAAAATCTCGACAATCTAGTTGCAGATGTACGGCAGGACATCAAACAAGCCGAGCAGGTTGCGGCGCAATCTCAGTCACAAAAGAAGGAATTCATGGAGAAAAGCAGAGATCAGGTATAGCATGCTCATCCAATGAGTCGACTCAACTTATGCTCCATCAGGAAAGGCAGCTGCAACTCTTGAACGCTTCCGTATCCGAGTTGAAACAGGAAGCTGAGATGCATCAGCGTCGGGTTCGCGAACTGGAGGAACAAATTCAGAGCGACGACAGGGTGGAGCGATTGGAGGTATCTTTGAAGAATACCCAGGATCGCGCAGACGAGTTCGAATTCCAGTTGACAAAGCTCAAACAAGTGAGATGAATCCGGTTGGCCTTTCAACTCATGCATTGAATATTTCACCCATTCCAGGCGCATACAACTCTGAGACAAGAAAAAGATGACATTGATTCTCAGCGACTTGTCTCCTCTAGCAAAGTCACAGAGCTGGAGATAAAACAGTCAGAGCTGCATGCGGTGTACTCTGGCGTCTTGAAACAGCTTGCGACCCTCTCCGAGGAAAAGGACGCGTTATCTCAGGAGAAGCAGGAAATCCAGTCGCGCCTAGAGGTCGCTGAGGAAACGGCTTCGAGTTTGCAACAGAAGCTGACCAAAGTGAATAGCGACTTGGCAACTTCTACTCGCCAGTTGCAGGCAGCACATAACGATCTCAAGTCTGCAAATCGCCGTGTCGAAGATGCCGAAATGGTGCAAAGGGACCTGCAAGCGGAGGGAATCAACCTTATGGAATCATTGAACGAGATGCGTCCAAAGATTGTGGAACTCACTGGAGTAAGGCTCGAACTCTCCGAACGCATCGACTCTTTGGAGCGCAACATTCAGAACCGCGATGCAGAGATCGCACGTCTGGAGGCGGAATTAGAGGAGACGCGCACGCATAACGAGGAGGCTGAACGTCGAATACAAGATACCATCACTCGACACGAGAAGGAGCAGGCGTTAGCTCAGTCTGATGCTACACAACTGCACAAAGCTTATGATGATCTACAAGAGGAACTCGATGCGGCCGCCGCGAGCTTGCGTACTCTTGAAGCCGAACGCGCCAGCTATCATCAAGACACCACTCGCCGGATAGAAGAAATTGAGCACGTCAATGCAATATCCCGATCGCAGAGTGAAGAGATATTCCGGTTACGTGAAGAGCTCGAAAGCAGGCATCACGCCCAGGTACATCCATTCGAATTTTTTCGTCCTCATTGGCACTTTATTTCATTTGTTTTTCCTTTTCACGTGTCAGGCTGAAGAGCAAGACTACCTTCAAGAAGCTCAAAACGAAATTGAAGCATTGCGAAGCGAATTGAATGCTAAAGAACACGAAATCGAGCGCATGCGTGACGCTTTGTCTTCGCCAACCAGAAGCGATGGCCCTCTTTCACTCGACGAAGAAATGCTGAACTCCCTCCGGCAACAACACGCTCTTGATCTGTCTGCTGCACAATCGCAGATTCGCGCGTTAGAGAATTCTGTGTTCGATGCAGAAGCTCGGTCGCACGCGTTGCAGAAACAGATCAACGCATTAGAGGAGCAACTTGCCCAATCCCGCTCTCGACCATCTTCACGCCTTGGTCAAAGGTCGTTTTCTCCTGTGCAGAGGCCGTCGAGTCGTCTCAAGGACGACTTGCGTCGGTCTTCCTTCGGGTCTCATCGGCCTAGCAATCTTTCTCGTTCCGTATTCGATAGCAACATGTCCGCTGAGACTAGGCACAAGCGGATAATCAGCCTTAGTATGCTCAAAGCTCGCATTGAGAGTGAAGTCGCGGCTACTTCGCGGCCATCCTCCCGGGCTTCCTCGGTTCGACCTTTATCCCCTGTCCGCGATTCTAGCCTGGACTCTCTAGAGGTTCAGCGAGACTATGCTGTGCATCGGCCGCAGTTCCTCGACGATTCTCATGTTTTCTGGTGTCATTCATGTAAAGGAGATTTAGTAATCCTATGATCATTCCCGATAATATAGTTGTACAGAAGATATACTGTGTCGTTAAGAACGTCAAAGATCGTCGAGATCAGTTAGCATTAATCAAAAGAGGCCTATTCGTTTGGTTCGCAAATTCCTGAGACGTGACAGCAAATCCTGCTCGAGATGAGAAACCCGACTATGGTCGAGGATAAAGACTGCAACCCACCTCGACTTCTTCGGCATTGAGTGTTCCACGTTTTCCCTCTTGTTCAACCCCACTCTCAATGCTCTCCAGCACTTCGCTGATGAGCTCGCGATAGTCCACACCGAAAAACTGCATCAGCTTTGCCGCCCTCCGACGACGGGCCTGGAAGTCAGTAGCTTCTGGTCGAGGGGTCATGTCGCTGTATTCCGAAGGCGAGATGGAAATGACAGATGTACGAGCGGGGAGCGAGTGCCTGCGTTCCGACCTGAGGGAAGACGCAGAAGACAGGCGACGGTTCCCAGGTCTGGTCCCATCCTGCTTGGTGGGAGACATGGGGTCATTATTTGACGTTAGGTATTCATGCAGCTCAGCAAGAGATTCGCGATCATCCTGTCTTACAGTAAGCCATTGACAATCAAGGTGAAGACAGATGCCTACCCTCTCCAAGATATCGTTCAAAGAGTTCAGGGAGTGCTGGTAATGTGAGTAAACAACGGAGCTCCTTCGTCTGTTCGAACGTCCAGCATCTCGAACAGCATCAATGGACCTTCCTTGTTCGTCTTTGGGTATCAGATGCTTGCTCGATTCGGCGGTGCCCGGCCTATCATTTGACTTAGACTTCTTTGTATATGCCGACCTGTTCGGATTGCGCTGAGAGAATGAAGCCTCTTCCCGATTCGCAAGTTTGTTCCCTGCTGCCCCTAAGGATGGCGACGCAGCTCGACGAGTGTGGTAAAGGGTTTGCGGAGGGGCGACTCCAAAAACCTGGCCGCGAACGAATAAATAATGCATTCAGTTGATGAAACAATGGATAAAAACATACCTTTTCCATCTTTTGAGCCCGTCGGACATTGATAGCTTTTTCTCTGACATTCAGATCCTCCCTCAACCTGTCCAGTTCGCCCGGCAAGTCTGCGGGCAATGCAGCCACCGAGCTCCTACGTCTGCGCCGGAGCCAATCCTTACGAGTTGCTTCATCGCTGGCTCGCAAGCTGGGCTCTCCAAGTGCTGGCAGAGAAGAGTCTGGATCCTCACCCGGAATGACGAGGCTCACGGGAACCCTAGACCCCAAGAAACGATGCAACTTGGCTAGCTTTTCTCGTTTTCTCCGGCGTTCCTCCTCTGCTTGTTCTTCGGGAGACATGTTTTCGAGGATGGATTGGTAAGAGGGAGAAGCAGGTCGGGGTCTAGCAGCCGATCTTGGAGTAGTCAGGTCATCTGATAGATCGATGAATGAGGTTGGTGATGATGGCCTAATTTGGTCTTTCGTGGGACTGTCTGCGTCACTTGACAAGGGTCCTCCCTCATTGTAAAGGTCGGCGAGCGACGCTCCTTCGGTGCTGACGAAAGAGAAATCATCTGGCGAAAGCGGAATTGAAAACCTCCTGCCGCTGACATTGACAAACTGAGAGGACGGTTCACGACCTGGAAGAATGTCTTGGTCATCAGACAACGCCCCACGATGATGGCCCTTGGTGCTCGAGGCTGGGCTAGGTTTGCCGATATTGTGGCGCTTGCCTGGCTCTTGTTGGGAAAATAGTTCGGGTGCGGGTGGCTTTCCGAAATATTGGGCAAGTTTGCGATTTTTCCTTATCAGGTCCGCGCGTTCGCCGAGATCGAGAAAATTGCCGGACGACGGGAAAGCGTCGAAGGAACGCTTCGTATCAGTACTGGGGTGAGCAGAGCTGGGAGACTGACGAGTAAATTTAGGTTTAGGTGTAGTGGGAAGTGGAGGTTTAGGCGATGAGGTCCTTATCGGGGGGAGGAACTTGGATTGCGATGGGGCGAGCTGGGGAGCAGAAGGCTGATTTAGTTGTGGCTGATTGATGGTAAACTCTTGTTCCGCTGGCGAGAAGATGTCTATAAAAGACTTCCGGCCTGCCTCACCGGTTTCTCTCTCGATGGGAGAAAGACTGGAAGAGCGGTAGGGAGGGATGATGGGGAGTGGGTCGGGAGCGTGGTACATGACCTGGGTATGGGAGTGGGCAGAAGAGGCGGGATATATGGTGCTGGAAATACTTATCCGGGGGTCTATTGTAGAGGCTGGCCTGTCGGAGGTGGCCGAGGACCCGGAGTCCGACGACGATCGCGATGGCGAGGGCGACGGTAGCCACGGGCCGTGAGAAATCTGCCCTTGAGGTGTCATCGCAGCCGCTAATTCAGGAGAACTCGGTCGTCTGATGTCGAGAACAGGCTGGTCGTGGAGGTGTTGCATGTTCGAGCTGCTGTCACCTTGAAAATTGTGTGGACCACCTTGTCAGCCATCTTGGCTGCCACATGACATTGGTTCGAAGTGCATACCTTGCCGATGCGCGTTTTTTCGCTTCAACGACCCTCCTTTGACGAGCGTGCTGCGTGCCCGGATAACCGGCAGTTGTGGCGGTATTTTCAAACCCCTGCCTCGTGTCAAGGAATTTGACACGTCGTGCAGTTCCGCCCTCGCCGTACTAGTATCGGTGAACAGGCTGAATGCATATGCATTCTTGCTCACATTAAGAAGCTTCCCAACCCGGCGTTTGGGTGGTGCAGTAGGATTGTCAGATGGTGACTGCTTTTGGATAGACACATGTCCATTGTAGCCGATTCGACCATCAGCTAAATTTTTGACCACTTCACTGGTGTCTTCAGGTATTCGATCATGGTCATGGGGCTCGTTTGAAATGCGCTTCGCTGTCATAGAAGACGAAGAACCGCTATTTGGCCAGGCCTCTTGGAATGATGGTGTTGGATTGATATATGGGTTGGCGCTTGGAAGCGGCGACATTCGACCTGCTCCTGTTATCGACACTGGCGAGCCTGGCGACGACGGGGCGGTTTGCGGAACTTGGCCTTCTACCCGTGACGATTCGGCGAATGAGATGCCCTGTCTTTCTGGGAGGCGGCGGAAGCCCTGAAAATGTGGTGCATTTTTGTGTTGTGATAGACTGCATAACCACATCGAGACTCGACGCGCGGCGCGCTTGCTCGTCATACTCCAGCAACGCCTCTAAATCCGATGAAATTGGCAGGACTTGTGGCGACTTGCGCGATCCATTCGCCTCTTCATCATAAGCGTCGTCGAGACGCGATCCTGTGGATTTCATCGCGTTATTTCAATAGCCGACAGTTCGTCAGTCGTCTGGCAACAAATATACTGTCAGCAACGAGGGTTAGAATTCAAAGTAAAACAGTCGAAAAGGACTCACACGATTCGTGGACGATGGTCGACAAAGTGAGAAAGCGAAACACTCGGCCGCATAAACCAGCATATAGTTATCTGCACCTGTTACTGAGTTCCGTGTCGCCTGTCCGTGTGGTTTGATGGCGACGACGGCTGCAAACTAGACGAATGGAAAAATGAAGTTAGCCGGCCCTTGCGAGCTTAACTCAGGCGAGGGTGGTCGAAATCATGCAATAAAGCGAGACTAGGCACTCCCATTACATTTCCGCGCCAATTGCACATCATCGGTCCCTTAGAATTCATGTCTGAACTGTCAATCTGCAGAATCAGGGAACGAACTTACAAAACGGATGAGGCGGCGTCTCACTGGGCGTTATGGTCCCCCAAATTGAAATCATGAAATCTCCAAGGGCTTATCACAATTCTATGATTACTGATGTTTCTCGTTGTCCTCTGAAACTCGGTCCCAAGATGGTTTGGCTGATTCGGCCTGTCGAGACTCGAGATGCGTGCGTCAATTCAGGGAATAACGAACTACCAATAATCATTATAGCCTGCATTATGCTTTAATATAGTACAACACTCAATGGCATGCGGTAATGACGGATTGCGACAGACGAAAGGAATGCAGAATGACAAGTATGGAATACCGAGTTTATGCTTGAACTGTGCGGCGGGGCGGTAAAGGAGGGCCTGGATTGGGGATAGATTTCATGACAGTAGATGCCAAGCTCAGTGACTGATCCGACGCTGCCAAGCCGTCGGCAGACCTGTCACTGTCAGGCCGGCTTTCAGTCGAGAGGGGATAGTCACCGTTCTCCAGAGACCGCCTCGTGCGGTCGTCTTTGGTCGCGATGGATCTAAGAGCCTTGGAGGCAGAGGTCGAGCCATCGCCGTTAGACGGACCAGACGAGGATTCTGGAGCAGAGCGCGATATGGCAACCGGGGTTGATCGAGGTGGCAATGGGGGTGGAACGGGCCGAGATGGAGGCGACTGAGAGTCCTGAGATCTTGGCGGAGAATGTAACGGAGTCGTGCTGCTATCGCGGGAGACCTGATCCTCTGCGGAACCGGGAAGCTCGGAGATTTTCTTCCCCTGGCCCTGATCATTCCCGGCCGACAACGGGTTTTTCAAAAGACGATAGACGCTCTGGATGGAGGACTTCCCTTCAGGTTGCGGCGCGACGTACCCAAGGGACATGACCTCTCCCCGATGGCTGGCATGGATCCCGGGAATTGTCATGGTCTTGGCCTGAGGCTGCACATGAATAGGGATATGTTCTTGAGGAGCGTCGTCCACGACAAATTCTTGGTTGGCATTCGCGTGTGAAACTATTGGAGACGCATTGGTTGAATGTGAAGCCGACGGAGCCCCTGGCTCAGCTGGAGCGGGGCGACCGGTAGATGAACCCGAAGAAATAGAGCGTATGCGCGTCTCCTGGTACGGCGACGAAGAAAAGTTGATGGCGAGTCTATCCTGACCGTTGGACTCGGGGAATGGGACGGGGTTCGATGGGTGTTCACGGTCTTGCGCATCAGCATGAGAGTTGGAATTCCTATCTCTGCCTCTGCGCTCCGCTACTGCTGCTCTAACTTCGGCGTAGCTGGCCCTCGCCCTGTTCAGAACGCTGTTCGCCTCTGGTTTCAACCGGGCACCAATAGATGACCCTATGGACATGTGATCAGAAACGTCGTCGGAGTTGGTCGTCGCATTTGAAGAGTCCTTCCGCAAATTACTCCAGACCCCCATTTTCGCATAGCTTCCTTCGCTGTATTGCTCAAGCCTGTTTATCTCCTGCGCGAGACTTCAGAGCAGAAAGGAACGAATTAGGACTTGAAGGAGTGGATGTAGTTTTGGATGGACCAATGGGTTCGGATATACTTGATCCAGATTCTGAAGATATCGATTTAGAATGCACCCTCGCTGAGGCAGACGAATGTTGTGAGGATGATCGCCGCGAGACTGTCGGTGCCAGATGCATGGTGTTGTGGCGATGTCCTTGTTCGTAATCGTCGTCGACCATGTCCTGTTCAAGAGGAGTAGAGTGCGACCTGGGGCGCCAATGGGATGTCTATCGGTCGACGTAGACCGCCCGCGGTGCGCATCCGAGTCGTCTGAATCATCGATCGACGCAGTGTCGCTCTTGGTCAACGATGGAATGTGTTCGCTCCGCACACTCGAGAACCAGGACGAGCGCCGGGTATGTGATCGCGTTGCAGGCTGGTGAGACTGGGCTTCCATGATCGAAGAGGGTAGGATTTCTACAGGGACTGAAACGGTACAGGACACATCGGGTGGAGCGTCTTGCACCGACTGGGAACGTTGTGGGGTCAAGAGATCAGGAGCGGCGGAAGCATCTTGATCCTCCACGACGGGTATGGATACGGAGGATTGGGTATCACCCTCCTCCTTTTCTTTTCTCTTTCCAACAAGGAAGAGGGGCGCCTTTCGTGACGCGACGCATCTCGCCAAATCCCGCCTCTGTGGATGTATCGAGAACTTTCAAAGAAGGCGATGTCGTCCATGTTTGGTAGGACAATTGACTCCTGAATCTATTTTCCCCCCAAAAAGGTGTTAGAGAGACCTGTTTGGTAACGATGGGGAAATTAGCAACTTACTATTTCTTTCAGACGTGTCTCGATAGGGCTTAAGATCATGCTCCAGGTGATCTGTCGGTCGCTGACAACGGGTTCGACGGCCAGAACCATTCTCGGTGTGGCCGTGAACGCATACCAGATTCGATTGCTAGGCGGTCGCTTGACTTTGATGAGAAGATTGCCTTCCAACTCTTTCAGGACGGCAGCCAGTACCAATTTGACGTTGTACGGCTTGAATCGCGCCCCTATGTTGATGGTCGCGGTCGCTTCTATTGTTATGCGAAACTCGCCCTTGTATCGGAGATGAACCTCCATCGATGCATCGCCCTCCTTCGTCAATTCCTTCAGCATCGGCTTGCTAAATGTCGGTGCTTTGTCGCCCACGGACACCTCCTTGACGACGACATCGCTGAGAAAGGTCGGTCGCTTGACCTTGGAAAGTTTCTTCATCAGTCGTCCGATGATGTAATCCTCCAATGTATGTGTGCGGTAATAGCTGAAAAAAATGCGGCCGATCAATGCGTTGAACCAGCGCATTGGGATGACATCTGGTTGTTCGTCTAGGGTGGCCACGAGATAGTTCATGTCAGAAGGTTGGAATATGGGTTGCAGCGGGGTCAATGTGGGCGTTTTACTGGGATGATCAGATGCATGGACGAGAGACATATACCAATCCTCCATGTCGACGCATGAGCGGATAAAGATAAACCAAGGGAATGTCTCGTCCCGCATGTTATCCTTTTTCTTCTCCGCGTCCATCAACCTGTCGCGCTCCTTCTCCCGACGTCGAATGCTTCCTCCGTGCTGTTCTACTTTTGCATCCCCGTCTTCTTGCTGCGGCATCATCTCGTTGACCAGGTTGGGCAAAGCCTTTTCTGACGGTTGGGACTTTGGCCTCAGACAAATTGCGTTGCGCTTTGTGAACAGTTCTCCGTCCAAGAGGCCCTCGGGGTAAACGACCACGTCATGACCGCCCAGCTCGATAACGGCTTCACACTCAGTCATACCCTCATCCTCGTAAAGATACAGCACCTTTCCCTTCAACACGACATACCACATGTCTTTCGGCCTTGAGCGCTTGGGATCCTTCGATCGCGCATCCAAGAACGAACGCACGAAAGTGACGTAGCTGGCGTCAAGACTTGGCTCTTCGAATGTCCGCCGGACAATGAGCCACCCCTTCTTCGTCTTGGGCAAGTCGTTCGTCTCGAAGCTTGGTTTTTGCACATCGTCGTCGCCGGAATCAGGGGCTTCCAACTTCACACTGTGTTTCGCTGGCTTTGCCGAGCCGGAGTCTCCCACTGGCACGGAGGTGTAGATGGTGATGAAGACGATTCCCGCCAGAACCAAAGGGATGAAAGAGATGCCTCCAAGGATGTAAGCATACAGAATGGCCTTGAGAGACATGATGCCCTATACGACCGCGTCGTGTCGATGGGTGGGATGGTGTGGGTAGTGGTTGCAATGATGGGACACGCGCAGACCGTCAAACAGCCTCAGCTAACTGTTCCAGACAGACTATAATGGGCGGGTGGCGAACGGTGGCAGCTTTGGCTGTTCGCACACGTGCAGCAACGACTTACACAGGATGACTAAATCAGGCAAGTCAACGTGTCAGTGGAACAACCAGTGTCTAAGCAATTATGGGCGGATACATGAGCCCAGCACATAGCAGTGATTGTAGGCCGAAGGTTCTCGCACTACGTCGAGTTGATCGACAGTCAGAATAGATATAGCACGACAATCTCCAGGGCGCGTCCTGGATACAACAAGTCGTGCGTGTCGGGCGAGATAGGTTCCACAGAAGGCGCAAACTGGACGGCAAGTCTTGTCTGATAATCATTGGTTCGGGTGATCTCAACGGCGCGCCGGCAACCCCGGCTTCGGAGCTACCGACCGACCATGATTGTCGCTACTAAACCTGCTCCTGCCCGCTGCCTAGCGGAATCCTTCAGAAATGCTGTCAAACACAGCTCGAAGCAATGTTTTTACATTGCACAAGGCCATGGCAAGGAAGCTGTCCACCGCCATGTCTGTCATCCCTGCGCTTCCTCTGACTCCGCCCTCTATCGAGCAAGAGGCGTCCCAGTTCGCCGAGCGCACCTACGACATGGAGGCCTTTTTCCGACAGCCGCGCTTTGAGGGCATCACCCGCACGTACCCCGCCTCTGCCGTTGTCTCGAAGCAGGGATCTATGCCCGTTGTACCTCTCCCGTCCACACTGCTCGCAGACAAGCTGTTCGCGGTTTTCTCCAAGGCTGCAGCGGAGGGACGTCCCGTACATACCATGGGTGCGATAGATCCAGTCCAGATGACTCAGATGGTGCGCCACCAGGAGGTCGTGTATGTCTCTGGTTGGGCAGCGTCCAGCGTGCTGACGACGGGGAATAACGAAGTCGGTCCGGACCTCGGGTGCGTTGAATAGCCGTATGCCCCCTGATGCGTCGTGTAACTGTGTCAAATCCTGGCAGGGATTACCCGTACACAACCGTGCCGAACCAGGTTCACCGTCTGTTCCGTGCGCAACAGCTTCATGACAAGAAGCACTATGATGAACGCTTGGCGGCTAATCCTGAGCAAAGGCAGAAAATGGAATATGTCGATTATCTCAAACCTATCATCGCTGACGCGGATACTGGGTATTCTCTACATTTTAAGGACTTGGTCAAATACTGATCACCTGTATAGACATGGGGGCCTGTCCGCCGTGATGAAACTAGTCAAATTATTTGCAGAGTCTGTGAGTATCTGGAAATTCTTTCGCGATGTTTTCCGGATCGTAATCTCATATTCCTAGGGTGCATCAGCTATCCATCTCGAAGACCAGCTGCACGGTGGCAAAAAGGCTCGTCTCGCTTGTACATGCTGCATTTCGTCTTTTGTTCATTCGGATTTAGTGTGGTCATCTCGCAGGAAAGGTGCTGGTCCCGACTTCTACACACATGTCGCGCCTGATTGCATCACGTTTCCAACTCGACATTCTGAAATCGACGATGCTTCTCATTGCACGTACTGATTCTGAATCGGGAAGACTGATCTCTTCTAATGTCGATGTTGCGGATCACGAGTACATACGCGGGACGACAGTAAGGGCATCCAAGTCTCTGGGTCAGGTTCTGTCAGAGGCAGAGGCGAGGGGCGCGACCGGTGCAGATGTCGACACATTGGAGCAAGAATGGACGGAAACTCACCCTCTCTGCACATTCAACGAAGGCACGCTCCATGTATTCCTTGTCACCCATAAAGCCCTAATCCTTTCCTTCTCTGCCAGCGGTCGAGAAAGCCATCAAGGAATCTGGCATTGAAAACAAGGAAACCGCCTACAAAGGATATCTTTCCTCGGTCGAAGGAAAGTCAAACAGTGAAGCGAGAGCGATCGCTGCGGATATCTTGGGCCATGAAGTTTTCTGGGACTGCGACTGTCAGTCTTTCTTCACTTTTCATGCTTCTTTTTGCTCAGACCGTTCGATTTACAGTGCCGCGCACACGCGAGGGCTATTATCATTACACGGGCGGTATCGAGGCAGCGATCAAACGGACGATGGCATATGCACCATATGCAGACCTTTTGGCTGGAAACGAAGTCTCCTGATCTGGAACAGGCTAAGTACTTTGCGCGAAAGATCAGAGCCAAGTACCCTGGAAAGTAAGGTTTATCTGCGGTGTTTCTGTGTATCAGTGATATTAACTACCCGCCAGATGGTTTGTCTACAACTTGAGCCCCAGCTTCAACTGGTCGCAGCACGGCTTCACAGGTTAACCATGTCTTTTTTTCCATGATTATCTGTTTGACGTTCCTTGCGCTCAGATGCTGACTTGAAGAACTTTATTTGGGATCTGGCAAAAGAAGGGTAAAATTATCTGCGACAATCACGTTTTCCTACCTTGCTGAGCATCAGACCAGATTCGTCCTGCAACTAATTTCGCTTGCAGGCCTTCACAGCACGGCCGTCACGACAGGCGAGTGATGATGAAAAGGCGTGTTGATGTTAGCTCACTGTTTGCAGCTGAACTGTCCGAGCGGTTCAAAAAGGATGGCATGCTTGCATATGTCGAACTGATCCAACGGAAGGAGAAGGAGATTGGCTGTGACGTGCTCACGCATCAGAAATGGTGTGTTTCTTCTGTTCTCTCAGAAGGACGAATCTGATACGGAGACACACACGTGTAGGAGCGGCGCAATTACATTGATCGGATTCTGCAGACGGTGTCTTCTGGCTCATCAAGCACTTCTGCTGTGGGCAAGGACTCGACCGAGCACACGTTTTGATTTTAACTATAAACATGTACAAATATTGTAGATGCATGACGTAATTGCGCAATTTCCATTTTCCAATCGAAAGTCCTGCTGTGCGAGGAAGACAAGCGGACAGGGTTGCCACTGGCAAAATCGCGCAGTCCTCACCCATGGACGCCGCCGCCATGTCTGACCACCCCGTCGAGGCTCATCCCCTCGTCTCTCTCCTGTCCGCTTTCTTCTGGGTCATCCGTAAGTAGTCAAGCTCGTCGTGCTAGCGCAACGCCCTGATGAACTCTTTCGGAAAAAAAGTCTGGCTTTTATCATGGGCGAAATCGCTCGTCGCGTTTGCGACCATCACCGTACCACGGTTGATGTATGCAGTCCTTTCCTACTCAATGACGCTCACGGTGTGCTCTTCCATCTATACTCTTTGCTCGTCTGACCGACCGCTGCAGCTGAATTTCTGGAACTTTGCCGTCCTTTTTGCTATATCAGCCATCGCGCTCAACTACTGGATACGTTTCCGATATCTCAACGATTATACGCACTTGAAGGAGCCTCCCTTGGTCAAGCCGGACGTGAACGAGTTGCACCCCGATATCAACACCGGTAACCTACCGTTTGTTACTCCACCACCATGGGTCCTCATGCTACTTATTCAGCGCCTCCGCCTTCGTTCCACAATTACCTTGATGACTTTCTGCAAGCGGTTCGCGTCTTTGGCTTCGTGCGTGCACTCTTTGCTTTTTCCATCTGTCTGCCTGATGAACCGTCTGTCTAACATAGCTTGAAAAGCCTGTAAGCAGCTGCGCCTTTTCCTTGACAGCCCTTTTTTTAAAAATATACCACCAGGTCTTCCACGAGCTTGCGAGACATTTGCAAACGAGACGACTGATAGCTGGAGACAGCATGAGGATTGATCAAGACAAGAGTTTCTATTGCGTCGTGGATGGCACAGTCCAAGTTTTTACCAAGACAGGCCAATCTGCGGAAGGACAACGGAGCGTGTGGGAACATGAAGATTTGAACGGATATCAGTTGCTCAACGAGGTTGGAAGTGGAGGAACGCTTTCGAGCCTGTTCACGATTCTCAGCCTTTTCACTGAAGACGTGAAAATGAGCTGGCAGGACGAGCATCGCGACACGACGGACAGTTTTCCTAGCGTCGACAATGACCTTACCACACCTATCCGCGCTCGCCCTCATCGCACCGATTCGGACGTCTCCCAGCTCGACCTTGATAGCGATCAACGGCCCAGGACTAGAAGCCATCACCGTCGCTCATCAATGTCCTCTGCGTCAACAGTTCATGCATCAGAATATATGTCGCCGGATTCTCTATCACCGTCATCCAGGTTGGGCACCGAGTCTCCACGCCGTCCCATCTCCACGGCGTCGTTCCGCGCCGCAGAGCCAGTACATCGCCTACCAGAACATCGAGGGGTGGTTGCTCGAGCAGTTGAGGACACGACACTGGCTGTCATTCCCGCCGAGGCTTTCCGGAGGTTGACAAAAAACTTTCCCAAGGCCACGAGCCACATCGTACAAGGTGCTTTCATTTTCACGTCCATGCAACTTTGTGCATAGTAACACTGTTTCCTCAAGTTATTCTGACACGGTTTTCTCGTGTGACTTTTAACGCGGCTCACCGTTACCTTGGTCTAACAAGCGAGGTTCTCAGAACTGAAAAGGCAATAAACGAGATTGCTTGCCACCCTCTGCCAGCGTCCTTCTATGAATCCGGTGGTGTACAATACCTGCGTCACCGTTTCGACGCTGCTGGTGGCACGAGTCGGAAAGCGATTATTTTAGCTTCACGCATTCGCCCTCTGGTGGGACGATTTCCCGACAGCAGTCGTCCGGCGATTCTTCAACTTCTCCAAAGTCGTCAGTGCAGGGCACTTCTACCAAACGAAGGCCAACCCACACACAAGTTTCACAGTTCGGCCGAAGCTCAAGAAATGTTGTACAGCCTGGCGACTCCTGATTCCTTCGGCCACCGCAAACGAGACATATAGATCCATTTCTCGCTCTTACACCCTCCTGAACACACCTCGCATCCCTCGGCTATCTGACCTCGAGAACGTAGACGAAGCTTCTGATCAGAAACCCAGTCAGTTGGCGGATGAGTTTGATCTCAGGGAGGAGGTCATGTCTTGCATCGCAAAGTCCATCGGTCTTCTGCAGCCTCCACTGAGTGGCGGCGAGTCGATAGAAGAATCACCTCCTATGCATCCAGTTAGTGAAGCGTTCAAGTCGCCTTTCGGTGGACTTTCTCTTCTGGACGTTGCGGATGACAGCTCGAGTGCAACTGGTGGCTCCACAACCTCCAATGGAGATTACATGAGCGGTCTCGATAACGAGGTGGAAATCTTGTACTTTGCGGCTGGTTCCGTATTGGCAAAGGCTGGAGAATTAAATACTGGTAATGGCATTCTTCTTTACTTCGCTCGCGTCGCTCGGTTTTCAAGTCACTGATCGGCATTGCAGGGCTATTTTACGTCATCGAAGGATTTTTGGATATTCTTCTGCCCCACGATGTCTCCCGTGGATTGGAGGATCCGGCTCGTGGCGAGAAATCACAACAGAAACTCCTCTTCATGGTGAAGCCCGGTGGAATCGCAGGCTATCTCTGTAAGTTAGTCGCTTACATCGTCCTTCTTCTGGCAACTTAGATATTACAGCTTCTCTATGCAGCACCGCCTCCTATGTCGACATCAAGGCGAAGACGGACACATACGTCGGTTTCCTTCCAGCTCATGCCCTTGAACGGCTACTTGAGAAGCGGCCGATTGTCCTGCTCACTCTCGCAAAGCGTCTTATTTCATTACTTTCGCCATTAAGTGAGTTCCGAAGCTTGTTGTCGGTTTCTGTGTTATCGACCACTTTGCTGTAGTCCTTCACATCGACGCGTCTCTTGACTGGATGCAGGTTCATGCCGGTCAAGTTCTGTGGAGACCAAACGACATCAGCGACAGCTTCTATATCGTGATTAACGGGCGATTACGAGCAATTACGGAGAGTGAGACCGGTACTGTAACCATCGTAGGTGAATACGGGCAAGGTGACACGGTTGGAGAACTAGATGTCATCACGAGCTCGCCTCGCAGGAACACGGTCCATGCTATCCGTGACACTGAGCTTATCCGCATGCCTCAGACACTATTCAATGCAATTTCGGCTCGGTGCGTATGTTCATGCACAGAAGAATTTCGTGCCTGATGATTCTCGAAACGTAGACATCCTCAAGCAACAACGCAGTATGTTGACGTTTCTTAGCGTATATCCTCTGTCGTTGATTGTCTACATTGCATAGGCTGTTGCGCATGATTGCGTCTCGTGTTAGGGACGAAATGGACACTCGAACAAACGCACCGAACAGAACAGGCTCCGAACTCGGCCATCAGAGCACCAACCTCAAGACTGTTGCTGTGCTTCCCGTGTCGAGGAGTGTACCAGTAGGCGAATTTGCCCGCAAATTGCAGACGGCGCTAGAGGGAATCGGAGCGTCGACGGCTTTCTTGAACCAGGCGTCTATTTCTAGCCATCTTGGACGTCATGCCTTCACGAGGATGGGCAAACTCAAAGTGAGCACTTCTCTCTAGTTCAATGCGAGAGCCTACCATTGGTGATTGGACGTTGTGATAGTCTGCTGGTTGGTTGGCGGATCAAGAGCAGAAGTACCGCATTGTTTTGTATGTGGCAGACTCGCCCGTCAGCAGCTCGTGGACGCAGACATGCATCAGACAAGCAAGTCATCTTTCCTTAAATTCATAGCTGCGACTCATCCTGTCTGGGAAAATTAGGCTGATTGCGTCATGATTGTGGGTATGGGAGAGGATCCTAGCTTGGGCGAATATGAGCGACTGCTGCTTTCGATGAAGACCACCGCCAGGAAAGAACTGATTCTTCTGCATCCTCATCGTTCCGTGGCGCCTGGGTCAACTCGCGAATGGTTAAAGGCCAGTTTCCATCTTCAATCATTTGGCTGGGCAAACTGACAGTCTGTACAGAATCGACCATGGGTGCATCGTCACTTCCATGTTGAACTGCCGGTTGAGTGCTTTCCACCGCGTGCTCGATGATCAAAGCACTAACTTTCGGCATTATGCTTTTCTAGGGCCTTGTTGTACCGATACCCAAGAGCACGGTTCTTCAAAAAGACCCTGACGCCGTCATCGCACTCAAGAACCTGAAGGATAAAGTTCAAAGCGGCATTCAAAAGTACCGTGGAAGCACAGCTGATGTTCGACCCCAACGCCTGGCCCATGCTAACGACTTTGCACGTCTGGCGCGAAGAATATGCGGAAAATCCATTGGTGTTGTCCTGGGAGGAGGCGGGGCCCGTGGTATTGCTCATTTGGTGAAGCTCTTTGTGTCTCCCGCGACGTGGTCCATGAGTCGCTTATGATTCTTCAGGGTCTGTTGCGTGCATTGGAGGAACACGAGATTCCCATCGACCACGTTGGAGGTAAGCATTCCTATCTGCGGCATCTGATACTTTGGTCTTCATTGACCATCTCAGGCACTAGTATCGGCGCGTTTATTGGGGGACTTTATGCGCGCGAAGGAGATTTGATTTCTAGTGCTGGTCGTGCGAAGCAATTCAGTGGTAGAATGGGTAATATTTGGCGTATCTTATCAGACGTGACATACCCCATCGTCGCCTATACAACGGTACTTCTCTTCTCTCCTTAATCTTTGGCGAATGTTTTGACTGATGCGAGTGGTAGGGCCATGAATTCAATCGAGCTATCTTCAAGGTGATGTAAAGTTTACAAGTGCCGTGTATGTATTGCTGATGCTCTTCGCCAGGCATTTTATGACCTTCATATCGAGGACATGTGGTTGCCGTACTTCTGCAATACAACAAACATAATCACATCTCGCATGGAGGTCCATGAGACTGGATATGCATGGAGGTTTATCCGTGCGTTTATTCATTATTATCAGTTTTTCGTCGCTCAAACCTTCATTAGGTGCATCCATGACGCTTGTTGGTCTCCTTCCACCTCTGTGCGATAATGGCAACCTCCTAGTCGATGGTGGATACAGTAAGTGGCTCAGTCACAGATGGCAACGAAATCCTTATATGTTATCTCTACAGTTGACAACCTTCCGGTAGGTCCATAGCTTCGGGTAATACCGAAGAAAAAATTATGTACATGACAATAGGTCTCCACAATGGTGTCAATGGGTGCTAGTGCAGTGTTCTCATCCGATGTTGGTTCTGTATGCAGAAATATTTTATCATTGTTCTACGTGCTGCTAAATTATTCTCTAGCTCGATGACAACTCTCCCCGCAACCTAGGAGATTCTGTTTCCGGATGGTGGCTCCTCATCAATAGATGGAATCCGTTCTCCAACGCCAGACATGTCCCAGCCATCACTGAGATTCAGAGTCGCCTTGCATAGTTCGTAATGGTCTGTGACCCGATTCTGGGGAAATGCTTACTTTGAGTATAGTGTGTCGAGTGTAAACACGTTGGAAGACGCGAAGAGGATTAAGGGAGGTGTTTATATTCAGATGCCTGTCCAAGAAGTACGTCCTTCCTCTGTTCTAGTTTTCACCTCTAACAATAAAACGAACCGTGCATAGTACGGAACGTTACAATTCGGCAAGTTTGAGGAAATCCAACAGAAAGGCTATCAAGCAGCCATGGAGATTTTGAAAAAGCTTGATGAGGATGGCCGCCTTCCGTCGTCACTTCTTGATGGTAAAGATTCAGTTAGCAGTGGCAAAAAGAAGGGCATGAGTGCTCGCCGAAACTCGATTTGACTCTTGGATTTATGGACTGAAGAAATGGACGAACATATACATACTTGCCTGTATATTTCACACATGTACCCTAACTGTAACTGGTAAACTCGATAAGGAAATCGTTGCAAACTTTCGTTACGCCGTACAGTAAGCCCATCTATCCGCTTCATTTGGCCGAACCGTGCAGAGGCTGGCTTCGCGGACGCTCTGAGACTTAAAGACAATCCCACCTTGCGCCAGCAAGGTGTCACCTCGAGCATTCAAGTCAGTGCGACTCCTGGACACTTGGAATCATGTCATCTTCCGAACCGTACGAACCGAACGTGAAGAATCCACCAACGGAGGAACTGCCTATCGACGTGAGTCTGTTGAAGGAAATTGCCAAAAATGCTTTAGTCGATGCACTGAACTCTGTACGTCGTGGTTGTTCACAAGAATTGACTGAATTTTCTCATTCGCGAAACTGAAGGTGAACGGAGCAAAGACGCTCGTCCTCGACCCCTCATTATCCGGACCGCTAGGCCTAGTAACGGAAGTTGCTTTGCTCAAAGTGATTCACCTGTTGCTCTGTTTAAAATGTTCATTCTGACCACCCGCAGCAACATGGGGTTGACAAGATGTTTTGGCTAGAAGCCGGATCACTATCCGCCTCGACATCGAACATAGTATATCTCTGTCGGCCTCTCATAAAGTACGTGAAAATAATTGCCAGTACGTTCACATCGTACTTTCGTTCCTTAAGACGACCAACCTCTCTCCCTGTTGCCAGGTCATATCAAGCGGCATGCACAGGAATCCAAGAAACACACATATACGCTCTTCCTAGTGCCTCGCGAATCCACGTTAATCATGAAGATACTGGAGGAAGAGGGCGTGTTGGGCGACGTTAATGTTTCGTCATATAACCTGCAGTTCATACCTCTGGCGGAGGACGTCATATCGTTAGAGAACGACAGGGCATTCAAGGAGATCTGGGTCGTAAGCAGCACGCATTCGCTCTTTCATCTCGAACATCCATGAACTTGAAATCCAGGACGGCGACGAAACAGTCATATATGAGTCTGCTCAAGCACTATTTACACTCGAAAGACTGTTTGGGCTCTTTCCGCGTATTCTAGGAAAGGGCGATTATGCTGCTGTGAGAAACATGTTTCTTCATGACGCTAGTCTGAGTAACTGAAAGCAGCATTAGAGATTGGCCACTCTGCTGCTTCGCGAAACGCCGAAAACCATGAGCTCGTCTATTCCCGATACACTGTTATCTCCATCCGATGGAATGGATTCTTTAATCATCTTGGATCGGAGAACAGACATGATAACTCCCCTTCTTACTCAGCTAACCTATGAAGGGCTGATTGACGAACTCATTGGTATTAGGAATTGTGTGTCTTCGTCAACGTTCGGTTTGCACGATTGCGCTAACATTGTCGCTACACTCCAGCCTATATTGAGATACCGGCTTCGCTTTTATCGCCGCCTCCTCAACCCCAACAAAACTCTACAGGAGCTTCCACGTCGGCAGCACCGGCCACTACAACCCAACCACTGAAGAGGGAGAACAAGAAGAAGCATCATCTCACCACCACAACAGATCCTCTCTTTGCCGAGTTGCGAGATCTGAACTTTTCCTCTGTCGGGAGAAAACTGAACCGGGTGGCTCATCGCCTGGATCAGGATTACAAGGTTGGTGTGCTCTCGCAACCCACGATCGCAGGTTTATTGAGACACGTCGGTGTAGACAAATCTACAATCCAAGACCGTGGCTCAGCTGCGGGATTTCGTTGGCAAGTTGGGGGGTCTACAATCTGAGCACCAGGCTCTGCGACTTCGTAAGCTCGAGGGCCCTTGGTACGGATTTGGATGGCTGACTGTATGGTAGATACCGGGTTGTCCGAGTTGCTCGTTCCCCTCACACGGACGGAACGCTTCAACAAGTCTCTCGAAATACAACAGAGTGAGTTCATGTCCAAACATCTCCTTTTTTTTCACTAACAGCCTTCAGATCTTCTCGCATCGTATGAGGTATCCGGGCAGCTCAATGGCATCGAGGATATGATTGCCCAAGGCGCGGAAATGCAGACTGTTATGCGGCTTTTATGTCTCGCAAGCATCACTTCAGGAGGCATTAAAAGCAAGGTATTGGACAACCTGAAACGCGAGTTCCTCCAGGTGTGTCGTATTTTAATTGACCGCCTATCAACTCTTGCTTACCGATCATTACGAGACGTATGGATACAATCTCTTACCAGCTCTACTCTCCCTTTCGACACCGCCCCTCGCTATTCTGCTACCAAATCCTCTTCCCCCCTCAATCCCATCGTCTCAGAAATATCCCTTCACTACCCTTCGCAAATCGCTTCGTCTCCTGTTGGAGGACAGCCCAGAAGCCGTAGATGAAGTTGAAAATGACATTGGTTTTGTGTATTCAGGTTATGCGCCCATCAGCGTTCGGTTGGTGCAATGTGTCGCCCAGAAGGGAGGGGTGCTGAGCAATCCGGCGGAAAGGGAGCGGGATGGAACGGAGGGGGACGCTTCGAGAAGTGCAGCATCAGCGGCCAAAGTCCAGGCTCATCCTATAGTGGGCTGGAAAGGATTCGAAGACGTGTTAGCGGCTATACCCGGTGAGACAGTTGACATCATCCAGAAGGGCGCAGGACATACAGTGACAGCATTATCCTCCTGTGAGTGATTTGTGCTGGATATATCGTCTTCTTCCCATATTTACACACAGTTGAAGCTCGAGAGAAGGAAGCGACGACTACGGTCGTATTCTTCATTGGGGGATGCACTTATACGGAAATTGCCGCTCTGAGATGGATAGGGAGGCAAAATAAAGGTAGGTCATAGCTTGGTGCAGAGTGATTTAAAAGAGTTGATGAAGTTGAACTGCTAAGGTCGAAAATTCTTGGTTGCGACGACTGGTATTATTAGCGGAAACAGTCTGGTTGACAGTATTGTCGGCCTGAGTAACGCCGTGGGACCTAGCCTTGGTGTGGCTTGAACAAAAGTCTCGTGAATTTTATGGGATTGGTTTGGCAAATATGGTGAATATCTTTTGTTCTCACAGTCGGGGAGCACATGGTTAGCACTGTTTGAATTGCATGGACCGTTCATCCGAAAACCAACAGTTGGGCTGTCGGTACGCGACGCGTTTGTTTGTTTGGAGAAAAGAGGAAACCACGTCCCCTGACACCTTCGGAGAACGCCACCTCATTTGAATTCAATGATTCGTTTGAGGAAAGTTCAATTCTTGATATGTCATAAACTCATGATAATTTTCCCAGATGCAGCCCGAGTGGAAATGAATGCGTCAGATGTCGTAGACTGGGAGCTGGTACACAATTCAGACAGCAGACCTAGATGGGTCGATCGGTATTACCCCTGCCACTCTGGGGTAGAACAGGAGCAGCTCGGAAGAGTCGGGCGGTGGAGTTGCCCATTTTTCTGCAATTCTGAGCTCTAATTACGGTGATTGGCAAGCGCTGGGGAAGGCGGGCTATGTTCGAGGAGATAGCGGCAGGCAACAAAGCTGGCTTTTGAATGATGTCGAGAAGAAAGTAAGGGTGTTTGGGGTCTGGGTGTTTACGATCGAAGCCCTGTCAGTTGAATGAGCCTCACGTATAAGTTCCGCAACTTGGAACCAAAATGAGGCTCCCCGATCTTTTTTTCGTTCACCGTTCGCTCCTCGTTGCCCTTGCCCCTTGCCCTAGCCGCTGCCTTTGTTCTCGTGAGTGATTTTTTTTTTCCTCCAGGCGGTTGTCCCTAACTCTCCTGCCCCCTCCGCAAGTGCAAATCTAAGCTATTCCGTGCGACTGTTGCCTATCGACAGCTAGTCTTCATACTCTTCTTCCAAATCAGGACCCTGCAGAAATGGCTCCTAGAACCACCACCCAAGCAGCAAGCGAAAAACCGCCCAAAAAGAGTATGCCTGCCTCCCCCCCTTTGCCCTACTCTGGCGCTGACGCCAAAATTCTCGCAGCAAAATCGACAGGAAGCACAGGGGGCAGGAAAAAGCTGACTGCGTTCAACAAATTCATGGTGAGCAGATTTAAAAAAACTTCCACGCAGCGCTGATCGTTTGGGCCACTGCCGTCGCAGCAAACTGAAATGGCTCGTCTCAAGGATGAAGAGCCCGAGATGGCGCACAGAGACAGGTTTTTACCTCCTTTCTAATGGTGCACGGCTTGATCAGAAATCAGTTAACGTTTGGTGTTTTAGGTTCAAGCTCGCGACGGCGAACTGGAAGACGGCAAAAGAAAATCCAAACAGAGCGACCACGGCTTGAACGCATGCTACCACGCTAAATTTCGTTCTTCTTTTCCCGCTCGTCTCTAGCGATTCTATTCGTTAATTCGCTACATCAGCACCGATTTTTCGCCTTCACCGCATTGTCTCCGTTGTTGCTTGCCCTCTTGCTCACTTTAATATAATGTTCTATGTACAGAGGTGAATATACGACATAGCACAAGGTCTGTCTGGCGGGTGGTCTGAGCACGCTGCACTCCGACGCCTTCCGCTGCGGCATATATATTGAGTGTCTGAATCGGCCCCTGAACGGAAATGGCCCCTGTGCTGATCTCGTGACCTGGCACGGGACACCAGTCCTTCCGTTTCTGTGCTTGACTGAGTCGGAAGTGACCCGACGGTCCTTGTCCATTATCTGTTCACTCTCCTCTGTTTCTGCTCGTCGGCTTTGTACTTTCTAGTTCCTCTCTATCTCCTGTATTTTATTCTCGCTTTCTTTCCATACAAGCTGTCTGCATCTCTTTATCACTCTTCTTTCTGCTATCACACGCATACTGGCATCCAGGCATGAGCCATACGCATGGCATCGATAACGACGACCAGCTCTTTCATTTCGACCTCTGCGAGGAGGCTGATCTGCCTGGGACTGCCCAATCCCCTCAGCCCAGCACGTCTTACGGCGCATTTGCACTAGAGTCAACCCGCCTATCTATACCTATGTCGACGCATGGCGATCTAGCTTCTACAGACGCCCTCGAGGCAGTCGAAGCATCCTTAGAGCCCGTTGGAAAGGGCAAAGCAGTCACGAAATATATGGCTATTCGTATGCCCACGATTGTTTCTCTTACTCCGTATCTGCTCTCTCACATTCATGCAGTTTCACCTGCTGACTGTCATTCTTCACATCATTCGTCGCATCTCTCTCCTCTCACGCCGTCATCTCCTGCGTTTCATTCACCTCCCTTTTCGGAATTCTCTGATGATTCACTTCCTGACATTCGTTCATCCACTCCGGACAGAGGCAAAGGGAAAGGGAAGGACTTGCCCCCCGTCCTGCCTCCCTTGGCGTTCTCCCCGACAGAATTGAACTATGGAAACGTCGATTGGCCGTCGCTGGCGGGAGCACCGTCTCCTCCTGGCCCGTCGTCCTACGGGTCATATAGCAACCCGTCTATGACGTCAACAAACAACACCCCATTGATGGGGTCGACTAGAGACCGTAACAAGCCAGAAGCCCTTGAGGCTGCTTCTTCATCTGTAGAGAAGGAGAGTAGCCATGTCGCTCTGCATCGCTTGCCTTTCCGACCGCGTTCGCTTTCCAGCTTATCAATGCACTCAGCACCGTCGCCCAGTGCGAGGCCCATATCCAGAATCAAATCGAAGCTAAAGTTGTCGAGCATCTCTGCTAACTTCACTCCCAAACTTCTCAAACCGAATAGTTACACTTCAGCTCTTTTTCCGGGAAGTGCAGCCACACAATTAAGCGTCGGAGATTTTCTCCAAAAATCCAGTGACTCTCCCGATGCTCTCCAACTCAAACAAGACACAAAGGCAATACCGATTTCTCAGACATCCCAGCTTGATGGAAAAGACATCTTTGCCGACCTCGAATATAAACCACCAAATCTGCGAACCAAGGGTCGGTCCAAAACCTCCCCTTATCCTGTCTCTGCCTTCGACTATATCCGGACACGTCGCAATCTCTTTTCGCGCCGCTTCCTCTCATCATTCGAAATTACTTCGATGACTTTCTGCCACGAGAACTGCGACTCAGAATCTTGTGGTTAATCATAGAGTCATATGAGGCAGATCATATGAAAGCTGTATGTGAGGGCAGATGGTCTGTCGCCAGGGCATCATCCACCCGAGGGAGATGGGTCGGTCGAGACAAAGGCATGAGGGAGTTGGTCAAGCTCAGCCGGGTGAGTTACTATTTTTATGTCTGAATGGTCCATCTGACCATCTGACCGCTGTCATCAGGTTTCCAAGTCATGGCAGAATCTCGTGTTTGATGGCCAATTATGGACAGACCTCGATGTACACCCATTTCCGAAATTGCCCTATCCTGTCCTCATGCGTCTTACGGCCATCTGTGGCCCGTTTGCCACCAAACTAGATCTTTCCGGTCATACGGAGTTGACTCCCGACATACTCACCAAGATTGTGGATAACTTATCTTCATCGCCTCCAGTGCAATCATTGCCTTCTACCCAGCTCACCTCAGTTGACCTCCAAGGATGTACCGAATTGACGACTCGTTCACTCCACCATCTTCTTGTTCGTTGCCCGGTATTGCAATCATTATCGTTAAAGGGACTGCGCGCTGTGACCAACACTACCTGTGATATCTTGTCATCTTATTGCCCGCAACTAGTCAAGCTGGACTTGAGTCGATGTCCCAATATGGATGCTCAGGGTATTGAAAACATTGCGGTCAATACTCTCGCTCGACGAGAGCAGCTTTTGTGGAAAGAATTGCGCCTTTCCGGACTGAAGAACATCAACGACTCGACGCTGACCGCTCTCGGAAAGGCAGCCCCTCTCCTCGAGGTCCTTGACTTGAGTTATGCACGTCAGCTGCACAATTCCGCGTTGGATGCATTCGTTGCATGTAACGATGACCACATCGATTGGAATGGGGACGCCGTCGTGGTATATTCTCGTGAGATAGGGAGGGAGACAGGCGACTCGATCAGGTATCGAAGACGGGTCACGAACCTGCGCCATCTTATGCTGTCGTTCTGTATCATGCTGACGGACCATGCATGCTCCAATTTGGCTCACTCGGTCCCCAAGCTTGAGTATCTGGAGTTGGCGGGCATTGGAGCAGACCTCAGAGATGAAGGGTTAATACGGTTGCTGAACACTACTCCATATATTCGCCGACTGGACCTGGAAGACGCTTCTGAAATTACTGATGCACTCATTGCTACCATCACGCCCGGGAATGACAGCAATGACGAAGAGCCGGCTGCGGCGACACCTGTCCCAGGCCATGTGCTCGAGCATCTCGCGATCTCGTACGCGTCAAACGTCACTGACGATGCCGTTCTCGCTCTCATTCAGAACTGCCCCCGCCTGACGTGTCTGGAAGCCGACAACACGCGGATTGGGGCGAACGTCATCCGCGAGTTTGTTCACTTGAGCAAGATGCGGGTGCTGACTGACGCGAAGATCGTCACGATGGATTGCCGAGGCGTGTCCGAGAGCCTCGTCAAGGAGTTGTCGAACTCGACGCGGCCCAGGAAAGGCTGGCGGTCACATGACGCCAGGAAGCTGATGTATCTGGACTCAAGAGATGGGTGCGTGGAGGACCTGAAGATCGGCCAGGACGAGTGCGACGAGAAGCGGGTCATCCTCAAGTCTTTCTACTCGTGGCAGACCGTGGACGCCGTCCAAGCTGCTAAGGAGAAGCGAAGGAGATCTTCTCGGCGTAACGCCAATCAGTCGAATGGAAGTACGGATGACTACGATGCCGGCCCTGGACGTTCGACGCGATGGTGGTCCCCTGGTGGCAGGCGAACACCAGGTTCTGGCAGATTATCGCCACTGAGCGATATGAACAATGATAGTTGTAGAGTGATGTAAGTCCTCTCATATGTATTCGCCCACCCGACATTGCAATGTCTCTCGCTCGCCCCATTGTATATGTAATGTGCATGTATATCTTTATCTCGCTCTGCGTTGACGGATCTCGTACCGACCAAATTTACGACCTCTATATAGCAAATTCAATATTGCAAATGTACAATATCTAAACGAACGTGGCATGTCGATTGTACATTCCAGAGCGATCAAAAAGTCCATTAATCTTGCGTTGTCAGGGACTGTTTCTGCCTCTTCGCCTTTTTCTTCGCTTTCTTTGTGCTTGTCTTTTCTGGGTCGGGTGAGGGAGAGTTGGCGCTAGAACTGTTTTGGCTAGCGAGCTGCTGAGCACGAGGGGTATTCTGAGACTTCAGGCTGTCAGCCGCCAGCGAGTTGTCCACCTTTTTCTGCCGCTTCTTGCGTGATGAAGAGGTCTTCGTTGATGCCGAATCTGCTGAGGGAGAACCATCTTTCGAAGATGTACGTTGAGAGTTGCCGTCATCATATCCTGGTCGCCAGAGAACAAAGTATGAATCAAACATTGAGTCCTACAAAGGCCAAAAATGAGCATATACCCGCAAAAGGATCGATGGGCGGCCGTTTTCGTTTCGTGCTCGGCAATGTCAGCGATTCTATCTGCAGTGATGTTACTTCTTTGCCTTGCCCTTGACATTCGAGAGACTCGACGACTGGTCGTCAACGTCCATGCTCGGGTCCTCATAGACTTCTAGAATGTCTTGGTCCAATTCTCCATTTTCGGCGCTCTCTCTAAGTTCTTTTTCGTATTGCTGTCTCTGGAGCATTTTTGACGTGATCTTGGGTTCGATGATGGTGGATGATGAAGGGTTAGGGCTCATTTGCCCTGAGTGCTGGACGTTCTTCGCCTGAGCGATGGCATGTTTGATAAAGCGGCCCGCTGCCTCCTTGTCGATTTCAGCTCGTGCTGCAGGGCGGAAGAGGCGTTCATTTCCGAGGAAGATGTAATAAGAAATGAACACACGTGTAGGCTCTTTTTCGGCTTGGGAAATTTTATCAAAGTATTTGCGCACACGATCCTATGGGAGCACCATTGAGGAGACCAGTGGAAAGCGGGAAAATGAGATGGTAAAACTTGCCAGTTCGGGTACCACAGAATGGGTTTTCGGATCGATTCCCTTCGACTTGAGGTATACTGAGAAGAGATCAGAAAAGTGTTTCGATGAATGCGTGACAGGTCATACTAAAGACTAGATCATAGATGATGTATGGGAGGACAGTTTGAAGCTTTGCTTGTTGAAGGGGTTCAAGCGCGAGGATAGTCTCTGGGAGTGTCTGCGAGAACAGCGGTTGAATATGCGCGTCGAGATCGTCGAGAGAGGCTGCTAAGGTGGCCAGCTTCGCCTTGGCCCTTGCTGTCTGGTCTGTCATCGTCGCTGAAGGCAGACCTTCTCCTGCTTTGAGCAAACAGCTGTCAACAAGCTTCTTGGACATGGTCGTCATTCTGTCGTCGTCTGCTGCTTTGCATGAGCTGATACAACGAGCCAGTCTTCTGAGCTGAGATACACTGCAAATACACAGCTCGAACATCGTGAGTCATCGGCGACTCGACGGCGTGCATGAGCGTTGACACAGATGCTGGTGTTCTTCTAATAGTCCATGCTCGGTACACGGGCACAGGTGAGCCACCCTTTTTTCCCTTTGACCTTCTCACGCAGCTTACCCGCTGTTCCTAGGCCACGCGGACTTGTCAAAATAGCAAGTGGAGCGATTTTCTTTGCAGTTTCTGTGCTTCCTGACATATGCGGCGACAGTGAATGGCTTACCCATCAGCACCGAGACACGCTGGCGTCGATAGTGGGTCACCCCACCCTGGCATCGTACCTTGCGATCGCAGACGGCGAGGCGATTGGACGAGTCAAGTTTGAGATGACCGAGGTGCGTCTGTTTTGGCTCTGTGGCGCGACGCCGGCTTACTCGTCGCCCAGCGAATGCTACAGCCGTGCGGGCCACCGCCTCGCAAGGATGATTAGTACCTAGTAATAGATCAATTTGTCCTGTTTAGCGAGGTCTGATTTGATTGATCTACCTCGAACTGGAATGTACAAATTGCGCCGCGACTACGCTTTCCAAATGGATTTCCCAGTCAGCATCACTCGGAGCCTCTGCAAAGGTCCAGTCCATTTCTGCCTCTCCACATGCCCTCTTCTTCTTTTACCTCTTAGACCGCCCGCCCATTGTCCTCTCTCGAACACACAAAAGATCACTGGCCACAATCGACCTCCATCTTTGTCTACCCCTTTCTCTTTATAATCCCGTCTGGGCCATCACGCAATGGCTACGGCAGACCAGTCTCCTGTGTTACAGCTACCATCATTCGTTTCTCCCCTTCCGGTCGATCAGTGGGCTCCTTTGCGACGTCCGTTATCGCCTGTAACGTCTCACTACCGGCCGTTCTCGACGTATAGCACTTCGCCAATACTCCAGACTCCTCCGATCACCAAGTCGCCCTCTTCGTCATTCATCCGCTCGTCTGCGTCCTTCGCCATGGGCTTCAATTTCAAGAATGGTGCGAAGGGTAAGGAAAAGGAACAGGAGCCCGGTCGTGCTCGGAAGTCATCAGAGATCGCGGATGCCGCCAAAAACTCAAGGCCGGAATCACCAATAAAGTCTGTCGTCTCTCCAATCAAGAATTCTCCAAATCGCCCCTCGTCTCCACATGGCTTCTTCTCGTTACACAAGGGTCTCAAGAAGAAACGCTCACTCGCATCGCTTCTCTCTCCGCCACTCGAACCCAGCCAATCCACACCATCCACACCTCTCAAATCCGTTTCAGCTTCCTCCTCTGATCCGTCTGCGTCATCCTCCTCGAATCCCAAACCGTCCGACCATGGTGATACCACCCCAAAACCTGTACCGCAGCTAAGCTCCTGGGAAAGGCACAGCAGGGCGAACAAGTTTGTTCGCAAGAACAATTGGATAAATTCACACAGCATGAAGCACCACCCATATCGTGGAGAAGTTGCATATATGCAAGCTTATGATCCCATTCTACTCCAAAAGTGCGTCAGCTTTTCCTTTTTTTTGCAGTGGCTGCGACGTTCACCGGTCTGCCTTAGTGATCATTACACAGACATACTCCTACGGCGATTGAACCCCACGTCACACCCTACCTTCTATGATTTCGGTGAGATGGAACCGTTATCCATCCTTGACCTGGGCTGCGGCCCCGGGCACTGGTTATTGGAGGCGTCCAACACTTGGGAGTTTTCCTCTATCACCGGCATCGACATTGTGGACGTACGACTTCCGGAAATACGGAATAGAGACAATATCATATTCGTTCGAGCCAATTTGTGGGTGTCATGTGTCGTCTTACGTTTCGTCCCAGTGCTCATACCTGTCGCCACACAGCATTAAATATCCCCTGCCATTTCCAGAGAAATCATTCGATCTTGTCCGAATGGCAAACCTGTCGCTCTGCATACCCTACGACAAGTGGGAATTCGTGATCTCGGAAGTGTTCCGCGTCCTGACTATCGAAGGACGGCTGGAACTGATCGACGATCAACTCTTCTTCCCTTATGCCCCGAGCACACCTACTGATTCCCCATCTACTTCGACGGCGGCACCCGCTCCTTCAGCAGCTCCGCCAAATATTAGCAAAGGTGTTTCTTTCTTTGACCTCGATAGACGTGATCCGGAAGACGATGACGTTACTCTCCAAGATAGCACAGAAGATGACAGTTCCTTGCATACGGAATCAACCCTAATCCACGACGGCTACACCTCCACCTCCTCCAAAGACGAGTTACCGCAGCCAAGAATTATCCAGAACTTAGACACCTCCAGGCCACCCTCAGATACTTCGGAAGTATTCTCTACAGATGATCCCGAAACGCCAACATCAACGACGACCATCAGAACGAACGATACGGTGCGTCCTTCACATTGGAACCGCAAGATGGCCGCCTCTCGGAATCTGGAGACTGTCTTTTCGGACATGCTCATCACCAAATATGGCATTCATACGCGCCCTTCTGATTTCGTTCCCGAAATTATACGCCGCTTCTTTGGCAACTGCAAGAAGCTTCACAGCTTTCACATAAAGCTTGCTCCTAGAGACGCGCACACAGGCTTTGGCAATCTGAGCAGAGTCTCCACCTCAAGCACGGGCTCGGATGGTAGCGACAAGGCAAAGGCTTTGTTCGAACACGGTCTTGAGAAACTCAACGACCTCGCGCGACCATGGCTCTCGGAGAAAGAACAGCGCTGGAAGACGAAGGTGGAGAAGGTGCACGACAAACTCGAAAAGGCGGCCGTTGTTGGCGTGCACGTCAGGTCCAGGTCATTCGAGGACGCGGTGGTGGTGGACATGCATGTCCCCGACACACATGTTCCCGAGGGCCTTAGTAAGAAAGCTGCTGGTCGACTTGGGCTGGCATAGACGAAGCGATGATGGGAGATTCGCAGAAACCGAAAAACAAAATACTGTCTCCCATTCAGGAACGCCCATCAACATCTTCTGGCATCCAGCGCCAGCTTAGCAAGCGCAACAAGTCCCCACCGCGTCATCCACCTGATAAGGATTCTTCGACCAGGCATATTCCCCGTGCCGAGGTTGCGGGTGTCGAAGCCTCTGGAGAAGATCCTAATCCTCCGGAATCTCAGAAAAACATCAGCGCAAAGGCTGCCAACCGCTTGGGTATATCGTACTCCGCCCTTGCAGTTGCAGCAGCGGCTTCTCGACGGCCTCAGTCGTCATCATCGTCGCTCTCGCCGTTTTCGACGCCATCTCAATCTCCGGGCATCATTGTATGGCCATACACCTATATCGCGCTGTCTCCGACCGAATTGGAAATGCACGCATGCAAGTTTGTCCATACACTCATTGGTGGAAAGCTCTCTGGCCGACTTTATCCAAACGTTCAAGGACGAAAACGGGGACGAGGTTGCCGACGACGCCGATTTCCAGCAAGCTATATGGGATTACGAATGGTGAATGAGCTGTGCATTGATGTCGTCGTCATGCTGACCTATGTTCCTTCCCAGCTTCCGTCGGCGAAGGTTCCACTGGCCGTCTGAGATACCCGAGCTCGATGCGGTCTCCGACTACCACTCGCACCACGATCACAAATCCACAAGCGAACCTGATGCTATCCAAACGACGTACTCTACCATCCCAGCGTCATCTCCGTTCTGGAAACCCACCTCCGAATTGCCATACAAGATCTATCGCGCAGAGATCTCATCCATTTACGGACGATTCGAGTGTTTGAAGCCATCAAGGATGAATTTGGACTTCTGAAATTTGTACAGCCTCCTAGCTGATGCGCGCCGCGTTGCCCCATCAAATACGAGTCAGAAAGCCACTCGGCCGTTACACTAATTATCTCATGAAACCTCACGATTTTGACTCTCACAATTCACTCCCGCAATTCTTCATTTGACGACACTCAATAACGCATTTCGCATACACATCAATCCTTCATTCATGCCGTTGTGTTGACTACATCACGATCCTTCATTGTCTCTCTTGCGTCCTTTCTCGCTTTGGATTATATAACATGAGCACCGATTAATCAAATGTTGTACGATTAGAGAACGTTCCATTATATGAATCTTACTGTAATTACACGGCATCTTTGGCCTCCCAGCAAACAAATGATTCAATGACATGTCTCTGGGGGGTCACGATAATCACAATGGTCAACCGTAGTATCCAAAAGGGAACTGATTTCACTCGTCTCTGTCGCACGGCTCGTTGGTCTGCGTCCAGCGTCCCAGCATCCATCCCATTATGGTTTCCCGTCTGATTAGGTTTGTTTGGTTACCTTGTGTTGCCGAGCTGGCCGTCAAGATTTCACACTGCGGCAGAATGTCAAAAGATCCTTCACTGATTTCCAGTAGATGCCGAACGGCATATCACATGGCAGGCTTGCGTGTCTAAATAGGAACCGCGTTGCTGATTTGGTGCTCACGCGGCTTTGGAAGCTTCAGTGTGCAATCTTTCGATACTCTATATACCGCTTGGAAACTCGGATTTGCTATGCCAAATGTTTTTGTTCAGTCTTTTGCTCATCTCAAGGATCGGCCTAATGCCGATGAGGCCCTGCATATGCTTCAGCGCATCGCGTCGCTCGTTAAACCGCTAATGAGGAAGCGCAGCTGGGTGCTTCCCGTCCTAGCAGAGTTCTTTCCAGACAGTCCAAATCTTTTAGGTGCGTCCTTTTGTTTATATTTGAGGGACAAGGCGCATTCTCTAATTTAACTCTAGGGCTAAGTTGGGTGTTCATTATATCATTTCACCGAGGTTCTGATATGAAGCCTTGTCGATGACAGACATAAATCATGGGCAGAAGATTTGTTTGCGCCTCCGTCCTGCGCATGCGCTTGATAGACTGCTCGATGAAGAGGACGTCGTCCAGACAATGCTTCACGAGGTTCGTCTACTGTAGTCCCGCTGTGTTGAAGTGGAATTGATGATCGACGGCATGGTTATGTAGCTTACTCACAACGTACACGGGCCGCACGATGAGAAGTTTTACAAGTTCCTGTCTGAACTCCAGGAAGAATATGATGCTCTCCAGCGCTCTGGTTATGCTGGAGAGGGCTTCTTCTCCAAAGGGCATCGTCTTGGGACGAATGTCTCCCACGACCTTCCACCACATCTTGCTCGACTCAAAGCTCTGGAAGCTGCCGAAAAGAGACGGCAGACGGCGAGAATATTGGGCACCGGCGGTCGCCTCGGAGGCAGGATAAACACGAAAGGGCTTAGTCCTAGGGAATTGGCAGCTCAGGTACGGAACTTATCATGGACCAAATATTCACCAAGTTGATTGTCAAAATTGAGGCCGCGGAACGTCGTCTGCGAGACGAAAAGGCGTGCGGTTCTGGTGTCTTGGCTGAACAAGAAGCGGACAAGGCCGCCGAACAAAGCATACAGACACCGGTCATAGATCTTACAAGCGACTCAGAGGACGATGCAGTTGCTATTGATCGACAGTCGCCGACGGTCGGTCCCTCAAACCCTGCTGTTCCAAAGGTTCGGGGTACCGGCGCCAATATACCAACAGTGACTGCGACATCAGGCGGGAACAGAGCGACGAAAGCTACGCGGGAGCCTGCTCTACCCAGGAAAATGAACGAACTGCTAAAGCGCGAATGGACCTGTCCAATGTGCACCCTCATCAACCTTCCAGAAGCCTTCCAGTGCGAAGCCTGCCTCACAGGCCGTCCCCCAGATCCTGAGGCCGGGTGGATATGCTCCGTCTGCGGTGAGACTGGCATACCTCACGAAATGTGGTCATGTCGGTTCTGTGGCACAGTGAAGGTCAGCAGCTGAAGACGCCCTACTTTTCCTTTGACGATATATTAGTATGAATTTGGACATCGTGTTGCATAACGTACCGCACGCAGTTGGAAGACCCTGACACAGTCGTGAGTCGTATAGTAATCGACTGCTTCCAGCAATGTAAGCGTTTCTGACTGGCAGAAAAGATCCTCGACATGAATGGCTGACGCTGTATGATGTTAATGACATAATACCCAAACAAAAAGTAGGAAATACTGATTATACCTTGTGCACATTCTAAAAACCGCGAAAAAGTTCGTTCATTTCTAACCGCAGCTGCGATGAGAGCGATGGAATTTTCTGCGCACAGTGCCTTTCCTAAGACACTGATCAATGGGGGGATGAGGACCGGATCAAATATCTGGCCATCTCATTATTGTTCATGAACTGGATCAGCAACACATTCGAAAACCCACTATATCCGCGCCGATGACAAGATTGGCTTTTAGGTCATTTTCTAGAAAAGAAGCGGTGTTTGTATCGGGATTCGATGCCTCGTTCCAATCCAGCAGCTTGAAATGGATGGCAGGATGAATCGAGGAAGGGTCTGACGAGCTGATGAGCGACAGTGTCATTTGCATAGCAATGGGATATGGCGACACCCACTGCACGGCATCATAACATTTTGTTTGCACCTGGTGAGGACGGTTTCGTCTACATCTGTGAGCCAAAGCACTGCAGCGGAAGAATCGGCCGAATAACGCTGCTGTAAGCTTGCTATGACAACGCCGAGGAATCCAATACCGGATCCCAGCTCAAGTACTTGTTTGTCAGCGACTAGATCTGCTGCTTTATGAACAAAAACTACACTGAAATCGTGTTCACTTTACGTCACCTGGGTGTTGGAATATATATTGTGCCAAGACATGGCTTGCGAACCAAGTCCGTAGACCTGTAGTACCGTTTTCGATAGTCGTCCTTGACTCAAGGAGAGTCACAGATTGTAACTGATCGAGGTCCACAAAACCAGAAGGTGGCAAACCTGCCGGGGAATTCCAGAAATATGTCACGAATGATTCGGAGGGGGGGCGATGCTGAATAATTCCTTGAGAATTACTGGAATTGAGAAGCAAACATCAAATCCTATGACATCGCACCGACGTACGTTGAGGATCCAATGGAGGATATCAGCGATAAATAATGATCGTAGATACGAGAGTCTATTTCTTCATCCTGAAAGACGTCCTAAGCCGAGCATGCGACTGAGCATGGCCGTAATGTGACTTACTTGATCAGTCATAAGAGTCTCTAAGTTTTTAATAGCCCACTTCCAGAAGGATTGCTGGTATTCGGATGAGGGTGGATGCTCGTTAAATCTGCGATGGAGGAGAATATAACGTAGGAAAAAATCATGAACTGTATGAGGGGATATATCTCTCGGAAAAGCAAGGTTGTTCGGCGGCTGAAGTGAGAGATAGCCCTGCAAAAGGCGAAAAAGCTGAAGCTGAACGAACGACATGGGATGAAACTGAAGTCCAAACTGATGGCACGTGACTATTCTACAATTTTTTTTTCCCGTTCTTGCAACGTGCTGGCTTTCAATGCTCTCTCTCCTCCGTTCAGCGTCGAACAGCTTGCGGCAATGTTCGCGCTCCTCTCCCTATCTCCAGGCACAACGTAGCCTTCCCAGGTTGCTTTCTACGCAAGTAGAAGACCTTGAAGAAGTAGAAGAGGCCCTGCCTGACGAAAGTCCCGACGAGGAAGCGACTAGCTCGACGGATGCAAGGGATAGTGCTCCCGTCACGACTTACAGAGAATTTCTAGAAAATATTGGGCGGAACTTTGAGAGGGCTGACCGCCCCTGCAATTGGCTCAGCCCGCATCTCGGCAAGGGAGAAGGAGTTGAGTTCGTCTTGCTGACTTCCGCGCATCTCTACTCACACGGCTCATTTGTACGTTAGCCGTTCCCCATGAATCCCTCTTTTAAACCGCCACCGCCAGTATCCGACTTTGTGAGGACTATCATATATGAAACTCACATGTATGACCCTATCAAGAACAACGTAAGGGCACTGTCTCAGCAACACCACCTTAGTCTTAAGCGCATCAATGCGATCTTGCGCTTGAAAGGCATGGAGCAAGCATGGATAAAGGTAGATTTCAAGTTCATTTCACTGTTGTCACTCCCTTTCTGTGATGATACAAAATATTCGATTAGTCTTGAAGACACCGAATAGTGCATGGTTATCCTTTCCTTTTTAACTGATTCTTGTGGCCTGATCGAAAATTTCTCATACTGTCTGCTGACTCTCTTGTCCGTCCCAGGTAACTATAGTCCGACGTTCTTTGTCTCCCGCACTGAATACAAAATCCTGCATTGGTGCATTTTTGTAGGAGGTTGGTGTTTTCGCAATTCGGAACCTCTGATGAGATTGTGAACATTTCATTCGCGATTGGAAGACCATCTGCGGCGCCTTACATCGCCCTGATAATGGTTAAAAACTGTTTAATTGCAACCCCATCTGATTCGTTTCTATATTGCTATTGCTCTTTGGTCTGCAATCCTTGGTATCTGATGGCCAATATTTAGGGAAAACAATTGCAGACCGGCTTTTGTCTAGGAATGGAGAAGATCCTTGGTGTCACCGTTGTGAAGACCACCCTAGACCGTGCAAAACTTCGGTACAATGCGCACGAAGCAGATACTCTCGAAGAGGAAGAACGTCGCGACGCTGCAAGGCAAAGGTATCAGCGATCTTACTGGGAGTCTGTGCCCGAAAATGGAACGGTGAGTCTTTTCTATTCCATTCAGGCCATGCTTCACTGACGCATGGTCACATTCCTTCAGGAACCGATTGTTCCTGCTTCTCTTGAGCATGCCAAGCAGACGGCGAAACGTTTCGCGGACGCAGCGGAGCGGGCAAAGTCAAACGAGAAATTGATGCCGAAAGTTGATGGAGCAAACAAACTTCTACGACCCAGATCTAAGGTGCAGATAGTTCATAAGCTCGGACGGCCTCCGGTCAAGTTTGTCGATGTTGGAGGCAAGTTCATCGATGTGGAGGATCGGTTGCACAGAATGGCATTGGCGGAGAGGCGCGCGAGAGTTCGAGACAAGAGAGCGATACAGAGAGAGATCGCGAGGGACAAGCCAAGCGGCGCCGCCAGACTTCGGCGTAGGCATTAATATTAATGCATACCAACGCTTTGTATCATATATTATGGGTTAATTTTCGTTCCACAGGTGAAATGCATTGTGAGTCATTGAGTAATAATTATATGATACGGCTTTTAATAGGCAAAGCGGAAATCCATACGTTTGTTCCCCTCGTCCTTCGTCGTCTCAACATATTCCCGTTGTTGCTGCAAGTAATGTGAGAAAACTAATGCAATCCCAGAGGTGTGAATCATCCTTCACCTTTTCAGTCCATGAGCTCCAGATCTTCTCCCTCCTCCGGTTGACTGTTCGATAGAAGAAGTACGTAAAAATGTACAGACAAATGTTCATCGAGCAAATCGCGATCAGCGTTCGGTTGCCTCGTTTATCTAGCGACACGATCAGTCTCCATTCTGCGTGTCCATGACAAGTTTGAACGCTCACATAGCGGCTAATCGTCGAGTATTGCGAAAGCGCTGATGTGAGCACGAAGTTCAAGCGTCGAAATGTACTACTGACCTTGTCATCCGTACGATAGATGTTTGCCTGGAAAAATCTTTAAGACCGGATAGAAAAAAAAAGACAACAGGAGTATATTCACTCACGTATGTGATAGCACCTGCTTGGACGAACATGTTATAGACGCTGGGAAGACGAGGATGAGGGATGAGGTCTTGGCGCATAGGCGACGATTTACCTCGCGGACACAGTCCTAAATCGCAGACGACTGAGAAAGCTGTATTAAGCGACGTGGAGGTGCAGCGTACCTTGTTTTAACGCTGTACGAGTTCCGCGATGCCCACGCAACTTGGATGGGATGGACGTAAGGGAACCCCGTTATGAGCGTGACCACGGCGAAATATATCCATTGGGATGTGTTCTTGTTAAAAGTGTACAATGCGATGAGCAGTGGCAGCGCCCAGATCTGTAGTACCACTGTCGCCGCCACTCGACTATTGACTAGTTCGCTGAAGTAGGCCGTGATCAAGAGCATAACCATGCCGATAACGGTCGATGGGATGGAAAGCAAATTTGTTTCAGTGGTATTGAAGCCAAGGCGACGGAGAGATAGCGTCAAGTAAGTTTGAGGTGGACCGGCAGGCACTTGATGTTACCTGAGTCAGCGCAGAAACCTCCGGACAAAAATCAGTTGACCTACTCATGTGGACAATTCCGAGGCAATAAATAGGCCACATTCTCCAGTCTCGGAGAGCTTCGAATATCATGCGAGGAGACAGTCCCTGTCGGTTGTGCATGCTTGATTTAGAGGGATCATCCCGCAAGACCCTTGGAGTCTGTTTAGGCAACGTGATAATCCCCAAGCAATGGTAGAACGTACCTGTTCACCATGATAACTTCCTCCCTTAGGAGAAAAAGAAATTGAGACATCTGGAGGTCTAGTTATGGAGAGTGTAAAAATACCGTTCTGAGAACCAGCCATTTGGCCTAAACCATGCCTTGGTTTGAGTAGGACCAGGGGGCATGAGGAACCAAGAAGTGAGGCCAACAGAGAAGGTGATTAAGCCCTCGATCAGGAATAGATATCGCCAGCCCTCTTTTCCATTCACGCCGCGTAACCGTAGAATGCCGATGGCAAGGAAAGCGCTGACAATATGGGATATATAATTTGAGATCCAGAAAAATGCCAACCTGATTGGCACTGCAGGCTGTCAGATATCGGATTTTCATTGACGAACGAGGGGTTGACTTACACTCATTTTTAGTATAGAAGTAAGATAAGTATAGGACGACATCAGGGATGAATCCCCCTTGCATGAATCCCAGTAAAAACCTATGCGAGGGTACTAGAAGTCACGACTGGTGTTATATACCAAAACACACGGACAGACCTGCACGCTAAGAACGAGGCGCGACCTTTCAACCAAAACTGGCTGAACGATACCGTGCTCCAGAGGACCATCTACGACAATGTTAGCTCAACCCGTGGCCGGCGATTTAAACATAAAACATACTTGTGCGGGAATCCAAACGTCTGGGCCAACACGCTTTGACACAAGCTGCGAGGGCAGCTCTGTACATAAAAATCAATTTATGCATATGTCTGGACATTGGAAGCATTACCTGCTATCAAGAACGACAACCGGAAAAGTGTGTTCCCAAGATTGAAATCGTTCGTCGTAAGCCCGAGGTCCTCCAAGAAATTGTCTGAATTGGCTTGAGAGATGTTCCCCCGATCTAAGTCAAGCGAAAAGAACATGATGCATGCCCAAAGCGCGATACGCCAGTCAACTTTTCGGACGAGTTTCTGTCGGGGTCGGGCCGCGTCGGTCTTCTTGAAACTGGTGAATTAAGGAACATACCTTTTCTTCCCGATAGGTCCAACGGGCATCCGGGTCGAAGCGATGGGCGTTTTCGTACTCTGGAGGTGGTCTGTATGCCTCCAGGGTCACAGGATCGTCGAAGACGGACGGCCGTGTTGCGATTGCGTCGAGGTCTTCGGCAGGTCTTCCCCAGGATCTCCAAAAAAGGAGTGCATCGGTTGGCCGGGTTTCGCGAGGCGGTGCAAGCGCCAGCGCAGGGTTGTCCTCAATTAAAGTGCTATTGGGACTCAAATTCCCCTTTTCATGATCGAGGGATTCGTCCAAAGAAGGAGTTTTGCCCGCAGCATGTAGACCAACGAGGCGTGTAGACATGGCAGAGTCAGTTCACGGCAGCTCTTGGGCGCCGTCCCACGAACAAGAACGCTTCTTATGCATATCAAGCAAATGGAGAAGATAAGGTGACATACCTGGGTAAAATGACGAAGAAGGATTGATACATTGCGCGTTGAGAAGACAAGATGGCGCGATTGAAGAACCAACATCCAAATTGGGATGGAAAATTGCCATTTATGGAAGTTGCCCTAAGGAACACTAATAGTACCTAGATGTAAAATGAGTCCTCGTTAATCTCTCAGTTACTAATTTACATCTTGATAGCACGCGACGAACGGCACCGAAATTACCGGGCGCGTCCACGTCCTCTCAATGCTTTTTGCGCCGCGCCAGGGGGGAGCTTAGGCCCGGTACTCGGCTGTATTGGAAGCGTTAGATTGGTCAGGTACAATTAGGCTAGAGACATACCGCTTCGCTCTGGGGATTCCTAACCGTTTCGTCAACGCTGAGGATCAAACACGCAGCTTCCGTCGCGCTGCTGATCGCGTTGAGTTTCACCAAGCTAGGTTCCCAAACGAAAGCCTCCATATTGTCGCGGATGCCGGTTGCACCATCCACATCTACTCCATACCAAGTTTCGCCTTTCGCGTGCTTCATCCGCAGCTTATTCAAAATATCCGTCGAATCAAGACCGGCATTGTCGCAGATCTGGCGTGGAATGATTTCCAATGCTTTCGCAAATGCAGTCATGATGAGCTGCAGTTTTCCCGGGATGGATAAAGCGTGCTTCCTGACATGGGCGGACAATTCCATCTAGAGTCTTTGAGCTCAACGGAGTGAAAAGGGGAATCAGGAAGAACCGTACCTCGATCGCTCCTCCGCCTGCCACAACTTCGCCGTTTCTGACAGCTCGCTTGACGACCATAATGGCGTCATGCAGGCTACGTTCTACTTCCTCGATGAACTGCTCAGCGCCGCCACGCAAGATCAACGTGCATGTTTTGGCTTTGGGACATTCTTCGAAAACGTTGTATCGTTCACCGCCAATTTGTCTTTCCTCGAACAACCCGCACGTGCCCAAGTGTTCTCGAGTTATATCCGAACAGGTTGATTGGATCGATCCACCGACAGCTTGAACGACGCGACGCAGATCTGCTGCTGGTACTCGACCTGCGCAGAAAATATCCCTGTCTGCAAACCATTGCGTAGCTAGATCACCAATTGGTAGCTTGCTGAGGACAACTTTAGCACCGGTTTTTTCGATAGCCTCCAGTTTTCGATAGATGATCTCCCACTCCGCGTCGACGATCGCTTGGTAATCGGAGACAGCCTCAACACGGACTTCGGCGTTATCCTTTTCCGCCTTCAATTCGAGTTCGACGTTCAAGCAGAGGATAAGAGGATCGTGGAAGAGCTTGGGCTGTTGCTCGGCTCCGGCATATGTGAAGGTCTTTTTGAATGAGACTCCCCGTATGAGTAGGGAATCCTGCATCCCACCTCCAGGGATTTTCTTGACACCGATGAGCGACTCATCTAGATCATCCTGATCGAGACTGAGCACGGCGTCAACAACCATGTTGGCAAAAAAAGGTTTTTCAGAGTGAATGAGTTTTGATGACATCGATGTAGATGCACATTTAAGAAGTAAGGACCGGAATCGTCTGTACGTCACAACATGTTATATGGTCAGCGCGGAACGAGGAAATAAGCAAGTTCACTTACTCTGGGTTTGTTTTATCCACGGTGACTTGCAGTTCTTTTATCCGATCGATAGCCTTTCAAAATATGAGGTGACATCCTACAAAACAGATGTAATGCTCACCAGTTGCGATGCCTTTCGGAATCCTTTCATGATGATATGGGGGCTTATACCTTCCTCGATATACCCGCGAACTTCCTTCAGTAATTGAGCAGCCAGCAGGACCACACTCGTAGTCCCGTCTCCGACTTCAGCATCCTGCGCACGTGCAATATCCACCAATGTCCTCGCAGCGGGATGGACAATGTCGAGTAATTTGAGGATGGTCGCGCCGTCGTTCGTGATTTGCGCTTCGCCTCGATCCGATACAATTAATTTGTCCATGCCTCTAGGCCCGAGCGTGCTTGCTAGCGTTTGAGCAATAGCAAGACATGCAGAAATATTGGATAACAACTGAGGAGTGCCCTGCGAAGTATCGGTCCCCTCTCGCAGGAGAAGCACAGTCGGTTGCTGCATAAAAAGCAGCTTAGCACCAAATCTCGCTCCCATATGAAGTGCGTACCATGGGAAGTGGGCGCTGCATTCTGGATGATTGGAGGCCGATATAGAATTCAAGAGCTGACGAACTGATCTGATGCTTTGTTGGGCTCTGTTTATCTTTTCGCGTTTTCAGCGTGTTGGTGGCCAATGTTCCTGACTCGTCGACGCGTTCTAGTCCGACTAGCTTCTCCACGTAATGGGCGACGCGCTTTCATCTGATGCGCCTCCTGAGAGCTTGTTCTTCGCAGGCTCGGATGACGAGGAGTCGGCCGCGGCTGCAATGGAGTCCCCCCAGACTGCATCAACTCCAGCTGACGTTCCCTCTTCACCCTCAGGACAATCCAATCTTTTCATTCCAGACAGTGACGACGATGACATAGAAATGAAAGAGGTCGAATCGCCTCTATTGGACAAGAGGAGATTGGAAGTCGGGAGCGCGGATGTCGGCCTGGGTATTATCACTGCTCCAGCGGAGCCAACCAAGGAACAGCAACAGCCTCTTTTGAATCTCGATGTTACACCTTCACAGGCGGCAGTCTCGACGACACGCATCATGTCCGACGGCCCACCAACGAAGAAAAGGCGTATATCACATCTCCGCGCGATGAACCTTTACCTGAACTCGCACCGATGTATCTGGGCGAAATTCTTGTCTACGATGCGTGGAGCAATGTCTCTGGAAAAGGCTACATAAAGCAGAACGAGCCGTCAAAGTTCAAAGAGACAAAGTAAACCAAGGTGCCAATGGCAAATCGGCTGCAAATCAGGCGAAGAAAAACGGGAACAAGAAGAGGCAAACGTCTATCTCTTCTATGACTAAACCTCAACCTGCGGTAAGAAAGAGCAAGCCCGATAGTATTGTTCGCTTATTGAATGAGCGTGGATCTGGTACGTCATGAGATCTGGTCGCATCCAACACTTCGCTTGACCGTTTTGCTGTTTTGCATTTCATCTCGGCTATAAAAGAGTTTGGACGCCTCCCAACGCGCATCTCTTCGTGGATGTCTAAGTTGCTAGATCTTGGTATGACCTCGAGCATATAACTTTACTTGATTTTTCTCTAATTATTGGGAAGACATTGTGGAATTTCGTGGGACTATGACAGACTGCCCTCCAAAACTTGTCACAGGCGGAAGCCTTATTGTCACACTGCAGGCATATTTGCTTCCGGCGGCCTTCAAGCTACCCTCTCCTTCATCTTCGGATGACTTGACGCGACATATGTTTGATGAAGGTCGAGAGACTCTTGATGAGCAGTAAGATTCGCTGGGAGCCAGAGTTTCGACCCTTACTCTATTTTCTTATTCAGGATCCTCCGAGAACGCAAGGAAGCTGTTTTGAAGCTCTTCGATGTAATCGGTCTAAAGCCAGCAGCTGGAGCTGCTGTCAGATCAAACGAGAAAGTTCACGAGAAAGCTCTGAAACGCCTCTCTCGACACAAGTCGAAGAAAGTGAAAGAGATAGTGGGCGATGACGAGGAGATTGAGGTGGATGATTCTGAAGACCTATCCAAAAACGAGATCGATACCATCTACAGGAAGTCAGTATACTCTACGATAGGTGTTACGACCGAGCTCATCTGTCCTCAGAGCTCAGCGTCACGATTCCACCATGGGGATGATGGACCCACCAGGAACATTCAATCTCGCCCTGCGAGGATACCAGAAACAGGCTCTCCTGTAAGCCTCGAGACGATGATCTCTTTCGCGCGAATATTAACACTTCTATAGGTGGATGCATTCCTGGAGACCGGGAGATGGATGCTCGGGAATCGACCTCAATGCACCCGTTGTGGGCACAGTACGTTGTGTTTTACCTGTAAAAATACGGCTTATGCGTGCCACAGATACATATTCCCGGAGAAGCCAGAAGTTGATGGAAATATCATCGACTTAACCGGGGAAGAAAAATGCTTTTATTTGAACCCATATTCTGGAGAAATGAGTCTCGAATTCCCGAAAGCTGAGAGAAAATGTCATGGAGGGATCTTGGCGTATGTTCAGGCTTTGATTCAGATCCTGATACCATTCCTAGTCTGACTGCCCTGACAGAGATGGTGAATCTCGTTTCGTTCCGTTTTAAATAAGAATTGATGTCATTCTGGCGCCTCCGATGCATCGATGTACAGAAAGTAGGTTCAGCTATCCTGTCCAGCATTACATCTACTAAGGCTCTGAAATTTCCCTTAGTGGGAATGGGCAAAACGATCATGATTTCTGCTTTGCTTCACACCAATACTACAGGTTCCTACCATCAAAATACAAGCGGCGCTGCGTCGGTATCAAAGCACCGCCAATTGAAATTGAACAATGCCTTTCGCACGGACCAAAAACCAAGAATTGAACGCCGACCTGCAACACTGATCGTCGCCCCTGCCTCTCTCCTTGCTCAATGGATGGAAGAAATTGAGCGATCAAGCAAGCCTGAAACTATTCAAGTTTTCGTATGGCATGGTCAGAATCGGTCAGATCTCGAAACGGCTCTTGAAGCAGACGGTGAGGGCGACAAGAGCATCAGAGTTGTGATAACTTCATACGGGGTCTTGGCTTCCGAGCATGCCAGCACGTAAATTTCAAGGGCTCGCGATCTACAGTATTTGAAAGTGGGTTTCTCCAAGGAATCCGATCTTTCGATTCCTGACGATATGGATATCAGTCGAGTGGTTCCGTGTCGTTCTTGATGAGGCACATTCTTGCAAATCCCGGACGAGTAAGACAGCCAAAGCTGTCTACGCCCTCAAAGCGGAGAGACGATGGGCAGTGACAGGTAGAGTACTGCTTAAGTTGAATTTCTTTATGATAATGTTGATAATTTTGAGAAGGACGCCAATCGTCAATAAATTAGAGGATCTCTATTCTCTTCTGTAATTTCTTCCCACCTTTGCCTGGAGCTGTTCTGACAACGAATCATCGAAAGAAAATTCCTCGATTTTAAGCCTTGGTCTAATTTTGCCTTTTTCCGATCGTGAGTCCCTGACCTTCATTCAGTTTCTGGCGAGTGACGTGGTTCAGCTTCATTACTCTACCCTTCCTGGCTCGAGATCATAAGGCAATTGAAATCGTTCAAGTGATCCTAGAAAGCGTCCTGCTTCGCAGAGAAAAACACACGCGAGACACGGATGGAAAATTAATAGTCGAGTTACCTTCCAAAGAGGTAGGTCAGAGGCTCCCCTGTAGCAAATAATTTAACAGCCTTGCAGGTCAAAATTGAGAACTGGAATTCTCACCTCTTGAGCGAAAGTTATATGACTCGATTTATACTTCTGTTAGAAGATTTCGAACGATTGAACGCCAAAGGCCTCGTCAGCAAGAATTATACGCATATACTTGCAATGCTTATGAGGTCGGCAATCTCGCCCTCGCTCGTCTCCGTTCCGCTAATCTAGCCTCTCTTCAAGATTGAGACGGGCTGTGCTTCATCCCAACCTGGTCTTTCCAAAGGAAGATGAACGACCAGTATCTTCTAGTGCAAAGGAGAGTATTATCGACGTGGACGACCTCATCAAAGGCTTCACAGAAAGTGCCGAGAGTGGCCAAAGCTTGTTTGCAGAGGAGATATTGACCAATATCCAAGATGAGGCTTCGGAATGTCCCATATGCTTGGATGTCATGGAATACCCTGTCATAATACCAGGTTGTATGCACCAATGGTAAGACACTTGTACCTAAGAGTTTGAGTTTGCTCATTCGCATTGTTCTCCAGCTGTAAAGATTGTATTCAGGCTTATATAGCGATGCGAGAGGAGCAAGGCGGAGAAGCGAAATGTCCGACTTGTTCAAATGGTCCGGTCAAGGTATGTTCGGTCGCTGACTTAATTGACTTCAATGACTTAACATTTATACGATCAGGGGAGCGAACTTATCGAGGTGATTCGGAAAGACAGGACCACAACGACCTGCAATCGTCTCAAACTAAGATCGCTCTGCGTCGAAACAACTTTGATTCTTCGACGAAGCTCGAAGCGTTAATAAAGAGCCTTCGTGCGCGGTCACTCCCTATTCTTGTTCACTACTTGGATTTTGATGGGTTTTAGGAGCACTTCGCGCTCAAGATCCCGGTTTCCGTGCTGTAGTCTTCTCGCAGTTTACTAGCTTTTTAGATCTTATCCAGATCGCATTAGAGCGAGAACAGTTTGACCAATACCGCTTTGATGGAGCAATGGACGTGAAGAAGAAAAATGCAGCCATCACCGAGTTCAGGACGCCTTCAGGGACACCTAAAATCCTGATCATAAGTTTGAAAGCGGGCGGTGTAGGATTAAATGTACGTTTTGCTCCACTTTATGGTGATTGACCACTCAGGCATTTTACTAGTTGACTTGCGCTAATCACGTTTTTATGGTAAGTCTGCCAACTAAACTACATCTCTGTGTCCTCCGGATGGCCACTATTCTCACTATTCTACGCAGATGGACTGTTGGTGGAACGCCGCAACGGAGAATCAAGGTAAGATACGAGACGAACACTTGCTGACAACGGAACCTAACTGCAAATTACAGCTATTGACCGTGTGCACAGAATCGGACAAGAAAAGACCGTCTATGTTACCCACTTCATTGTACCCCTTCCTTCATCCTCTTTTTACATCTTTTCTCAACGCTCTACTGCAGGTCAACGATACCATTGAAGGCCGCATTCTCGCCATCCAGAAGAGGAAAACAGCTATTGTGAAGGAGGCATTCAAATCCGCGGGAGGAAAGAGGGATAGTGTCGATCTAGAGAGTATTGAAAACTTGAAAATCATATTCGGTGTCGACTAACTCATTTGATGTACTACTAATTCTGTATGGTGGAGATAATAATAGGTTGGAGATCTGGTGGATATCGTCGCGCTGGCCAACTCAAGCGTACATAATCTAATCCTTGTCGCACCAATTTGTACGCAAGATCCTCGCGATGCGACTTTACATGCTATCCAACCATTGTAGGGAGCCACAAGATGGATATGAGGTGACTTGCTTCTTTTTTTGGCCTATAATCAGCAGTCTCTGTTCACCAGCAAGTGCGTGGATGTAGCGAAGCGCTAAGATGAATAGCAGAGGTAAATTATAGAAGGCTGACATGTCTCCACATTGGCAACGGGCCAAAGGCAGAGAGGCTTGAACAGACTCGGAAAGGTGCCTCGACACTCATTGTAAGATCTAAGGAGTCGGTAACAGCAATTTGACAGGGGAGCCTGCGAGATCTTCCCCCTTCTGGTGCCCAGCCACAACGTACTCCAGTCCCGTTTCCGCGACTTGGCGCATCAGATCCTTGCTTCCCCATTGATTTCTGGGTGTCCAAATGGCGAGATGGCATCCCCAGTGCATCAGTGCATCTTTGCAGAGTTGGAGATCGGGATGCAGGACCTGCGAGTACGCCGCAAGGAAGGAATCCAATATCTTGGAGGCCGACTCTCGAGTGACTGAATCAGAGTCAAAGACGTGAACGCAGTCAATTTCGGCGCAGAACTGTCCTATCTCGACGCCTGGCAGGCCGGGCTTTGCAAGCTCCCAGTCGAGGATATAAATACGATCCAGTTCCAGCTTATCCTTCTTGACAGTGATCATCATATTTCCTGGCCAGAAATCGCCCATGACAAACTGGAAAAGAACAATTCAGGAATGATGCTCGGGTAAGTTTGAAACAAGACCGACATAGTCACTTGCATCCGTAATTCGGGCTGCCATCTCCTTCGACGCCTCTGTGGCCGCCTTGATCTGTCGTTCACTTAAAGCCATCGGAGGGTCGGTTAGAGCAGGGATCTCAAACTCCGGCTTCTGGCCGCCGATGCCGAAGGTGGATTCCAGTCTTCCCCAAGTTGCCCACGCTGAGATGGTCTTCGCTTGCCGATTTCCCGCAAAGACTTCAATCATATCGGGATTTTGGTGGCTCCATTTATGCATGGACGCGACGAAGGTTCCCAGCTCTCTTCCTATGTCCTCAGCGAGCGGGAAGGCGGCGGGGACGAGAGGCGGCCCTTCTGCAAGAATTCTTTCAGGTCAAGAACGTCTTCTCCGCAGTCCTGCAGAATCATGACGTTCTCCTGTTCGTCAAAGTGAAAGATCTCTGGCACGGTGACGATTGAACCAGATGGGAGCCAGCTCTTGATTCTCTTCAGAGCCTCGACTTCGTATACCTGCGATGATCGATGAAACACGTCTCGATAGAGCCGATCACGGCGCTCCACCTACCTGACGTTCGACGTCGAAAGCGAATGCATGGTAATTTTTGATGTAAGGCTTTGCATGTTTGAGCACCAATGTCCTTTGGTCTTTGTAGGGCGAAACGAGGTGAATGCGGAAAGCATAGTTCGCCGTGCCTCCGCTCAGCAACGTTGCGGTGTGGCATGCAAAAGGGGTCTTGGACAGGTATGCCTGGACGCCCGATGGTGTGGTCGGATCATATTTTTGGGCGACAGCTGGACGGTAGAGCTGGCTCATGGCTCCTTAGCTGTACTGTCTGAAGGAAAAAGAAATTGGAGCAAGCAGCGAGTAATGAGAGCGCGCGATACACGACAACGATCCGCCTGAGATGATGATGGGCGATGATGTCGAAGAATTTATTGAACATATTAGCTTCGCTGGGGTTTAGGCCCAGAGTCATGGAGACGGGACCGATGTCCACGATATGCCTCTTCGGTTGATGTTTATCACAAGTGCCGTTTTCGACTCGGCGTTCAACGTCTCCGATTTCTCGGAAATGGGCTCAGGGTGGCATTCTAGCAAGCAGTAGCGACTGTGATTAGAATGCTAATGAAGGCAAGGGAAAGAATGTGCCACAAAGATTAACGACGAGTATATAAAGTCTGCATGTATGTAAGGACGTCTAACGAGCGATTATAGACATTTATAAAGAAAAAAACAATCATACATATGATGCGTCAATGTACAGATGTGCGACAAGACGAAAGAAAAACCAGCGCGAGGTATATGGTGACGAGCGAAATGATGAAGAAAGTGAAACATAAAACGTAGCAGGCGTTGAATATGAGAAGAAGAGCAGAAGGTGCCCTTTACAGTAAGTAATGACCGAGTCCCAAGAACACCAAAATATCAGGAGAAAAAAGGAGTCAAAGGAAGGCGACCTAGCCGACCAAAAGACGGCGAGAGGCTACCAGCCCCCGCTTCTTTGCCACGCCATCATCTCCTTTCTAACATGTTCCAACGCGGCGTCTGATAAACCCAACCGACTCCTCCCAATGCCCTCGAACGCGAACCTCGTCAGCTTCTCGCCGCCTGCACCGAGACTATCATCCCGCGCCCTACCCTGCCAGTTCATACCACGGTCCCACATGAGCTTGTGCAGCGCCTTCAAGCGGAGATACACCGGGTTCTCAATCGTCCGTCGTCGGCATATCACTGCTGTCGCGTGCCAGATCTCAGCACAACGCACATCAGCAGGAACCGGGTACGGCGCATTCATGCCCGAGTAGGTATGAATCGCCCAGGGCGCGTGCGCCTCATCCGAGTCTGACCCGGAGACGTAGCTGTATGCGTTCGAAAAGGTGCGTGCATGAGCAGGCAAACCTGTGTGGACGTAGTGCCTGAAAGGAGACCGGCAAGGCTTGGGAATCGGTTTAAACACGACGGGATAAGGCAATGGGTCTGGAAGAATGGTGTGCGGGAGCTGATCAGGCGGATAACGCGGGCGAAGAGGAATGGGCGGAGATAGAGGCGAGACGGGTTGGCTCTGTGGGCTTGAATTGCATGAATCTATAAAAATGGAGACGTCCGAGGCACGAGCTCGATATCCATGTGGCCGTATCCGTCTGGATGGCTGGACTCCTCGACCGTGCTTGTCACCACTAGGGCGGCCTGAGACATAATCCTCATAAGAGTCAAAAGTCGACATGGAGAAAACAGTGGCATTGATATACGAGCTCTGAAACTCCTTTGCGAGTCGCAAGAGTTGCATGACGTGCCGCGTGATACTACTTTCCGACGCAACCGATGAAAGTTGCCTTGTTTCAGAGTCTGGAAGGCTTCGTGACAACTGCGGGTTTGACTGATTGTTACGGGACGATGAGTCAGGCACAGAAAAAGCGAGGGGCGACTCCGCCAAAGGTACAGACACCAGACGCGGTTGACAACGGCAGGGTGGGGATGGGGCAGAAGGGACGGGATCTGTGGTCTTGGTGAACCAAGACGATCTAGTCGATGACGACGGTGTAGTGGGTGCAGTGGATGGCGAGGAGAGCCACGACAGAGGCGAAGACGAAAGCCAGGAAGCCGACGACGATGAGGAAGAGGAGACAAAAGAAGACGCACGAGGTGACGCGACGGAACATGCAGCACATAAAGAGCTCTTATCGCTCCGCCGGCGCCATATTGGCTGTTCCTTCCACTTGCCTTTGCGAAGTCGACGTTCATTCTCCTCCCAAACGACGACATCGAAAAGCGAGTCCACAAGGTCCGGGTGACGCCGAGACCGAAACCGGCGAATGTTCTGCTCGTGAGCCTGTAAAGGAAACAAAGAGCCCCGCATACTGTTCAGAACATCTTTGAACGGAACAGTGCGCGTAAAGCCGGGAGGCTGACTATCGTTCGCTAGAGAAATCCGGATCCTAGACTTTATGCTGGACTGAGATGGAGGAGTGGAGCAGGGGGTGACCATGAAGTTGTAGACAAATCGATTGTCGTCATCTTGATCGGAAGGCGCGGGACGAGGAAGCAGCTCATAAGAAACGACGGCGCGTGACGACGCTCGAAGGTTGAGGCTTAGCATGCTCGACCTTGACGTGGTTCTTTGCAATCGTGATGGAAAGTCGGACTCTGATGGTGCCTCTGAGTTGTTCCTCTTTTCCGCCTTGCGACGCTCTTCAGCTTCCTTCTTCCTCGCCGCCATAGCCTTTTCCTGTTGAACGCGCCTCTTCTCCTCATCCCACCTTCTCTCACACATCTTGAGTCTCTCTTCTCTTCTTCTCTCCTCCAATTTCTCCAACTCCTGTCTTTGGCGTTCTTTCAAAGCGAGCTCGTCCGCGTCGCTCATGAGCTTGCCATGCGGCATGAGGCAAAAGTCAAAATCCTGGTCCTGGACTTGTGCTATCCTCGGATCATCGTCGGATTCGACTTCTATTCCCTTCAACTTTAGTAGCAACACCTTTGCTAAATGTATATCATCCAATGCGTAAGCGACGTGGACCTGGTCCTCGAGTGAACGCAGTGGCGACGGCGGGGAATCTAAATATTCAGGCGAGAGGGTGGACGACGTTGGGGGCGACGGAGAGGCTGACGTATTGATAGACGAAGATGGAATTAGAAGAGTAGATGTTGCCACCTCATCAGGAGACGTGACCCGTAGAATGGGTGAGCGGGTTTGATCCGAGCGAACCACAGAAGATGACGGAGTGCATGACGGAGGTTTCATGTCGACAGGTGCAGACTGAATTGGATGAGAATGCCGGGGTGAGTGGGTGGCATGGATGTGTGTGTTGAGAAACAGCCTGTGCAACGCGTCCTTCTCGTTTATGCGGCGCTCCTCTGAGGCTTGGCGGGCGAGTGCAGCGCGGGAGATCTGGCGAGAGCGTCCGCGACGAGAAAGGGTGTCTGCAGGGACAGGCTGCTCGGCGGGAAGGGGGCGAAGGGAGAGCATGGCCCCGAAGCCAATAGTGGGGGGAGGGTGTAGAAGAGAATCAAAACATGCAAGTGTGAATGGAAACTAATAAAGCCGCGAATCGGCCTCGAGGACGACACAGCTCAAGATCCAGATTCGGCATTTGCCGAGCGGCTCTTTATCGGGCTTTATCAATTGCCTTTTTCATAAAAGCATACACACACACCCACAATCTCCACCCGTCCTGCCCAAGCCGTCGGCCACAACGGAGAGACCATTCTCGCTGTATATGCTTCCATACCATTCATGACGGACCTTACTTCGATAGCTGCTCCCCTTGGTCACTAAAATTATCCCTGGTGGACTATCCTGTTGTCTGCCAATACCCACTCCAAAAGGAACATAACGGGTTAGTTACCTGACAATCATTTTTTTCTACTATGGCATCTCCTTATCATGGGCAGCGCCTCCTCGTCGCCCGCAACGCCGCGGAGCCCTGCAAACCTGCAAACCCATATGTCGCGAATAGTTGGGCGTTTCTCATCACGACGCCACAATCAGCACTCCCAACAGCGCCCCGGTGCCCAACCACTCTCACGACGTCGAGATGCATGAGTAATCGCCGGGATCTCATGTGCGAGTCAATTTCTAACTGTCGCTGACCCGTCGGTGGCGTATGGAACCTTCTTCAACACCTATATGCGCCTTTCGCCTCGGCGCCTTCCTCTGTCGCCCCCAGTCTGCTGAGCCCCTGACAAATCAGAATAGAAACCTAGACCCAAGTGGCCCGCGTTTGCTCACCCGTCCTGTGGACCTCCCCTTCCATGATTAACATTGCCGTACATCTCGTAAAGTCTCCCTGGATCTATATGTGGGCCGACACTCCACTCCACTTATCCGCGATGGGCGGAGGGGAATGTCTTTCAAACAGCCATATGGCTGAGACACCATCTTTCCCACCGCAATCTCTACCGGGATGCTTGAAACGTAGATAAGGACTCGTAGCGTCATAGGGGCTGATGCGGATCGCTGGATGAGAATCAGGTTTTTGGGTCACAAAGAGATACTCAGGTTGGTGTTAAGCTCCTCCTTTCCCCATCTATGTACAGTACATGTCCAACTATCCGCATCACAGACCAATCTCAACACGCTTTACACAACGTGCCAGCACAGCAGCCCATTTTTGCACCATACTGCTCAACCTCCCAGAGGAATCATACACCTTGACGCCCATCAGTTAACAAAGTAATCTTCAAGCCTCGTGTAGATTGAACTTGTACAAGTATCCGCGTCAGCCGGGTGCAATGGTGTCCAACAGAGATGATCCGTGGCGTAAAGCTGTGAGACTCCCTGCCTCAAAAACGCTCACGATCACCGCATGCTATATTTCAACATTACTAACGAAAACGTCGACCTCGCCTCTTTCAGCGGAATCGGTTGCCTCGAGGCAATTGATCCTATCATCCCGTCACACTCGACTCCGGTTTCACTCCCGAAACCTCTCAAAGAGCAAAGAGCCACAAATTCGAGCAGGTTCATGCTTCTCGCTCTATGCCTTACCCACTTCAACCACCTTCGCAGAATATTCGATAGTGTCATTGTTGATGTCGTTTGTCTGGAACATGCAACACGTTATGCATGACACCGTGAATGACATTTATCATTCTCGCTGCATGACGGTCGACGACGGGTCATCTATTTCGCCTGTCTGTGGCCGGAATACTAGGCCGGGTGAGGACATTCTGATGACGCTGAACATGTGCACATCCCGTCCAGATTAGCGAAGTGAGGGCAGTTGGGCAAACTGGTGCCCTATGACCTATCGGTTAAGCGCCAAATACAAAATATAGCAATGACAGGAACAGCAAGAGGAACGCTCTAGACGTCAATTGCGGTCATCTGCATCAACGCTTCCTGTGCGCCTCTGGCCCTCTGCAGAGTGGGGTATTTTCTCGTAGAGAGAGAGAAGAAAGGACGATGTTCTGAATTCTCTTTTCTGTTACCCGCGTCATCTTAGGGCCCACTTCAATTGCGCAATCTCCGCATCCGGGTTATCTTTGTGACCGATCTCTGCTTGATCACAATCGGCGCAGTCACACAGGGAGAGCGCGTGCCTTGGGGTACAAAGCAAGCCAATCTAGGTCATGCAAACGTGTTGGCGGGGAATGCCAGGAAGGACACAAGCAGAGATCGCAGGAGATCGCCCATGATATCGACGGTTTCGATCGTGCCACGTGGGGAATGGTACGCGACGCGACGCGGCCTTTTTGGCCCATTTACAGCTTCTGCAACAGGCCATTACTCGCGTATCACACTCTTCGTGCACTCAATCTTCCACAGTAGTTTCGAGAAGAACAAAGATGTGTTTATGTGACGATACAAAAGTCGCTGATTCCCCCCTTTGCATATATCGATACCGATAATCAAGTCTAGCCACTCACTGATCTTCAAGATCACAAGATAACAATGACTGTGCATGACTTTTTCCAGGCTCAGTGACGATGAGTTGAAAGAATATCGAATACCCTAGAATACTCTACTTCTCTCTTCGCCTTCTTTCATTTCGGGGCATTGGCCGAAACAACCAGCTTATCGCTAGTGTGTTTTGTCTCGAGAGCCAGTTCAGGTCGAGGAACAAAGATATCACCTGCATCCCATGACATGGGGATTAACGCTACAGGCAATAGCCATGTTGCCGTCAGAACGACCCCATTTCCTACATTAATAAAGAAGCACAACCGATGAGCATTGGACGTAACAGATAAACAGCGATGAAAGGCGATAATCGCAAGTCTTGAACATGCACTACACCTTTATCGTATGCCATTATCTTTGCCCAACTCCAAGAGACGAAAAGACCGATATATCCAATAACCGGTGCCAGCCTTTTCAACAGCTTCACCATCTCCCTAACTTGAAGAGGCAAGACAAACAAGGGCACATTCCCCAAATGCCATTTCAGGGCGGAGGTGACCATGGCGGCGCGTTGCATCGTCTTGATCTGCTTTGAGTTCAGCTTGGACATGACTCGCGGCGGCAGGTACAATCGATAACCCCACCAAGTCGCATGGATGGACAACTTTGTCGTCGAAGGCACGTTTTCTACGAAAACGCGGGCCCCTACCGAAGTCTCGGTCGACAGTTCATGACTAGTGTAATCTGTGTCTTCAGGAAAGCGCGGATCCGCCAATTCCACATTCGAACGTGTGTCCTGTTCGAGAGAAATATACACCATGACTCCCTTGTCGTCCCTGCTACATGTATCACCCTCTCTTGATCTGTCCTCATGCTGGGTGTGATTCAAGCCGCATACGCGCTTGCCTCTTGTCATGCCGTCTATATTTCTGGTGGAGAATAGCATTGGCGCTGGATTCGTGTGTGTCTTGGTCAAGTAAATTCTCTTTCTCTTGTGGTATAGTTATTCAGGGAGTTCCTAAGGTCGTCCTATCGTCTGAGAGTATGGCGGAGAAGGCGTTCACAAGTTATGCTGAATATTTCGCAAACGAAGCAGGGGCCAACTTTTTAGTATCACCAGCCGCAGTTTAACTGCGGCCCGCAGACGACCGCCGTACTGAATTTGATCGTGTTGAATAGCGGGTGGCATAAGGAAAGTTAAAACTTATAACACGAGGTCCATGCCCCGCTAACAAGCGATTGAAGCACATGAGATTCATTCGTTTTTGTCCCTGCACGGTCAGCGCAGTACGGGATAACGGCCAAGAAGGTTGGAGCCGAAAATCCAAGTGCCAATAGGCAGGCGAATCGTATCTGATAAGATCAAAAGGTTAGGGCTCCTGACCCCTGACAGCTCTACCGATCGTATGCCCGCATCCTTCGTCATGGCCCTGCTCCGATTGCCCAAGAACACAGAGAACTGGGATGCTGGTATCGTGCAGCGCATCCCCTTCGTTGAACTTGAATATTGCGTCTTTATTGTCATCATTGACACCCACCAAATCTTCAAAATAGATCTCGTTTTCATCCACGGCGTCCTTTTTGTATGCCAAGAAGGCAGTCGCAGAGCCTCCCGTAGACCGCCTTGCAAATGTCGTGTACATGCGGGCTCTCTTCTGTTCCAACACCCTTATTCCTTCTATCCAGCCTGTCTCGAACTGGTTACAAACGAGTCTGTTGTCTAACGGTGGATCTGGAGAGCCCACATTGCGCGGCGGGGAGAGGGCAATCGATTGAATGGTCGGATACGGAGGGACTATGCAAACTTTCTCATAGTCCTTTACTAGTTCCAGGAATTTGGGAACACGCTGAGCGGCACTGGACGACGGCGGAGTTTTCGAACGCAGGGAAATGGTGGCTGTCGCAACACCCTTTCGTCCGCGGCGCGTGCTCCTGATCCGATCGGCGCTACCTTCCCCCTCAGCAGCGATTGCTCGAGGTTGACTTTTCAACCAAGCCATAATCTCTTTCTCCCTTTCCCGTGCCCTCTTAAGACCCGTCAGCGCACATTTTCGACCAAAGGTGTGCCACCAATCCGGATCGCTCTGACCTCTTGTCAACGTTGGACACTCGTCCATGACCAAGTGCTTCAGACATTCGAGCCGGGACAGAAGGAGCTCAACTTCGGACTCGAGGATGCTGCATGTCGAAATATCGAGATAGTCGAACGTCGGCGTTTGACTCAGAGACGAGCCGCTCCAAGGATCGATATATGCCGTGGTCAAGGGATATGTCACAGAACGACCTGGAATTCTGATACGGAAATGCTGGAGGCATGTGTGGCTGATTGACGAGTGCACGAACGAAGATAGGCAATTATCAAGGCGGAAAAACACGATAGGTTGCGCGAAACTATGTTTGAGTTGGGATTCCGTAGGCACGAATGGATCTTGAGTTATTGAGACTGTTCGTGGTCCTCCTAGGGAGGCGGCCCATTTCGAAAGAGAGATAAACGTCGAGTCAAAATAGGCACCCTGCACGGGTCTTTGAGCAGGTCGCATGACGCTTGTATCTATGCACGACGCTCACCTTCAGGAACTGATAATAGTTAGCTTTCTGCAGGCTTGATAAAGGGCGCGATGCGAAATGTGAGCTATACATATATGCATTGCAGTGGTCAAGTGAAAGGAGCTCCAGTTTATGCCTTTGCAGAGAAAAGAGGTTCTCGAGATGCTCTGGAGCGAAGTTGCTTGGGCCTATCCATATGCTCAGGCGTTTTACATTAGGGAGTAGCTGGAGAACATTGATGAGAACATCTGCGTCAACCGTCCAGGATTCCGAAGAGAAGTTTTGGACCATAGCGGCCACATGACTTGTTTCCGTGATAACTTCGTCGCCTTTGCGAGACGTAATTCGAAGGCGACGATATAGGTTTTGAGCTTGTTCGGATGAGGTGAGCTTCACTGAGTGAAAAAGGCAGTCCAACGGTATTGGGCTATAAGGGAGCGCTCTGGTAAGCGACAGGACGGCTTGTTGGCAGTCTTCTGGAGGGACATGGTCGAGAATTGTTGAGTACAATTCCGTGGGCAATGAATCGAACGACATCCACAAGACCGGGGTATACAACTAGGTAGGAAAATAATGATACAGCGCGCGTAATATATCATCACCATGATGCTCCGTCAGCGATCGATATCCATGCTAGGCCCTGGCCATGGCCGTTCCACGGGAAGCGCAGGCGAGGCGGGCTGCTGAGCACCCCAGAGAGGTAAGGACGATCCAATGCTGCCCGTCGTCAGGCTTCCGGGTCCAGGGCCCCCAGACAATGGCCCGCGCTGTCCACCACCAAGTATCCCTGTCTTGCGACCTTGTCCGCCCATCCTCATACCAGGTTGTAGACCAGCTCCCAATCCGCCGCCCTGGGGCATTGGAGCTTGTGATTCCCAGTATGCCGGGCGCAGAGTGCTGCCTTCCCCTCCGCTAGGCCCTTTCCGCAACGCAGAAGACAGGAAGGTCGAATATCGACCGCTTTCCACCCTTTCCAAATCAACGGTCACGCCCCTCTCCTTCATCGTCGCCTCATCAATATGGAGCATCCTACGCAGCTCCTCGTTCTCTTTCTCCAGCCTGGAAATTTCCGTCTCGCGTTCCAAAACCCAGTCAACCCGTTCTCTCCGTTCAGAACCATCCAAATCCGGTTGGTCGAGCAATTCAATGAGCTGGTGAAGTTCGGCCACGTCGAGGAAGCCTCCAGTGTCGTAAGGTGTTTCGCCATCGGTGATGTTGTAATTTGGATGAGGCGATTCTGGGGCTTCGCCATTGAGGGAGTGGAGAAGTGCGCGTAGATTTTGAGCAAGTCTGTACAGTGATGGATTCACGCCATTAGACGAAACGAATTCGGATGATTGATGCGTTTCGTGGGCATGTAGCAGGGTTTCGTAATGCCTCACGAGCGTTTGTTCGTGCTGCTGGGCTGCAAGCTGTCGAAAAGTGCGCTGTCTTCTCTGACAAAGAGTTGCAAATCAATCTGCTAGACATACGGCATGGTTTCTGAATTTCGCCATGATATTCTCCATTGTTCCCTCGTATTCCTTCAATAGCAAACTGAGTTGCTTGTTTTCGTGCAATAATGTTTGGTTCTCAATGATGATTTGTGCATTCGCTCGCTCTAGCCCTGATTCAAAAATCTCTGCGCGACGGTCGCCCACGTTAGACGATTCTGGAGGGTTGGCATTGTGATTCTTTCTAACCTTTGGATATGTCCGTGTTATAACGTCGCAAAGCGAATCCAGAGCGAGAGTTCGTGGCGTCATCCTGAAGGAGTTCATTTTGGTGGTAATTTCAAACGAGAATAGTAAACGTGCCTTGAGCGAAGTAGTCTGTGATGTCAAAGTCTTGACAAGCCTTTGATTAGTCGCAATCTGTTCACTAAGGTCTTGCACAAGCTGCCATAGTCGCATGGGATCGGTGTCCATGCCAGGAAGAAGATGGTGTAAGGAAGAGTCGCAAAATGCACGACCATTGGCTTATTTGGTTCCTGGCATCAAATTGGAGCGTCTAACAAAGTGTGTGGCATACAATCAATAGCAAATGTACAAAGCACCCGAAAAGTCCATCATAATCATACAATTTAATTTCTATCAGACTCCAAATCCTGCAATAAATCGTCGTTGGACACTACGCAATCAGTAAAAATCTAGTGCCGTCAGTAGGTTTCATGAGGAATATTCAGCGATCATACATTAGGATTGACGTCTTCTTTCGATGCGGAGAAAAGGTGTTCAGGATTGACTCTTCCTGGAGATGTGAGCGGTGTCGCTCCCAGCCTGTCAGGTTTATTGCTGCGTTTTGGTGTGGTTGGCGGAGGTACGAGTGGAGCTCTCCGACGTTTGGAATCCTGCCCTCCATTCAGATCAATTATGAAGCGGCTTTCGGTTTCTGATCCTGCAGCTGGCAGTTTTGGGGGGAAGGCACATGGCTGTGTGGAGGCTCTGAATTTCTCTGCAACGTTGCCGAAGAAGATTCCTCGATAATTAGGCTGCTCTTTTCAGCGCGTACAAGGTGTGCGGAGCTTCTTTTCGGTGATTCGAAAGTCGATGAAGAAACCTCAATGGGCGAAGCCTCGTCATCGGAGATAATTATTGGTGATGAAAATTCGGCGTCAATTTTACGGATCTTCGTAGGACTAGAAAATGGCGGAATTAACCCTTTTCCGTCGTTGGATAAAATCGCGGATTCGTCGTTGGCATCAAAGTCTTGCTGTAGCTGAGCGTATAGTGCTTCCCTCAACCGGTTCCAGTCCCGTTCTGGGACAGACGGTAGTAATGCACCCCGATTAGCTTGTGCGTCCGCATTTTCATTACCGATTTCACCGCTGTGTCCTTTGACATATTCTAAAAACACTCTCTGGCCCCGCCGGCCGCGAGTCTCGAGTAGTGCAGAAAGATATTGAATGAGGCTCAAATTCTTGACCGGATCACCAGATGACGTTCGAAAGTTATTTTTTCGCCATGTCGGTAGCCATTCTTTGAAGCCTAATTCATAACCTCAAATCCAGTAGGGAAGGCATATAAAGAGATAACAAACATTTGATCGAGTATTGAGAATCGGTCTTGATCGTAAGGGGTCGTTTACTGTATGGAGTCGTTTCAAGAACGCGAATAATGGCCTATGAAAATAGATGCGATGGGCGTTCGCTTGACAGAGGAGACCATAACGCACAATCAGTTCTGCACGATTGTTCGTTTGATCGCCTGGACATCGCTCGGCGATGTTCCTGTTGCATCCTATCAGCATGGATATGTGCATGAAGGCCAGTCGCTCACCTTGGGTCGTCGGGTCCCCACCACACACCAATTCCTGCAATCGGATCGCGCATGCCGTTACCTTTACAGGCTCCATCAGAGTAGACGATATCGGTCTCGTCTCTACCCTCTGTAGTGGAGGTAAATCCTCGCTTTTTCGAGATTCGTATGTCCGTGTGAGTTTCAGTAGACTTTGCCGAAGCTCGGGAAAGCGATCCAGCGACAACGCTCGAAGTATCTAATAATCCCTGAACGAATCGTTCGGCGTCCGCGACGTTTGTAAATTTCTTGTACCGTGCGCCAGGAAATCCCGTTATCTGGGCCTCGCACTCATCCCTTCATTTGATATAAGCGGGATCTAGAGTATCTGTGGCATTCTGAAGGATGACCTACCAGTTCCTGAAAACGCCAGTCTGTCTTCCTGTCCTGACAGCATAGAACGCCTTCGTGAATTTTGACATTCCGAATCTCCTGAATGTGAAGCCCCGCAGCAGATAAATGCTCAATCTCAGAAGAGCCGGAGAAAGGCTGAACGACGCCAAGGTGAATAACTATGTCGAAGCGCAGCCTTGTACTTGAGGTTTCTCTGCAACCCATATTCAGATGCAATTGAAGTCTGTCCCTGTGTCGCGTGACGTGACTAATTCCAAACAACGGCCAATGTCACAATAACACATCACATTCATGGTCATCTTGGTGAAGAGTGGGTGAAGAAATAACTGCAAGTTCAGCAAAGTGTCAGCATAAGGTTGTATTCAAGCAAGGCATATGCCGCCGCGGGTCGGCCACTCCAAGTATAGATGAGCTGGGATTATTCAAAATGAAACCTTCCATTGTCATGTGATCCGTGACCAGTCGTGGCCCACCTTGGGCTACACCAATCTGCATTCGGTCAACTCTCCATCGGACCTGATCATTTTAATACAGTCAGTGCGAGAGTGAAAACAAAGGGCAAGCAAAGAGCAGAGACCAAAAGTCTCCGTCTTGGGCCACAACGTTTATTTGTTATTGTTTTGATGCTCTTATAGTGCACCGGAATCAAATCGATGGATAACGACGAGACTTATTGTATGGATTGGAATAGATGTATCGGCGAAGGAGATACGTTTAAAGAATGTGCAAAAAGTGAGCTGTAAATGGGGCAAATGAACGGGCGCGTTGCGTGATGTCTGGGGAAGGAGAAGGGGACATCCGAAATCCGACAAGGGTCTCTTCGCGCCGGTCACAGTTCCGGCAGACACAAGCCTCTCGAGCATGGCGTCAAGCCCGACGGACCTATATCTCCCTCAGACCTTTCCATTTCCCATCAAGATAGTCTCCATCGACGCCGACACCGCTTCTTCTATCCAACGTGGCACGCGTCTTCTAAGTTATTCTTTCGTCTACCTCTCCCCTGCCCCGACGCCAAACCAGAAACCCGATTTGGTACATGGGATGCCGCCCTAGAAGGCACAATAGGCAAGTGGAACCTGAAGCCGGGCGATGTCGTCTCGTCTCGTAAGGCGAAGGACAAGCCCGCATTAGCTGTCGTTGAACCGTGCAAGCATGGCATGCAGCTCGGCGGTCTATGTGTGCTCTGCGGCAAGGACATGACCAAGTACGCTCATGCCTTCTCCTGCTCCAGGTTCATGACTCATATGCGCATCTCAGCACCGATTACACAGGTTTCTCCGATGCATCTCGTGCGTCCATCCAGATGACGCACTCTGCGTTCGGGCCCACGGTATCACTGGAAGAAGCACAGCGAATCGAACGGGAAACTGCGGAACATCTCCTCAAGTCCAGGAAGCTATCCCTCATCGTCGATCTGGACCAGACAATTGTGCATGCTACCGTCGATCCGACAGTGGGTGAGTGGATTGGTGAAGGCGAGGCTTGGGAGAAGCGACAAGCCGAAAACGCATCCTCAAGTAAAGATGCCGAAGTGCCCGCGGATCATCCGTCCGGCGCTCCTGAAGATGATGAATGCAATCCAAACTGGGATGCTCTCAAGGATGTCAAGCGATTTCGTTTAGGGCCCGAATCTCTTGGAATGACGCCACGCCGTAGGCCGAGAGAAAAAATAAAGATACTAGAGAATGAGGGGTGTATGTATTATATCAAGCCAAGGTCAGCTGGGCAATCTCGCTCCGTTTTTTTGCCGTCTATGCTGATTCGAAGCTTGCCAGACCCGGTTGGAAAGAATTCCTACAGCAGACTGCTGCTAAATACGAGATGCACGTCTACACAATGGGAACTCGCGCATATGCGGAGGAGGTATGTGCCGCAATTGATCCCGACGGCAAAATTTTCGGCGGTCGTATCCTCAGCCGAGACGAGAGTGGAAGTAAGTTCTCTCCGGAAACGCGCCTGACAACGCAACGTTGATTGGAGCACCAGGTCTTACTCAAAAGAGCCTACAACGACTCTTCCCTTGTGACACGTCGATGGTGGTCATCATAGATGATCGCGCAGACGTATGGGAGTGGAGTCCCAATCTTATCAAAGTTATTCCTTGTTCGTCTTTCCATTTTCTATGTTTCACAGATCGTCGGTCTGACGACGCTTCAGATGACTTTTTCGTGGGGATCGGAGACATAAATTCAGCATTCCTTCCGAAAGTCGAGCCGATTTCTCCGCTTACTGCTGTACCAGGACCACATGTCGCTCAACCTCCTGGCTCTGGCAATGTGGTCCGGCAGGCAGCGTCTGGTTCTGGAATTCTGACCATGGCATCCCCACCTTCCGATGCTGCCGAAGGGAGTTCTGAAGAGGACATCGCAGCACTCCAGAAGAAGGCCATGCTGACACAAAACAGCCTGGCCCTTGAGGCTCAATTCGAAGAACGACCGCTCGCTAGAAAACAAGAGAAACTTCAAGAAGAAGAGAAGTCCGGTGTCGATCAATCAGAGGTCGCCACAGTGCAGCCCAAACAACCTACTCAGGGTGCTGAAGTTGAGAACACGCCGCCTCCGCCAAAACAAGAAAAGCACCACCGAAGGCCTCTATTAAAAAATGACGATTGCGAATTGCAACGTGTGTTCAAGGTATAGCCACTGCTTTAGCAATACTTTCCTCGCCAAATTGACACCCGTTACAGTTATTAGACGAAGTCCACACTCGCTTTTTCACCACATACGACTCTTATGCTTCCCGTTTTCCAGACGGCGAACCGGCGAGTAAACCAGGAAAAGTACCATATGATGTGACGGTAAGTCCGACAACGTCCCGCTCTTCGCCCAGCTCTTGATTCGACCCTGTTTCCTAGCGAATTATTCCACGAATCAGAAGCGAAGTTCTCGAAGGGGTTCATATCCTATTTTCCAGTGTTATACCGCTCGATACCCAGCCTGAAACAACCGAAGTTTGGAAGATGGCCCATATGTTCGGAGCCAAGTGTTCGACAGAATTATCAAATGATATTACACATGTCGTAGCGGCGAAGGTGTGTATGTCCAAGGTCGCTCCTAAGTTCTGGGATATTGAATACGATTTCGTTTGCAGCGAGGCACAGTGAAAGTCGATGCGGCGCGGAAACGAGGAGGAATAAAGGTCGTGTGGTTGGCGTGGTTCACGGACTGCGTAGCACTTTGGCGGCATCAAGACGAGACACCATACTTGTTGGATGAACCGCCATCAGTAGGTCCGACCTCGAGTCCTACATCGGATTTGCATAATATCTCGTCTGACCCTGAGCCTGATGGGGACGACTGGGACCAGGAACCCTTGGACGGCAAGGACATGTCACCTCTTAAGTTGGCGGATATCAACTGGAATGACATCAACGACGAGGTGGAAGCTGCCATGAATGAGAGCGATGATGATGATGAGGGGCAGAGCGAGCGTATAAGGAGCGGGAATGCATCGGAAGATGACTGGACAGATGAAACGAACAGTGTAGTGAGGTAAGATGTCTCTCGGTCTCGTCAGTTGAAGGTTACGTTGATCGTTCGCATAATCAACAGCAGCGCGACTAGCACACCACGATTGAAGAGGAAGAGACTGCGGAGTGTGACACCATCGGAAGGGGCAACGGCTGCGAATGGTGGAGATGATTACGGACTGCGTTCTCCATTGGCGAAACGGAAAAAATTGGCCGCAGACAGAATAGGACAGTCGAGGTTGAAGGAAGGAACGACCGCAGAAGAACTCACCGCGGCTATGGAACAGACAACAGACAGCTCAAGAGTGGCGTCGCATGCATTGATTACTGATGCAACGAATGTAGCAGATGGAGAAAGCGAAGACGAAGAAGAGGAGGAAGAGGACGATTTCCTAGCTCGAGAACTGGAGGAAGAGTGGGGATAGCCTTGACGTTTTCGGTTTCTATTCCTCAATTTTCTTTTCTGTGAGGAGCATGGCATCTTTCTCGATTTCATGAATAGCGTAAGTCTCTGTTAATTAATAGCGTAATTTGGCTACGCAGTTAACATCCAACCTGTAATATATGTACTATACTATGCATGAGATAGCGGACTTGGACCGCTTCGTCCTCAGCTTCGTGTTGGTACGCGAATCGCCATAATATTTTTAGATGCTACTGAACGCAACCGGAACGAATAATGTAGTCTGATTAAGACAAATGCTACACCAAAAAAAAAGTACAAAGCCAGCAAAACACGCCAAGATGGATATATATATATACAGGAGAAAGGGTAACCCAAGAAACGCGATTCATACTAGAGCTTCCCCGACGGTGAAGTGAACGTGATCACCCTCGCCGAGGGTTAGCCTGACAGGCAAGCGAGGATCGATGCGCACGGGTGCGCTGTTCCCCACGTAAAAATCACCGCGGCTGAAATTGCGCGTGATAGCTGCCGCTTCCTCTTCTGTGAGGTTGCGCGGACGTTTGTTGGGACGAAAGGTGGATGTCGAGGCGCCAGTGAAGGTGCCGTTGTAGTCGAAGTATTGCTGCTGAGTGAGGGTGGGTGTGCCTTGCAGTGTGGCATACATCGGCGGCGGCGGGGCAAAGGACTGGACGGAAGACGCTGGCGTGGAGACCATTAAGCCAGACGGCAAAGCGAGCAGGAGAAGATGCTGCTGACCGGGAGTGTGATGCGACTGATCCTGCGCATCAGGATCGGGATATGCGCATGTGGAACCTATACCTCGCTTCAAGCAACTCTAGGCGCGCGGAACGGGGGCAGTATAATCGGGACGATTCAATGGCAGAGACAACGTCAGTGCTTTGAAACGTTTTACCTGGCATGGCAGCACCTCGCTGCACCGCGTTTTTCCGGTGTGGCACGCGAGGCAGGCCCTGCGGACGGAAGGCGCTTTCGCTAGGAAGGCAGGTTAAGGGGAGCCGGACAGATCGGCTAAGGGAACGACGAACGCTTCCTGGTGGCCTCGGACTGGGCTGGCTGGGGCTGGGGAGTCTGAATAGGCTGTACGAGGATATCCTGCTGTGGATGTTGTTGCTGTGGCTGCTGTAGCTGCTGCTGGAGTTGTTGAGTGTCGATCGCGGGCGGGGCGTCTGTCGCCGGTTCATCTGTGGGGAGGGCCGACATTTCAGGAGCAGACCGATGCTGCGTCGCGGACTCACCGCCGTCACACGGGCAATCCTGGCTTATGTCAGCATCCGGCTACCTCTTTTCCCGGTGTCCCCCCACCTCTTCTCTCTTAACCCCACCCCCCCCACCATGCCCAACTCTCCGCTGCAGCCCCCGGTACCCTTCGCAGACTTTGAGTTCTCTTTCGACCCCTCCCTCTCGACCCTCTTTCCCAACCCGCCACCGTTACCGCCTTCTGCCGATCTCTTCTCCCCGGCCGAGACAACAGATCTCTTCGGCTTCCTTGAGGGCTTCGGAGACGTCAACTGGGAGTACAATGTCAACAACGATCCCGTGTACAATGACTATGCACAAACCGGAAACCACAGCAATTCTCTAACCCCTTACTCGAATCCGCATCTCAACACTACCCCTGAGCCATCCACATCACACCGGACAAAAAGCAACCAGCGATCTACGTCGTCCAGAGCGCAGATTCACGCGCACGCTCAAACTGTGGATGCGTCTGCACGGAGCATGGACACCCAAGACGACCTTACCCCTACATATGCGCATGACTCGTCGCGCCCGTCTGCTAGCGGCGGCGCACCTACTAGGGCAAAGCCACTTCTCTCCACACCGCAAAAGCGTCTCAACCACATCATGTCTGAGCAGAAACGGCGTAATGCCATTCGTGATGGCTATGCTCAACTCATTTCTTTGCTTGCTCCCGCCGGCTCAGCACCTGGCATAGGGATGCCCACACGGGGCAGGCCAAAAGGAAGTGGTCTGCGGGGGAAAGGCCAAACGAAGGGCAAGAGCGGCGTCCTCTTTCGCGCCGTCGAATATTGTCGATGGTTGGAGGGAGGAAGAGATGCACTGCGCGAAGAAGTCCTTCGACTGGAAGCGGCAGCAGGCATCCAACATCCTTCATAAATGTCTCTCATCGAAAGGGAAACCCCGTATATTTGTGCCAGTCCCGGTCTAACATCACGATATCATCAGTTAGTCCAGTCCTCATCTATCTTATCTTCCTTGACCGTTGACCTCGACCTTCCTCAGTGTGCAACATCCAGCTTACTTTACCGAACCCCTTTAATTCATCGACACGAGATACCATCAATAAAATCCATTTTCTAGCTACGCTGCTATGAGTAACATAGGTTACAAGTGGAATAAGTTGTACCTCTATAAAACGGTTGCTACCAACTGCAGCTCGATTATCTTGGAGCCCCTAATCTTATCCTAGGTCTCACGTGATGCTCCATCTTAGCGACCGCTAGGACATTTGCCTCCGTCGACGGCGCTCCGGCAAATGACAAGCAATCATCATTCCTAGATTACTAGCTTATGCCTCCCGCTCCTTCAGACGAACTTCCGTGGAAAATTCCCCACTTTGAGCTTCGCATTTTCAACCTTGCTCATCCTGGAGCGTCCGTCTTTCTCGACGCTGTAAAACCGACACAAGCTCTGCATGATGCGGTCGTGTCCAGTCTCAAATGGCTATATACCCCAGATACGGCCCCGATCCAGTAAGGTCATGGGGTTCATGGGCTCACTTTTTAATTGGACTGCTCAACGCTCTTCCACTCTAGTATCCACTCTATCGCGCTGATTCTCCGCGAAATGGATGGCGTTGCCCATACGACCGGCAACGAGCACAACAAGGAGATTCACATCTCGCTGCAGTATATTCACCGTTGTCAGGCTCGTGCTCGGGACGAGATTCTCGGCGTCCTGACACACGAAGTCGTTCACTGTTACCAATATGACGCGCAGCATACGTGTCCCTCTGGTCTCATTGAAGGCATCGCGGGTAAGGAATTCTAAGCAAAGCGCACAGGGCGAAGGTCATGATAGGTTTTCGGCTCATTGCAGATTATGTGAGACTTCGCGCCGAACTCGGTCCACCACATTGGCATAAAACATCGCATGGCAAGTGGGATGCAGGATATGAGACGACGGCCTACTTTCTAGACTGGCTGGAAAAGCGGCATGGTGAAGGGACCATTCGCGCGTTGAATGCAGGGTTGAAAGACACCGAATACAACGAAGGGATATTCAAAAAAGTCACCGGCCGGAGTGTGGAAAAACTCTGGAAACGGTATGGTGTGGAACTTGATGGAAAGGAAGCATCTGGGCAAGACAGTGTACAGACATGCAGCGTGGTCTAATCCGGAACCAAAAATAAAATATTTGATGAGAGTGGGATTCGAACCCACGCCCCCGAAGAGACCAGATTACTTGGACAGAAACTGTCCTGGTCCTTAATCCTTAGTCTGGCACCTTAGACCGCTCGGCCATCTCACCTTGTGTTATGTGCAAAGGAAATTCTACATAGCCCGCTTGAACAAGCCTTCGACTTAACAGCAGCCAATGCCGATTCTATAGAAGTAGCTCATCGCCTAGACTAGTCTGTAGGCATCCATCCTTCTAGCGTCTTCCGCCTAACGTCGTCTTGCAGCGAGCAGGATAAAGGGGGACGCAAAGAAATCAATCCATGAAGCTACGGCATGCATCAAATTCTTTGAGCCGATAATCAAATTAATCCAAATCATACTGACGAGCGTTCGGAGTAGTCCGTTTGCATCAGATGCGTCGATGAAAGGCGTCCTCGCCGACTGTTCGGAAAACTACAGAACTCCAGAAGCCTTATCCTAGTGCGAAAAATGGCAGCTGACAACTCCATCTACGACATCTTTTCGGCACGTAGATCACTTGGAATAGATAAAATCTGTCAAAATTCATTTTGCGACGCTCATACATCATTTCCCCCGCGGGCTTGTATCCCTAACCTGTTAATTTCTCGGAATGTGCACGACCGCGTTTGCGTCGGATGCCCCGAGGCGCCGAAGAACGTATTTCGCCTCCAATTAGTGCCTTCATTTGATTGTGCGGGGTTGGGGAGGAGCCGAATAAGAGCTACATAGTGGGATCGCGATGGGTACGAGATTTCACCCCGAGTCTCTCGCTACAGCAGATACTTTTTGCCACATCGAATTCGCAAGTGGCTAAGCAATGCACAAGAAACGATCGCTCGCAAGAAGCGGTAGTTCATTGGCAAGTCAGTGGGAGGTGTCCGGTTGCCTGGACCATTTACGACGCGCCTGGAACACGCGCTCCCTTGGGCCCTAGAAAATGACAGGTGAATGATATTCTGGGCGGCGTCGCGGCCGAAAATAGAAGCACACGACGAGGGACGATACGGATTTTTTTTTCTTAACCTCTTTCTTTACTTTCTGAAAATGCAGTCTCGCAGAAAAATTTTACAGCCAGAGGTGTATGTCATAGAATGTGACGTGGGTTCGATATATTGAAAGCATACTACTGCCGCAGGTCGCGCCTTAACGAATTCCCGATCAAGCCGTGTAAACGCTGAGAACTCGAAGAAGTCCAGGTCAGGGCCCCGAGCGTCCGTAAGCCGCCAAAAAAAAAAAAAGAACCCTCAAAGTTCATTTCAGTTAAGCGGCGTGTCGTCACTTAGTTCGAAAGTGCAGACAGAGAAATGGTGGACGGCTCTGTCATGGCTGGCGTCATAGCGAGGTTTGGCATTCCCTGTGACGAGCTGATACCAGGACTCGTTGAGCAAAAAAAAAAATTCAAGGTTCAGAAGAATGCGTGTCGACACGCGTTAGCGCTGCCAGAACCATGATGGGCGGAATCGAGATATCTGCGAAGCGGTCAACGGAGACGACACATGTTGAAGAAGCATGTCGCACCCTAAAGCGTTATGATTCAGGGACTGGCAGTTGGTTTTTGACCAGGAATGGCTTACGGACGTTTTCTGGGCTACTATATTCTTTTTTTTAACCAGTCCAATCTGGTGAGATTTACAACAGGGACAGTGGCAGCGCCAAGGTATAAAAGAGAGCACAAAAGATGCTTGAATCTTCAGTCGAACGACTTCGAAGTTCAACTACACACATACCCATTATTCCAAAATGATCGCTCGTGTCTTCACCGTCGTTTTCTTCCTCTTCTTCGCTCTGCCCATGCTTGCTTTGGGTACCGCTGTTCCTCGCGGCGGCGAATGCAACACTGGTCCATCCAATGCTGCAATTCCGTTCAGCAGGTGCGGGAATTCTCTTCACGTCGCAGTCATCGCTGAAGCGAGTTTCTGTGACTAAGGCATCCAGCTCCTCGGTTAGCGGTCTCTTGGGCCTCCTTGGCATCGTCGTCAGCGATGTCAATGCCCTTGTGTGAGTAAAATCCGCACCATATGGCCAAAGGAGTCATTGTGATGATTCTCGTTCCAGCGGCGTGAACTGCAGTCCCATCAGCGTCATTGGCGTTGGCGGCAACAGCTGGTGAGTTTAAATAACCAACTCGGTTGCGCATCAAATAAACTGAACCGACGGTTAAACAGCACGCAGCAGCCGGTTTGCTGCACCAACAACAGCTTCGTAAGTCGAGCAACGGCATCACCATGCTTGGAGATCTGACATTCGCAAACCCGTTTAGAACGGCCTGATTGCTATTGGCTGCACCCCGATCAACGTCAACTTGTGAGAGGGATGTCTTGCATGCTGATGGTCTGTAGTACAACGGTCGCCCAGCGTAAAGATTTCTGTGTTTGTTCTGTGCGAGTCGAATGGACGTTTTCTTTGTGGATTGCTTGCTTCTGATCAGACGTCCTTGAGCTGCAATTGGAAAGAGGCAGTCACGTGGAGTGATGAAACTTCAACGCCTTGTCTCGATTTGGACGTTAGCTTGTGCTCCTTGTATGGTCGTCCTGGTACTCGTCCTCCAACCTTCGCTATAAAACTGCAGTGACAATGGAGTACCAATTACCATCAGTTTTCCCTGATCTGAGTGTTCTTACTCCTCCAGGTGAACAATAGTCGACCTTGCGACGCGCTCTCACACCATCAAGCCGTAATTGTCTTGTGGCTTATTATCCTCGACCCGGAAGTTTAGCTCCGTTATCCGAGCGCCATATAGTCATCAGTGGTTCCAAAGCGGACCCAATTCCTATCTGCATAATTCCCATCCTACCTTTCTCTGCTCGGGTCTCTTTTTTCTGCCCTCCGTCCTTCCTTTCTGTCCTGGCGTCGCCCATCTATTTATCCAAACCCATATCGTCACCAACAGCTGCAATCTCACGACGAAACGACTCTTCACGATGTCTTCCTACCAATACACCACACCATCTTCCCCGACATTCGGCTTCTTCCCGACGGGGACCACCGCGCCGAACGCATTTGTTTCGTTCCACCAGTCGCCGCGCGACGCTCATGTCATGTATGCTGCATTAGCCAACTCTGGCTCGCCATCGCAGCAGTCCAACGGTGGCGCGCCACCGTCACAAGGGGGCCAGGGAGCTTTCGCCAAGTTCGTATCGCGAAAGTAAACACCAACTGGGTTGTTCCTTGATTCTTGTGCAAGCAGAGACGGCAGAAGGACATTTTTCTCTTCGTTTTTCATGCAATCCCAACCTGGTGAACGTCAAGTGTTGATCACGACAACCGCATTAGACCTGCTCCATATCATATGCTATAGTTCCCGCTCATAATGTGTACCAATATTGTTTGTATTTGCTTCGCGAGATGAAATCTTTTCTTGTGTATCGCCGGAGATTCGCGGCCCGAGAATGACATTGTCCAGGAAAGGCAACTCGGCCATCATTGGCCCTCTTTTGAGTTTGTTCTCTCCTCGTCCTCGTCCTCGTCCAGCTCGTCACTGGCCATCATGGTCTCCGCCAGAGTCGTCAACGGCGTCCCTCCCACAGGGAACGTCACCACTGCCTACTCCCTCTCCCTTCTCTCCGAGTACACACATACCCTCGACTCGCTTCCCCTCGACCTCTCTCGCAATTTTGCCGATCTTCGTGAGCTCGACGCTGTTCTGTCCTCCTCCATGTCCTCCATCACTTCAAAGATACACAAGCTCACTCATATGATTGAGCACGGTTCCGCCGCGAAAGAGGAGCGTCTCTGGCTCCTTACCGAAATCGCGGATGAGGCAGCCCGCCTCAAGCTTGGTGGGGAGGACAAGATACGTGTGGCATGCCAGGCAGCGGACAACCTCAAGCACAACCTAGCACATCTCAAAAACCTCGCAGAGAACATACCCGGCTTCGACACTACCATGCTGATTAGGAAGACCACCTACCCGCACGTCTCTGCCCGCTCCTTCATGCCTGCCATGTCTTCTGAGACAGGCAGACGACGAAGGGGTGGGTTTTCCACAGTAACAGCGAATATGCCTGATCAGAGCCCTGCGAAGCGAAAGCGAGTCGTGAGGGATGACGATCTCGACCTTCCGTCCGGCAGATCGCCCAGGAAGGATAAGCATGTGGACGGGAATGCTCGGCCTCGGGCCAGGGTCAGAAAGTGCGTTTCCTGTCTTCATACTTCTTTTCTAATCCTCAAATCTCTTTTTTTCTTGCGATACAATAGCAACAGGAACGAGCGGGCCATCTCACCATCCGAGTCCCTCGTCTCCGTCACCTCCCACAACTTCCCCAAACAGGCCACAATAACTCTGACGCCCATCAGCGGTCCACGGCTGGCAACGCCCGTTCGAACGCAAGTAATAAGCGTGCCCGGTCGAATGTTACCAACCGCCTTCCGAGCCCATCACCCGCGGACCCCCCTTATGCTACCTCTGCAGCGCCACACGATCATCAGGTTAACTCGCACCGCGACGCGACATACAATTTCCCGCCTTCCTCACTCCATCCATCACTTCCACTTCCTTACCAATCCAACCCAGCTGTGAACGGCATATCCGGTACCGGCCACCACCCTAGTCCATTTGATCTGCACATCATGCCGCCCTCTCTGGCGGCTAACGGGTCCGAGTGGACACCTCCACTGGCACAGCAGCTCGAGGGGCCCGGGATGCCCGTATCGAGGGCCCAATCTATCCATCCAGTGCACTCCAACATTCCAATAGCTCCACTTGGCGCGACGAACCCGGCGACAGATAGCGCGGACGTAGGAGACGGAGATGGCGACGGCGATGAGAAGACGTATTGCTTCTGCGACGGTGTTAGTTATGGCCAAATGATTGCTTGTGATGACCGCGAGTGCGAGAGGGAATGGGTTAGTTTTCCTCTCGATTTTCTTTCGCTGCTGAAGGAAGCTCATCGTTATCCCTTTCTCAGTTCCATCTCACCTGCATTGGTTTGACGGGCGTCCCGCCGGGTCTTTGGTTCTGCGATACCTGCAGAGCGAAGCGAAATGCAAAACGCTCTGGCCGAGGAGGCAAACGAAGAGCGACTGGCGGGCGAGCGGGAGGTCGTGCATCGTAAGCCCATGCAACATCTCCCTCTGTAGTACTAGTACTTTCTTAGCCTAGATCATGATTTTTTTTTCTTTTTTTTTTTTAAGTCGCTTTTCGCGTTTATGTATGCTGGTTTCATCTTGCTCCTTTAAATCGCTTTGTACGACTGTATCTTGGCAATGCATAATGCTGCACCTTGAAGTCATGGACCAAGAAGCTTGAATGTGTCATTGGTCTTCTGGCAGATCCAACGTAAAATAAGCGGAAGTATACATAATGCAGGATTATAATAGACGCGAAGGAAAGGGCGCAAAAACCGAGCCGACGGCAAGCACGATCAGCGACGCTTAGAGCTGCGCTCATCCAGTCCAGGCGAACTTCTCCGCTTCCTGAACGCACGATCAGAGAATTTCCCGTCGGAAGCATGGTCGAAACGTACCGAGAAACGCGATCCTCTGGCTCACCACTAGGCGTCCTGCCTCCCATGTCTTTCATAGTCCCTCCATAGTCCAGACCCTCAACAGCAGGTGCGTTGACATCGCGATCCTTATATTTATTTTGGTTGCGTGGGCCTGTCGGGACCCCAGGAGGAAGTGGTGACGCTGGTCGCACAGGCGCTGGAGGTGGTCCTGTTTATACCAACAGACGAGCATGAGCAAGGTGACGGTAAACCGTCAATATAAACAGAAGATGAGATAACGCAGGGGAGGGAGCGGCACGGGTGGCTGTCAGTAACTCTGCGATAACGGACGGGAACAGATACACATACCGCCTTCCCCATACATGCCTCGTCCACGTCCTCTCATTGGGAAAGCGCGGCCACGGTTCATAGCCATCGCACGTCCGCGGTATGGTGCTGGCGATGCTCCACGACCCGCGCTGGGGCCTTGAGGAATGCTAGGCGGCGCCGTCATTTCAGGATACATCTGTTGGTTCATGGGATTTTGCTCCTGCTGCCGAAAGGAGAGGTCAAGTCGTCAGGACAGAGATGTGACTGAACTGTTCGACAAACCTGCATGCCGAAATCTGGACCGCCCATGCCCATGTTCATCATGCCGCCTGGGGCAGGTCCACTGAAGCCATCCTGCATCATGCCAACATTACCAGCAACTTGCTCCTGCGTGCCATTTGCGACGCCGACGTTCTGTTGAACGGACGTCCCGTCCGGCATGGGCATCATGGCGCCTGGCATTCCCATGTCTCCGCCCAAGCCCATACCCATGCCCATGCCCATGGGGGCCATCATGCCTGTCATGTCCATCATGACGCCGGGGCCTATCATGCCAGTGTTTGCCGCGGCGCCATTCATCATGGCGGTCGCTCCTGTCATGACCATTTGTCGCGCTTCTGGAGGAAGGGCCGTCAATTGGTCTTCTGTCATTGCCGCGAAATTCTACCAAAAATTTAGTTGACAGGTCAAATGCAAAGCATTTAATACGCACAATGACATTAGTCTTGAGCACACTCGCCAAGTCTCCAAGCTCCCGGCGGCGATAGCAGTAGGCCTCCCATGAAATTTCGTCAAAACCATAGTTGAACCAGTCACTGATGTCCGAGCCTGGCCGCCGCCAAGGCTTCTCTGTCATCGCCGCGATGTCTACTTCGAGAATGGACCGCCCATCCAGCACGCCTGTGGCTGATGGATCGATGGCAGGATACGACGGAGGTGCTTTGACAGGAGGCAGAGTCGAGAGTTCGACCATGGCTTCCTCTTTTTGCGTGACATCTTCCAAGGGCTGCGGTATCTGCTGGCTTGCTTGGCTAACAGCTGTTGAGGAGGTGATCTGGGATTGCGGTTGCGCTTGGGATACATGCTGGCCTGGAGGTGCCCCTCTCTGGATTAATGTGTATTCAGTCGTTAACGATGGTTGGGCTGCTGCTGCTGAAAACACAAGTCAGAACAGGCAAATAATGACTGTGCGCCTGACCTTTAGGTTGCGCAGGAATAGATGTGCTCGTGGTACGCTGTGCTGATGGTCGTCCGGCGCTTTGTCTACCAAATCCTGGTCAAGCTCTCGCAGGAATATTCGCCGTGAGCACACACCGAAAGTCAATCGAACGCGATGTGGGCTCCATAATGAATTCCACCTTGCGGTGATAGTTGACTCAGTAGGGCATGAATAGCACAGTTCCATGTTAAGAACTCACATCTTCTTCCTCTTCGCTCTCCTCGCCTAGATCGACTTCCTCTTCTGCTTCTTCGGGAGTATTCGTGCCCGACGACCTGGCTGCATCTTCGACCTTGGCCTCTAGTTGCGCGACTACGCCATTTTGTGATGAAACCCTTTCGTATGAGATTCTAATATCCTGAATTCATTCAAAGCATCTCGATACGGGTGACCTGACAACTCACGGCTGAGGTGCTGGAAGAATCGCGCAATGAGAAGAAATGGAAAATATTATTAGACAATTATTGAAGATAAGGGATTGACAAAAGAGATAGTGGACAACTGGCTTCGCTCGGAAGCCCGCACACAAGACATGCTCCGACTAAGTGATCCTTACCAGGCTTAGCCACTGGGTGCGACGAGCTGCCGTACAAAAATTCATCGTCGTCGTCCCTGCAGAACGGCGTACGCTGTCAGTAGTCGGAAAGCGAAGCGCAGTAAGGCTACGAACATTGGAAACGGCCTACGGATATCCTATTGGCTGTCAGGAGAGGAAGTAGGTGTGTGACGTATTGTGACAAGGATGTCACAAAATTATGGGTTTCCGATGTCTGCCTGCCCACACGTCGTCGACGATGTTCGCCCTATACTCGCGTCGTTGTGCACCGTCGCTGCAGCAAATCCTCGGCCAGGCACAACAGCAGCCTGCGCGAAGCTATGCAATCTCCGTTAAATCACCGAAGCCACTGCCTGGAAAGAAGCTTCCGCGCGTCTTTCGAGACAAAAAGGGATTCCAGTATAGTTGGTACATGAGAATCCTCTCTGCCAACAAGGAGTCGCCCCTCATATTCTTAAAACAAACGAATTTTCCGCGCAACGACTTGTCAAACTTCGTCAGGACATCATGTTTGCCGGCGGTCGCAAGCCTCCGTCATTGGCTGCTCCGACAGCGATCTCTGTGGCCCCTGCGCCTCAGCCAGAACTGACCGTAATCCGAACCAGCATATTTGGCGCCGCATTGCGCGATCTACCGGGAGTCAATTTGTCTGAAGTGGAGCGCATGTTGGACGGACTATCTGGAAACTTTGCCATTCTCTCCCTCCCTTCTCTCGACCCACCACACCTAAATGCTATCCTGCGTGCCATGGAACGCAGCGTCCCCCACGTAAACCAAAGACACCGGAAGAGATAAAAAAGGAGCAGGAGGCAAAGAACGCAGATCCCGAAACACCTGGAAGGAGGATGAAGCGCATGCGACCGATTCTGGTGCCTGAGTTGAAGGTCGTCGGAGCACTGATTGAAGGCCAAGTGTTTTTGCCGCAGGGACTGAAGAACGTGTCACAATTACCGACGCTGGATACTCTTCGCGCCCAAATCGTCGGCCTATTGAGCGCCCCTGCTACACAGCTGGCAGGTGTCCTCAGCGAGGCAAGTGGTAGACGGTTGGCCCGAACATTGGAAGGTCTGAAAAAGAGCATGGAGAGCGAAGCCGGAGAGACCCCAGCACCATCATAGAGGAGCTTTCATGCATTGTTACTGCATCTATTTTGCATTCTTCGGTCACTAATGGAACATCTAATATCACGTAGACTGGATCGCTAGTCAATCAGACAAAACAAATTCCCATGTGCGGTCTTCACCTCCTTCACCAGTTGTCCCGGTCCCTGCCGCTCTTTCACCTTTCGTCATCCGATGTTCGTAACCTTTCCAGGCATTCCGATGAAACCTGAAAGATCGAAGAAGTGCGTATCGCGGATTGAAGGCGTACTGCCTGAAGACGGTTTTGGAGGATTTTTAGCCAGGCGGGGGACATCCCTTCCACAGGTCTCATCAGTTCGTCAATTTATGCCGAAAGATAGCCATGTCGACCGACCAGAGCGTGTAAGGCGTCACGTTGCGCAAAGTAATCAATATCGTGCCTCGAGTACGTCCAGCGTCGGTGATACGATGCCTTTCCTCGTATTCCATGGAATCATCTTCACCGTCGTCGTCGGAATCGTCCTCAAACGCCTTTCTGTTCTTCGCATTCGTGGAAGAAGGCGCTGGCCCTTTGGCCAGCAAACCCGCCGAGGAACGTAAGAAGCCAAGTATGAGAACCTGGTTTGACAGAATATTCCTATCCTGGTCGGTGATTCCCTTTCCTTCGGTGTCATGTCAGGACCAACATCGAGTGAATGTCGCGAATGTTCGCCCACCTGCATGAGGAAAGTTCCAGACAATTTTGTCCCAGCTTCGCCCTTTCAATTTCGACGCTTTGTCCAAATACGTAGCATCTATGTTGAAAAGAACCTCGACGCCCAGCTCCCTAATAGATCGAACGATTTCTTTGCGTCAGGGTATTTCTTATAACACCCATCTTCGGAATCATACGCGGTCGCCGTCACATTTGAGGGAGGTAAACCTCGAATTTCTGCTGGCGGATCGCGAATTAAAGCCCGAGCAAAGGAAAAGTTTCCTTCTCCAATCAGGAGGATTTTATCCGTAGGACGGAATGGGATAGTTGGAGGGCGAGACGAGGAAACATCCTTTGATCTTCCTTTGTGTTTCTGCACATTCTTCTTTGAGCGTTGCTCGGCGGACTGCGCAGCTTGTAACGCCTTTTCCTTTTCTTTTAATTTGAACCGCGATTGCTGAGACTGGAGAGCGGTTTTGAGGTTCTTGCCCTTGACCATATCGTGCTAAAGCCAAATAAATACAAAGTCTGGGATGCAAGCTTGTCAGCGTGACTGCCACGACATGCAATTGAAGCCCAAGTCTGACTGCCACGTCCACCCTACGTATATATCACCCACATCTATCACACTCACTCCTTCGCTTTATCCGTAATTTATACAAAATGGTGCTCCTAAATCATCGTCAAAGACGTGCTCTCCGACGTGCTCACGAATGAAATTATCTATATAGCCTACCGAATTCGAAATGCGCCAAAGGAATGCCAAGTTCGCGAAGGATGCGCGTTCTGGCAAAAATCCTACACATCCGTCGCGCCAGGAAGTCATGGCAAAGCGCAGCCCGATTAATATATGGGCACTAGGACTCGTCCTCTTTGTTGTGATTGGTGGTGGTACGTCATTGACATCAAAGTACTTACCCAAGCTGATTTGCTCGCCAGTGCTGTTCGAGCTCATAAGAATTTTATTTCTATGAGCCGTAGATTACCTTCCTTGAAAACAATGATACAACCTACGTGTTGTATTTCCAACTTTTGTACATGTCTCTCCTAACCGAGAGTGCACTGCGTGAAGCGGATCTTTGCCATATTTATGAAGAGCTATGTAAAATAATGGACACTGGTACAATCAATCATCTCCTGAATGGCTCATGCTCTGACTTCGAACGACGCTACTGCTGTTCCCCCTCGACTTGTCCTTGTCACCCGTAGCGTCCTGCGTGTTTTCAACTCCTTCCATCGCATCACTTTCCAGTTCCTTCTCGTCGATTTTCACCTCGTCACCAGCCCACACCCGCATCGTAGGCTGCCATATCATGGCAATGTTATCTTCGGATGTGCTTGCTATTGTCCAGTTCTCGGCTTCGCCAGGAGCCCAGCAGAAATCCGTTGGACGAGCGGTATGGCCTGGGAAACCATTCAGTACTTCCCTTGGTAGCCATTGGTGTTATTTACCTCCGTGGACGAATAGCAGTTCGGGCGGGCCGTCTTCTTGATCGTCAGGTGTCTGCTCTTGACCAATTAGTGACAAGTCCCAGATGTTAATACGTCTATCGCTAGATGCGGATGCAAAGATGGTTGCATTGCGCGGTGACCACGCTAAGTGAAGCACTTCGTCTGTGTGTGATTCAAAGACGTGCAATTTCTTTCCTGGTGTTCGCATGTCGTGAAGTATGGATGTCTACGACATTGCTAATTAGCCGTCGCGTCGGACAACGAGCTTGTGAGGGCAAACCTTGTCAGCACTGCCGGTCACCAAGAGATGCTCCACGGCGGGACTGAACGCCACTGCTAGAATTTCACTTTCGTGAGCCTGTATCTGCGTCTTGGGTTCATTTGGTGCCCTCGTATCCCAACTGAAAGGCGTCAAGGAAGGAAGAGGGCGACGGGGGTATGAACGTACATCATCAACATTTTATCGTCGCCGACGCTTGCGAAGACGTTTTCATTTGTCGAGTGCCAGTCGACGTCCTAAAGAAGGTTAAGAGCAAAGGCCTTTGCATGAACCAGACACGTACACCGACGATGGACGTGTGCCCTTTGAATACATTTGTTGGCTCAACATTTGTGTTGGCTTTAGTGTAAGAATTTATGTCCCTGAAAGAAATCATTGGAATGATGGACAATGGAACTGCAGCGGAACGCACCAATGACAAACGGTCATATCTTCAGAAGCACCTAAAACATGTCCTGCCCTGATGGGATTCCATGCAAGTCCGAACCTGGTCGACAATGAACCTTGCAAGTTGACATGACCGAGAACGTAGGTGCTTACCCTTCTCTGTTTTGACCCACAAGCCTGATATCCGGTTTGCACAGTCCTCCGCGTTCTGGTTCACTGGAGTGCTTTGTCCGGTCAAAAACCAATACCTCTCCCGAGACAGCCTTGGTCGCGAGGAGATCTGGATTTTGAGGCATGTAACGGGCGCGGTTGACTTCCCCAGGATGGTTGATCCTTTGTATGATCTGTATTCGGGGAGCAGGCGGGATCGTATGTCCTCCAAGTTCACCATGTTCATCATCGTAGTCTCCCCTGTCCAATTTGTCCGCGCCAGTCGAAGGACTTCCGCGCTTTGGTATCTGAACAGAAGCGATTTGCAGATAGTCTTGTGCTTGGCCGGACGTGTGAGTACCAAGCAACAACCGATGCGTAGTATACGGCTTATTCGGAGAGCTATAAAACCGTGAGCCCTCTCTCCTGAAGACGCGAATACGATTGTTCTTACGATTGTTTGTCCGGAAACCATTGACATGTCAAACTCGGCCAATCTAACGCATGCGTTATGACTACATCATAAAGGTATGGCGCGTTCTTTTTCCTTAAAAATTGTTCGACGGTATGAATAGGCTGTAGCGAATGCTGAGACGATATGCTAAAGTATTTACCATGTTTTGTATTCCTGTGCGATGCCGCCGACGAGATTACTATAAAGAACGTATAAGTTCGCGCATCGCGTACCTCGTTGATCAACTTGTTCTCCTCCTCTGCCGCCAGATCGTCTTCAACCTCGTCTATCTGAGGCTTCATAGTTGTAGCGTTAGTTGTCAATACAGACCGTTAAGTGAAATGAGAACTGATTAGTCATCAATCCCAAATTTGCACGCGTGCCAGGTCGCGTCCAACCATTGTACGCTCGAGTTTCTTGTTTCGCGTCGAATCGAAGCATTTTATTTAGAACCTGTCGTCTTTAATGTAGGACATAAAAGCCACGTAGTGACTGAGGTTGCATACGGAAGGTCCTCAATTTTTCGTTGAACTTTTTTTAAAAAAGCCTCGTATCTGAAAACTATGACACGAAAACACTCTGTATTGGTCTTAGGCTTTAATTCCAACGTATTTGCAACAGCAAGGATGGTACGATCCAAATTCAAATACCAGGGATTGTGGGAAGTCAGCAAGTGTGATATATCCGGTGCTTGACGAGTCTCATTTCTCGCTGATGTCTAGTAAAGCCTGACAAGCGGCCGATTCTATGATGATGCGTGCTCAAAAGCTAACAAAAGTTTCTCCAGGTCGAATCGGGGATCTTCTGGATCTGTCACGACTAGAGAAAAGTAAAGTCAGGGATGTGGACGAAAGGTGGTAGGGATGGCTGATGCTGGAGAAAGGATAAGAACGCACCACTCGACCCCTTGCTCGCCGCCTGCTTCTTTCTCCACGCCTCTTTGGCTTTCGCAACTAGCCTCTCCCGGTCATGCAGCGCATGCTCCAATTTTTGCTGGTCGTGAGCTGCTTGCAGCGTCCGACGATGATAGAAACCATAAACGATGCCAGAGAACAATGCCGTGTACCGGACGACCTAAATATGCTTTCCAAGGTAAGAAGGAGCTTGGAAGGTGTGAAGGCATTGAAATTTCTGCTAACGTTGACAGTTGCCGAAACCATGTTTATTGTCTTGGCGGCTATGGGGACGGAAGAAAGCCGTCTAGTTTAACTGTGGGACGAGAATGGAAGTGTTCGGAGAATGCCAATAAGTGCAGTTACTTATACTGACCTTGAAAATTATGGTGGATGTGAACGAACGCCTTGCACGGAAGATTTCGGTATTGATTACGTAACAACACACAATTCAAATTCCTTATTACAAGTCAGCCAGACAGGCTATGGTAAAGGCGCATATGCCTCGCTGGATGATGTTTCGTTAATTATGAGCAATGTGGATAGTTTAATCGTCATAGGTAAGTGTCCAGACTGCGTCAGTGCGGTCGGATGCGATGTAGCCCCTATTTGGTATAAATCTACAGAAGGCTTGCTTCGATGCTTCAACACCCAGACAACGATGGCAGAAAGCGAGGATACTCCAGGGCCAAGTGAAAGTGTCATTCATCGAGGAGGCTGCTTCTGTCGCACTGTGACCTACGAAGTAACTGGAAGTCCAATCCTGAGCGCCTACTGCCATTGCACAGCATGTCAACGTCTAACAGGTGAGTTGACGATGCACGCGATCTTTCAGCAGTTTCAACTTAAGGACACTGTCTAGCTTGTCCGTTCACTCATACGATACATTTTCCGGCTTCGAGCTTCACCTGGACCCATAATTCTTCAACACAGACGTGCTTGATTCGTATACGGTACCAGACAAGCCTTGGAAGACACGCTGGCGTTGCAAGCGCTGCGGGACGTGTACTGCCTCGCACAACTCGAAGGCGAATAAATGGAGCATATGGGGTGCTCAGTTAGATCGCGACACGCAAGGTCGGATCACGGATTGGCAGACGTTGAAGCCCACAGCCCATATATTTTACGGCACTCGTATGCTGGATATTGAGGACAGACTCGGAAAGTGGGCTGGATACGAGAATCAGTCGGAGAGGTACTGAGTTGAAATTTCAGCCACATCGGTGTCTGCACAGTGCAGGGTACTAGATGTTACGTTTTAGCCGTTATGTATCCCTGAAAGATCCTGATTTTTTTTTTTCACGCGCGCTCCGCGACATCTGAGCTGTATCGCCGAAGGAGAACTTGCATGGCGGGCGCCAACCCATATCCAGCCATTTCTGCTCCAACAGAAGACAGCCAGGAAATACGCGCAAACACGGGCGCTCCAGGGGCTCAGGGGATGTCAACCTTTCGTGCTTCTCCCTGGGTCAGCTACGAGCCAACCCAGCCCGAACCCGCTCAAAAGATGAACCAGGACGTGGACATGGATGCGCCTCAGATCTCCACTCTGAGAGAGGAAGAGACGCCCCCTCCCCAACCCAAAACGGCGGGTTCCCGCAAGGCAAAGTCTGCCAGCAAGGGCAAGATGGTCGAGCAGCCCGAGCAGCCCATCTGGATTCCGTCGACCCGCAAGGGCGAAATGATCCAGCTGCCCCAGCTGCCCGTCTGGGCTCGGTCAACCCGCAAAGCACCTCAAACCGAAGAAGAGGAATTTGACGAAGCAGAAGATGAAGAGGACCAACTCATATATGATGACGACGAGGATATGATGAAGCCGATACCACCTGGTGCATTGCACGGATCTGGACGCTCCGCCGACGGATCGCTGAGGCGCAAAGGAGCAGCAGTCAAACGAAAGACAAAGAAGCGGCCTCCTGAGAAGAAATCGCGCGACAAGACAACGGCTAGCTCAACACCACTGTCATGGGTTGAATTTGGACCATCAGAACCCCACGATGAGCTTGTGGACGACATGGAATCCGGGCACCCAACACCCGATAGGGACGACCCTTCTCCTTCAAAACCTTTGTCGCCAAAAAAGTCGCCTCGCAAAACTCAGGTCTTACCTCGCATCAAGCTGAAACCGCAGTCCAAGTGTGTCATTTCAATCGCTACGACAGTCATGACATTCATGTGTTACATTCCTCAGGCTCCGCGTGGCTAGTGCTCTCCCCATGCTAGCAGACGATGGTGGTGGATTAAGCGAAGGTTGGTCGCATAACGTTGATTCATCGTCTATTGTCCCATGCTTATGCCATCACAAAAGGATATACTGGAACTGCAGCTTCGTCTCCCGCGACAATGCTACTTGAACTAAATACTCCAGAACCTGAAAATCCACTGCCATCTACTGCTCCCGTGATCGAAGAGACAAACTATGAGAACGTCCCTCACCCCATTTATCCGCTTCCAACGAAACCCTTTCCTGTTCAGCCTCCCCCGAAGATAGGCACAGGCTTCGCTCCTGTTATACCAATTGATAAAAGTGGGAAGAAAGTTCGACACTGGCGCATTGCACAAAGAGAAATACGTGGAATTGGGGGTGGTCGGTGGTTTGCTCGCACATGGGTCGGAGAGAAAGGATCAGAATTCGCCGCCGCCGCTCAGGCCAAAAGTGAAGACAAGCATGGTGGAGTGACATTGCCCAAGTTGTCTGGTGTATCAGTATCTGCTCCTCCATTGGGGAAGGGGAGATCAAAAGGAAAGACCGTCTCTTCGCTGACAGCGTCTGCTGCTCCGTCTCGTGCAGGGTCTTCAATACCCGACGTTCCGTCGTCGACAGTTCGCGCACCCACAAAAATGAGAACTATCATTGGTCCTCCGTCAGAGACCGGCGATTCCGATATGGGCCCCCCGCCGGAACCGTAGACAATTTCTGTCCTTCTATCTTACTGTACTTGTAGCTAAATCTGCTGTCTGTTGTGTATATCGGAATGGAGGACTTGAAAGTTGAGATTCCTGGATGGTTCCAAGTCCATTGATGAACAGGGGTATGTCACGTGGCGACCCGATTTCGAGGTGACGGTTCGTCTTTCCCTCTCGACACCGCAGCCGTCTCCTTTCTCTATCTTAGTGAAAGCGCTTGTTTTTTGTGCGGCGGTATCCAGAACTAGACCTTATGTCCCTCACTTCTCCCATCGTTTCTTCTGCTGAGGGGTCAGGGACAAACGTCAAGAGAGGCTCCGCGCGGATATCTGCAAAGGCAGGCGAACGTGGTTAGTCTATTTTGGTTAAATCTGGGCGCGACATTCATGATACTCTGTCTCTCATTTGTCCAATGCAGCGGTGGTACAACAAGCGTTTGCATCGGATCCGAAATACAAGAAGTACACTCAACAGGTCGATAAATGTCTCAATTCATTCGACAACGTTCACGAATGGGCGGACTGCATCGCGTTCTTGAAACAGTTATTAAAGGCGCGTAATGCAAACAATATTTTATTTTTTCCAGCGGAATGCTTATTGGCATACATAGACATTCCAATCTTACATGCAGTTTAAAGAAATCCCGCGCAAGCTCATCGTGGCCAAGCGTTTATCACAATGCTTGAATCCTGCCCTGCCCACAGGTGTCCATCAACGTGCTTTGGATGTTTATTCGCACATCTTGGCAGTGCTCGGCGTGAGTTCAGCATATACTGCACAGTTTTATGTGACGTAGCTTATACTTCCACAGTCGAAGGACTTCGGGCTGACTTACCCCTGTGGTCATCAGGATTATTTCCCTTCTTTGAATATGCTGCTACGTCGGTCAAAGTGAGCTTATCGTCCCAGATTCACAATAATCTATTGACGAGTGATGCAGCCAACATTGTTAAATCTCTATGACACTCATTACCTGCCTTTACAAGCGGCCTTACGACCCATCATGAAGTCCTTCATTCTGGCTCTGCTTCCAGGATTAGAGGAGGAAACTGGAGAATTCTTTGAGAAAGTGAGTTCGCCTAGCCAACATGAAAGATGTCCTTTCTTTACTATAGCCAGGTCTTGAGCCTCTTGGACCGCCTGTCTGGGACCGTTTCACAGTCTTTCTTCTTCCAAAATATCTGGTTGATCATGTTAACTACCCCATCTGCTCGAGGAACAGCGCTGAATTTTTTGGCACGTCGCCTACCCCATCTCAATGCAAATGAAGGTGAGACTATCTAGTTTCTTTGCGAGAATTCTTGGCTCACTCTGTTACTAGACATAACGGAGGTTGTGGGTAAAGATATCGGTTTGATGATTCGAGCGTTCGCTGCTGCACTGGAAGACGAGAATCTCTTGGTTCGACGTGGTGCCCTTGACCTTCTATTGCAATCCATGAAAGTCAATAGTGCTGCTGTATCGCGAGCACAACCAGACGACCGTGCTATTCTGATGCGAGCAGCGACTGGTGTCGTCTTGCGTCGCGATCTGTCTCTGACAAGGCGATTGTATACATGGCTCCTGGGCACAGACGATAAGAGTGAGAACCAAATTGCGTATTTCAAAGAAAATGCTCTTGATCTGCTTTGCAGCACCTTGAAAGTAAGCATTCCTGTTCAAGCTCACCTTTCAGCAACTTAGTCTATATTTAGTCCCAGATGAATTCACCCCCCGGAGAGTACTCGGAATCGCGGCCGTTCAAGATCTATATATCATTGCTGGATAAGTGGGAGATCGGTGCTCCTCTCACTGAGGTCCTCATTTACGACTCCTTCAAAGCCATTAAAAGCCTGATAGAGATCAATTCGGATGGAAGTGAAGATGTACACCATTTTACCATTTTCAGATCATAAGTTTCTGACTCTTGGGTACAGATGACTATGACAGCGAGCACTCTTTATGAAGCCGTGGAACCCCGAATACTATGGAAACACATGTTTTCTGCCGTGCTAGCGGAAACTACGGGAGATGGTAGTAGCGTCGAGGTTTGTCCTGATTTATCTGTGAAGACCACGCCCTGATCGATCACGACTTTTAGGCCATTCAGATGTTCCACTTCATTCTCAGTACCTTTTCTCAAGATGAGGAGTTACAAACGATACATTTGCCAATTCTCTTTGACGGTCTCGTCGACATTGTGACGGTAGGTTCTCCTCTTACAGTGAGTTTCATCAGCTCAATCCTCTTTTTTTTAGCTGCAGCTTTGCGCACGAGAGAGTATGGATTTGTCTTATCTGGTATTATTAAGAGAATACATGCAACTTCTGGATGAAATGCTGCACCATATTCCTCAATCTTCCATGTTGCGTCGACCAGAACTTACAGGGAGCATCATGAAGAGCCATGAAACCAGGCGTCCATACGCCTTCGCCTGCCACGTATACGGTACCGACATGCTCAAGTCCACACCCCAAGTTGCTGTTCAGACCTCCACGGTGCCCTTCGCCTCGATTTTCGCAAATCTGTCGCAACTTAGTTTAAATCTTGCGGAAAAATTGGCCGAGGGATCAAAAGATATCCCGATTCTTCGCGAGCTTCTATCGCAATCACTGCTCCTCATGGACAGGCTCATTGGTCGATTGAGCACACAAATGCTTGTGTCTTGGGAGCCAGCGAAATGGTTATCGGTATTGCTTCATTCCTTGGACCATGAGGTATGTAACGCTTTCTGGTTTATAGACCTTGCTCACTCTGGTCATAACAGTCCGCTAATTTCGTGACAGTCGACCGCACGGTGACGCTACTAATCGCCCTATATCAGACAGAAGGCCTGGAACCACGTCCCAACATCGACGATCGCACAATAATATATAAGATGGTTAACAAACTTTTGCAATACCTGCACTCGGACTTTGCGGTCTACCACGTTCGCGCTGCCAATTTAATATGGTCACTGGAAGCCGTCACGAAGCGTTCGCATGTAGAGTCAATATTAGCTCAATCTATGACCTCGCCAGAGTATCGGAATGTGCATCAGTCGTATGAAGCGTTCGGCAACCTGTGGAGATTGACAGGTAATTCATGCTCACTGCGTTCCGAACGTTGTCCTCAACGCGTCTGCTTGCAGAGGACAATCTGCTTCCTGGTTTCCGATTCAAGGTACCAATGATGATAGTGCTCGATACATTGAAGAGCGACGACCCGAGCTTACGTCGAATAGGCGAAACGTGGATGCGATGCAGCTTAAAGTCTTATTTGCGGTGAGTGTTGATATTAGATGCCTTACACCTTTGTCTGACATATCAAAGTGTCCTTGACCCTATTATATATGAGCTCTTGGATCCTGCAATCCAACGAGGGCAGTCCATGATGAAGGTCAAAGGACGGGAATTGCAAATAATGGTCTATGAAAGACACTTTGATCAACGATACATCAACCATCTCTTAGAAACGTTGTTATCCATTGTGCGGTTTGGAGGTCAAGGGTTCACCAAAACAGCGAAAGCCACTCCGATCCGGCGCTCTCACCATTCGGGTCTTGTTCAAAGGGTGGAGTCTAGTATGTTTCTACCCTTTCCACCGACGTCGCTATAGGAGACTGACACCCAATAGGCGGCATCGTTGATCCTGAAGCGAACTATCTTGATGTTCTGATCGAGCTCTTACTAAGGCACGCAATTGGCATCCTCTTACATGACTTCCCTCCGCTGAGCCAACTTGCAGGTTTCTGCGGTCCGAGCCAAAACAGGCATATGCTATGACCATGCAACCTGGGAATGTCGTAATACAATCCACAGTTACAGAGCTGCTACAGACAATCATTGCTCGAGGAGAGCTCGATGCTGTTGTGGACGGTATTGAACCGATCATTGTTCGCAAACTATACTATTGCGTTCACCTGAACAAACTTGACTTGCAAAACAAGCTTTTGCATCTCCTGCATTCCCTCCTTTCTGCCCTGACTAGCCAGGACCAACCCTCTCGCTCATCTGCTAAATCGGTCGACCCCGGGTATGGAACGGCTCCTAGTGTTGATCGAGAATCCGGACCACCGAGCTACTCAGTCAACCTTTTGTTGACTCAAACACTCATAGATGGCATTTCTGTCCGAACAAACCGACCCGTTCTACAGCATTGGCTTGATTTCGTCCTCATGGCAATTCCGCAATTTCAGCCGGCTATGCAGCCAGTTATTGGGCCTTTGAATGATTGCCTCTGCCGCCAGCTGATTTCATCCCTGCTTGAAATTTCTTCCGTATCTGTCAAAGATGACGGATATGCGCGGGACATATCGTCGACCACGACCGACGCAGACATGATCATGCTCCTCAATGGCCTGGAGCGTATGGTATTACTGAACCTCTCATATGCCACAGAGGCGGATGCTTCAGATGAAGGCACCCCCACAGCGGAGAAGTCGGGTTCCGAGAACACAGGGATTCTGGGTTATGTGTCGAACGTATTCGGTTCGGATAGCGTCCCTAACTTGTCCGAAGAGCAACTAACCGTCAGTAGTTTCTTCATTGCTTGCGTCTACTCTGCATAACGTATCACTATAGGCTCGGTCACCAGCTTACAAGGCATTGGATGAGGGCATACGAGTTCTGTTCACAGTATGGGGATCACTCGCGGGGACAGGCACCAGATCCTGGCCGTCAATAGACGAAACTCTCATGCTCATATATAGTCGGACAAGGACACGATGCCGCCGGGTACTTGAGCATCTCTTCCGAGTGCATTCTGCCGAAGTCTTCGAATCTATTGTAGATTGCTGGAGTCGAACGCCGCCAGTATGTCATTGTCCATCGGAACGTAACTAATTCGCCAACCTTTAATCTACAGAGTCCTAATTTCTCTCCAGATGTTGCGTTTGAGCTTGTGGACATTCTGATAGCTAGCGCACAGAGTGTTGTGCACATGGTCTGCGAAAGCATAACGTGCCGTGTCGCTGGAATTTCAGAGAGAAGCAAGAAACAGGCAATCAACCCAAATTTGTAAGCCCATCGATGCAACCTTCAGATTCTCCTTTGTAACCTTGGATCACAGATCTGACGTCGTCTTATTTCGATTCCTGGAACAATATCTTCGAAGGCTTGAAGGGCCACTCGCCGTACAAGTTTGGGGTCGATTCGTGCAATTATTGAAGGAGGCAACGGGAAGCACTCGCGACTTTAAGGCACAGAACTTCCCAGCCCTCAGGTAAGCGCTGTGCATGGAACACGCGTTGACGACTTTTCATGAGAACTATGCAGCTGTTTGGTTGTCCTGGCGGATAAAGTCACCCAAACAACTGCTATAGAAGATAAGCGGATTCGCAAGGAGCTTCAGGTAGACAGACTATAAGCCGGCAAGCTTCATATGATCCTGACCGTAAAATTTTTAGGATAACTTCGCGCGTTTGCTGGACTCAAGCGCGGTCTTTGTAGGGAAAGCGACTGATCAAGGCTCGTGGATTCGTCGCACAACCAAGGAATCCCTAATAGGCGGTGGCAGGGACTCACCAGCACCTCGTAACGGTAAGAATTTTCAATACGCAGGCCAACTCCAACTAATGATCACAACCTCCTACAGACCCGAAACTAGAAGAGAAACTAGATACGAGTACTACGACACTGCCACCAGAAACACCAAAGCCCACCGCCGAGCTCATCATTCAGGTACGTGTCACGGATGCGAGCTCGAAATCAAAGATGCAGTTTTCCTTGCTAGATCAACCAGTTCATTGCCTCGCTTGTCCTCCCAAATCTACGTAGATTCTTGATCGACAATGACAGGATTGCATCCGCCTGCGCAAACATGGTGTATTACATCGTTAATCCTGCGCTTAGAGGAAAATCTAGGTTCGCTCCGAAAAAAAGAACGATCTAAACTCTCATTTTCTAACGCTATAACAAGACCTTTAGATGTCGACAACAGCATCCTTGGCATTATTCGAGAGATGTCGAGAATTCCAGCAGGTTTAAAGGCATGGCGAGGACCAGTCGTGGAACTTCTGAATGACAACAGACTCTTCAATTCGAACGCAGATACGGCCGAAAAATGGGAACCGGTTGTAAAGTCTCTGTTTGATGCCGACAAAACTGCCTTTCCTGAGTTGCTTTGTAACGTCTTCGCGTTGTCACTGCTTCGGGGTACTCATTATCATAAACTTTAGCGAAAGTTACGACAGCGCCGTCCGCAAATATCTTTACTAACAAGGAGTATGAGATGCTCTTGAGGTCACTGAATGTCAGAAGATTGTCCTACGTCATCTTGTCGGCCGAAAAGAACCATTTTCTGACGCAACTGCCGATAATTCAAGAGAAACTGGTCGATATTTTGAAGAACGTCTCGGCACCGATCGTCCAGAGTGAAGTCTTCCTTTGCGTGCGGGTGCTCCTGTGCCGACTATCGCCGCATAACCTGACTAGTTTCTGGCCTGTCTTATTGACCGAGCTCGTCCGTCCTACATCAATTATCCTTCTCAATTTACGCACTAACCATTGCTTTACAGTACCGTATCTTTGAACAAATAATGACTTCGCTGCCGACAGACGCGTCGGATGACCTGCAATTAGTTCTTGCGGCGAGCAAATGCTTGGACTTGTTAATTACCTTGCAGACAGAGGAGTTCCAAATGTGAGCGCTGAATCTCCCTCTTGATCCCGAAAGTCGATGTCAACCCGCCTCTCAATAGTCATCAATGGATTTTTATTACCGATACCGTGGATGCGGTATATCGGCCAGATGACTGGTTCCCGGAGGCCATGATGGATCAGTTGGCTGAAATTGTGGGAGCGCTGCCAGCAGGGGTGCGTTAGTTTTTTGTTCAACAAGTCGAATGCGTCTGATCGCGCTTAATATAGGAGAACGGCAACGCTACGCCCAACCAAATCACTTCATTTGGAGACCAGAGAGCCATGCGCAAACCCATCCTCAACAGCATTCGGCAGATCGAAAGCATACGCGACCTCGTGCCATTTTTCTCCAATGTCAGCTTGTTCTCGTATGAAAGCGTGTATGCAAGTGGAGGCAGCATAGATTGGGAGGCAGTGGAGAGAGGGGTCCTAGAAGATATGTTCGATGGACGGTGATCCTTAAATTCAGTTACTGGTTCCGCGATATACCCAAGCGTGCTATGTTGTATCTGATACCTCTTCTCCTGACTACACATTCTTTCCCTACATCAATAGGAGGACCGACCACAGGAAAAAGAGCGCATGTTCAGAGCAAAAGGATTGTGTATGTGGGTATACAAATTCCCGTCGAGGGATGAGTCGGAAACAATAAGTCAAGCAAGATACGAAACATCAGAAATCGCCCCAGGCGCGACGGAATTTATACTTGAATATGATGGTGAGCCACACCGCAACTGGAAAATGATAGGACACTGTACCTTGTAAGGCATGTTTCTCCTGTCAAACGTGAATGTAAGCTAAACATAGGAGAGGACATGCGAATACGAACCGCAATATTTCAGTGGGATTGGTTGGTCGCCTGTATCCATCTTTACCGGAGCCATAATCTGACATCTCCTGGGCTTCCTCGGCGGCGGCTTTGTATCTGATACTCGGATCCTGCTTTTCCGGAGGCGGGATACGCGTTATTTTAGTCGTAGACGGCTCTCGAAGAGAAGAGTGAGGCTCGGCTTGATCGTCATGAGGATGCATCGGGGCAGGCACGTCTGGGGCATGTTCGGGTGTACCATTTAATGGCTGCTGTTGTCGGTCTTGAGGACTTATTGCAGCTTTGGCCTGCTCTTCTTGGCTCTTGAGAACTTCTTCTACCGTGATGCCTTGGAATTTAGCTTCCCTCTTTGCTTCCTCTAGCTCGATAGCTTCATGCTGAGCGAAATGTTCGAGATCTTCCGGATGGTTGTAAGCATTATCTGTCTGTGTCTCTGGAGTCGAGTGGTATTTCTCTATTTATGATGATTGAGACGGACGTCATCATCATAACGAAAGCAACAACTTTACCTTCGTGATGCAAGAAGAATTCTAGGAAAATACATTGGATTAAGGATTGCGCCCTCATTTCTCTCGGAAGCGCTTACCACTCTCCACGTCATAATGATGTCCTTCGGCGCCCATATGCTCGAAGTTTGGTAGACCATTTAAACCGACCCGTTCGAGCTCCTCTGGAGAGACTTTCCCATCGTGGTTCAGGTCGAGTTCGTGCAGCACAGTATTGACAATGTGGTCGGCTTTCTTCCGGTGCTCGACGTCGTCCTACGGGGCGTAACTCGCTCGTCAACATCGCCGTATTTCAAGATCGGGAAGGGCAGCACTGACTTTCGACTTCTTGGTAGAATAGACGTGATGGACACCATAGATGGCTTCAATCTCCTCCCGGTTCCAGAAACCATCGCTATTTCACAAATAAGGCGTCAGAATGATACATGAGCATTGAAAACAAGCACATCACCGGTCCAAGTCATGGAGCTGATGGAAACTTCGAGTGTCGAAGGTATCGCTGACGGAGGAAAACAGAGACAATAAGCCACATAGAGCTGCAGAAGACATATAAAATTCACATATGGTGCTCCGAGGACATCTAGCATGAATACAGTTCCGTAAACGCTACGACCATGCTTGTATATAGAGAACGGCGACTACATACGTGGCGCTGAGCGTATTGCTGCATGGTCTCTCCCTTCTCCGGACCATGATCACCATGCGCAAAAGCGTTTCTTGCGAGGACGAGTAGGGACAGACTGGCTATTGCTTTCATAGTACAAGCGAATCCGCTTCCAGAGGTGGAGAAGGCTTGCCACTCGCCTGTGGACGGTCATGGACCATTTGTCAGCCTTCCGCATTTAGGATGCGTCACCTCTGCTCAAGGCACCACGACAGGATATTTGAAGGCCCTGCGGCCTATCCTCCTGAATTAAAAATCTGATGAGTCAATTAATCTCACTTATGATTGGTTGTGTTCCGGAGAATTGTCCGATATGAAGATACTACGTGTGGCGCACGGGCACTGAGCAGATCGCTGGTTCTTCGATAAACTTCAAAAACTCAGCTACCTTATCGGCCTTTCTAGACGGAGCTCAGATAACTCCGAGAATCATTTCGGGTCTATGATCGTTTCTACGATGGCTCGGCATTGAGGACACGTAATCCGCCTCATCCTGCACCTTATCGTACACTCGTTTCTCGGTCTACCTTCGTCTCCGATAAACTTACAAACAACAATCAACATTTCTCACTCCACTAAAGGCCATAAAATGTGCATTAGTATTTCATTTGTACGTGAATTGTCTGATGACAGAAAAGAATGGTAAGGAACGACGCTGTGTCAAATGAGTGTGTGGCTAAGAACTGATGTCTGTCAGCGTAGCCGTTAGCGAACTATACAACGAAAATACATAGATACTGCTAAAGTCGTGTCAATGATATGACCAAGGCAATGAATACCAAAACTGCCTGGATCCTGGTCTCAGTCCCTTGTAAATTCAGCCGACGAGACAATGCACTGTTAGCGGCTGGCCAAGTAGTGACTAGAGCCTGAGTTGGGCGATCGGCCCCGTCTACCGTCTTGTACGATATCGTCGGTGTTTGAGTGATGTTTTGAGTATGAACCGTCTTCGCTCCAACGTAAAGTTGACCTAAGTTGTTGAGACCGCCGTGTTCGTCCAGCAGATCTGATGCCGTCAGTCGGTACCGTGTTCATACACCATTTCCTTGACGAAGCACGCACTATAGCGGATATTCTCTTTTGGACGCTACTTTATGTGTCAGTCGATTTGAAAAGCTTAGCAATATCAAGAGAGACTGACAAAGAAACCGAACCACGCGTAGCGCTCTACCCATTCTAACGTGTCGAGATACGTGACCGTTTGGTTCAGAAAGTCGGCTACAGCTGGAAGGCGGACATTTCGTGTCGATCGATAGGATATCATATTAAAAAGAAATTGGACGTACCGCTATCGTTGGTCGAGGTTGACGCAAATTCGGTGATCCATATAGGCTTTCCGGGAAATGAGCCGTGGATATCCCAGAGATAATTGTAAAATCCCTCAAAACCTTCGCCGTACCAATGCAATGGGATAAAATCGACCGTGCAATTGTTGCAGGCGGAGAAGAAGGACGTCAACCACGATTTTCCATTGGCAGTAATAGCGGGCCCGCCTAAACGAATGCCGGAAGACTTCAGGGGCTGAATGTATTGTTTCCAAAGGCGTGCTGCCTCTTCCGGCTGCATGTTGGCCTCGTTGACGAAGTCAGGTTCGTTGAAGGTCTTGCATATCGAAACCCTATTAGTCTTTGCATGAGGTGATGTGGGACAGCAGCCATACCAAAATCGTCTTGGCCCCTTGGGCGTTTATGGTCTGCGCAAAGTTCTCTATGTTGGCGGAACCCCACTGCATGGGAATGTATGGGATGTTGGAAAAGGCAATGTAAGCGGGGGGCTGCTGCCCCAATCGTATTGCCAGCTGATAGCGCTCTTGGTCTGATTGGCGTTGTTCAGGTCTCCAGGAGTGTCGCCAGCGGCAAACGCGAGACCGCGTTTGGGATTCCTCGCCGCGAAAGTTGAATTGACAAGAAGAATAATCAGGGAAAGAAACCAAAGAAAGGCGGACATCCTGAAGGAATCAGAGACGAGGAGGGGACAGGCCGGGGCGGGGGAGAGCTGAGTACTTAAGGAGGCCAACCCTCCTGTCAGGAAGCGCAAGAAGAACGGACGACGTGAATAAAGGCAGGAGATCAGGGCGAACTGTCCTTCTTCGACAGGATGCCAATACCAATCATATTTCGGACCGTTAACATATCCCGCCATGCAGTCATTATCACAGGAAGTTGCTGGAATATGGAGAAGGGTGTTCGTTTCAAACGTCAGCACAAAAAACCTGGAGTGTGAATTCGTGGTTTGGTAGGTTGGAAGCACTAGGGATGAGAAGATGATCTACAGGAAATGTGACCGAAGCCCGTTCTAAGTGCTGTCGGGATCATTCATTTCTGTGTGCCGTTCCGAGCATCACGAATGGGTCTGACAGCTCTCAGGCGGAGACAGGTCGAGAATTCGATGTCATCACGAGCAAGGCACCCTTGGCCAGAAGGATGGGTTCCATGACAGAACAGGTTGAGCGCTTTGGTTGTTTTTAACACAACGTTGTAGAGGTTTTCTGGTTAGGAAACCCCAAGCTGAGAAAAAGGTGTAGGAGGCAATAAGCCAAAAATGGTCAGTCAACAGGGGTGCTAGAAGACACCGTCTGAACCTGTTACCATTGCAAATTTCGACGACAAATTATTGGATCGATCAAGCTCAGCTTTATTTCCCAAGGTGCTGCTCCTGGGACAGTAACTCACACTCCCTGTCATTGAAGCATTCCATGGAATGGTGTGAAATGAGACCTTCACATCAAGGATCGACAAAGACGAGAGTCAAGGTCGATGAAGGAATTCGTTCGATGATCGCCGTTTTTGCTTTCTGTAGTTGCCGATATCGTCGTAACCGCGCTGATGGTTGACTCAAAATGCGGAGCCTACTGATGACTCCACCATGACTCCCCCAGCTAACCCCAATTGTCATTCGGCAGCCTTGTGGGTGAAACGAATCGCCAAACCCTGAAACAACGTGCGGATGACAGAAGGTGAGCGTAATCTTTCTTATTGCACCGGGCCTGAGGCTCGCCAACACTTACAAAGACAAAGTCAACGACCATCCAATCAAGTTGCACATTAATGGATCATATTGATCGAGGTGCAGCCTCTGCACCAACTAAACAGTCAAACACACTGGGCTGTCTAAACGTGTACCACGCGAGAGAGTACAAAAGTTGGAACTATCCAGTCGCCGTCCATTGCGAAGATGACGCGAAAATGCAGCGAAGGCAGTTGGCCTCGAGTCCCGATCCAAACATTTCGGAGGCCGGTATGTTCGGCGGGCGAAGGCCACTCCTTCAGGGTGAAAATGACGAATACGTTCGAAATTTCCTTCTTGGCAATTCCCCGATTGATCATTAATCAGCTCTCAAACGAGTGGGAAAACTGGGTAGCGTTATATATAACGACATTTAAGCATGCATGCAGTTATCGAGTCCTCCAACCCTCCCCCACTTCTTTCGTCTGGTTAGGCCATGGCGGATACGCCCGCTGACGCCGCCACACTCTACGACGAAAAAAGGACCGACGACTTCCGCTATCCTCCAACTGCAGCGGCGTCACAGTCTTCCCGTGTCGATATACCCTCTTTTCACGTCGACATAGCCGAAGCAGAGCGCGAATTCAATGAATTAGCGAGACAGCTTTCTAGACGCTCTGCTCGCGAAGTAAAGCCAAAACCTAGCGAAACTACCATCGGGCAGGGAGACGTCGAGAAAGGAAAAGGGCAGGACGAGGACGAGGACGATGTGTTCGATCTTCGTGAATACCTGACGTCTTCGAACGATGCAAATCAGAATGCGGGCATAAAGCACAAGGTATTAGCATACTGGCTTCTGTTCCCCATCGTATGTTCATCGGCGTCCACAGCACGTTGGCGTCACTTGGGAGGACCTCCAGGTCGATGTAATTGGTGGCATGGATCACAAGGTGTGTAACCCGGGTCTGTATGAAGTGAGGAACGCTCACGGACCTAATTACCACGAAGTTCTACGTTCCAACCCTGGGGGGTATGTTTTTTCTGCTGTCTCGTCCGGAATCATGTTCTCAATCGGGTTTCTTCTAGATGCAATCATGCGATTTTTTATTGGTCCCATTCTGTGGCTTTGGCAGCTCATATCCCCGCTACTTCCTATCAAAGCAACGATGCCTACTCGCACGATTCTCCAGAAGTTCGTACATATTCAGATGTTCCATATAGTCCTTGTGCTCAAATCTCGAACATCGACAGGTCGTCCGGTGTCCTCCAGCCTGGCGAAATGTGTTTGGTACTTGGTTGCCCTGGAGCTGGATGCACATCTTTTCTGAAGACCATTGCAAATCAACGTGGCGAATTTGCAAACGTTTCCGGCGAGGTGCTTTATGCTGGTATCGATGCACAGGAGATGGCAAAGTACTACAAGGGCGAAGTTGTCTACAATCAAGAAGGTCGGCAATGATCCTAATCACCGCAAAGATGTTTACCCAACAGGGTTTGACAGATGATATCCACATCGCCACTCTGACCGTAGCGCAGACGTTGGCTTTCGCATTATCAACGTGGGCACAAGATCCTGACTTTACCTCAATAGGAAAGCTAATCTCAGATGTTTAGTAAGACCCCCGGTCCGAAGGGACGTCTCCCTGGCATCTCGAAGAAGCAATTCAACGAAGAGGTCCTTAGCACCTTGCTTCGAATGCTCAACATTTCGCATACTAGGGATACTTTAGTCGGCGATGAATTCGTCCGGGGCGTTTCTGGCGGTGAGCGGAAACGCGTCAGCATTGCGGAGATGATGGCTACCCGTGCGCGTGTTCAATGTTGGGACAATTCGACTCGAGGACTTGATGCGTCTACTGCGCTTGACTTTGTCAAGTCCTTGCGAGTAATGACTGATATTTTGGGTCAAACCACTTTTGTGACACTGTGAGTCAAGTTTGTCTGTTTTGTGCTTCTTAAATGAACACCATCTTTCAAGCTATCAAGCTGGGGAGGGTATTTACGACCTGTTTGACAAAGTTCTCGTCCTGGACGAAGGTCATCAAGTATTCTTTGGACCGCCGACCGAAGCTCGCGCCTATTTTGAAGCCCTGGGTTACGGGTCGCTGCCTCGTCAGAGCACTGCGGATTACCTTACTGGATGCACAGATCGCAACGAGCGTCAGTTTGCTGACGGACGATCTGCACAGGACGTGCCGTCTACACCGGATGACCTGGAAAAAGTATACCGCAATTCAAGATTTGCGCAAGAGAATGAGCGGGCAAGGGTCGAATACAAGCGATACATGGAAACGGTCAAAACCGATCAGGAGGCGTTCCGAGCGGCAGTAGCAGCCGACAAAAAGAAGGGTGTCTCGAAGAAGAGTCCATACACCCTAGGCTTCATTGGTCAAGTTAGGGCGTTGACACGACGGCAGTTCCAAATGAGGCTTCAGGATAGGTTTCAGCTATACACCAGTTTTGGCTTGTCTTTGGTACGTGAATCCCCTCTATTCGGTTTAGCCTGCTTTTGAATGTAACAAATTTTCATCAGGTTTTAGCCTTTGTACTCGGTGCTGCATACTACAAGCAACCAACAACGTCAAATGGGGCATTCACGCGTGCAGGGTAAGCGCGATCACAACCGTCGTATTTCGCAGATCTAATTCCCGACGTTCGGCAGTCTGATCTTCACCGCTCTGCTCTCAACTTGTCTTGATGCATTTGTTGAGGTTCGTACCGCCTTCATATTCATTGTTCGGGTCTCAGCCTCATGCCCCATCAAACAGATGCCTACTCAAATGCTCGGCCGCCCTATATTGCGGAAACAGGTGAGTGAATTGTGTGTAACGCATGGCCACTGGATGTGAATTTGGACTTTCGCAGACCGCATATAGCTTATACCGACCATCGGCAATAGCACTCGCCAACACCGCCTCCGATTTGCCCTTCTCTGCCACCCGGGTCTTCATGTACGACATCGTCGTGTATTTCCTATCGGGCATGCACAGCTCAGCTGGCGGTTTCTGGACCTTCCATCTCGTCAATTACACCACGTATCTGGCTATGCAAGGATTCTTCCGGACCTTTGGTTTGTTCTGCCCGAACTTCGACGCCGCCTTCCGACTTGCCACTTTCTTTATCCCTAATTTGTATGCTGTCCCTTTTGAGCTTTATTGATGTCGGAAAAACTGATTGCGTGTCTCAGCATTCAGTATGCTGGGTATCTGATTCCGGTGGACAGTATGAAAAGATGGTTATTCTGGATCGTGAGTTTTTTTTCCCTATGCCTTTGCAATTTCGGGTATAATGGAGTTGTTCCACAGTACTACATCAACCCCGTTTCTTATGGTATGTATGCGTTAACAGTCATCGTTTAGCAATGGCCAGCCTTCTTCCAATTGTTCTGACTGTCCTTCTAATAGCATGGGCGGCGGCAATGGAAAACGAGTTCGGCCGGATTAGTGTAAGTACACTTAGCTTTCTGCCATTCTTTGAACCGCCTAACCCACCTTGAAATCATAGCTGACATGCGACGGTAATTCTGTAGTTCCACGCAATGGCCCCGGCCTCACAAAATACCCGTATGTATTCAGTCGCCATCGTCACATCGCTCCTGACCAATGTTTGCAGCAATGAACTCGGTCCGAATCAAGCTTGCACTTTATTCGGCTCCCGAGGAGGAAGCAACATCATCGCCGGCAGAGACTATATATCTGTTGGATATGGTTTAGACGTCAAAGACCTTTGGAGGCGTAACTTCGTTGTAATCATAGGTTTCCTCATCCTTTTCCAGCTTACCCAAATATTCGTCATCGAGTTTTTCCCGGTACGCACAATGAATCTCCTGTTAGCTTGTGGCTTCCATTTACTCTCTCCCGATCTGCAGCAATACGGACACAACTTCGCAATTCAGCTCTTTGCAAAGGAAGATCAGGATACAAAGAAACGAAATGCCATTCTGCGCGAGAAGAAGGCGCAGAGAGGCGAGAAGGGACATCAAACAACAGATACTTCCGTAAAGGAAACGTTGTATGTGCTTGGATCTTCATGCAATTCCCTACTGTTTGCTAAAGATTGCCCATAGCGAACCTCGGTCTCGGAAGACATTCACCTGGGAGGCTCTCAACTATCACGTCCCGGTACCTGGTGGCACTCGCCGCTTGTTGCATGACGTATACGGCTATGTCAAGCCTGGAACATTAACAGCACTCATGGGTGCCAGTGGTGCAGGTTCGTGGAGCTGGTTAAGCCCGCAGAGGCTGGCGTAAACTGAAAGCTATCCAGGAAAAACAACATGTCTGGATGTTCTGGCACAGCGCAAGAACATTGGTGTTGTTGCCGGCAATGTCCTGGTCGATGGGCGGCCTCTTGATTCGGATTTTGCCAGAGGAACAGCCTATGGTATGCACCAAGCTTGCATTATTGTCACAGAAACTAAACTCGACCATCAGCGGAGCAAATGGACGTTCATGACGGTACCGCCACAGTCCGAGAAGCGATGCGTTTCTCTGCCTATCTGCGGCAACCTTGGCACATATCTAAAGAGGAAAAGGACCAATATGTCGAGGAGATGATCGAATTGCTTGAACTCCAAGATCTATCAGAGGCCCTCGTCATGACTCTCGGTGTAGAGGCTCGGAAGAGGCTTACGATTGGTGTTGAGTTAGCTAGCAAGCCGGAACTGCTGCTTTTCTTGGACGAACCAACGTCAGGTCTCGATGCCCAAAGGTAACGTTAAATTATTTATTTCGGTGTGTGCTTTACTCATGGACGTTGAAGTGCATGGAATCTTGTTCGTTTCCTGCGGAAACTTGCTGACCAAGGCCAAGCTATTCTTTGCACGATCCACCAGCCGTCATCGCTTTTGTTCGAGAGCTTTGATCGTTTGTTGCTTTTGGAGAGGGGTGGCGAAACCGTTTACTTTGGTAACATTGGCAAGGACTCTCAGGTTATTCGGGAGTACTTTGGGAAACACGGCGCCCCTTGTCCACCAAATGTCAATCCCGCTGAATTCATGCTCGATGCCATTGGTGCTGGTGTCACTCCAAGGATAGGCGATCGCGACTGGAAAGATGTCTGGCTGGAGTCGGAGGAATACAAGCAAGTCCGGTCGGAGATTGATGGGATCAAGCATGAAGCTTTGTCTCGCCCTCAAGAAGAGAAGAAAAAACTGAGTACCTGTATGTTTTTCTCTGGCCTTTCTATCGTGTACCTATCACTGATTATATGTCACAGATGCAACGCCATTTTTGTATCAGCTCAAAGTTGTCGTTCAACGAAACAATCTGGCGTTGTGGAGGTCTCCCGACTACATTTTTAGTCGCCTTTTCGTCTGCTCCTTCATATCACTATTCATCTCACTCTCATTCCTACAAATTGGCAACAGTCTCAGAGATCTACAATTCAGGATGTTTGCAATGTACGCGGCTCGTTTAATATCTACCTCGTACCTCACGCTCAGCCACGTCATGGATAGATTCTGGGTTGTCGTCTTGCCTGCTATTGTTATGTCCCAAATTGAGCCCATCTTTATTTTCAACCGAAGTATGTCTTTTCATCTTTCTTATACTGATATTCATTGACTTGTTCCATCAGGGGTGTTTATCAGAGGTAAGACACGCCGGTTTCAGTTCGACCCTTCTCACACATTGTTGCAGAGGCGTCTAGTCGCATCTACTCTCCGTTCGTATTTGCTATCGGCCAGTTAATGGGCGAGATCCCGTACAATATCTATGTGCTCTGGTGTACTGGGTGCTCATGGTAAGTCGTGACATTATCGCATCACATTAATTTTAACGAGTCGCTGGCAAGGTTTACCCAATTGGATTCGGGCAAGGAAGTGCGGGTACCAATGGGACTGGATTCCAGCTATTAGTGATCATATTTATGATGTCCTTCGGAGTGACTTTCGGCCAACTAATCGCTGCGGTCTCACCAAGCATTCAGGTACGACGTTTCGAGGCTTTACATGTCAGAAAGCCAATGGTCGGTTTTTTAGGTGGCCGTCTTGTTTAACCCGCCATTGGGATTAATCCTTTCCGCGTTCTGTGGCGTGACTATCCCTTATCCTACTATGATGAAGTTCTGGAGAAGCTGGTTGTACGAGCTCAATCCCTACACTCGGACGCTTGCAGCGATGACCTCAACGGAGTTACAGTGAGTTTCGGTCGCATTGAATGGTAGTTTTGGTCCTGAAGTGTTTTGCAGTGGTTTGACGATCAAATGCAAGGCGGATGAGTTTGCGATCTTTGATCCGCCCGCCGGTCAAACATGCGCTCAATGGGCACAAGACTTTGTAACCGTGTTCAAGGGGTATATTGACAACCTGAACGACACTGCGGCTTGTCGTTACTGCCAGTTTAGCGTCGGTGATCAGTTCTACGAACCCTTGAACATCAGTTATTCGAATAGATGGAGAGACGCATTCATACTCTTTTCTTTCATTAGTAAGTTGTATTGCACATGTGGCTTCATCGATCTGACACCGTCCTCAGTTTTCAACATCATCGTTACGATAAGTGAGCTCTGATGATTGGACATATTGGACACGGTTACTGATGCATGGTTACTTTAGTTGCTTCCCGTTTCCTGAGATACGCCAAACGATGAGCTATGGTTCCAGCAGTCAAACGATTTAGACGCTGTATACCGCGGACAGCAAAAACTTACTTGCACGTAATAGTTGGTAGATGCCTTCAACGAAACCGCAGTCACGCTTTCGCCTAGCTTTATCATAGATTGGCTCTAATGTATTTGACATCCATATATATTTGTAGCAATGGAACTGGAAGCATGTCTTTGTCATGGTTGCACTTTCTGTCAATGTTGCGCATCGATGGAAGGAGATTTTTGCGTCCGCTATATTCTCATCAAAATCATCCTTCAACCTCATTCTGCGGCTTCATTAATATACGCTGTTCTAAATTATCAACCGGTTTTTGCCTGTGGGCCATGGTCCCTTTTATGCACTTCTAAGGGGAAATAATGTGTGGTGGCAAATTTCTAGGTATTTCACCCATCCATCCCAAGACGTATAGCCACTATAAGTTTAGTGTAACCTCATTGAGAACCGGCATCGCACGTAACAACCATTTCGACTTCAATGTAAGTCGAAGGTCTTTTGAGTGCCATCTATCAATGATATATAGCGAGCAGAAACCGGAGCCTGTATCATCCGAATCCTGTTTGTATGAAGGCCAGAGTTAAGCTCGCTACTGCTCCTTAGGCGCATGATGGAACTGAAATGCGGTCAGAAGTGCTGAGCATGAGATGAAGAGAATCTAAATCAAGTCTCACGATATCACGTAGCTGAGCTTGGGCATCATTAAACTGCTTTTCGAGATATTTCGACTGTCAGGTATTTTAACGACATAAGATAGCAGGAGTTGGCGAAAATTCCACCTTTTTGTTAAGACTGTTGATATCATCCGTTAAGTCTTTCTCCTGCGCCTTCAATTCATCTTCCATCTTCTTCCTACGCTCCATCATAAACCTGATGGTGATGGTTAGATTACGAAAGAGATTCCAGGTAATACTAGCAGTACATCTTTCCTACGCCCTTGTAGAGTTTGACATCGCCTTGTATCTGATTTATTTCATCGATTGTAAGCTGCAAGATGCGCCTTTCGCGCTCTTTGGCGTTGGTTTGTTGCACTGTCGTATTAAGGGCCCGTTGTGACTGCACAGCGGTCTGTTGGATTTGGATCAAAATCTGAAAGCGAGGGCATGGATGAGCAATGCATAACCAGCCAAGACAGACTAGAAATAGAGACCTTCCTCAGCGTATCGTCCGAAAGCGACATGTGGAGGAGTAATGAAGAGATCAGAGTGATGACGAATTTAGTAATCTCATCTTGTCTGCAGCTGTTTGACCCAAAACCTTTCTCTCTGCGCGCACATCTTTCCCGAAGTTCACGTCTCAATTCATTGGTCGTCCATCTACAGTTTCTTCGTCGGCCCCATCAACGTTTCCATAATGGCCTCTCTCGATGATTACGATGAGTTTGGCAATTATATTGGCGGCGACCTCGAATCTGAGGAGGAAGAGGAAATGCCGCAAGCTCCATTCCAGCAGCAGCCCGAAGCAGCACCCCTCGAAGGATACAGTGAAGAGCCTATGGAGACTGTCGAGGAGACCGCGCTGATGGAGATAGATGGTTCGCCTCCCATTGACCTCCATACCGATCCATTGACCCTCAATGTCTTCCAGAACCAACGCACAAGGCTGTTATCCTTCATGAAGACAAACAATACTATCCCTCGGCAGAAGATGTATATGGTCCTGAGGTTGAGACGCTGGTCCAGGAGGAAGATGCCCAACCCTTGTCCGAACCCATCATTGCACCAATCAAGGTGCGAAAATGGACAGTAGAGGAAAAGGATATGCCGGAGACCCGTTTTGACAAGGGGTGCGTTCTCTAATGATAGTCTGCAAGCACTGCACCTAAACTTCTGCCAGTTTTCTACTGAACATGACAGCCTTTCCTGAAATGATTCGCAATGTAGCTGTTGTGGGACACCTACACCATGGAAAAACAGCCTTAATGGATATGCTTGTCTTTGAGACTCATAAAATGGTTTGGGATTCAGATAAGCAGGTTCGTCCTTATACCGTCACGATAATGCATGCAGCTCAACCCTGTTACAGACGCGTTATACTGACACACATATGCTATCCCGAGAACGCGAAATATCTATAAAATCTTCGCCTATGTCATTAATATTGTCCAATACCGCAGGAAAATCCTACCTCGTGCATCTGATTGATACACCGGGACATGTGAATTTCGTGGATGAGGTTGCTTCGGCCATACGTTTGGCTGACGGTATCTTGCTGGTGGTCGATGTTGTGGAGGGAGTGAGTTTCACGCTCTTCTGAAGTTGTATTTTTGCTGAGGCCAATTCAGCTCATGGTGGGTACAGAGTCCATCTTGCGACACGCACTGCAAGAAGGTGTCAAAATTACCCTAGTCGTGAATAAAATTGACAGACTAATTCTTGAACTGCGCATCAAACCTGCCGATGCCTATTACAAGATAAAGCATACAATCGAGGAGATCAATACGTTCATTAGGCATGTCGAATCTCACCGTGGGGTTTTATATGATTGATCCTTTTCGCGTAGTGCTATTGATCCGGATCCAGAATTGCGCTTAAGCCCGGAAAATGGAAATGTAGCATTTGCCAGCACGGATATGCACTGGTGTTTCACATTGAAGTCGTTTGCAAAAATGTATGCCGACACATACGGTGCGTTGTCTCTCAGTTGGCTGCCTCGCTCTGGTTACAATATCCATTCGATGACAGGAAAACTTGACGTCGATGCCTTCGCTGGCCGGCTGTGGGGAGATATCTACTTCATGCCGAGACGCGTCGATTTACTCGGAAACAAGCTGATCCGGAAACCAATCGCACCTTTGTCCAATTCATCCTCGATCCCTTGTATAAGATCTATAGCCATGTTCTCAGCGAAGAGACAGACGCCCTCAGGGAGACGTTAGACAGCCTTGGGATCGAATTGAAGCCAGTGATGTACAAAATGGACGTCCGACCACTACTGAAAGTGGTTCTCGATCAGTTCTTTGGCCCTTCGACGGGTCTGGTTGATGTTATTGTGGAGAAGATACCGTCCGCGATCGATGGCGCGGTTGGCAAGGTAGGTTCCGCCGCGTTTATGAGGTTGGGCTAACTGTAAACTATCACCTTTGTAGGTTGAATCAACATATACAGGTCCTCTAACGTCTGATCTGGCGGTATCAATGAAAGCTTGTGATCCAGAGGGGCCCATCATGGTGCAGATTACGAAGCTGTATCATACAACAGACGCTCAATCGTTCCGAGCGTTTGGTCGGGTGCTTAGCGGCACTGTTCGAAAAGGCATGTCGGTCAAGGTTTTAGGCGAGGGTTATTCGCCAGAAGATGAAGAAGATATGATGAAGGCGACAGTCGAGGACATCTGGATTAACGAAGCCAGGCATGTCCGGTTTGCTTGTTAACTGTCTGGAAAAGCTAAATCTGCATCAGATATTTTATCCCAGCTGAGGAGGTTCCGGCTGGCAACCTCGTTCTTCTCGGTGGAGTGGATGCATCGATATCCAAGACGGCGACCATTGCATCGGTGGACATGGACGAGGACTTACACATATTCCGACCGATCAAGCACATAACACAATCTGTCCTGAAAGTTGCCATTGAACCCATCGCGCCGTCGGAGTTGCCAAAAATGCTTTCCGGTCTGCGCAGTGTCAATAAATCGTATCCTCTTTTGTCGACCAAGGTCGAAGAGAGCGGCGAACACGTCATTGTTGGAACGGGAGAGCTTTATCTGGATTGTGTCATGCACGATCTGCGGAAACTCTTCTCCGAGATCGAGATCAAGGTGTCGGACCCTGTCACCAAGTTCTGCGAGACGGTGTTGGAGACCAGTGCGTTGAAATGCTACGCCGACACGCCAAATAAAAAGTGAGCACGCTCTTTGCTTCCTACCACACAGCTATTGATGCTGGCGGCGGGTAGGAACCGAATTACGATGATTGCAGAGCCGCTGGAGAAAGGGATCGCCGAGGACATTGAACGAGGACGTGTCAACATGCGGATATCGGCGAAGGAGCGTGGCAAGTTCTTCGAGGAGAAATATCAATGGGATCTGCTTGCTTCACGGTCGATATGGGCATTTGGGCCCGATGAGAATGGCCCGAATATCCTCTTGGATGACACGCTGCCATCGCAGGTTTTTTTTTCGTGTACTAAATTGACGTGCTGGTGGCTGAGCACTATACTTCAGGTGGACAAGAAGCTGCTAGGAACAGTAAAGGAACATATAAAACAGGGCTTCCAGTGGGGTGCCCGAGAAGGACCATTATGCGATGAACGTGAGTGTTCCATTTGGGGGCGAGATATTCTGGATATCTGATTGGTACTAGCTATGCGCAATGTGAAATTCCGAATATTGGATGCAAGCCTGGCGCAGGAGCCCATCTTCCGTGGAGGTGGCCAAATTGTGCCCACGGCCCGTCGAGTGTGCTATTCGTCGTTCTTGATGGTGAGAAGAGAGGGATATTCCGACGGTATCTAGAACATTCTGACGGAGAAATTCTTATCACAGGCTACTCCGCGTCTGATGGAGCCGATCTATTACGTGGAAGTGCAAGCACCTGCAGATTGCATATCGGCCGTGTACACAGTGCTTGCGCGGCGGCGTGGGCATGTTACGCAGGACATTCCAAAGGCTGGCTCTCCGTTGTACACTGTCAAGGCGCTGATTCCGGTGATCGACGCGAACGGTTTCGAGACAGACTTGAGGACAGCAACCCAGGGGCAAGCATTCTGTTTGCAGGTGTTTGATCACTGGTCCATAGTACCAGGTTAAGGAATCCTCTCACCAATGTTGTCGCTTGTGAGCTAATGAAATGTGCAGGTGACCCGACTGACACAAGTGTCAAGCTTCGGCCCCTGGAGCCTGCGTCTGGACAGGCACTGGCACGTGACCTGGTGCTGAAGACGCGGCGACGCAAGGGCTTGGGCGAGCATATCGCAGTGTCGAAATACCTGGATGACGAGTTCGTGGTGAGTGAGCCGTATGCTGTCTGTACGTGTTCTTGAGCTGATGGTGCGCGTAGTTGGCGCTATCGGCGTCGGGGCATGCAGATCTGCTAGGATGAAATGTTAGAATTGATAATCACGTGATGTGTGGGAAGGGTGCCACGTATGCTTGGGCTGGCGGAGGAGCGGTATTTATTAGGGACAAGTCCGTGTCAGTTGTGGTTAAGCTCTTATTCTTGCCCACTCCTTTCTCTGTCCATATTCCTGTCTCCGGCCTTCGTATATCCTATGCGAAGTGTAGCGCTTTCTGTCCTCGCCCTCGCCGCCTCTGGCGCGTTGGCTCAAACTGACGATGCCCCCAAGCCTACTTTTACCGCAAGTCTTTTCTCGGTGCCACGTAGTTTAGCTTTTTTTCCGCTCATGACGCATGTGCTATATCTAGCCCTCCAAGATAAAGGCCCATTCCTCGAGCAGTTCACTGATGACTGGGCAGACCGCTGGACACCATCTGAAGCGACCAAGAAGACCCCGGTTGGGGGCGAGACCTTCAGCTACGTTGGCAAGTGGGAGGTCGAAGATCCTGCCATCTCCGTCGTCGAGGGCGACCAGGGTCTCGTCGCGAAGAGCAAGGCTGCGCACCACGCCATCTCTGCCCCCTTCGAGAAGCCTATCTCGTTTGCCGACAAACCGCTTGTCGTGCAGTACGAGGTCAAGTACCAGAAGGGCGGCAATTGCGGAGGTGGATACCTCAAGCTTCTCGAGGACGGCTTCCAGACCAGCGGCAAGGAGTTCTCGGACACCACGCCCTGGGTCGTCATGTTCGGTCCTGACCTTACTTGCCCTGGCACTAAGGTATGCAGCACACGCCTACGTGTTTTAATGTGGCTGAGCCCGTATAATCCATATTGCGTCCGCCGTAGGTCCACTTTATCTTCCGTCACAAGAGTCCAAAGACCGGAGAGGTCGAGGAGAAGCACCTGAAGGTCGCCCCGAGGCCATCCATCGAAAAATTGACCAACATGTATACGCTTATCATTCAGTGCGTGTCCTCAATCGGCTTTTCTTACAAGCGCGCTGACGATTGATACATTCCCCAGCCCTAATAACACATACAGCGTGGCCTTCAACGGTGAAGTCGACAAGACCGGCAGCCTTTTGGAAGACTTTGAACCCCCCGTCAATCCTCCCAAGGAAATTGATGACCCTGAGGACAAGAAGCCCGCTGACTGGGTCGATGAGCAAAAATTCCTGACCCGAAGCAAAGAAAGTACGCCGCAAGCCTGCGAATGCGAATCGAACTTAAACTAAATTATTCATGTACAGCCCGATGACTGGGACGAAGATGCTCCATATGAGATTCCAGATGAGGAGGCCACCAAGCCGGAAGGATGGCTTGATAATGAACCATCGACCATCCCTGATCCTGGTGAGTTGGAAAATGGCCAGTAGCCATCTCCCAAGTTTGATTTCTCCCGCGAAACAGATGCCCAGAAGCCTGACGAATGGGATGATGAAGAAGATGGCGATTGGGTCCCCCTACTGTGCCTAACCCCAAGTGCAGCGAAGCTCCGGGATGTGGTGAATGGAAACGGTAATTCTTCCCCCGTCTATCTTGTCTGGTGACAATCGTGATTTTGATTGAAAACATCCAGTCCTTTCAAGGCCAACCCTGACTATAAGGGCAAATGGTACCCGCCTATGATTGATAACCCTGCTTATAAGGGACCATGGGCTCCTCGCAAGATCCCCAACCCTACCTATTTCGAAGATAACAGTCCTGTCAAGTCCCTTCCTAAGATTGTGAGTAGCGAAGCTCGGAGCATCCATTCAGATGCTTATGTTATTCGAAGGGTGGTGTCGGCATCGAACTCTGGACTATGACCGAGGACATCCTGTTCGACAATGTCTACATTGGCCACTCCGTTGAGGATGCTAAGGCATTCGCAGCAGAAACCTTTGACATCAAGAAACCCCTTGAAGTCGCCGCTGATAAGGCCTCTACTCCCGAGGAGGCAGAGGAGGAATCCACTCCTTCCTTCAAGGAAGATCCCGTCACGTTCATCCGCCAACGTGTCCTTACGTTTGTTGATGCTGCGAAGGCTGACCCCTTGTCCGCCTTCAAATCGCAGCCCGAAACCGGTGTTGCTATTGCAGCTGCTTTGTTCACCATATTTGGCATGATAGGCGCTCTCCTCGGCTTCGTTGGGAACTCGCAGAAACCTGTCATTACCAAGTCTTCATCCAAGAAGACCGATGCTCCCACACCAGACGACAAGAATAAGACTGAAACGGCACCGGTGGCATCTGCTGGCGACGACAAAAAGGAGGAATCGACCTTAAAGAAGCGTGGAAAGTAAAGAATAGGAATGGAATCGGGACTTGCGATCACTCTTGGGCAGGAAATCGTAGCTAATTATCGACTGCGGAAAATGTACTAGCCAGGCCGACTACTGATAAAATAATTCTCTCGATCTATTTGTAGTTGTTTTGCCATGCGTCTCTCATCAAAGCCGCCGCTGTCATGGCCCAAGCGGGCTCTTTCACTGTATGCTCCTCTCAAGACGCGCATATAGTCGCTTGCTATCTATCACAATGTCTAGACGTTCGCTGTCATCGTCACCGCCGCCGCCTGCCAAGCGACCCAGGATAGATCATCTCACATCAGAGGATTTCAAAAATGGCGTATTCCTTGCACCTATGGTGCGGTCTGGTGCATGTAAGGCACAAATGTCATGGCGCTTGGGATCTCATTGCTCACATTCCATACAGTGCCGACGAGACTTTTCGCACTCAAGCACGGTGCCACGCTGGTATGGGCCCCAGAAATGGTAGACAAGGCTATTCTACATTCTGAACGTGTTGTCGATCGTATGTGCCACCGACCGAAATCCATGGTTTTGCGTGACTAACTTTCTACAGCCGTGACGGGGGTGATATCTTACAACGGCCAGTCCAAGGCCATATTCACTACACACCCAATCGAGAAACCGTATCTCATCTTTCAGATTGGATCCTCCGATCCCGAATTGGCCGTGCAGGCGGCGCGAATGGTCATGCAGGACATCTCAGGCATCGACCTCAACTGTGGCTGTCCGAAGCCGTTCTCGACCCACGCCGGTATGGGCGCTGCGCTGCTCACGAACCCAGATCTGCTCTGCAGCATCCTGACCGCACTCAGGAAGGCGATGCCGCCCGACATCACGGTATCAGCAAAGATCCGTCTCCTGCCATCGCAGGAGGATACGCTTAAGCTCGTCGAGCGCATCGTAAACACGGGGATCAGCAACCTAACAGTACATTGCAGGACGCGCAATATGAGAGACAAAGACCCGGCGATGATTGAACGGCTGAGAGAGATCGTCAGTTTTGTGGAAAGCCTCGGTAAAGGGGTTGCCGTTGTTGAGAACGGCGATTGTCAAGGCTGGGAGGATGCGAAACGTGTCCGCGAAGTCACAGGTTTGCCATCATTCGTACCTATATGCAATGAAATCTGACATTGCATTCAACTTATCCTTAGGAGCGCATTCAGTCATGATTGCTAGGGCTGCAGAAGCTAACCCAACGTGCTTCTCCCCTGAACCGCTGAAAGACATTGAAAAGACCTTGATTCCATCTTATCTGCGCTTGGTAGCGTGTCTTTCTCGTGAGGAATGAATGCCTGGTTAACGAACCCCTCTAGTCCAAATACTTAGACCACCATTGGTCCCTGACGAAGTTCTGCGTTACGCAATTCAGAGGCCAACATGTCAACGTCACAAAAGCAGAGGCACACAGGTTGAAACAAGTCATCATTCAGTCGAAGAATTTTGACGGCGTGCAAGGGCTCGTTGACTCATGGTCAGGTGAAGAAGAATTTAAGGAAATTGTTCGGACTATCGAAAGGTGTCCACCCCGTCAGCATCGTCTGACCATGTTGACTATCCCTCAAGCTTCATATCCCGATATCGAAGAGATGGACAACTTCACGCCTCCTAACACGCAGAACCCGGAACCACCGGGCTTTGGAGCACCACTACTGCCTGGTAGAATGTTCATACCTGCCATGATCTCTGGACACGATTCTTTGACACCAACCCCAACCCCAACACCTGGAATTTCTCAGTCCACAGCAATGCTGTAATCAAGCTGGACGGCACACACACTCAGAATATGGACGCACTTTCTTTTCTTTCAACGCACCAGCATTTAGATTGATGCAAGATCCGTAATGAACTTGGCCAACTACGCGTACTTATTCCGCTCCCACCTATTCGACATCAGTCTCGATATCAACTAATTCCCTGCCCTCTTCTACCATCTCACCGTTCTTGCACCCAATGGCCTTGACAGTGCCTCCAACACTGGCTCTCAGTGTCGTCTCCGTCTTCATGCTCTCCAAGATTACCACGGCTTGACCCGCTTCTACATGATCACCAACCTTGACGCGGACCTCTACGACCAGACTGGGCATGGGCGCTTTCAGTGCCCCCTTGGCTGCCTTCAGCACGTCTCCTCCTAGAGAAAGCAGCCAGTTGGGAGAAGGGACCACCACCGTTGTTTTGTGCCCATTGCTAAACATGTGTAGTCGCTCCATCGTATTGAGCGAGGCTGAAGCGGGGACCCAAGGAAGAGGTGGCTGAGCAACAATGGTTGTACTTGAGAATTTAGCATTGAGGGTCGTCGACAACATGGATTGGGATGTGAGATGCGCCGGCACAGAATTGAAGATTTGGGTATCAGAGCCAATGCATACAGTTACATCATAAAGATCTGATGCTTCGGCGGGCATGACGCGAACGATGGTGGATTCGTCGGGATTTGTGTCTGTCTTCAGGACAATCGTGCGTTCGTATTTGTCGCCACCGAAGCGTCGCGATGACAAGGACATCCATGGAGAGACTGCATTGGTTGTTGAGATTGGGCTATCTCGTATAGTCAAGAACAGGGCTGCCTGAGCAAACAGTTCTGCATTCGGTTGAAGAACTGGAGGAAATAACTCATTCAAATGTTTCTGTTGATCATCAAACCATTGCATCTTTAGAGATAGAACAAACACAAACCGGAATGAAGCCCGTCTCTAGCTCTTGGTTCACGAACGACTCATTGCCCGCCAGAGTGCGCAAGAACTCAACATTTGTCGAGACGCCGACTACATGGTAGTCGTCAAGTGATTTACGCAGCATCCGCAGGGCTTCCGTCCTGTCTCTACCATGGACGATCACCTTTGCGATCATCGGGTCGTAGAAGACGCCTATCTCCGAACCTTGAGTAAACCCCTGCTCTATTCGCAATGACGGCTGTATCTGGGTAGTGTCCACGGTCTGTTCCGGTGCGAAGTCGAATCCGGAAGACGAAGGGGGGTATGGTGTGGCGAAAACATGTGTTGGCGTTGGCGTAGAGAGGTGTATGAGAGAACCGGAGTCAGGGAGAAAATTATTTCGTGGGTTTTCCGCGTATATTCGTGCCTCAAAAGCATGTCCAACAAGGGGAATAGATGATTGCTTCAGTGGGAGCGGATTGCCTGCGGCTACCTGTGACAACAGAGTGAACGCTGAATTTCGGATAGTAGATATAATTGTCTACCTCTAATTGCCATTCTACCAAATCTAATCCTGTTACCATCTCGGTGACAGGGTGCTCTACTTGTAATCGTGTGTTCCTGTTATAAGCGACATCATGAGCATCGATGCCTGCATAGCAGAGTGAAAAGCGCCTACATCTCCATGAAATAAAATCTCTGGGTGTCGTTATCAAAGATGAATTCAACTGTCCCGGCGCTAACATAATGAACTGCTTTCGCGGCCGCTACCGCCTTTGCACTCAGGTCTGCGCGAAGTTCAGGCGAAAGGCCAGGAGCAGGTGCCTACTCAGCCACATCAATTCCATGCAACCGTTGGAAATAGAACTCAAAGTTACCTCTTCAATAATCTTCTGATTACGCCTTTGCACAGAACAGTCTCTTTCCCAGAGACTAACTACGTTTCCGTGGGTGTCGGCGAAGACTTGAACTTCAACGTGGCGTGGTCTCTCGATATACTTCTCTATCAATACAGTGTCGTTCCCAAAGGCTTTCAACGACTCTCGCTTTGCCGAAGACAATGATTCTTGGAAAGCTGTCGCAGAACCTTCATGGACAACGCGCATGCCTTTCCCGCCGCCACCATGGATGGCTTTAATCAGCACCGGAAAACCTGCGCAGAGCCTCGGTCATGTCGTTAACGGGACGAGCTGCGTGGGCATTACCTATGTGCTGAGCTTGTGAATATAGAAATTCCGGGTCCTGATTTTCTCCATGGTATCCTGGGACACATGGAACTCCGGCGCCTAATCCGAATGTAAGGTCATTGATCCTCGACACTAGGGATTTACGCGCCGGTCATGATATTCTTAGATTCGCTGGGTGAAAAAAGTCATAAGCATAGGAGGGTGGCAAATAACACCACACGTACGACTTAGAACCCATGTTGACAATCGCGCTGGCTGGGGGCCCGATGAACACAATGCCTTCCTTAGCTAGTCGTTCGGCAAACTCGGCGTTTTCACTAAGAAAACCGTAGCTAACATCTCACAAACACTCCTCAGCATACCACAAGGCAAGTTTTATGCACAATAGTCGTACCCAGGGTGAACGGCCTATCTAAATGAATAAGTCAAAACATTCGACGGGGTTACGAGGATGGAAATCGCACCTGTGCCCCACTTCTGTGACAAACTTCGATGAGTTTGTCCATTCTAAGCTGTTTCAAGTTAAAAGGCAGGACTGAGTGTTCTTTGAGGCATGTCACGAACGTAGCTCTCCGCTGACGGTGCCGGCCCAATGCAATACGCTTCATCTGCCTGATTGCACAGAAATGGAGTAAATGACTGCGGCATCACGAAGACAGAACATACCATCTTTACGTGTAAAGCATTCTCATCCACCTCGCTATACACAGCAACAGTCCTGATGCCGAGTTTCCTCGCAGTACGAATAACACGACACGCGATTTCACCTCTGTACATTCGAGATTACCGAGATGTTCCTTCAAGGACGTAGAATACGCGCCTATTGGCTATCAAGATCTTATTGAAGTGTGGTTTCCTCGGTTGTTCGGCTGTGCCTAGACAACGCATACAGTCAACCTTTGTATGATGCACGTTTCTTTGCCTTGGGTTACCAGCAGAGACAGAAGCGTAGGCGCGACGCCCGTCCTGCCAGGATGCCGCAGGAGAACTCAGCGTCCCTGACCGAAAATGCGATCTGCTGCATGGTTGAAAAGCTGATGACGGGCTGGGACGTGACGAGATCGCTCTACCGACGTATGCGCTGCGTTGCAAAGGATTCAACGCAATTACTGCGCGCGGTATGTGTCTGGACACTGCGTGGTTGGAAGGGATCATGTTGGAAGCAAACGAAGGGGGATGGATTGTTTGCGGATGGTCTGGTCACTACAAGTGGCCGGAGATCCGGGTCACATGATCTGGGGTAGCATACATGTGATGTCATTAACTAGGCGCGCACTTTGACAACGACCTTCTCGCCGCTCAGGCGGTTGTTGCGCAACAAGTCCAATCCAGTGCCCACTCTTTCCTTGAAACTACCCTCATCAAGCAATCTAACATGGTTCGGTTGGATATATCCTCCTTCCAGCAGCTTCGGTAATATCTTGGGCATGAGATTCGCCTTTAAGAATTCATCCTGTCTCGCAACAAATCAGGGACGAATTCTTGAGTGAACTTGTCTGACCTCACCGATTGATGTAAGAACGTCCTGACACCGATGAGTTTCGTGCCTTTTGGCAGCGGGTTCTTATGATCGGGTATTTTCATATACATCTGACCCGTGGTCGTCAAAGTATTCCCTTCCTTCAGCGGCAACAGGACCGCAACAGAGCCGTCGATTTCGACAATCTTCGCAATGGCAGAAAGCGTACTATCCGCGGTGATGCAGTCAATGACGAGCTTGAGTTTACCCCCGGCTGCTTTGGAAATCTGGTCCAGAAAATCAGGGTCCTTGTAATCAATCGTCAATGTCGCGCCGAGCGATCGAAGATACTGGTGATGCTTGGTAGAAGCAGTCACGATGATGTTCCTGTAGCCGGAAAGGTGGAGCAGTTGGATAATATATTGCCCTGCAGTCGCACCAGCGCCATAGACTAGAATGGGCTCAGAGGCAAGAGGAGGGGCAGTCGTGGCAGGGAACACTTCCGGGAGCGGGAATGCAAGCTGATTGAAGAGTGTGTAGAATGCCGTCACGAAATTGTCCGGAATTGTTGCGGCTGCGTCCAAGGGCAGCGAGTCCGGAATCTAAATACGACTTTAGCGCTTCTGTGCTGATCTCCATCACAAAACATGACGTCACCTTGGCACAGACAGTCCTCGGTTGGATGCTGTACTCTTGCATACCCTTGGAACGAGATCCTAGGATATACGAAAAAGCAGTGACCTATCCCCCAAAAGAAAACATCAGCAGAGATGTCCAAGTGTAGCCGTTCATACTGACGTACACGATCGCCAACCTTCAGGTCATCCACTCCGGGACCCACTTCAGCAATGGTCCCAGCAGCGTTGAACCCCAGGACAAACGGGTAGTTGTCTACCATGAAGCCTGAATCGACCATGTAGGTGTCGGAGGTGATCATAGAAGAATACTCGACTTTCAGAAGCACTTCGCCATTGCCAGGTGACTCTGTGGGCACTTTGATGACGTCAAATTGCCCCTTGGCGGTCGTAGCAATGGCAGTGTGAGTAGACATTGTGTTTTACGCGTTCTGAAGATTCAAGAGTTAGCTGGCTATTTATGTGGAATGTTGGCTCATTTAAGACCCTAGAATCTGCTGACGAAGACTTGCATAGCATGAATAAGCCAACTACCAGGAGGGGGCCGCAGGATTCGTCAATCTTTGATAAATGATTTTCCCGCCTAATCGTTGGCGTCGAGACACACTTGAATGATCACGACATCATCCCGCATCGATATGATTATCCCCATGCATAAAAGATAGGTTAGTATCCAAATCGAGTGTCTTAGAACAATTCAAAGGGTTCCCAGACTGGCACTATCTGTCCTCCCTGGTCAATCTCTATCCAACCCTTGCCATTCTCATCGAGATACCCCATCTGATCCACATCACCAAATGCTTTGTGCCAACCCAGGCCGACCGCTGCCATTTTGCAGACATTGGAACTTTAAAACGAGTTCATTGCCATCCGTGAATAACAAGAGGTCGCTCCTCACCTCAGCGTGCAAACAATCGCCTCGGGCTTGATTTCCTCCCCCATGACCACAAGCCGCTCAGCAGTGCGAAATCGATGATCATCCCTCTCGTATCTCGGATGCGCTCATCCAATGAGAGCTGGTCAAACTCGGCCTGGACATACTGCGCTTTACTCGAAAGCCCTTGCAGTTCCTTGCTTCGGCTTTCACGGAGTGAGTACGTCAACGCGCCACGTGCTCCGACGAGTGATTTGATGAATTCCGCGTGGGCGGAGGGAGAATCTGACGCGACATACACAAACGGCTTGGGCTCATCGTCCATCCTGAATTTGTCCCAGGTTTGAGATACCGCCTTGACGTACTCGGCGATTGGCACGTAGTCACCGTGATAACGATACGAAGCCGGTTTACGATCCCCTCGCCGTATATGGACAGCAACGTAATGAGCGAAGCTCAGATGTGCGTCATCGGAAGCCAAGAGCTGCGATAGCTCCGTCCTCGCAGTGCGTATCAGCGCAGCATTAACCGCGTTGGGGCGAATGGTAATACTGAATGAATCGGCTGCGCTTTCAAAAATTGGCTTGAGACGGTTGAGTTGGTGAGCGTATCTTACCGTAGAGTCAGTGGAGTTCTTCATGTAGACGAATGTTGGAGTAACATACGAATCTTCGTAGTGGTTTGAAAAACCATGTCCAAAATGAAACTTGGCCGTTGTCGAGACAATGACCTTCAGGTTCCGCATGCTTAGCTCAGAAAAAAGCCGGCTGGCGAGTGGTAGAAGCTCACCCAATGTCTAAGTTCGGAAAGGGAGGAAGGAAACTGAGTCGTCGTTCAAGCGATAGACGTAGCGGTTACCTTGCAAGTCTAGGGCATGCAACAAGTTCTGATGAATCCATATGTCAAAGAGATGTTTTACGCGTTCTGTCGATACAGACCTTCAGGAGGTGGTGCTCTGCAACCCGGTTCAGGCCCAGGTTGGCGGGCGCGAACATCTTGGAAGTGGTCCGTCCATCTTGTTGGGCAAAGATGTTTGGGGAACCCCATACGAGATGAAAGAAAATGTTCGACCCACCTTCCTCGGTCCCAATATGTGTCATCCACTAAGAATGTCCTATTCCTCTAGACGGAATAAGTCAAACAAGATCCATGCTGTGTTAACAATGATCAATGCACGAACTTCACGAGCGAGCGCCGCGGCCTGGGCCATGAGAGCCAAATCTGCAAGCAGTCCCACCTCCCCACTCAGCATATAGGTTATAGTTTTCGAGCACACGGCCGTCTTTTCGCCCTCCGGCAACTTGTAATCGTGGTTGTCATCATGATGTGCTACGTCGAGGACTCCAATCGCATTTGGTTGCCAATAGTCTCCATGTGACATGAATCCATGATGTAACTTGTTGCATTCCGCCAGGTATTCGGTAGGCAGAAGCGGGAACCGTGTGTAGCCCTCGTACGAGAGCAGGCTATTGTTCGCATGTGTGGACACAGGGGAGCTTGTTTGTGACGGCGATGTTTGTGTCCGGTTCGGCGGTATGCCGCCAAAGTAGGCGCGGAGTTGGTCTGGTCGCTCGTAGGACAGGAAGATGAGGAAGAGAAGGAAAGAAGCAACCAGTGCTCCTGCGAACAGTGGTAGCCGAGAGATGAAAAGGTAAAAATTGAACTCGGTGAACCACCCTTGACTCGGACTTCTGCGTTTCAATGTGCCATGGTAATTTTCGTGAGCTCGAGATACATCACCGGGAAAACTGTCGCTGGCAGACGACAATAGCAGCGGAACTATTTGTTGCTGTCGTATGGTCTGATATTCGTCGCCCTGTGTGACCGCGTCGAAGCTTTCTTCCTGCCTACCCAATCGCGAATGGGGCGTTCTGGGTGTCAGTGATGGATAATCGGCGGAAGAGGGTCGGGCGGAGGACAAGTTTGCCAATGGTTTTGGACGAGGCATGGGTCCTAAAGCAGAGCATGGAGACCGGAGATATTGGCGGTAGAGGGGAATGCTTTTAGTCTGACACTTAATCAATAGTTGGCAATCAATTCCATCAATCGTAACAGAGGAGACAGAAACACATGGATGAAATCAACACAAATCACTATGTACAATAAATCCAGAGACGCAGACATGAAATATGGCGAGGTTGGAAATCCTTAGGCAGTATTGGTGGGCAAGATGGTCGAATTGGTGGGCGTTCCGGCTTCAGTGTTGTTGCCCAGATCCGCAACGTCTCTGCGTCCAACGTTGCTCGAGACTGAGCTAGAGGGTGTCGCGCTAGGGACTGCATTGGTATCGGAGCTTACGGGAGTATTTGGAGGCGCGGTGGTACCCGATGGTGGATCCAACATGGCCTGAGAAGCCGAAGTACCGTCCGTCATCGAAGGCGCAGAGCTGGACATCGTGCCATTCGTAGTGGGCTCGTCCCTCGGCATCATGGTGGATGTGGGTTGCACAGAGGTGGTATCTGTTCCGTTCACCGACTGCTCGGGGGCTGAGAGAACGCCTTGCGCGTTTGCCTCCTGGGCTGGGTCTCTATCGTCGAGCTGGGCACGTTTGCTTGGCGGCAATAGTCCTAACAGTGGTTTCAAGGCGTCATGGAGCAGACCCTTGCAATTTTCTGGGGCGTCGCGTGGCTCTGGGAATGAACATCGTTGGAAAGGGCTATGGGGAGAGAAGCTGAAAGCCACTGCACCTTTCACGTTGTTCGAATGCTCACCAACAGGAGAGATAATAAAGGAATCCATTGGTCCACTTCGGGAGGCGACGAGCTGATTTCCCGCCATATCGTTCATTCGACTGTCCGGAGCAGGCGCAGCAAGAGACGTGGACGACGACGAAACGGCCAAAGCAGCAAGCAAAAGGGAAGACCTGGAGGGCAGCACCATGTTCAATTCGGTGAAGCGAGGGCAAGTACGGATGCTGAAAGGATAGGTGGCGAACAGTTGAAAACGACGACCAGGTCATTTATATCAGCGGAAAGGAGCTCTTTCATTGAAGAACGTGTCAGCCAATAAGCCAGGAGCCTCTTGATCGGACAAAGGGTCAGCCAGCAGACCAAAAGAAGGCGCTCCCAATGACGCTTCGAGTTCGGACCAGAAATCCTATATTCCAAATACATCTGACAGACCATGCGGAGTAGGCCACCTGCAAATCTCGGAGATATCTAGAGCCAATCGTCGGACGATTAAGAATCAGCCAAACGTCCTGCGGCGTTCCATTTCCCACAGCTCCTGCTCCTGCCAGCCGCTTCTCCGTGTCATGCGACCGGTTCGCGAGCTCAGGAAGAGATATTCCCAAAGCTCCTCGAGGGAACGACGAATTGGCGTTCCCACACACGAGGACAACATGCACCAAAAGAGCGCGACGAAACTGAACGGATCAACATCAGAACGGGCTCGGGAATGGAGAATCATTGCAAAGTCGCATACACCAAGAGTGAAAAAAGTGCAATGAGCGGGCCCAATGCAACCAGACCGCCTGTGGTATCGTCGTTCATATTGGAAATGCCAAGACTTACATAACTGAAGTCTTCACCACCTCTTACGGCTAGTCTCATGTCGTTTTGAGCCGCTAAAGGCCGATCTACTGATTTTTTTCACTCAACGCCGCTGCACGCCAGCTTCCATGGCATTTACTGCGAAAATTCACCTTCTGCTAACCTCCACGAGGGTAGAAAAATGTAGGGAACGTGGGGGTCAGCTGTTACGACAGTGTTGTGTTGTTTGGACGGAGAATGAATTTGCGCGGATAAAGGCGGGAAATTTTCTCTCGGCTGCGTCTCGCCCCCAACCGCTCTTGTGTCTCTGAGCTTTGGCTGCGGAAGGTGAATCCGTTTATTTCTGCCTCGGACGAGTCCTGGATGACGATTTCAGTCATTGACCCAAGACTTCGGGTTTGCATAGGTTGGAACCCAAACTAACGGTAACCGCGGTACCAGATTCTCGCAGATAAAGTTGATCGACTGGGTACCGACCCGCTGTTCTGGTTTTTCCCACCTCGACCACTTTTCTTGACCTCTCCTGTCCAGCTTCGTGCCCTAAGCATTTTGACCCTATGACGGACGAGCTCAAATCGTCGGGTTCGACGTGCAAAGGTGATGCCTCCTCCAAAGTGAGCGTCCCAGCCATAGTAATCCCTTCCGTGAATACTTTTTGAAATTACGGTCCCATTACGTAGTCCCCCGACACAGCGGTAGCTGATCAACTGCCGACTTTCAATGTGGACATTGAAAGGGCCTCGCCGTCATCTAGCCTCCACCCCACCGATCCATACCAATTGCGAGATGGCCTTTTGTCGCCCGATGAAATTGCTGTTCTTCGACGCCGCAAGAAAGGCAAAAGCGTCGCCAAGTACCACGAAACCCAGAACAGCGTATGTACTAAATATACTTGCTCCTCGTCTCCGAACTGACGGCCTCTTGTTTAGTTAATCTTGTCACTCCTAAAACCTATGGAAATACATACCGAAGAAGCCAGGGTCGAGGAAGATGCTCTACGCCTACCTGTGATTCATCCATTTTCTCACACGTCGACGCGTCTGACACGGTTATACGATGTCCAGGTCAAGATTGCAATCTATGCCAGCCTAGTTGCCAACATGGGGCTTTGCATCCTCCAAAGTTTGTACCATGTTTCCGACCATGCCACAGTTGTTTAACATCGCGACGAACCAGTGTACGCTGCGATCTCTTCGCTTTCCCTGGCGCTCCTCGCAACCGGCATCGATTCAGTTTTCGACATCGGGAGCAACGTCCTCCTGTTCTGGCTGCACCGCAAGGCGGAACGACTTGATGTCAACAAATGGCCTGTCGGTGGAGCGCGCTTGGAAACAATTGGGAACATTGTTTACGGTGGGTAGGCTTTCTCGACATGCGTTTTGCGGACTGATCACCTTTGTAGGTTTCTTGTAAGTTGGACATGTCACAGTCGCAGTGTCGGATTTTTCTGAAGTTCCACAGGATGAGCGCCGTTAACTTGGTTGTCATTGTTGAATCTCTGAGAACCATAGTCACAAAGACAAACGACGATCTCCAGAAGTTCCATTTGCCATCAATCATTGCCGTTTCGTCAGCCCTTGGTAAGTCTTCTGCTTTTCTGCCTCAGATGATTAACTTGTTTGTGTAGGTGTCAAGCTTGTCCTTTTCATCTACTGTTTTTCCCTGCGCAGCAAGAATAGTCAAGTTCGCGTGCTTTGGGAAGACCACCGGAATGATCTTTGGCTTAATGGTTTCGGTACGTCCTGTACGACTGTTGGCACGTTCTTTCTCTCACTTCGCCCAAGGTATTCTCATGTCAACGGGCGGAAGCAAGCTGAAGTGGTGTTAGTTTTTTTTTTACACCGATGCGTAACAATCAAAGCGAATGCTCATAAATTTGCAGATCTCGACCCCATCGGCGCCATCGTCGTTTGTGGCATATTATTTTATCTCAAAGGTCTCGGTGACCAACTCTTCTGTGACAGATTGGCGCAGGCGTCGTCATCGCCTGGGGAAAGACCATTTACGGGGAGTTCGAGCTGTTGGCCGGAAAATCGGCGCCCCATGATTTCTTACAGCTCATAATCTATAAAGCGTTAACATTTAGCGAGGACATCGCTAAAATTGATACCGTCCGGGCATACCACGTCAGTAGATCAGGCTCCGTATTCCGTCTGACCTGCTCACATTTTACGTTCCGCTCAGAGTGGACCGGTGAGAAAATCATGGTGTTCATCTTTCCATGGCATCGCTCATAATCCGTAGGACTACTTCGTTGAAGTGGACGTAGTCATGGAGGCCAATACCCCCTTATGGAAGGCTCATGACCTGAGCCAGCAGTTGCAGGACAAGATAGAAGTGTTGCCCAACGTAGAGCGAGCCTTCGTTCACGTTGACCATGAAACGACTCATATCCCAGTACGTGCTCCCGACCTGTCGCTGTGACACGCGAGCTTACGGCATCGAAAGGAACACCGAAAATACGTCTGACATTTCGGCGCGTTTCCTGAAAAGTAGGCTTACTCTCCTTTATCTCTCTATGTTACTAAGCGAATGCATTTAGACGATTTAGAGCTGCATATAAGCGGATAATACCATGAAAACCACAAGCCACGAAGAATCTGTCATACATCAGAATATCGAACTCATCATCTCATCGCCGGCATAGTTGCGTTTCCAAGCGCCCATGGACGGGAAATTTCAATGTAATTGGTGCACGACAGTATGTCTATAATTTAACCAGAGTGCTCTGGGATTTCGACACACATTAGAAGGCGTCATCACGCTTTCCCGGCCTTTGTTTGTGGCTCCCGGACACCGGCTACATCCTGATCCATTTGGAATTTATCTCTCATCATGCTCTGGTTTTAAACGAATTCCCTCCTTCTAGACGCGCTCTGCGTGAACAGTATTTTGGTAGAAACTCGGAAATCGACAGAGCTATCTTGCGTGGAACTCCAAAACCCTTGATAGCGTGTGACGATGGAGACACGCACATCCTGTCTGTGCATTTTTTCGCAGACTCGACGAGCTACGCAAGCTCGGATGCTCCTGCATGTTACAAATAAACACTTGCGTGTTGGTCAGGTCGGAAGACAAGGACCACCAGTTGTGGCTTGATTGTGGCTGACCGCATCCCTAGCGCCTAGCGCACAAGAAAAAACATCCGCGTTAGGCGCTGTTCTTATCCTCCGGGCATCATGGATCAATGCCCAATAGCTCCACCTTCAGTTCTTCGACTGGTGAACTTCCCTCAGGACCTAGCGTTCTTTGTCCTACGACTCCCTAGCAAGTGGCATGCATGATGAGCTCGCCCGCACCCTTACCCTGAGTAAGTGTAAAACAACGCATTCTGATTGCGTCCGAGCCTGTGATCTTTTTTTCCAAAGATAACCAGGATGCTGTTCTTCGTGACCTCGATATAGCATCAACAGATCATCCAACAGCGTGCTTTTTCTCGCCGTCAGCCGTCCATTCCCGGTGAACGCTCGTTGACGTGAACGTGGGGTGATAAGAACCGCGCAGTGATCCACGACAGCTTCCCCTCTATTGGATGTGAGGATGGATAGGGAGATAGATGTCGAAGGACTCACTGCTCGAAAGGACGTGTTTTCACGTGAAAACGACGCTTGAGAAACAATAAGAGTTCGCTGGGCACATGGCGGCTATTACGTCCTGACCATGCCTTCCATTGCGGCTGTCGGATATGGCCCGCTTTCGATGCCTGCTGGCAGGACAAGGATAAGTCGATAGACGCTACTGTTACCAACTGGCAGACGCGCATGTGCAGGCGTGCTGGGTCCTTTTGACAAGGTTGATTCCGGTGGCGTCGGCATGGAGTATTCTTCTGCTCTTGACGATTTCAGCGAATTTTTGATACCTGGCATTGTACATACATGCAGTCTTTGCATACACTCCCGAATCACTGGGCCTGGAAAGGCTCTCAGTGGTAAGTAAATAACGGAACGATTTAGTATCCACTTTTCTGGGCCCCGCCAAAGCGTCCTCTGCCGACAAAAATAGTACGCGGGCTCTCCAGGGTGTCGGGACAAGTTATCGATTGTCGTTAGATCCGCATCTGCTCCTGCTTGGGTTGAATCCGGGTTGTCGTTAACCCGCGATCAGATGGTCACCCGCTCGAGGAGAAGAGCCGCCCGATTATAGCTTTCGCGACGGTTAAGAAAGAACGAACCAGCGATACCCGATTTCAGGGAAGGCCTATTCGTTCCTTTGGGGGACGAGAATTTCGTCTCGGAACGGGCGGTATAAGAACAGCGGGTGGCCCACGACTGTCCAATTCGGGCACGACGGAGGGTTACATCAACGTCGACGGCTGGTTTGTTCTGATATCGCCCAGCCTCCCGGCTTGCCTTGATACCCCCTACTCTCAAGCTGGACCATCGAGGACATGATGACCCTCTCGTGTCCCAGGATAACGCTTAAAGCCTCCGGAAGGCCGCTTCTGCTCGTCCTCATCTTGGCCGACACTGTGTGCAGCCTTTCAATCACCGCCAGAGTTCTTTACACAAGGATTTGTCGTCCTCCATCAGAGTGCCCCCCAGATAGAGGCCGTTGCCCGAAAAAGACATCCACTCACTAGTACGGCGTGCAACAGACTCCGTTTCAAAGGACTACAGGACCTCCACGATCGTCCTAGCCGTCATAATCGTCGTCTTCTTCACAGGGTTCTTGGTCCTCGTCGCACTTTATGGCTCGATCGTCCGATCCTATCTGTGCAGGGATAAATTGTGGAAAATTCAGAAAGCGGGTGCGCAAGACGCTCAAAGCGACTGGCTCAAGTCGGTGACTCAGATACGAAGGCTGTTGCAAAAGGACAACGCGGTTGAAAAAGGTAGCAAGTTTACGAGACTACCCAAGAAGCCACCGAGGGTTGTGCTCAAACATACTCCGCCGCTGTCGCCTCTTCAAATCCCTCAAACAACATTTGCGGCCCCTGTCAACGTCAAGAGGGCTCGTACTGAAAGGATAGAAGGTTGATGTATGTAGAATGATTGTATGAGGCAATATAGTCATCGTTGTTAGAGGAGACTCGGAATGTCGGCAACTGAGCCAGGGTCAAGTCACGCTGATGCTGGACAACTCGAGGCACATAAATTAAGCCATCCACGCACTCATCCCCTTTCCTCCTTCCCGTATTGCTCTTGTTCCTTCCTTGTCCCCGTTTCCCTTGTTTCTTTACCGTCCGAACACGCTTATCCCGCATTATCGTAATTCCGATCGTTGTGCTGTTGCTGTTTCTTCACCAACGAGGCGGCTGACACACAGCATCTTGAGCTTCATCGAGCTTGCACCTCTGCTACGACGCGATACAAGGGATATCGACGTTTAGGTTTAATCCGCATCACATTTGGAATCAATGGTATGTCGCTATCGCATATGTACAACGAGAGATCATTCCTGATCGTACTTCACGACTACGGATGTCAGGATGCACGTCATCAAGATCCTGAAGAGTTTTATGTTAAGCAAGACCGGATAGGTATACTTGTTTTAGAACACATCACCATCGTGTAATACAAACCATCTTCAGGAAAGGGATCGTTTGGTGAAGTGTACAAGGGGTATGCCGAACAACTTATCATCACTCTGCTCCACGCACCCGCTAATATTTTCCTAGTTACGACAAGCGGACACAGAAGACAGTTGCGATTAAAATCATCGATTTAGAGAGTGCGGAGGATGAGATAGAGGATATTCAACAAGAAATACAAATTCTTTCTCAACTGGACTCGCCGCATGTTACAAAGTGAAGTATTTGACCATGCCTGCATCAGTTCTATTGACACTGCCCTCAAGATACCATGGATCATTTCTGAAAGGTTCCAATCTATGGATTGTCATGGAGTATGGTCTTCACAAACTTTTTCCATTATGCATCTTGACGCGTTTGAAAAGATATTGCTCGGGAGGCTCATGCTCCGACCTCGTACGTACTTCCACACCTCTTCGCCTACTGCTTTGTTCACCATTTTTTACGTATACAGATGAAGCCGGGCGTGTTTAGGGAAGAGTACATTGCGATCATTCTTCGGGAACTTCTGAGGGGTCTGGAATACCTTCATTCAGAAGGGAAGCTCCATCGGGATATTAAAGGTTCTTTTTCAAGCGCGAGTTTCCCAAACGATCTCTCATTATGCTTATAACAGCGGCTAATGTGTTATTATCCGCCGGTGGCGAAGTAAAGCTCGCGGACTTTGGTGTCTCCGGTCAACTCTCCGGGACCTTGTCTGCAAAGAAAAATACCTTTGTCGGCACGCCATATTGGATGTCGCCAGAGGTCATAAAGCAGAGTGGATATGACCACAAAGCGGATATATGGAGTTTAGGTATCACGGCGATCGAATTAGCGAAGGGAGAACCACCTTATGCCGAATTGCATCCCATGAAGGTCAGTTTCCGCAGTGTATCCTCGGTGATCCTACTGAATGTCAACTGTGGACAGGTCTTATTCCTCATTCCCAAAAATCCTCCTCCATCGTTGGACGGAGGCTTTTCCAAGGGGTTCAAGGACTTCGTTGCGTGCTGCCTTCAGCGTGATCCAAAAGACGTGAGTTGGACCGCTACACTATGCCTGAAATGAGTTTCAAAGGAGAATATGGTCAGCGGCCCATAGCACGCGATCTCCTAAAGCACAAGTTCATTCGCATGGCGAAGAAGACCAGCTACCTGACGGAATTGATTGAGCGGCATGAGCGATGGAAAGCTGAGGGTGGGGAGAGACAAACGGAGGAAGAGAAGGACGAAGTACCAGACCTGTATGTCTGTATTTTCTTTTGCTCTGCCGTCATCGACATCTGCGTTTTGCAGTCCCCAGAGTGGCGACTCCGAAGACCTCTGGGATTTTGGCACTGTCCGTCATACCGGTCAACCGTCTACCATTGGTCGTTCGAGCAGCACCAATGTTTCCGGCCCTCCCTTAACATGGGAAATGAATGGTACCTCACGCACCAACAGCTCGGATGGTTCCACGACGCGAAAGGGGTCCGGTTCATCCTCGTCGTCGAAGTATGCCTCTTCTATTAATACTAAAGGGGAGCTTCCTCCCCTGCCTCCGTCCGCGCCAAGCACACCCAAGCGATTCGAGCAATCGACAGTCAGGCGCATGCCATCAGGCGGACATGACTCACGAAACAGTCGCCAGGTCCAGCGAGAGCCTTCTGATGAATACGAAGATTACGATGATCAATACCTCGACACATATCCCTCCAGAACGCACAGTATCCAGCATAAGATGGAAGAGGTCCATCTGGAAGATGATTGCCCGATACCACCATGCTAGACTCCGTCGTCCTTCCAGCCATTGCATCAGTGAGTCCTCCCTCTTGCTTCACGGCTTCCCCAGGTGCACAAATTCATTCTCTTATGCCCAGCTCTTCCCGCGTGTCAACTCCCAAGAAGCAAGAGTGGCACTCAGCACCCTCCAACGCGCCTTCACGGAAGCAGAAAGGATTATACCCGGCGTCACCTTGGAGCTCGTGAACGAGATTGTGGAATCGGTCGAGCATGTTGAAGATGATCTTGAAGATCTTCCGTTACGTCTTATATGCTTTTCCGTCAACGAATCAGGGCACACGTGCAATTCTCGTTTCTTTCTTGCCGTCCGACGGCTCAGCAGGCGGGATAAACCCGTTGTTATATCATCTTGCACTCTCATCTGGACTCCATATCGCTATCCATGCTGCTTGTATATCACTCTAGTCCCACAGTAATTAGCAATAGGTTTGGTTTAAGTAAACTTGGTTCGATGTATGATCTGATCACGTCTCAGCCGCACTAGGCGGCGTCTCCGCCCGTTTCTTCTTTCCAGTTCCTTTCTTTTTCGCCCGGGTCACCTTGATAGTATCGGAGTACTGGGACGCAGCCCTTCTTCGGATTCCTTGATATTTGGGTATGATGAGATTCGGTGTGGCATCTGGCGCATCTCTTCTGAAACAGCCGACACGGGCGTTGATCCTGGACGCGCGGGACCACCACTCCTTCGGGCATTTCTCCTTGCTTTTCAACAACAAAATACCCCGGAGGAAAGCTCTGCAAAGTTGCTTTCAGGGCAGGTAGTCGCGCATCGACCGCGGCTAATGGAAACTCAGTATATTGGTGGGGTCTTGTTAGGTGTACTGACCAGGCAGTAATGGTGGCATCCCTTCTAAGTGCACCACTGGCACCGACTCCACGTCCACGGCTTTTGGGGGCTTGTCCATGATGTAGTATGGATCGTCTTTGAGCTGAGCTAAGCGCTCTGCCTTTCGCTGCCAAGTTTGATGGACCGTTAGTAGCTGTATCACGCGCATTGTAGTGTACTGAATATGCTTACTTTGGCATGCTCCGCAATCTCCTCAGGTGTTTCCGTCTCCTGTGGTTGAAGCAAAACCTCCTCGTCAACCTTGGCTTCTTTTTACTCTTGACGGTGCCGCCGTTCGTCTCCTTGCCTTTCCCTTTCCTACTCTTTTTCTTAACCTTAGCCTTCTCGACATCCTGTGCTGGGGGTGGTTCACGAGGCGGAGGAACTATCCATGCGTCGAGGTCCAGACCTTGTGGGACTGGCACCATGCTCTGGGCATTAGCTGCGACAGGGTTGAGCTCATATGCTGAATTGAGAGGTTGGATGAGATATAAACTCTTGGATATCGCGGCTCCGGGTCCTCGACATCGAAAGAGGATGATGCTACGGAAGGCCCTGTCCGAGGCCGGAAAGCGTTGAGGTCCGCCTGTATAAACCGGAATAACTGCAATGTGGTTGCGGCCTAAATACCATGTATCAGGGATGCGCGGCGGGAACCGAAAAGGTTGACATACCCGTTCTTGGACTTCGGTATCAGGACTAAGAGCGAGGTCTGCAAGCCGAATCAGCATAAGATCAACTGCGTCCTTGACCTCTTGCAGATCATCATCGTGCCACCGTTGCGCCAACTCCGCGGCCCAACTGCCATAAATCTTTGCGGCCGCTTGTATATGGACGGCGATGGTGTCGGGAGAAAGTTTAGAAATCTCAGGTTGTAGGATATAAGGCAGCAACTTTTGGGGCTCCGCGAGCTCGCTGCAAAGACTGTGAGCTTGAAACATCCGATCAAGGCGTCATCACGTACTCGCAGTATTCTCCGCATATCCACGCTGCCGCCCACAGCACCTCAGCGCAACTACCCTCGTCTTCGGAATCGCGCAGCATGGTCCCGTCGGTGATCAGAGTGTACATCAGTCTCACGGCGTATCTTCTGACGGCCCTCACTCGTCCTACAATGTCGACTAGCTGATCTCTTATCTCCGCGCCGACGTTTACGTTCGCTACATGTGCAAGATCAACAAGGACTGAGATATACCACTCAAAATTCGTGACGTTGTCGTAGGTTGATTGGGAGCACATGTTGAGTATCCGTTGGGCAAGTACCAAACGATACGCCGGAGATTGAGTAGGAGACGGAGCAGGTGGTCTGGCGCTCGTAGGCGACGTTGGAGTGGCATGCAGGGCGAGTGACTGAGCGGCATTTGGAAGGGTCGATGATGATTCAGACACCAGATGTGTGAGAATTTGCTGAACTATGGATTGCAGATTGTCTCGGTTTACCTGGGAACTAGATCAGGAGAGTGAATTTTACTCGGAAAGGCACTCACCATGGCAGAGACTAGATCCAGAGCACGCATTCGTATACTGATGTCAGGATCGCTGATGCTGCTCAATATCGTATCTTGGTATTCGGCAATTAGATATGAATGTGTAGGTATAATCTTGACCATAGCTAGCAGCGCAATGTACTTCACTATTCTCATCGGTAAGGCAGCTTGGAGCAGGAAACAGCAGGATTGAACGCACAATTCTGGTCGGGATCTTGGATAAAACCGGCGAGCTTTGATACACACATCTTCGCTAACGAATCTCCGGAAGGCCCTTGCAACATTCCTCCAATGATACAAGTGTGTACGCATTCATAGAGTAGGGAGATGGCTGATGTGGTAGAGATCAGTTCCGTGATCGGCGGTTGTAATTTCTTGACTAGCCGAGGTTCATGAGGAGATAAGGAGCCAAACTACCAAGAGACGCCGTTGGTTCATGACACTGGAGAACTGGAATAGAAGATACCAATTTGATGATTTTGATAAGCATCCAATTGTTGGACGACGTTGTCAGTAGATGGAAGAGTCGGGGTGCGAGCGTCAGATAGTCTTGTGGATTTCGTCTGGCAAGTTCGCATAGTACGTTAACCGTCGCGCGACAACACCTAAGGTGGACATGAATATAGGGCGCCTGTAGTTGAGGAACGAAAAATACCAGGGTCAGGATCGTCCAACTTTTCCTCCAATCGTGTCTTGGCAAGCTCAGGAATACCAGGATAATTGACAATAACCTTGAAAAGAGCCGCGACAGCCCTCTTCCTTATATGTGGACGAGAATGGTTCAGCATGCCAATCAACTCGGGCGAGAGATCACGGGCCAGGTCCTGAGTTATGATGTGCGAAAGCCCATTGAGCGTGATTGCAATATCCGCGGGAGTCGAGCTTAAATCCTAAAGAGATGTAAAGAATGAGAGTGGCCAAAAGAGATTCCACCCGACCTTTTTGAGGAGATTAGTCGTGAGCATCAGGACGTCTGTATCTTCTCCAAAGGACTGTGTAGCAGCCAGATAGCCCACACTCTTGAGGTGTAATCGCGGAGATGACATGACTTCCACGACGTGAAAGGAGGCCCAACTCATATCATAACCCATCATGTCCAGCTAGAATACCTGCCGTTAAGGACTTGAACGTCTTGGAAGGTAGCATCGCACGCACGTAGGTGAGTTTCAAGACTGCTCCGGCTTTCAACTCCATATCGTCACTCTTAATCTCATTCCGTATCTCCTCCACGGCCTTTGCTATGAATTTGGACTCGTCTTTCTTGTTAGCACGGAGGCCGCGAATGAGATCTTGCAATGTTCGTTCCCACATGACAACTGAAACGTCCCCGGTCGTCCAGTTTCTCTATGTTGTGTGAGAACGAGTGTACAAGCGAAGCAATGATGTCGCCTGAAGCGGATGATTAGGCCGTATGATAGTTTGGCGTGTTGTTGTGGGACTGGAAGTGAGGCTGAGGCGTAGCTTACGTTGCGGTCACGCGCATTCACAATCGACGACGGTCGCAGCACGTCTTTCGCCTACCTTTTCACTTTCCGTTCATATTTACGATAGATACCTTACATCAGTTCGCACTGCAAGTTTCGGCGCATCATAAATGTACGGAACCAGAGCCTATTTCTGCCCTACCCAAAATGAGTTTCCTTCATCACTAGACCTAGAGGTAGAAGGTCATCGTCAATGCATTGTCTACGAAGACATCCATTCAACAACTTGAACATAAAGAGAATGGATATTCACCTCAATATGAAAGAGCGGTCCCTAAACCGGCATGCCATATAGTACGGACGGAGGCCATCTTGTTGCCTTTGACAGTCCCTGGCGTCAATACTGTGCAATTGCTCACTATATTGCACATCTCTCCAGGTGCATGCCTGATAAACCAGGCATCTTTGCATTGGCATCGATGCAAATTCAAAAGCCAACAACTTGAAGGCATTTCCTCATCACCAAATAGTGGAACAGCAGCTCCACCTGCCGGATATCTGATATATCATCGGAGTTGCGGTGATCGGCACATTAGCCTTTTCTTCCCTTCTGCCTCCACCGATTCACGAGCATGAAACATTTATACTTGTGACCCGTTCGCATCTGAAATGGAAACTCGATTGCCACACAAGGAAATACCGATCAGCTTGGGCACTGTAATAGCGGAGCCCCTAACAGCAAATGATCATCTCCTGACTTCTCCAGAAGCCCTTCTTGTTCTAAGCGTAACTATTTCATGATCCGGTGACGTTCATTCACAACTAGGGTCAACTTTCCTTCACCTGTTAGCTCAAGGTATTCCACAGTCAGGTCGCGGAGCAAATGGATAAAACCGTACGAACCCGGAAACCTCGCATTTGAACAGGAATCACCGATAGTCAGTAGATCAGATGCTTAACATGACCGAGCTGGGGCTGGAATTCCATGAGCCCATAGGGTACCCAAGGTACGATTTCCATTTCCACGCTTTTCCCAAATCCAAGGCTGTGTGAATATGGATCACCCCATTTGCATGAACTGTTTATCAGGCTTAGGGCGCGCCTCCAGATTTCTTAAATAGAGAGGAATTGTGGCATTGCGCTATAAGAATCGTCTCCTCCATTCTCACTGCTCAAAGTGTCCTTACCACCCCAACTGTTCAGCTGCCATGACATCCCTCAGATCCACAAACGGGAACGCCGTGAATGGCATACATTCTTCCGAGCCGACAGCGGAGAAAGCAAAACCGGCTGACAGCATGGCCTTCAAACTTGGGAACTTCTCCATCGACGAAGCTCGTCCCATGAAAGTTATCATTATAGGCGCAGGCTACAGTGGTGCGACTGACCTTCCGTATCCGTACATGTCAGTTCCACAGGCTTATATTCTGCTCCCGGACCCAGGTATCACCGCAGGAATCAGGTAAAGAGTCTCGAACTCTCCTAAGGATAAAACCTGTACCTAGTTGCTTTCGCAGATTTCGACAGAGAGTCAGCAATCTTGATATCACCATTTATGAGTCCAATGCCGGTGTAGGCGGGACATGGTTTGCCAACCGGTATCCCGTGAGTCAAGGTCTTTTGTGGACTCCTGCCGTTCTCAAGCGCCGAACCATATCATCAGGGTCTGGCATGCGACGTTCCCTCTCATTCGGTAAGACGACTATCATGATCTGCCATGTCCAGCATTGATGCATCGTCTGTGCAGTATCAGTTGACCTTTGAAGACAACGTCTGTCATTCATCTGATCAGAATGTGATGGAAAGACTAACACGCCAAATGCAGGTCAATTGGTCTGCGTTCTACGCGCCAGGGCCTGAAATTCGTGCCTACTTGGATGGAGTAGCGGACAAATACAAGCTTCGCCCCCACATCAAACTGCAACATCGCGTTGTCAAGGCGGAATGGAACGAATCTCACGGGAAGTGGCATGTCAGAGTCCGTAGAAGACCTCAGAAAGACGTCAGGTGAAGCAGGACAGCGTATATGGCTGGGATTGGAAGAACGACTATGAAGAAATTGAAGACACCGCAGACGTTTTATTTACTGGATTGGGTCCACTAAGCCGATGGACTTGGCCAGAAATCGAAGGTCTAGAATCATTCAAAGGCAAAGTGCTGCATAGCGCCCAGTGGGAACCGGAGAAGCAAAGCAAGGCGAGACGGAATGGGAGACTAGCGTGAAAGATTGGAAAGACAAGAACGTTGCCGTCATCGGCGTGGTGAGTCTTCCTTATATATCTGTCACGATCCGCACCATTGAAGTATCGTATTTCGTTTTCGACAGGGTTCGTCAGCGATACAAATGGTACCCGCTCTTCAACCAAAGGTGAAACACCTGGTGAACTATGTTCGCGGGAAACATGGATATCTGCTTCATTCGTCAAAGACATGTTGCTGAAGTTGTCGAAGGGCGAAGACGTTCCCAATTGTAAGATGCAAGAAATGCCTATTTACATCTATCTGACAAATACCTCAGATACTTTTACCGAAGACGATAAGAATGCTTTTGCAGATACCGAGTACTATCGCCGGTTCCGATATGACATGGAGGCTGATTTGAATGTACGTTTAAGATCGATTCAGTTGAATTTTCCTAGACCTCAGTTTCAGGGTGCCCACAGTGTGACAATACGAGGAAGCGAGTTTTCGGTTGGAGCGAACATCGCTTTTAAGGAAGACATGCTGAAAAGATTGTCGAAGAAGGCATGGATTGCCGATCACAGTAAGCAATAATCAGACTTCAAGAGGCAACAGCCACTTGATACGGGTCGTAGTCCTTCCCGACTTTGTCGTTGGATGTAGGCGTATTACGCCGGGACCAGGCTACCTCGAGGCGCTCTGCGAAGACAATGTATGAGAGCCTATTTTGTTCGAGGTTTCTTCGTTGACAATAAGACAGGTTGATTTCGTTCCGTCCAAAATCAAGAAAGTAACGCCCAACGGGATTGAAACGGAAGATGGCAAATTCCAAGAGCTGGACGTCATTATCTGCGCGACTGGTGAGTTGTCTTTCGAGCGTCTGAAAAGCTGACTCATTGTGATATCAGGATTTGATACCTCGTATAAACTTGACTTCCCCATCATCGGTCGCGGAGGCATCGACTTAAACAAGAAGTACACCCCTCACCCAAGGACATATCTAGCGGTTGCGGTCGATGGGTTCCCAAACATGTTCCTTTCGTTGGGACCAACGCAGCTGTAGGAGCTGGTTCTCTGCTAGTCGTCATGGAGAAGCAGGTCGACTACGCCGTTCTTGCTACCCTCAAGCTTCAAGAGAGAGGCTGAAGAGTATGGACGTCAAACCCGAGGCTGTAGATGATTTCGATGAGTATCTGGAGGTAAGATTTAAGTTGCAACGCGTCACACGTACTAATCCTACGTTCCGCAGAGTTATTTCCCGACGGTATGTCCACTCACTATTCTCATACTCATCTTGTCAACTTTGTGGCAGACTGTCTTCAGCGAGAAGTGTCGCTCGTGGTACAAGGCTGGTAAAGACGAAGGAAGAGTCGTTGCACTCTGGCCAGGTTTGTGATCCTCTCGTGCAGAGTCCTGATCATCGCTGACGTTGACCGTGAGGTTCATCCCTACACGCCGCGCGAGCGTTGACCCACCCCCGCTGGGAAGACTATAATTTCGAGCGTTTGGACAAATGCAAGAACAGATTTTACTGGTTGGGCGATGGACATACAGTCGCTGATCGAGACCCGCAGAAGGATAGTAAGTGAAACCATCTCGGTCCTGGTATCTGTTGCGAATTACTCTTTATTCCACTTCAAGGGGCTTATTATATGAATGAGATAGACTACCCACCAGGTGAGCGCATTTCTTGAGTCACTCTATGCCTATGCTTAAATCGATCGCAGTTCCGCTTTAGATGGTCAACATGCTGGGAGCTTTTGACTCGGGAAGGATTAGGATGGGCGCTGTGTAATTTTGTGCATAGTTCAACACAATTAAGTTGCATATTATGTTCTGGTTATGTTGAGAGTGAGATAGCGCCGGTGTTCATTGTTTTCCGATGGACCGTGGTAAGCAACAGAACATGTGTCAGTATAGGCGCCACTCCTTCAAGTTCGCCACGGGTCAGCCCAGACATCCGCGAAGTGAGTTCCAGTGCTGCGCCGGCAGCCCCGTCTTGTTCACCATTCATTGCCCCACAGCCAATATCGCTTAACAACCGTTCCATCTCCCCGGCAAAGCGCGGGCGCGTCCATTTCTGTACACGTTGGGACAGGTCGGAGCTGGAGACGTAGATAGAAACGTGGCTTTGGAGAAGAGTCAGACCAGCCGTAAGCTCGAGCTAGACGATGGCACCGGGATTTCTTGCCAAGATTGTGAAGGCCGCTGGATCGACGAGCGGGCACACTCGTGATCGCTCAAGCCATTCCGTTGATTCACCCAGATCAAGCACCACAACCCCATCGCGCAGCAGGGCTGCGTCGAGCGCAAAAGCATCCGTCGCGCCCCCTGTGCCAATCATACCAGTCGGGCGCACAGAATCTAACCTTAAAATGAGTAGAGAGCAGATCCCCACGATATCCACCACTGAGGTGGACCCAGCACAAGATTCGGATAGCACATTTCCAAGCGTAACAGTCGTACCGCCTTCACCGCTTGCGGAAAACAGGGACCTGTCTCCCTCAAGCTCAAGCCACAGCCTTGCGGCCCACTCCGGCCAGCAGATTGATGAAAAGCCAAATATGAACGCCAAAACAGAAGGCACTAGTTCAATTCCTCGAGGTCGTACGATACCTGCTTCCGTGCCTGAAGTGGACAATTCAGCAGAAGACGATCTCCAAACACCTACTACCTCTATATCGAGGTCACCTTCAACTGGTCAACACTCCCGTTCCCAGTCCCGTCCTCAGACACCCAACCAACACTCAGCTGCCGCACCCCAGCCTGCCGAAAAGAAAGACCTTAAGCCGGCTGACACGTCGATGTCCGCCCTTGCGGTCCCCGAAGTTCGTAAGAAGGCCTCACACAAGTCGCTTAAAAACCAACCCCCTCTTCCTATTACCGTCACTCATACACGTGCTGCCACCACTCCTGCCTCCAAGCACAATGCAGCAAACAGCCAGGAGGGTCCTAGTGATGAAATTACTCCTATAGTTGAATCTCCTAAAGCAATGCAGGTCACGGAGTTACCCAACCTCCTGCCGCAAGGTCACCAAACACAATCACCGTCCAAGCAGACGTCACCGACTGGAAGTTCCTTATACCTAAGCTCTCCCCGTGATACAGACTCTGTATCTATTATTTCCACTGCCACTCAGAACAAAGAAAAGAAACGACCTTGGCGTAAATCGACACCCTCCCGCAAGCCGACTGGTCTAGCCAGCGCTATCGCGGCCTCTGGCCTCGCCATGGCCAACCATAGCCTCACTAGCGCGCAACAGGCCCATTTCACTGCAGCAGCCGCAGCTGCAGCTGCGCAAGTTCAACAGCAAACTACCGTTCGGAAGCTGTCCAACGCTGGGTCTCCTTACGTTTCCCCTGTGTCGAGTGCGACCACTCGCCACACGAAATCCAAGTCGGCAGAACTTTCCCCGCGGTCATCAAAGTCGAACCGGTCAGTGCGGCGAGCGGCCACATCTATCCAGAGCGACGGCGGCTCGGAGTATTATGTAGATGGACAGCCTGGCTACTATTCGGGGCTGGAAGAAGATACCACGGATGCGGAGTCTGGATCGGAATCGGAGGACGATTTGATGGACTTGGACTTGGGAGGGGAGGACATTCCCGTCACCGGTTTTGCGGTTGCGAGCACCAAAAGGAATGCAGACTTTCATGAGTTATTTCCTAGTGTGCCAGAAGGTGATTACCTTATAGAAGGTAAGTACCTTGGCTGTACAACTAGTGAATGCGCACTTCACTAATAGACGATAGACTACGGCTGCGCTTTGCAACGGGAAATTCTGATACAAGGGCGTCTATACGTCTCGGAGAACCACATCTGCTTCCATGCGAACATCTTTGGTTGGATCACGGACGTGAGTCAAGCTGCTGACGTGCTCATAATTCGTCTGTGATCTTATTGTCCACAGCTTATAATACCTATCCATGAAATCGTCCATCTCGAGAAGAAAATGACTGCATTCGTCATTCCTAACGGAATACAGATCAGCACTAGACAAGCCAAATACACGTTTGCGTCTTTTCTCTCTCGAGATACCACGTTTGACGTTATATACAACATCTGGAAACTGGAACGACCGGATGATGTCAGCTATCTGTCTGAGGGACGAACGTCCATGGAAGCCACCAGCGTGGACAATGCAGCGGGCACTCGCGTGAACGGTGTACCCAAGGCGCTCATCCCCAAGGTTACTCACTGTGCGTGCGGACGAGAAGGGAAGCACTTTCCGGCAATTGCAATGGACACCATCGTTCCGGGGACGCCTGACCGTATATATAATCTCATGTTTGCGAGCGGATTTATCAAGGATTTCTTGACTTTGAACCAGAAACTCCTCGGTTAGTTATTTTTCCTGCCCATTCGCCTCACGAATTACCTAACCTCCAAACAGATGTGCAAATGTCTGACTGGGCACCGACTTCGGCTGATTCTAAACTGCTCGCCCGAAACATGTCCTACGTCAAACCACTGAACGGTAGCCTGGGTCCGAAACAGACCAAATGCGAGATCAGAGATGAAGTCCTTCATCGGGACCCTGAGGATTACATCACGACGATGACGACGACTCGGACGCCTGACGTGCCGAGTGGAGGTGTCTTTGCTGTGAAAACGCGGACGTGCATCATGTGGGCGACTGCGGTGTCTGCGAAAGTGATCGTTACCACCGAAGTCGAGTGGACGGGCAGAAGCTTTATAAAAGGTAAGCAAATCGTTAATCGACATTGGCTCGTTTTCATCTGTGCTTCATCAGCTATTATCGAGAGATCTGCCATCGACGGGCAGAAGACGTACCATGCCGATCTTGAAAAGGCTATGAGGGATTATATCAAAGAACACCAGTCGGAATTTGTTCCGGAGGGTTCGACGCCTCGGCCATCGCAATAGAAGAGCAAAAGCCAGAAGGACCGGCCGAAACCGCAGTGCAGGCGAAGCCACTCGAAACGACGGAGGAGGAAGAGTGGCGGCAGCGCGAGCGGGACCGGAACCGGCGTGGGCTGCAGTGGGCCTGGGACACATTCGACGGTGCGTACCAAGTGGCGAAGCAGAGCACCATCGGCGCTATCGAGCTCGTCAAGGACGCATGGGATCAGTCGTCGTCGACGACGATCCTGTGGTTCGTTATCGTGTTCCTCGTGCTTAGCAACTTGTGGACTCTCATGCGCGTCGGGTCGGGCAAGGAGGACGCACGGCGGAGGAAGGAGCTCAAGCGCATAGAGGAGCGCGATCGGCTCGTGCATGGCGTCGTGTCCGCGCTGTGGGAGGAGTTGGGCATACCTCAAAAGGGTCATGGGCCCGCGTTGGGTGCGGCGCTGGGCGACAAGGTCGGGTATGGTGCAAGCAATCTGCCCTCGCCTTCGCTGCCGTGGTCCGTGACTGACTTTGAACATTGGCGGGAGGATGTCAGTCAACTTTCAAAAACACTGGACGCCGTGGAGGAGCGGCTGAAAGTTCTCAGAGATGGTCTGAAGTCGATCGAGGGTCTGGATAAATTGGACTGAGTGGGTGCCGTCTGCTGGCCTCGCCTCTGGTCTTCTTCATTCGTGTCTCGTTGATTCCATTTGCGAGGGTTTTTTTTTTTTTTTTTTGCTTTCAATTAATCAATGATCTTTCACGAGTGCGATGTGGATATACGGGCGATCCTTTTATGTATCATGGCTTTTCCTTGTCTCTGCTGTTGTTCCTTATCACGATTCTCATCCCTATGACTACATTTGTAGCACGCTCTCTGTAAATAGATTCTTTAATTTTAAATAAATGCACGACATGAAGCCGGAATCAAAATAGTTCTCTGTTAAGCAAAGATGACATTCCATCGAGCAACACATCGGTGTTCACTAACATTACAAAATTGGCAAGTACATGGAGGATAGAGGAATCGGTGGGCTTGTGTGAATAAGGTAAAGAAAAAGGCGGAGAAAAAGTTCGACTCGGTCGTAAATAGAAAATCACTTAGTTATTTTTAAAATTATAAGAAAACATTCCAAGTTCCTTGACTTCTCCCCTTTCGTTCTCAATTTTTGCGGCTGGGATAAGTGGCATTCGTTGCTCGTTACCGTTCGTAATGGAAAGGGTTTGTCAGATGCACGTTATCGACGCCCGAGGCCGCAGAGAGCCAAAGCCGCCTTCATGACATCGTCGTCATCCTGAGTCTTGTAGGTGTGCTGGATGGCGGCGTCGACCTCCCTGAAGCTAGCCACGTTAGCCGGTTCTAGCGCTGGAGCGGATGCCCATCCAAAGTCTGCGCGTCTCAACGTGCCCGGAGGCGTTACGGCTTCGTCAACCTCGTCGTCTGTCGAATCCAAAGTCGGCTCGCGATGGGGTCGCACGACCTGCGGCAGGACCTGTTTTGGCGGTTGCACGTGAAGCTGCACAGGATAGTGCTGGTAGGGCAGTTTGGGAGGGACCGTGGTAAACAGTGCGTGGTTTGGCGCAGACGATGGTACGACCCGCATGAGAGGTTGATTTCTAGGCGCCTGCGGTTGTTTTCGTTTGTGTAATTTTGAAGGCCGATGATGAGTGTTGCGATGAACTCGCCGTGGTTGTTGACGACGGCCAGAGAGTAACCTCGTCTCCCGCCTTCTCTCCTCCACCAGCAGGCTCTCGTTCTCTGCAACAGCACCAGTCTTGCTCGCCAGCCTAGCAGCCGCACACGCCCATTCGAGGGTGCGCTTCGTCCTTGCATACTCGAGGTACTCGCGCGGCGGCGGGGGCTGAATGGCGGCGCGATGGGAGACGAAGGCATGTTCTCCCAGATGTTTTCGCTGCGCTCGAGGCGACGCGTGGGTGTGCGCGGGGGTGGCGGCGCTGGCATGCGGAGCTCCGTTAGGGACGCGACGCGATCGAGTGACGGACGCGCGGACATGGATCGAGACGTGGATGAGAACGAGAATGACGCGCCCTTGGGTGAAGCGAGACGTGACGGCGTCCTGTGGTAAGATTGGTAGCGCTGTGGAGGGCGACTCTGCGCTCCGTCTGACGCTTGTTCTGGAACCAGATGGTGACGGACTTGACCTCCCTAGAAAAGGAATGGTGTTGGTCATCAGTGTACGGAGCACGCGACGACTGGGGTCTGTAGGCGCACATTCCGCCGCGTTCGGCAACCGCCTCGCGCTGTCCGCGTGACGGATGTGAATCCTCGTGGAAGAGTTCTTCCAGCATAGCAAGCTGCACGCTCGTGAAGCGCTTCCGGGTGCGGCGGGCGAGCCCCGAAGCTTGGTCGGGAACTGAGTTCTCGTCAAAGGAAGATTCTATGCTTGTTGCGGAGGCTGTACGAGACAGCGAGGACGATACCTGCATTGGAACTGATGGTGCAACAGCTACAAGGTTGAGAGATGGTATTTATGCATTCCGCCAGTTAGCCGCCGTTGACACCGACCAAACTTGCATACGCGTCTAGAATCACGTGGACGTGTCTCGCCTAGATTGCAATCCATTGTTACTTTACAATGAGCTTTCCTCTGGATTTTCATGTTCCATCTTTTCTCTAGACCGTTCTCTTTGTGCTTTCCTCTCCTCTTTCTCTCGCAAAAGCTGCTCTTCTTCCGCCTTGATTTGCGCGTCCACTATAGCGCCACGCGACGGCTTGTTTCCATGTGCAAGGGCGGCGTTCAAAGGGTTCTTTTCGTCTGTGTATGATCTTGGCCTGTGCATTGGGAGAACCGCCTTTCAACACCTGCTTCAGATAGTTTCTCCTCCAAATGGTATTCAGCCCTAATGCGACAAATGAGATCCGGAAAGAAAATAGGAAAAATCGAGGGCTACTCAACTCGTCATCTAAGTCGACATGATGGTCGACTGCGGACGAGCGGCGGCGGTGTCTGTGGTGGTCTTTGGGTCGCTCGCCGGGGGAATTCCTGCAAAAGAAGTCGGCAACGGTATGAGCGCAAAGAGACGACAAACATGCCTTTGGTCTCCATCTTCATAGACCTGGGGATTTCCGACATTGGATAACATGCTCATGGCGGGCAACAATTGAGTCGCGGCTCGGCGTCGAAAAGGCTTTTGTAAGGCCTGCACAGTCGATGATGTCATTTATGAGACAATGAGGTCACCTGGAACGAAAACGCGCATACAGCCGCAACGAGTCCCCGCTCCATCTCCTACGTCGACATGGCCCACTCTGTCCCACGCTGGAAAACTGCGATCACCAACGCCGTCGCCGCTCATGACAAGGCAATCGGTAAGCGTCTTCCCAGTCCGCAGTTGACCATGTTCATCATTCCTCTACGCCAGTTTTCCAGCTCGCATCCATCGATCCAACCTCCCCAGTGCCCCAAGTCCGATCCCACATCTTCCGCGACTTTATCCACGCCTCTGCCGCGCCATCGTTGCCTCTGCTGATCTCGACCACCGACATCCGCTCCCCAAAGACGACCCAGATCATCTCCAACCCTCACGTTCAGCTCGCGTGGTGGATCGATGAGACCCAAGAGCAATATCGCATCTCCGGCGTCGCCAGCGTCATTCCTGCACCTGACCATCCACTCTACAAGCATTTTCTCCATAACGTCAAGAATGCGGTCCACCACTCCGCTGTCGCTGCCCTGACGAACGAGCACTTTGACTGGGAGAAGAAGAGGCTTGAAGTGTTCGGGGACATGAGCGCTCACATGAAGGCTTCCTGGTGCAGGCCTGCACCGGGCACTCCACTGGCCAGCGAAGAGGAGGCAAAGAAATGGCCAGAACGACTGGAAGAACCGTCTGAAGACGAACTAGACGAAGAAAAGAAGAAAAACTGGAAAACGGCTCTCGGCAACTTTGCACTTGTGGTCGTGGACCCGACAGAAGTCGATTTTGTAGAGCTGAGCGTCATGCCTGACCGCCGAACGAGATTCTGGCGTACAGATAAGGGAGCTTGGGACTCGCAAGCCTTGGTTCCTTGATTATAATAACTTCGGCCACTCCGCACGGAACTCGCAAACGTTACAAAGGACATTGTATTTCTACAAGCAGCTCAGATAAGTACAAGTTACACAGTCAGTTAAATATGAAGAAGCGGGAAGGGTATAAAAAAGAATAAATCAAGAATCTCGTCGAAAAGTAACCCCGGATGCGCCCGAGAAGCAGAGGATACCTCATGCTTTGACCTTTTTGGTTTCACCCTTTTCAGTCGCATCGTCTTCACGGTCTTGAACCTCGTCAATGGCTCTCTTTTTGTGATTCTGCGGCGCGATTTCCGGTTCAGCTTCCCCGACGTATTCGTCCTCTTCTTCGTCTTCTTCTCCCTCCTCCTCTTCATCCCCTTCTTCATCCTCTTGTTGAGCATTAGGCTTTAAGAGAAAAAAAAATGACGTTGAAAATGAATTAAAGAACACAAAGAAGAAACACGACGGACATCTCCCAACAGCAACGCTGTCAGATTTTCGCGCTTCTGCGGACACATACCCGGTTCAGCGCCCAAACACGGCACACGGGCAACATGACAAACATACCGAGCTGGCCTCTTCCTCTTCCTGATATTCTTCGTCGTCTTCGTCGTCCTCGTCGCCGACAATCTGTCTCTCCTCCTATCGAGCCAATCAGAAGACGGTCAGTGAGGTGTGAACTGCGCCATCGCACCTCGTCGTCGATCTCGTACTCGTCGGTCTCCTCGCCCTCGTCGTCCTGTTCGTCATCGGCGTGCTCTTCTGACACGTCTTGGACGTCCTCAAACTTGCCGTTCTCGGCCAAGGCGTGTGAGACTTTGGGTAAAGCGGGGTCTACAGGCTCTGACATGGCGGGCCGCGAAGAGGGGAATGAAGGTATGGCAGCAAGCTCGGGTGTCCGGGGAGGATGGATGGGGATGCGACGTGCTTGAAAATGCGATGGGTGGGAGGGGGAAGAGTGGGGTGGCTGTAATAATAGTCCTGGAAAAAAACTATGAACAAGGGGTCTAGGGCTTTTGGGTGGGACAGTCAGACGCGCCGGACTTTTTGGCACTCATTCGCCCCGTCCCGAGACGCTTGATAGATGTCATCATCACGTGCCAGCTCCATGCACGGACCCCAGACCTCAACAATCTGTCCAATTGACGACCAGCACGTTTCTCCATAATATTCCCCTTATTGTCTTAATGATATAACCTAAAATCGCAAGTTTGGTTACATAACATATATGATAGCGATGCAGATACGTTCAAATGCGCAAAACACAAACCCGAAGAAAAGAGGCGAATCATGCTATGGTCGAAACATTGGACGCCGTATCCTTGGACTTGCTCCGGCTCCAAAAGCTTCCGCCACGCGCCGACATGCGAGAGTCCAGCCCCTCCGCCTTGACGACATGCGCCGCATCCGGCGCGTGCTTCTCCGTTGTCGGCGTCAGCGGCCCGACGTCCACGCTCACCGTCGTGTCCGTCACCGTCTTGTTGCCCTGAGTCTCAAACCGCATCGTCGGCAGCGTCGGCCGCGCGAGCGTGTCCCTGCTCCATGCTTTTCCATCCGCCAGACGGTAAATGATCAGGTAGTTTGCGATTTGCTGGCCGCCATCGATCAGATCTAATCAATTTATAACGGAACACTGGAGCGAAACTTACCTGCCCAGACGACGCCGCGCCGAGGAAAATCTGGTTCACTGGGTGATTGACGGCATATGTGATGATGAAGATGAACGAAAGCACAGAGTACAGCGCGGCGGACTCGATCATGATGGCCGCGAGCGAGATGTAGTGCTTTGCATGCTCAGCCGGCAGCGTAGCCAGCACCCTCCGGCGGTATAGCAGCAGCCGCACCGTGATCAGGATCGTGAGGATGATGTTTACGCTCAACGAGATCGCGTAATACGACGTCCCGTAAGCTTGCGGCAGCTTGCTGTACAGCGATAAGCCCGGCTGGCTGGATTGCAGAGTCCATAGGGTGCCCATCACTGGGGAGACAGGTGTCAATGAAGAGTGTCACCAAGATGCGATCAACGCACTCACCGAAGGATACCAGGATCAAGAGAGCGGGGAAGAATGTCACAAGATATGCCGTCAAACGGCCTGAAGCGGTCCAAATGACCCAACAACGCCATAACTAACGGACACGTAATAGTCAACCTACAGCGAAAGCCAGGATAGAGCCAGACATACCACGAGCAGGTCCGACAAAAAAGTCAGGACAAAGAGAGTCGCATAGAACATGACGTTGATTGGCAGATTCTGCGTCGCAAGGAAGTACACCCAGGGTCCCCCTGGGTAGTTTCTGTTATCGATGTACATGTCCTGGACAGTTCGCGCTTGCACGATCATGAACAATGTCTCGATCGCGAGCAGGAACGTAGTGTAACCCAGCAGGAAGACCGACTGTAGGCGCTGATATCTCTGGCTCCAGAGAAAGAGAGCACATGAACAGTACAGGACTAACTGTGCACCTGTGGGATAGATAAAAAAAACCGTTCAAGATGTTTGAAACTGCTGACATATGCTCACCATAGCCGGTTCCACAGACAAAGTCCCCCGCGACAAAAAACCGCTCGATCAGTATGTCCGAAGCCGACTCGTCCGGTCCATAGTAGGGTGCCATTCAAAAAAAAACACTAATTGGGGGACGTCAGAATGCTTGAATGAAACGGACGGAGAGCTTTGCGAGGATGTAAGCTGAGTCGGAGTGCGAGGCGGTACCCCAAACTGGGCGCAGCGAATCAGAGAAGAAATGGTCTTGTCCGTTGAGGATTCATTAAATACGCATGGCCATGCTTATTCGCACCAGACGGGGCTTCTGCGCGAAGCCATGCTGTCAGGGATCCAAAGCGCCAATAAGCAGGCCATGGACTTCTCAAGCACGTCAAGTTGTCAATGGCGGTAGCGCGCTGTAGTTCCAAATCGATGTGACAGCTGAGCGCTGAGCTTGCAAGCTTGATATCTTTCGCGCCTTGTTTTGTGCTGATCACAGAGTGAGTGTGAAACGGATGATAGACGCAGAGAGGGTTTTCGAGTAAACTTTGTGAGAGTCAGGGTCACGAGAACATAAATTTTGTGATCCACCTGTCCTGGTGGCGTCGGTGAGTTTTTTTTTCTTGTTCATCGACCTGACCAGTTGGACGGCGGACCTGAATCTCTTCCTCCCCGCGGCCGCAGAGGATCCACGGAGACTTGGCCATGATCGAACAAGTTACTTGGCACTCTGCGCTGCAGTTATGTATGGCATGCCATCCTGTTTTAGCTATCTCTTTCTCGGGTCTTTATTCAGCGTTTGCTCTCAAACAGGTGCCGACGACCAGTCTTAGTTTTCTTCCGGCGTAGTAATGTCCATCCTAATCCGACGTCGGTCTCTGATGAGTTAAACTCATCATGCCTTCAAATATTATTTACTTACGTGGTATGGGACATCATCCTTCCTCGCATCCATTGCCCATCGTTGAAATCAATGCGCCGCTGACCGCCGACACCCTCGTGCACAACAATTGTCCTCACGCTGCCATCTAGGTGTAACTTGGCTTTGACGCTGGCTGGACAAGGTTCAGTGATCGGCGAGTCACAAGATCAAGCGTTTCGAGAAGATAGCTGGCAGCTTTTCCTTCGTCGACCTTCTGGCATCAGATGCACGCCATTGGTCCCGTGAAGCGTAATGTGATGTTTCCATCCTGTCGACCTGTGATGTTGAAAGGCGATGAGCGACGCTGTTGAGAGTCTCTCATCAACCAAGTCTGCCTCTATTCCTGAGCTCTTCCACGGAGTTATTGCAGTCCCGGCTGCAAAGGCTGTCCTGATGTAAGTCGCCACTCTTTTTTGTTCGAGCTCATATCTGACGACTGATGCTTGATCCATTCATTTATCCAAACAGATGACATTCTTTGCTGGACTCTCCCGAGACAAACCGTCTGAGGCATGGGCTCTGAAAATAGCACTCGGCAAAATTTGAGCAAGCATATTTAGCGATCGACGCGCAAACGAATGTCTGATCCCGACGACGATACGGCTTTTCACAACTTGCGGATGACCATCGACTAGTCGCGAGTCTTGACAGCACACAAATGAAATAACAATGGTGATGCACCCTCGAGTGGACCCTGATTGCTAATTCGGTTCGATGGATGCATTCTTGTCAATCCCAAGCTTAGAGTACCAGGAGACTGTTGATGCGGCCCAGTTATTCCCTTTGACGCACGACGTTGGGTAGCCGGCAGATGCCATTGATACTACACTTGGAATTGACACCCTCGATCCGGAAGAACGAATCTTGGAGCCGAGGCTCATTTTGACTGTCTAGCTGGACACCTATGAGCATCGTATCAAAGATCTTGCATACCATTCCATCAAAGAACGCCTCCTATCCGACACGGGCTAGTCCATCGATGCAGTGCATTAACCAGAATGCTTGACTGACAACGAACCGAGGGTTCCGAAAGGTAGGATCAGCATTCAGCTGAGATGGGGAAGGCGAATAGAGCTTTTCTTGGAAGAAAAATCCTGTAATCGATGAGATCGATATGCAAAGGCGGGCACTAGCACCGCAAGCTAAATGGCTGTGGCCATTGTGAAGCTGTTTTGATCACAAGACTTGTTCTGTGATCAGATGTGTTGTCCGTCTTCCCATGTGTTAGGTGGTCAGACCCATGGCTGCGCAGAGTTGGCTTGTTTGTGATCACTTACACTCCTTTTCTCTTTTTCGACACATATCGATTTTTAATTAAGCCAACTACAACTACTGCGCCGATTGTCGAGAACGAGGCCAGCATCGCGCTCAATTTCGGTGTAGCCAGCCTGCCTCGAGGCAATCTGGCTTGACGGAAAACTCGTGGCCTTGCCCCAAATTTGAATCCATTCCCCTTGACCCTTTACTCGCGCTAATTGTCCCGACTGTCTTTGTTGAACCCCTCGTCACAAGCACCCCCTTTTTCGCTGTTGCTTCCTGCGTCTCTGGCCTCCCCCGACTTGTCGATCAAGTCCTTTGGTCGCATGCCCAGCGTTGTCGCCGCCTGCCCCTCGCATTCGCCACAAGTTTCATCTTCAAAGTCCAAGTTCAAAACCGTCCTGGGATTTGGTTCCCTCGCTCGAGCATCGCTAGATCTACAGCCCCATCCAGCCCCATCAGCTCACTCACCCAGCGACCGTCTCACCTTTGCTAGGCAGAGCGTCGATACAGCCAGAAGCTACACCTACAGGAAGAAGCACAAAGCAGCCCACCACAGCGTCGCCAGCGTTTCTCTCTTTCACAGTACTCAGCATACACCATCTCAGCCCCCTTCTGTCATCGATCTCACGCTTGACAACAGCATGACCATCGAGAACACCGTCGTCAACCGCCGCCAGCCGCCCCGCATAGAAGCTCAGGAGGGTCCTTGGAGCGTCAGCGTCGCAGAAACGCCTCATGACGCCCATTCATACAGCTTGTACATAAAGAGTAAGTCGGCCGTTCATTGTCACGTCTTCTGCAATTCTACATCGTATTCCTGACGTATGGACGCTTGCTACGATGCGGTCATTCTTTCGTCGTATGGATGATTGATTTCCTGTCTTGCAGCTCCGACTCACAATCTGACGCTCACACGTACCGAGGTGGAGATGGTCGACCTGGATCGAAAGATACGAGAGTCCTACCCCACCATCACCCTTCCCTCCTTTCCCATCGATCCCCAGACCCTAAGCCCTCCACCAAAACGCAAATCCACCTTCCTCAACACGCTTTCTCGCCTCGCCTCGCCAGCCTCAGCAAAGTCTGCACGCCGTCTGCAGAATGCCAGCTCCATCCCTTCATCCTTCCCAACGCCCCTCACCTCCCCTTCGGTGAAATTAATGATCCCTTTACATCAATCGTCAACGATGCTGCAGCCTTTGCTAATCCGTCAGCGACTAGCACCGGTCTAGCCGCGTATCTCACCACGGTTTCAAACAACGCAGCAATTCGTCAAGCTCGTGTCTGGAAACGTTTTGTCCGAGTACGTACGGATGATCTGGAAAGCGTACGTGTAGAAAGGGCTATCAAGCGGGTGCGGTCCGATCTCGCCGCTCACGTGGGATTGGCAAAGGACAAGGAGAATGTTCAGCCTGTCAATGCCAAGCCGGAACCGAGCGTTCCTCCAAGCGAGGATGCCAGTATCCAGGAGGAAAAGATCGAGAGGCCGGAGGAGCAGGTGGGAACGACCGATGTAGATGTCATCGTCGCAGAAGGAACTAAGGAGACCGATGTCGCTGAGGTCGCCGCATCTGAGGGTGCTGAGTCTAGTATGGCCTCCGCTAGCTTCTCTCAACCCGAACCGGATTCAGCGGCGGAGGAATCGAAGCCAGCCGAAAAGCCAGATTCTGATACTGCCGGTGCACAGGCAGAGGAAACGCCGTCGACTCCTCTAGCCTCTGAAGCTTCGTCCACTCGGATTCCCCGCTCCCAATCTGCGGACTTTGGCAAGTCCCGGGCCTCGCGCATATATGCGTCCTCCGTTCCCAGTCAGGACGGTGCGTCTTCGCAGACGGGTGACGAATCGTCGGTTTCTACCAAGGAAGGTTCGCGCCGCACGTCCGGCCGCAAGAAACGCTCCGTCTCAATGGCGCCTAAGGAACCGAAGAAGTCACAGCGCAAGGTTGTGATCAACGACTTTGAGATGATGCGCGTCCTCGGCAAAGGTTGCGCAGGCAAGGTGCTCCTAGTTAGGCATAGGGCGACAGGGGACCTTTACGCTCTCAAAGCAATCACGAAGAGACATGTACTCGCACATCAAGAGCTCCAGCACACTTTGACGGAACAGGCCGTCCTGAAGAGGATGTCTGCAGAGTCGAGGGACCCATTCGTGGTCAAGCTGTGGTGGAGTTTTCACGACAAGGAAAACCTGTTTTTGGTCATGGTACGTCTCTTCTCTTTGTCTTACAATTAATGAAATTGTGCTTAGACATTACAGGATTTCCATCCCGGTGGTGATCTGGCCACGCAACTCGCAAGATGGGGCCGATTAGGTCGAGATCGTGCCCGGTTCTATGCCGCAGAGATCGTCGAGGGTGTAGAGGGCCTCCACGCAGCAGGCGTCATCTATCGGGACCTCAAACCTGAGAACATTCTCATAGGCGCCGATGGACACATTGTCCTTACCGATTTTGGTCTTTCGAAGGAATTCCCCCGAAGGACGAACGCGCTGACTGCGCCATCGACGCCTAACGGATCACGCAATGGCGACTTTTACTCCTCAGCGACTCCCACTTTGCAACCTGCCACTCCACCTTGGATGAGGATCAACAATGCCGGAGAGCTCGCTTTGGGCTGGCCAGGTCAGCCCGCGGGTCACTCCGACTCGACGGCGACGTTCTGCGGCACGGCGGAGTACCTTGCGCCGGAAGTGATTCAGGGCTTGCCTTACAGTTACGAAGTCGATTGGTGGAGCTTTGGGACGATGCTGTATGAGATGTTGACCGGCATTGTGCGTCTTTGTTTTTTCTTTCTTCGCATGCGTTATGATTTGTGCTGAATCAGATGATTGGTACAGACTCCGTACTGGGCGAACAATCACTCAGAGATGTATGTCAGAGTCTTGCAAGATGAGTTGCAATTCCCTGAAGATAGGGCCATCGATCACGATACGAAGAGCCTTATAAGAGGAGTACGTATTATGAGAGCTATCATTGGCGGCCATCCTTTGTGCTTACTGCATACCCCAGTTGTTGCAACGAGACCCCGCACTCAGGATTCGCGAACCCCGTATCAAACGGCACCCATACTTCTCAATGATGTGTGTCAACTCTAGTCTCCAATTCGCTTCTGGTGCTTATCTTCTTGTAGTGACTGGTCTCACGTGTACTACAAACGCTACATACGTGAGTGTGGAATGCGCTCATCACTTCTTTCGTTGTTAACACCCGTCAACAGCCCCGTATATCCCGCCTATTGACCCCTCCAACGCAAGTGATACTCAAAACTTCGACGATACATTCCTCGACATGGAACCTGTGCTTGATGAATTCAATGACGATCAAATGGAGACCGACCAAGAACCGGAACAGACAGATACCGATCGAACGGACGGCGACGAGTCGAACACCACTCCGTCCCAATCTCGTAGTTCTTCAGTGCGGCCAGGACAGCAGGCGACGGACAACACTGTTGATGTGTTCGATGGGTACTCTTTCAAAGGTCGTCATTCGATTCTTCTCGATGAAGATGAAGAAGAGGAAGAGGAAGGGGAAGCCGAGGAGGAAGAAGAAGAAGAGCCTCTGGCCAGTGTCATGGGTCCAGAACTGATTATTGAAAGTGAGCTTATGATTGAGGAGGACATAGTCGAGCCCAAGACACCAGAAGCGCGTCCAGTGATTCTCGCCGAACCACCAGCTGCGGATGTGCCAGCCCTGGAAGAGAAGGAACCCGAGCCACCAGTCAAAGAAGAACCCATTCCCGAAGAGCCGGAACCAAGGAAGAGCAAGGAGCTTCCCCCTGTTGTTCCCTCCGAGAGCACTCCTCCCTCTGTGCCAGAGAAGGAGGCGACAACTGCCAAGCCCGCCGTTCCCGCGAAACCCCCCAATGGCCGTCTCGCCAACAATCGGCAGACTCGTCCTAGGAAGGAGAGATCTGGCATTCCGGCTCTGGATCGCTATCTGTCTGACACTGTTGACGAAGACACGGAAATCACAGAACGGGAGGATGATGATGACGATGACGATTGGGACTTTGTGGAGGCCGTTGACGGGGAAGACAGGAATGGCGCGAAGGGAACGAGTCTGTTTGCTCGGGGAGTGGTCGATCGATATAGACTGGCGGTCTTCAGAAAGGCTTCTACCCCGTCTCAGCGGTCGAACACGCGCTCGGTTTCTGGCATGTCGAAGAATTCGGACGCGACTGTCTTGGATTCAGGTGATTCTCCGAGCCCCACACAACGACGTGGCCGTGCGCAGCTGCCATTCAGGAAACGTCCGCGACAGTTCTTGCGCCCAAAATCTCCGTCGAAGTCGAGTGCGACCACAAAATCGATGACAAATTCCAACTCAAACACTTTGTCGGCCACGTCGTCGATTAGTGGAGCTTTGACAGCCTCACAGTCGTTAGGAAGCACGTTACCGATGTCGCCATCGCTAAAGTCGAAGGAGTCAGCGATGTCGGTCGGAGATCATAGCCTGTCATCTGATCAGTCCGGTCATGCTGAACCGGGCACCGCAGAGATGGTTGGTGTTGCGGACGCCTTGACTAGGAGTCCTCGTAACGCAGACGAGCCGGAGAAGCACAAGAACAAGAAACTGAAGAAGTACAAGGAGAATGCAGAGAAAGTATTCTCCATATTCTCTTCGCCTCGTCAAGCGGCGTAAAACATAGAATACGATCGAGCCGCATCGTATGCCTTCTGGTCAGGGATCACTTTATTCCCCCTTTTCTGTTCACGTTTCCGGGTTTGGCGAGATTTAAAAAGCAAGTCTATGTATGCATTCCTTTTATCCTTCGTTCTCGTTTCCGACATGCACAATGATATCACGGTCGTTTGAACTATTTTATCGCCAATTTAAAGTACCAAGCTCTTTCGCTCGTTTCTCCTTACATTCTATTTCCCGCCGATTGTTGCTGAAACTGGCATTTCGAGGGTAGCTCTGCCTCTCCTTACAATTCTTCTGTTCACGATACCATTTCACCGTCATAGCAAAAGCAGAACTTAGACCGCTCCTTAATACTATTAATACACATATCTGGTTTGACACCGGACTCTTTGACATTGAAAGACAACCGCAAGCGGTTCATGGCAATCATTGTGTCGCGGAGGTGACCTTGTGCTGCACGTAATAGAAAACGAAAATGATAGGGCACCATAGCTACAAATTGAGACAAGCAATGTCATTCGGTAAATGAACGTTTGAAAGGTTTATGAAACGACGCCCTTGTCGGAGCAAGGTTTTCGTGTCGTTCCGACCCTCATTAAGGCGCAGACGAGCGATGGCGCCGAACTGGGCCACATACCGTAGTACTTGCGCTGCGGGACCCTCACACGCGAAGGTCGACGTGCGAGTACGCCAATGCCTCGCTCGATCACAACAACAGTGAGGTCCCCGCTCCAGTTTATAGGAGAATTGATCATGGGAAGAGGAGTTCGACGTTGAGCAGCCCTGACACTGGGCGCGCTGACTGGCAATCACCTGTCAGGTTATTTTTGTTGCCTGCCTCGCGGTGCATGGAGTAAGTTTCCCCTGGCGCCAATTTCTACATCACCGTTACATCCCCATTTCCTTCTCCGTTCCCTTCCTCATTGCCAGACAGTCCCAGAGACTTTTTTCTACCATTTCTCATTAATACCGCCTGATTTCTCTGGCGGAGATTTAGACATAGCTCTGCGTCAGCATGCCTCGCGAAAACAGCTTCAGCGACTCCGAAGGCCGGTCATTGACACCGGATATGGACGAGGACGATATGAGGAGGGTCAATAGTGTGGATTTAGAGGCGCTCGACGGCGTGTCTCCAATTTCCCCAACACGGTCGCACAACGCGCAGCTTCCGCGCCCGCCCAGGCTCTCCTTATCCTCCTTAACATCCCCCAAGCTTAATCGCAAGATCACAAATACATCCCGCCAGACCGAACGTTCCAGAGGCGCGAATGCCCCCAACTCTGGGGCGCCTTGGAGCAGCCTGCCGCCCAAGGACCGGTTCCGCCAGGCCGTCCGCAAAGTCATGGCCTTGCGCCGGAGCACGACCGTGTTTGCAGGCAAATACGAGCGCATAGGAGCGGAGCCGGGAGTCGATCCGCGGCGCGCGTCTGCCGATGTGCAATACAGTCACATTCACCAAAAATGCAAAATCGAGATCGTCGACTACTCTGCCGTGCGAAGCAGTGCAGGCACCATGAGCAACGAAGAGTTTGTCAACCTCATTAACGATCCCCATGCCAGCGCAAGGGAGCCGTGGGTGAAGGTGCGGTGGATTAACATAGGTGGGATGAGCTGGGACGTCATCAAAGCTGTCTCCATTAAATACGGTGGGTTGTCCTTTCTTGGCCAAGCAAAAAATATCACCGGATTTATCCACATTTTGGTCTTGGTATTCTTGGTTATTTATATGTGACAGGCTTACATCCACTTGCTCTTGAGGATGTCTTCCACACGCGCAGCCAAACGCGTTCGAAAGCGGACTACTATATGAAACACCTGTTCCTCAGGGTTCTATGCCACGAGCTCGTCAATTCAGATGAGGGCGAGGATTACGGGTATTCTGATATAGGAATCTTGTCCGAGGCAACTCGCTCTGCTTCCCCCGAGCCTATTGAAGAAGAGAGTTTCGAAACAAAGGGCATGAACAAGAATGAGATTGACGACGAGAAAACCGTTTACGATAGTGCCTTTCCCTCAAGACAGAATACAACCAGGCGCAGGCGACGCCTTCCTTTGTTGCCTAACACGCAGCGAGATTTAGAGGCCATGCTTGGCCCTGACGAATCGCGTTCAAGCCTAACCAAGCTCATCGGAAATGCAGGCGTGGTGAGCCGCGGTAGTGTCTATTCTGGCCCGTTTCGAAATTAAACTATTCTCCTCTTGACATGCCAGGCGGCAAGATTGCGCCAGAAACGACAAGAACATGAGGTCACCCTCGAAGCTCTCAAAAAGGTTCGTGTATGCATTGCCGGGCCTACTGTGAAACGATGCTCATGATATTCAATGCAGGGGGAGCGCGTCAATGTGAGAGTCTCTTCGATGTACATATTCTTGTTTAGAGATGGTTCGTTAAAGCCTTTTCCCTTTTCTCTTCTAAATACTGAGACTATGAAGGCACCGTCATCTCGATTCATCCCACTCCCAACCTCGAATTTACGGCACCAATAAACAAACGCCTTCGTCAGAGAGATACCGTCCTCCGAACCTCTGCAGACGCCTCGATGCTCGTTCATTCACTCCTAGACTTGAGTCTGTGTTCTTGTCAATTTAACTTTCTGATTCTGTGACTTACCCCCTGAATGCAGTCGTTGACAATGCTCTTGAAGTCGCCAACGAATACCACGAAAAGATTAATAAATTTGAACGTCAAGTCCTCACGAAACCGCAAATGAAGACTGTCAGGCATCGTATGTCCACCTTCACTGTCTGCTCATTGTAAACCAATAGCATCGTCCATTCTAGTCCATATTCTGTCGGGCGATCTGATTCTTCACAAGCGGACGCTCGAGCCAATCAAGACGTTGGTGTACGGCCTACGAAGATACGATGTCGACCGCTGCGCGGCGCTCATCGATACCTCGGATCCAGCCAATGCAGATGTCAAAGTTGTTGGCTTCATGAGCCACAAATCGAAGATATATCTTGTGCGTAATTCTCCCCCATTCTTGAATCTGACTCGACTTATGGTCGCAATTATCAGGCGGACGTTTTCGACCATATGGAATACATTTTGTCCAGTCTTGATATGTTCTCGGGAATCGCAGAGAACCTGATCAGCTATACTTTCAATGTAGGCCTTTGTCGTGCCTCGTCGACCCGATATTCAACTATCTACTTTCTTGATCTAGCTTGCATCTTACGAGATGAATGAGGTTATGTGAGTGATTTGATTGTTTTTTGATCGTCACATTGCCAAACGGTCTTCAAGGCGCCGTCTTACTTTGGCGACTATCATTTTCTTGCCCCTTACTCTTTTGACTGGGTACTTCGTAAGCATCTTATTGAATTGTCGATTTCCACATTTACACATTGATTGATCGCCCTTAACTCGCTAGGGAATGAACTTCGATCCAATGTGGTCCGTGCACAAAAATTCCGACGTACTGTGTGTTGCTCGCGCATCTTCTTGTGTGCACCCTGTTGAACATATTTCTGCAGTTTCTGGGAAATCGCCCTCCCTGTCATGGCGATCATTATTCCTGCATTCACTTGGCCGGATATTCGGCGGCTTGCGCACTACCTTCGCAAACGGATGACTGCCAAGGCTGCAGTTAAAGTAAGCGGTTGTCTTATATTGAACGTCAGAAGTCGTTATTCATTGTCTCGTGCTTCGCTTCGCAGAACTTCAAGCAAGCTTAATACCCACATTTCTTTACACACCACCATCGTCTCCGCATTCTCCGAGTTGTTGAAGAGACATCGCTCCAGAGAATGGACCTCCGCATTATATATCTACTAATGATAATCCCTCTACTCACTACTCCTCTTTCTGCCCTTTTCTCTTTGGTGTTTTCGGACTGGAATCTTTCTATAGCTGGCTGCGCACGCTCTTTTCCGTTGTCTCATGTCCAGGTCGTCATACGTGTCATCCATACCACACATGCTCTCCTTGCATCTGCTGCTACTCCATAGCCGTGCTCAGCCCTTGGCAGGCGGCTGAGACTGAACTTGTATTTTCGACTGCATGATGTTGACCAGGTAGTTCATGTTGTCCCTTTTTTTCTGTATCGTCTCTTCCAACTTTTCCAGGTTGGTGCGAATGTAATCGGCTTTATCTGCATAGTATTTCACGGCTTGATCGCGAGTCTGGGGGTGGTTAAAATAGGCAAAGTATTGGCAAGCGTAAAGGACGAGTTAATTGAATCAGAGTTACTTTTTTCACAAAATAGCCAGTGCCGATATCGACTATAACATGCTCCGGATCTGATATTTTGCCGGGAACGTACAGCGAGTTCGTTAACGGCACTAAAACTGTCTTATCTGTTAAGGACACGCGACATAGCTTTTGATTAAAGGTCATCCATCGCGAACAAATCAAACGCACCACTGTTTTCCTTCTTCACTTCCTTGACATTTTCGATACACGTTTTGAATTTTGCTTGCGCCTGTCTCAGTTGCGTGAAGGAGTTCGTAAGATGACTGAGTTCCTGCGTCGTTAGATGTTAGTCCTTCAAGAGTTCGCGCACATGGCGAGCAAACCCACCTCTTCCAATTGTTTCCGAACGTCGGCGAGTTGGGCGAGGTCCAGGTCAGCTACATTGATCGTCTGAGGCTGGGACATTAGATATAGGCGTTCGTGTATGACGGATGGCTGCACTAGATCAAGGCGGGTCGCAAAATGATCAGGTGATGGCCGCCCACAAGTGAATGTTCATGATGTTCTTGCTCTCGCACTTCATTTTCCTTGCCCTCTCGCTTCTCGTTACAGCAAATACAGAGATCGTAAACTTTGCTGTTTCCGATAGCCATGATGCCTATATTCCTCATGCAGCTCAGTGGTGCGTCGCCGAAGCATAAAAAGGCAAGCAGACACGCTGACAGACGGAGTACTTCGCAGGCCAGTGTTAAACTCAACCCACCATGAACAGCAATTCAGCCTGCAACCGGCACCCAGAGGCCTTCCTTTAGACATTGTCTGCTCCAGCACGCAGAGTTTGGATAACCCAAACCCGTCTTGGCAGCCTTGTCCATACGAGACGTGGTTGGTTCTGGACGTGGCGGATGGCGCGTTCCAGAAGTATTCTAAGTTTACTTTGAGGCTCTCATGGCCCACTAATGTATGCTCGTTCTCGAATTTTACCTGGAAGGCATCTGAAAGTTTCTCCTTGACCCAACAGTTCCCATCGGATGTGTTCATGAAGGTCTTCAACCCAGAAGAGCTTTCTTCGTACCTTGGACTCAGCGAGAACGCGACACGCGAAGAGCGACCCTTAGTTCGCCGAAGATACGCTCGAATTCGGATCGTCGACATCGGCGTACTGACGCCGAAGGTCGGCATGAACTTCAAGGAGATTCCTGTTGAACTTCAAAAACCCCTTTCTGTCCCGGCCATGATCATCCTGGAGCCATTATATTTTGGTGTTTTACCTCCAACAGTTGTCCCTGTCGTGTATGCCATCATTGGAATCTTGATTATGTCGAGCTTCGTCCTTCCCAGACTCATCGCATACTACGAGGCCTTCGCTGCACAAGCAAGGCAGGAAATAACTCGAGCCAACAACGTCAAAACAGAATGAGACCCACGTACATATCCAATCTATGTAAGTAGCAAACTAATAGTCCTCCGATACAATTGTATTTCTAATAGTAGACCGATGTAGTAATTTCGTCACGCAAAGCAACTTCGCCACCAAGGTCGTTTTCCTTGGCTGTCCTCCTCCTGGACGTCGTTATCCCGAATGACCTTCAAAAATACACTTTCAAGCGAACCCTTTTCTACCGTGTATTCCGAGAAGTTGCCATGCGTTGAGAGCATAGCGAATAATTGTGCGAGAGACATTCCGTTTTCCGAAGGAATCTTGAAACGAGTCGCGACATCGTCCGCCATCCGTGATCCGGGTATCTTCTGCATCAAGAGCCTTGCCTCTTCCACTTCGTCGGGAGTACGGCAGCTGAAGTGAACTTCATATGTCGCATATCTATCCGAAAGCGAATCCGTCGTATCGACAGCTGAGATGGATTAGATGAATAAGGAGGTTCTATCGGTAATGTTGCTGACGACTCATACCTAGGAGATGCCTGGCTAGGATCCCAACTCGGTTGGCCAAGGCGGATGCTTCCTCCATAGAATCTGGATATGTTATTAGCGAGAATGCCTCGAACAAATACCGAACGCCACGTACGCGTGGTGATAATGACGGCCTTGCCGGAAGCAATATTCCTCAGTGTCTGCCACATTTCACGCTTCATTTTGGCATCAATGCCGGTAGAGAACTCATCAATAAGCACGACAGATGGATTACCTAGCGGGTGTAAGTAATGAAATAAATTACGAGGTTTGAAAGGGTACCCTTACCCATAAGAGCAATGGCAAGGGAAAGCTTTCGTTGATTGCCTCCAGAGAGCTTGCTGGCCAGTCTGTCTGCATACGGCATAAGAGCTGTACTTTGCATGACGGCTTGTACGTTGTCGTGCAGTTCTTCAGATCGAAGCCCTTTGAGGCGGCCATAAATAATGAGATGCTCTCGCACAGTGAGTTGAGAATCGATCGCTGTAAATTGCGGACAGACTCCTAGCGCAAGTCTGGCGAGCCTCGGATGACGAATGACTGAGGTACTGTCAATAAGGACATCGCCGGAATCCGGAATAACGTCGCCGCCTGCCAGTGAGGCAAAGTCTACTTGAGCGAACTGCGGCAAGTAGCATGTATCGGACTCACGGATCATATTGAAGGTTGTGGTCTTCCCCGCACCGTTGGGACCGAGCAATGCAAATATCGTATCCCTGTCGATGCCGAGACTAACGTTGTCCACGACTTTCTTTGCATGGTAAGATTTCGAGACATTGAGAACACGGAGAATGTTTTGTTGATTCTCAGCTTCCTTTGCAGCAGCTGCGACGTCTTCCGGCATGTTTTCACTTGGAGGATTGGCTATTACATTGTTTTTCCCCGGTTTTGTTCGCCTGGGTAATAGTGACCCGGAATCAACCCAAACCAGGATGGCGAACAGCACTAGAGAGTAAACCATTAGGTAGAGAATCGGACCTCCGAATCGTTGTATTGTTCCCATAGATGACGTGGTAACGACATTGACTCCATTGCAAAGGAGTGAGAAGAGATTCACAGACACTAATGCCCCTCTTGTCTGTGGTCAAATCCATCCTTAGTGACGCCTTCCGAAACTCAAGCTTGAACACTCACTATACTAGCAATTGGCGAAACCAGCGATATGGTGAAATGAATAATGCTGATGATGTGAGAGCGTCGGATGTCTTGCTGTAGGTCAGGGTTAGGAGATACCCGGAGAGATAGAGCTACAGCAGTCATGAGTGACGATGGCAATACAGGCTGTCTACATACCACAAAAATCACGACGTTATAACCCGCGACAGTCGCAAATGCTGCGAGGGGCGAGGTTGTGATGATCGAGGCACAATAGGAAAATAATGCTCCTGCGATTCCGTAAAACACGAGTATGAGCCACTAGTCACGACCATTAGCTGCATATCCTCAAGAAAGCTCTTTAGCAAGATGGCGTACAAAGAAACCCAACCCATGAAACTGGTGCGATGCAACGGCGGCGAAAACTATAATGATGATTGTTGATAGGATCAGAGTAGGAATGGCATCGAACATGAGATGGCCCAGCCAGAGTCCGACAGGGTCACCCAGGCCGTTCGACATCTGCATAGCTTGCACTGATGAACGACGTTCTCGTGAGACATAGAGAGTAGAATGCTGGAAACGCAGACTGAAACGGAACTGCCGTTTAGTCATTGACGCATGCGAACAAAATATGAAATTTTCACCATCACCGCTCCAAAGAACGCCATCCATTTCAGAGATACTAAGGTACCTCCTCCGATAGGTGGAAACGCATCGTAGTTGGCTCGAATAATAGTGGGTACACTTGCACCGTTCCCGGATGTATTCAATGCGTTGTTAAACAAAATATTTGTTGCCAAGTTAAGCATTGATGGTCCTATGAGGCTGGGGGGCGACGCCTCCCATGCGATGAGAGCCTCATTCGTCGCCAAGTTCACGGAAATGCCTCCTAGGGATAAGTTGCGGTAGTTTTGATGAATAGTGTCAATGAACGTAGAATTATGACAACATTGGTCACGCGCAGTAATGCAGTAGTGTTTCCGAGTATATTGGTAACGTCGGAGGGGACTGTAGAACACGCGAAGATGGACCAAATGTGAAAGGAACGAGTGGTGATGATGGGAGATAGAGAGGGATACTTGTCGAGTTTGCGAACCTGCGGACGCACGTTTGCTGTTTTCCAGCGATGAAAACGAGTGGAATGGTGGAGCCTGCAACGGCGACTATTATAGTTAGGAGAGTTGTGAGCCAGCTTCGGCGAGCGATCAACCAGCGTTTATAGAATATTGTGAAAGCTTGTCGGAAAGGAGACATGGGTTTACCGCTTCTCAATTCGGTGTGTTCCTCATGCTCTGCCTTCTCAGATGAAGAATTTGCTGACAAATCGTCTTGCTGCTCTTGCGCATTGTGCTTTGACATCAGGTCAAGGAAGATGTCTTCAATGGATGTACCCAAAACGTCGTATGAGGCAATGCTGTATAGGTCCTTGTCCTTGTCAATAAACGACAGAATTGTTCCAATGACCTTTGTATCTCGGGATTTGAGATGATAGCAAGATTGAAGGGGGGATGGAGAAGTCGTGTAAGTGTGTGGTGCCAGATCGCGGATTCGTTGGAAGAGCTCCGTCCTTGAATTGATATCTCCCTTCTCGTCTGTGTATTTAAATGAGACTTGAACACTGTAGCCTTCACCGAGATCGCGCTTGAGGGACACAGGGGTACCGCTGGCTACGAGTTTGCCGGGCGCAGCAAGAATGGCAATATGATCCGCTAGCAAATCAGCTTCGTCGAGGAACTGTGATCAACAAATCAGCAATGTCTACGATAGTCACTGAAGGAGGAAATGTCACATGGGTGGTGAAGATGATAGTGCGCTTTTGGCGGAACGATATAAGGGTGCGCCATAGTGCGCGACGGCTTAATGGATCGACTCCCGAGGTGCACTCGTCCACAAGCACAACTTCACACAGCAGGCATTGCCATCAGATGGTATGACGTGAGTAGTTAGCGAGAACTCAACATACTGTTCGAACCACCGACCAGCCCGATGGCTAGCTGTAGCTTTCTTTTTTGTCCGCCCGACAAGGTGCTAGCATTTGCATGCATCTTAGATCCGAGATCGCAGTCATATAGCAACTGTTCAATGTCCTCGTCATCTGAAGAGTACTTTGACCATTTGACAGCTTTCCAGACCCTTAAAGTCTGGAGGCATGTTAGCTCAGGGAATAGCACATTCTTCTGCGGGATGATGCCGAGAGTGCCGCGTGGCGGGCGTTTGTGCCCTCCCTCGAAAACAATAGATCCACTTGTACGACTCGTAAGGTTTCCTACAATGGACAGGAATGTAGATTTGCCGGCCCTACAAAACGCAAGGTGTTATTGACTGCTGTGTGATCGCCGAACAAATAAACTAAACGGACCCATTCGAACCGAGAAGAACAAATATCCCTCTCTTGGGTATGTCCAGAGAGAGATCGGCGATAGCAGGCACAGGCGGCTTGGTCCCGAACATAGAAGTCTTGAATGTTTTCTGGAGATTGCGCACGGATATAGCAACGCCATCTGGAACGGAATCATTCCCAGCAACTCTGCGCCTTCTCCAGAACGCCCAAGAGCTGGTTTCAGGGTCAGGCACTTCATAGAGTTTGCGTTCCAGAAGAATCGCGAGATATGGCCAAAGGAACACATCGATCTGCAGGAGAGAATGGATTAGCGACAAGAAACCTTAAATAAGAGATACCGTACGATGGCTGCAATAAGCAAAACCAAGAGTGTCAGGTGGTTGTCGGGGTCGCCCTCAAGTGCATTAGTAGGCTGAAGTTGGTTTTCATAACCTGCTATAGCCCGGATGGCGAAGACGTAGAATCCGGGAGGGAACAGGATCGAAAAGATAAAGGCAGCACCGTTCCCGGCTTTTCCAAAAACGAGAGCAATGATGACAAACACAATACCAACAATGTCGTAGTGACAGCGGCAAGCTGAGGGCTCTTTCCGAATGGAGCCGCGACGAAGAACGACCAACTTGCGAGGACAAGACCCAGCAAGACATGAACAGCAAGGACTAAACCGATGTTGGTTGCTGAAAATATCCTATAGTGCCACGTCACGGCAACGATGACCCAGGCTGGAAGATAAGTGAGAGAATAGCTGATGTGCCATGACCTGCAAGTGTGTCAGTGGTGCTTGCAATACACACAGAAACGCACAGGAACTTTCATTATTCTAGCGGAATCGAGAAGACCCATAACTTCATATGGGCGGTCAGGAGAGTAGCTCTTTCCGCTGCAATTGCTCCAGGTAATTGGTATGCAATGCCACAGTAGCAGACGAACCTACACTCGCCTAAGCGCAGGTCCAACCATAAGCAATATGATCTTACAATGCGACGACGAGGAGCTCTCTAACACCTCTGACAAAGCCTACAAAAGAACCATTATCAGCCTCAGTTCAGACCATTAAGCACCTCTTCCATGTACTCAGTCGGATATCCCTGGTTTGTTCTTCATTCGTAACCTCCGTATAGGGCCATTCTAATGGAGTAGGGAGTCGGACGTCTGTTTTAAGTTCGATGATAGCCTAGTAAATGTTAAGACGAATGTAGGTAGGAGGGAGAGCATTGATATACCTGATCTATAGCCCATTGTAATGGTAAGATCCTCTTTTCAAAATCACTGGCATGTTTGATAACGTCGACAAACGCTAAACCGGCATCCGCTCTAATGGTATAATTGACTGGGCGGGAGGCACTACTATTCGCAGGTATGTCGTTGAAGACAATGGCCGCAAAACACTCGGAAAGCAGATTGAAATTCTGTGGACACGCGAACGGGACGTCTGCAGGGTTTGCGACTTGTTTCACCGATTGCAACTGTCTTGGGGTAAATGACGCAGTTATATGGGCCATGATATCGGCAGGCGTTGGGACACTAAGTCCATCGGTTCCGTCGGCCCAGACAAGAGAGATCGAACCATCGAATTGGCTTTGTAGAGGTAGTATAGGAATGGAACTCCCAATACCATACTAGAAAGACATCTATAAGCGGACCACCAACGAAAGGAAACAGCTTGCATTGTTCGGTTTTGTAAGGAAAAGCTGTGCGACGGCTAGAAATATACCGTAAGCAACGGGCAATACGAAACTGCGTAGAATATTGAGCTGAAAGAGACAGTTTAGATGACGAAATAGGTCTTCAAAACCAGTAGGCTCAATTTCACTTACGAATGAATGCTTAGATAGCGCGATCCAGTTTTTCCATATCAGTGCCCGCAATTGGAGCCAAAATATGTTCGCCATCGTTTCAGCCGGAACCAATTGTGTATGGCCGTCAATGCGAGGAATTGAGGACCGACATCCGGAGACTTGAGCGGACTAGGGGAAGTGTGCCGAGTCGAGTTATATTCCTGGGAGCATTTGTATAGCGCACAAGGTCCTTCGGCCACCAGGTTGTCATCTCGGCATAGTCGCCAAAATTGCTGTTGAAGGCCCTCATTTGGACACGCGTTTCACAGCAGCTCTGTCGAAAGGGCGTCCTCGGAGTAAACAATGGGAATTTTGCCACGAATCTGTCCTTCTATTGATAGAGGCGCAGCAAATGATAGACGCTGTCGTTATTGGCACACATTGCAAGACGCTGCGGAAATATGAACTGTGGCACTGCAGCATGTGCCTTGCATGCAAGAACATCAAGAGAAACTGCACATACGCTGCCCGAAACGCCAACCACTACCGCTTCGCACTTCCAAATCAACAAGCAAATCGAACCAAAAAACTTGGCATCAACAGGCCATCAAAATTTTCGGTTTCCGCCTTAGAGAGACGAGTTTGGTCGGGAAGAACACCCAAAATTCGAGTTACAAGAATAAATAGAGAACAACAACAGGCATGTACGCAAAAACATCGACCGAGGTAGTACCTTTAACTGGTTATCCTCGTCGTTGACATCTCCATTCGTGTTTAGAAACAAGAAGCTCGCGTTTCTGCGTTGAAGGCTGAAATTGAGGCGTTGCAATGCGCGCTTGGGTTTGCTATTCATGCCAAACTGGATTGCCAACCGTTAAAGATTTCGCAGTGAAGGAAAAGATGCGGATAAAATAGTCAAAGACCATATCAAGCTCCTTCATAAGTATAACGAAGCCAAGGATGCCGCGCAGGCAAGTAAAATCTCCAGTGAATGTCATTTCATCATTAATTCAAAGGCAGATTCTCATCGGAAGAGTATGTTGTTCTGCCAGAGCCAGCCCAACTCGTTCATTAACCAAGGATTTTGGCAGCTGGCCACTTTGAGAGAAACGACTGTAAGGCAAATACATGAGGAACTGAGCTCAACTGGACCGAATGAAGGTGACGGACACACGATGTCCCCTATCGCGAAAATCCTGTCTATTGTTCATTCTCTTGTCCTTCTTCGTCGTCAAATGATGCATATATCCAGCTTGTTCCAGGACCTGCCCATATTCTGACTGACCGACACCCTCCATTACCGTCCTGATCAGCCGGCCACAGCTTTACAGGCATGAGAATATCGGTCGTGCTCCCCGTCCCGAGGTTCCCATGTTCATTCCACCCCCAACCCCATACTTCCCACCCGCAGACTGTGTTCCTTGATCGCAGCAAAAGGACATGTTCTGTGCCACAGGTTATGCTGCATTGCTCGGCCCGAGCGAAAGAGAATGGCAATTCCACAGGTACCAACCCATAAACCCTGTCTGATCTGACCGGGATCGCGCAGCCAAGCTGACCGTGGTTATGACTGCCCGTGGCAAGGATTTGACTATCTCCATTGTCGCCTCCTATGCCCAGATATGATCCATACCACGTACAAGCCGCAGTCCTAGCATTGACAACAGCATTAAGCCCTTGCAGCTGACCCTTCCGATTAGACCCAAAGGCGCGAATTTTACCCGAAGAATGCAGTATGATCGTATGTTGGTGACCTAGTGCTACAGAGACAATCAAGTCCTTGGCATCTTCTACCGCAACAATTTGGGGAGATGGAACAAAGGGTGGCGCGTGGGTCCTCTCGTTTGTAATATGACCCAGCTGACCGTGCCGGTAGGCACCCCAGCCCGCAAGAACGCTACTATAAGACCCATCCGACCAGCTTGCTTTCAGTTGTATAATTATGTGGTGCGGTCCGCATGTGATTGACTGGACAATGATCGTCTTCTCGTCGATGATTGCGTTTCCCAGACGCAAGTGGGAGAATGTGATACGGAAATTGAAAAATCTCCCTTGCGTTTGCCTCGACCCCCAGATCGCCAAACGTGTCCGCGCCCATTGACAAGACAACGTCTGGCGCATGCGCCGATGATAAAACGACGAACGACGTCTCCCAGGCTGCCGATATAAGTTTATATTGGTACCGGTGTATTTCTGTTCAATTCCGAGGTTCAGCGGTCTGAAATGTTGGAAGAATGAACATCCTGCTGATATGCTGGACCTAGTTGGCCCGACGTCCCATCACCACAGCCCCAAAGACGCCTGCGGACATGACTTGTATGGCCATTGTGGACCTCCGCGAGTAACATAGTGTGGTTGGCGCCGCTAGCAATGTCGATGATATTGTGGATCTCTGGAGGCAGCGTCTTGCCGCCACAACCAAAGAACGAGCAATGCTCGAACCGATGAGAGTCATCTTCAGATGCGTTTGCTAGTTGACCGCGAGCATTCGAACCCGCCGACAATAAGATGTGCATTCCCAATAGAGAAGACCTCACCGATTTACGCTGTGGAGGCCGGGAATAGCATCTCCAGCGTCCAGTCACGCTTTTTGCTGGGAAATGACGTAAGAATTAAGTGACAGCGTGATGTTAGAGCCCAAAAGGGGCGTGGGATCACGGTAAAGCTTTCCGAGAACATTCGCATTTGCGGAGACAAATTAGCTGCTGTCCACCTCTTCGCTTTTGTTTTGTGGATGGCGGGGGCAAGTGCATCAGGACACCTAGCAATGTCAGGATTTTTGCAGAGGGGAATGCCTTTGCGAAGTCCATTCCATTGAGAAGTCGTTGGCTTTGGCTGATCCCCACAACGATCCACATTCTCTTCGCAATACCTTTGACAAGAACTAGCAACTCGATGCCAACTGGGAGACATATGATTCCAGAAGGCATCAAGCTTCGTGTCACATGGGCAGGACACCAGGATTATTATTTCACCATTCCTACTCGGGTCGCGGGTGGCTCCCACCTGCTCAATGTGCCCACCTACTGGTGAAAGATATGTTATCCGACACTTGTCTACATGCTGTTTGCTGGGAATGTTGCTTCATCTTAGATTCTTGGATCCTTTACCCTGTCGAGGCTATTATAGTGCGAAACCAATAGAGTAGGTGGCGCAATTATTTTTCGGAATTTTCTGCCAGCATGCCGGGGTTCTGCTCAGCGGCAGAACCTGGCAAGTTACCAAATAATCACCGAGTATCTGGAGACTCAGATACCTCAGATATCTCGTTCAGTGCACACCAAACTCGATACATGGTGCTTAGTACACCTTAGAATTTGCCATGCATAAGAGGCCATCAATCGGAGATTGTTCGTGTTTATCAGATAGATAAGATCGCCTGCGACCACGACAGACAGCAGGCGACAACATTCTATCAAGGACGAACAACCCAGTAACCTCATCGCACGGTCGACAGACCGGTACCTAAGCATACAGTATACATATTATATGATGCAGAGATGAAATTGTTGGAAGCGCTGCTTCCATCAGCACTACTGCAGATAATGGTTTAACGGCATCAACTTCCATGTTAGCCGAGACGTTGAGTGGCACTTACGTCTTCCTTGAAATCGGGGTATCTCCTGAGGAGTTCGGTGTGAACCTCATTGGCCAGATCCTCGAACTCAGCTGTGTTCAAAGTGGCAAGCTGCTGACGGGCCTGAGAGCGGGACAACGGGAAGCTTGCAGGGGAGAAGACGAACGGAGCTGCGCGAGCTCGACGGTCAACATGCCGAACCGCGAGGCAGATGAGGTTCGGTATTACCATCGGGACGATAACGTCTGCGGACGATCTCGTCGTATACGTCGGTAGATGCTTCGTGTAGTTGATCGGTCGTCAATAAACGTAGCTTCTCTCTGGTCGTTATCCGGGGAGCTGTGGGTTCTATTCACCGGCCGACTTCACATAAGTCCGCTAGAATTCAGTTTTTAAAAGACACGGACGTTTCTCTAGATAACCAGCTAGGTACCGGGTGAGCTCTTCGTAGTGAGTTCTAAAATCAGCGACATAGTCGATGGGCTTGGGAGAGGGTGCTGGTGGGATGTCGTCTCTAAACGTTCGCAGCTGGCATTCTAAGTCTTCATGGCGATTATGAAGATGTGAGAAGGCAGCTTCTGAGGATAATACGTTCATAGCGAAAGCATTGACCGATCAGAACAGATGTGGAAGTCGAAGAGACTTGGTGAAGGGCCGCCAGACCCACCAAAGTCAAGTTATTGCTGACACAGCAGCACGCTGCCCTCCTCGCCATGATGGGATCACAACAGAACTTTCAGAAGGCACCCTGGGTCAATTGAGCAATAGTCGTGCCCCGCCAATGACCTGCCGAATGGTCCAAGCAGCCGCGTGGTGGGAAGGTGTCGTACCCCCGTTCCTGAAAGCCGAATTAAGCAAACCAGTAAATAGGCTAAAGAAACGCCTTCGCAGAGAACAGATGCGGCTGACTTTTCTCCTTTGAGCAGGTGGTCGTTCAGTTTGAGCTCAGAAATCGTTCGTACGCTTCAAGATGGACGGCGTAACGGTTTGAGGATGACTTGCGTGACTCTATTTTTTGCACCGATTTTTTTTCGATATTTTTACAGCCGGTGATAATGCAAATTATGTAATAATTAATTAGATTACCGAGTCGATCAGTAACTCCGAGTCCGACTCATCAGTGCTGGCGGCAGCGTATCTAGTCATGGCCGTCGTATGTACGCGTTTAATTGACTCAACTTGTATCTATGAGATGATAACCATGCAATACTTTATTTCCTCAGATAAAACCGCATCTTGATACCGTTTGAGACATTAATTACCACCTGTCATCACACAACACACATTCATGTCCGCCCTGTTATCGTCCTCCGAACACGAGGTGTGTTAGGCCTTGTTGGACCATACGTTGATGATATCGCCCGCAGGCTCTAGATCGGGCCCAGCAGTCAGCCAAACTGTCATTACGAGCTCAATTACCCTATCACGTTACGCTTCTCACCAAAGCCGAGTTGAAAGACATCCCCGTCGATCAGGTCGAACAGGTCCTTAACGAAGACATCCAGAGTCTTCAGGTCTACTTTGCCGGAGTTAGTGGCAACATCAACGGTGGCGTGATATTTGCGGTGATCGTGTGGGCAGTGGGACAGCGGATCCGGAAGCGCTTGGGTCTACCTCCGAAGCATTTCCACATAACGCTCTCTGCTCACGATGATCATGACATGGACAAAAGCATCGATTCCCTCCTGCACCAAATTTCTGGATCATCTCGCCTTCACTCTGCACATTTTTCGGCAATTTCGCAAGGCGCAAGACATTTCTACGCGTTTAGCGCTCATGGCCAACGACTCGCAGAGAGGATATCTCCGGCTTGCAGATGCGTCATTCATGCTTGACGAACACAAGCTCGCAATGCTGTCCTATGCACGTGCTTATGACCAGTCGATGGATACGAATATTCAGGCATACTGCGTGAAACGGCTAGCTGAATGTGCAAGGCAAACGGAATGGGGAACTTTGATGCTCGAAGAAGAGCTTTCACAGATCCCGACAGACATGAAATCGCTTCTTTTCGTCCCATGGTCGCAAGCGCTTCGGACAGCCCTCAGCGATACTGAGGTTACACCCTCACTTCAGCTACTACCCAGACAGGCGCTTTTTATACCCTTAAAGCTTTCTGACACACCGCCTTACAAATTACCCAGGTTCTTCCGCTGGCTCATTCCTTTCCGGTTCGCGATCATGTCAACGCCGAGGCGTGAGGAAGATATTGCTACTCTTTCATCCCATCAGCTAGGGATCCGGCACATCCTTACATTGACAGAAGAGACTCCATTGCAAGCATCGTGGTTCCGTGGAAAGAACATCACAAACACATATCTTCCCATTCCTAATTTCTATCCCCCAACAACCGAACAGATGGATCTGATTGTCAGATTGTTCGATGACGAGTCGAAGCTGCCACTGCTGGTGCATTGCGGCGGCGGAAAAGGAAGAGCTGGAACTGTCGCCGCGTGCTATATAGCTGCGTTTGGCTTTGGAAAGCCTTCGCACCACCAACAGCGGCCACAAATGGCAGCCGCGGAGGCCGTTTCACTGCTTCGCAAACTGCGACCTGGCAGCATAGAGACAGCCCAGCAGGAGGCATTCGTGTCTAAGTGGTGTAGCACCGTATGGAAGCGCCGGTCTGTCTTTCCCGAGTTGCCCTTGGAGCCAGCACCCTGTCCGATGATCATTGAAGGGAGTCTTGATGCCGCGCCCGACCTCCTTATGCTGGTTGGTCTACCAGGATCAGGAAAGACATGGTTTACCAAGGCCATGATTTCGAGGAATCGTACCTGGACTTGGATCTCGCCGGACAACGCGGGCAGCAGGGCCGCATGCGAAATAGAGCTAGGCAGAGCAAGAAGTCAAGTACTTCTTGATCGGTGCAACACATCCGCCGCCGACAGGAAATATTGGCTCAGCCTTGCCTCCAACTGGTGCACATCGCCAATATGTGCCTGGTTTGATTATGATCGAGACCTCTGCATTTCGCGCGCACAACTACGCGCTGGCCATCCTACTTTACCCCCAGGCAGTCGGGTTCGAAACGCCATAGATCAGATGGACAAGATCTTCGTACGGCCGGGGGTGACAGAGGGCTTCAAGGCCGTTGTCATCATCAAATCTTTCGCTGCAGCAGAAGAACTTGTTTTCAGGCTGTCTCCTCCCGTGGCTATTTACAAGTTTCCCCGGACGCCTCATCTTATCACCTCGGAGCCGCAACGTCTGATGATATCATGGCAAATATACCCAGCACAACAGCTGACTACGAGGTCGTCATTACCGAAAAGATAGACGGAGCCAACATGGGCTTCAGCCTGTCATCGGACCGCTCGCGAGTCATCGTCCAGAATCGCTCTCATTTTGTCAACTCATCATCTCACGAACAATTCAGAAAATTGGATCTCTGGGTTGAAAGACATCGCGAAGAACTCTATTCTATCCTGGGGCCAGGATGTAGCGTTCGGCGAATGGATGTATGCAACGCATTCCATCTCTTACACTCGGCTGCCCGATACCTTCCTAGCATTCGATCTGTATGACCGCGCTGAAAATGTCTGGGTTGATAGAAGGACTCTCGAACGGCTTGTTGCCTCCACCTCAATCGCCCTAGTTCCAGTTCTTTATCGCGGACAGATGCCATCCGAGAATGAGCTCCGAAACATGGTTCAGTCGCAATCCGAGTTTTGGGATGGCCGAGTAGAAGGTATATACGTCAAAATGGAGAGAAACTCGTCGGTTGCATTCAGAGGGAAGGTTGTAAGGCACGATTTTATCGCAGGCAACGAGCATTGGAGCCGAGCCAAGCTACAGGTGAATGGAGTAGCTGGGATCGATTAGATAAGATAAAGATTTTTCGATAATCGGACACCGCTTCTTGGCCTGCCAGCACAACATCGCGTTCAACGTTGACCACCATGGCACCCTCATATTCTTTGTTTTTTATGGGCAATCCTTTGCTTGACATGCAAGTGACGAACGGAGAGGGGTTGTTGCAGAAATATGGCCTCAAATCCAACGATGCAATTCTAGCTGAGGCGAAACACGCTCCCATGTGAGTTCGTGCCCTGACCAATTCGATCGCATAGAGTGCATAAACTTCGCTGTAGTTACGATGAACTCGTTAAAGAACATAAAGTGACATATGTCGCCGGTGGTGCTTCGCAGAATGCTGCTCGCGGTGCTGCAGTCAGTCGTCGCATATGAGCACCTAGTAGTCCTTGATTGAAACTGATTCTATTTCGCAGTACGTCCTTCCACCTGGCTCGGTTGTTTACACTGGATGTGTTGGCGATGACGAACTCGCGGAGCAATTAAAAGCCGCCAATAAAAGAGAAGGTCTCGATGAGGTGTATTTCGTCAAGAAAGGCCAGAAGACAGGCGCCTGCGCAGTCATCATCACTAACCATGATAGGCGAGCATGCATTTAACCCTTTGTGTCCCTGTGTTCATCTCGCGCTTTACGATTAGATCGCTCGTTACCGACCTTCGCGCCGCAGAAAAATTCGAGCAGTCACACCTCTCTTCGGACCTTGTCGCACCTATCATCGATAAAGCGCTGGTCTTCTATGTTGAGGGATACTTCTTGACTCATGGAGTGGCTGCCGCCCTAGAGCTCAGCCAGCGAGCAACTGCTACAGGAAAGGTATGCTAATCAATCCCAGATTTGGCGATATCTGAAGCGCTCTTATTAGACGTTTGCACTTAACCTATCAGCACCATTTATTCCTCAATTCTTTGGTACTCAACTCCAACAAGTGATGCCTTACACCGATATCATTATCGGAAACGAAGCTGAGGCCGAGGCGTGGGCGCGCGCCAACGGTATTCCTAACCCCACCGACATCCCAGCCGTCACGAAGTCCATCGCGCTCCTGCCGAAGACGAATTCTTCGAAGCCTCGCATCGTCATTATCACACAGGGTGCAAAGTCAACGATCTTGGTCACCTCCGACAAGCCTGACAGCCCAAAAGTGTACGAGGTGCAGCCTTTGAAGGAAGAGGAAATCGTGGACACGAATGGTGCTGGAGACGCGTTTGCCGGAGGTTTTCTCGGCGCATACTTCTCCGGGAAGAGTTTGGATGAGTGTATAAATGTCGGACACACTCTGGGCCGCATGTGTGTCCAGCAGGTAAGTCTAAATGTGACGGAATTGCCAATCACGTTGTTCATGTGCCAATAGGTTGGACCTCAATACCAGTGGCCAAAGGTCCAGGTTTTGTAAGCCGGATACCCGGGGATCGCTTTTAAATTTCTAGTTACCTCATGATCACTTTCAACAGTGCATGGCATATTTTGTAGATTCCACTCCACAGCCAGACGTAGATATGTATCCATGGTATTGATTACAGCAACCGATGTACTTTGATTATCAGAGCCTAACAAAAAAATGTCTTTAACCTCGGATTAAATATCAAAAATGCCGACCAGCGAGTCGCTTGAACGCCCCTAAAAGCGCCTAATAGTGCCTTAAGCTATATAAATTACAACCGGTTATGACCCCCCTATGGTCTGCTCGAAGAGTGCTGTCACGAAGGTGGTGGCGAAGCAAGAGATTCCTGAATTAATGGTCTCCGCGTCAGATTCTTCATGCTTTTTGAGGTATCCCCTTCTGGCCTACTGACCTGTGTTAAGAGTTCGGCTAGAGATACGCGACGCCGTCATTGGCAAGGAGTAAAACGTGAACCAAGCCACGTACCAGGGTTGAGCATGGGCTCACCATCTTCAGTGAGCATATGTTCAAGTATTGGTTCTTTATGTTTAAGCTCTGTGGTCTCGTCAACTTCGCCGTTTTCGAGCACAGCAGGGTCATTGTCAGATGTTTGACGTTTTTCTGTACGTTCTTCAAGTCTTTGAGGAGAGGTGCTACCATCACGCGATTTGCTTGCTTCTGCTTCAATGACAGCTTTGAGTGCGGCTTGTGCGATTTCCACGATGAACTCTGTAGAACCACTCAGTGCCGGGTCAATGGCAGGTTCGGAATGGCTAGGTCGTGTTTCTGTTGTGGAGCGTGTTGCTTCATCGGTATGCGCGCCGGATGCTGCGTCCTCGGAATCGGATCGTGTCTCCTGTCCCGATATGTCGCGATTATCTTGGTCTTGTGAAGATAGTGATGGAGGTTTATTGTCATTTGTGCGGTAGTGTGACGTATTGGGGTAATACATGGGCGGAGGATAGGGTATTGAGTGCATGGGTGGTGGCGGTGGAACGCCATCAGGCCATGCTGGAGGGTATGGCCATGTTGTCTGGACATTCATTCTCGTCGCGGAAGTTGGTAGTGCGATCGGACCGTATGGTGGGTTGACAATAGGTGGCCGAGATGGGACATAGGCTAGTAAAAGAGGGTTAGAGAGATTAGTGGCATGCGTCATACTATACATACGCGTCGTCATAGCGGTATGTTGACGATAATAGCTTGACGGACCAACCGGGTTCGTGCGTGGCTGCGATGCTCGGTCTCTGTCTTTCTGTGAGGGACTCATACTCCTGCTGTTACGCGATCCGGACGATCTTGTTTCGTCGTCAACGCCGTCTTGCGTTGGCCGGTCCGTGGGTTCGATGACTACACCATTATGTCTGGCGAGCAAAAATCTAGCCCTGCAAGATTGATATTTCACTAGGCACGCACCTCGACTTTTGGTGTCGTCTCAAGGCATCCGTCTTTCGGGTTCAAGACATGAGTGCGTGACGCGTAGGTTCAACCAATATTGACACACCCTTGTGAAGGCGGCATCACACTGAGGACATGCACTAGAAAATGCCAAATGGTGAGCCAGAGCAGATATCTCAGAAAGAGACTTGAACGAACAAACCGGGCATAGAATGCACCTTCGTTGTTCTCTGATGCCTCTTCAAGTCGGCCTCCCGGGCAAACTGTTTATTGCATCCATTGATCTTACAGGGCCATATTCCAGTGATCACCGTCTTTTTCTTAGCCCCAGACTTCTTTGTCGTCGATTCCTTCTTGTCTACTGGCTGTAGGTAGACGGAAGAGTCATCGGCGAGGAGGGCTCAGAAAGCCGAAGGAAAGCGATCAACCGTCCAACTTACATGGTGGTTCGAAGCCGTTTTAACCATGGCAAATGGATCCGGAAGGGTGTCCCTCGGTATGGTAAGGCGGGATCGCGCAAGAAATTGACCGATCTATTGCTCAATACGGCAAAGCCGAGCAGAAGCTGCGACCGTGGCTGATGGTGAACGTCGGTGGCGCGAGGCAGGGACGAACGCGGTTGTTTATTTCACACTCGGTAGGCAAACAAGAAGTGAATAAGTACATACAACAGCTACGACACGGGATATCGAATTATGTATCAGTCAGAATCCACATCTATTTAACCTATGCTCGAGAAGATCGCAAGTGCATATTAAAAACAGATATTTTATATTAATTGTGGTAGTTTGCAACCCATAATCCGCACTGGACAGGCAACGGTTAGCTAAGCTCATGGTTCGGATGTATATCACATACCAGTCCCGTCAGGCTCCCCTAGACTGTACAGCATCTCAGTTGGGTGGAAGACCAACGAACTGGACCGCGGGATGAAAGGAGACGGAAATGTGCGAACAGGATGAAGGTTAAGTCCAGTGGAAATGTTGAATATGGAGACAGGATCTGGTTTTGCGAGAGAGTGGACAATAATGCGCTGTGACCTCCAGTAGGCCGGTGTTATGGCCGATGTTCCTGCGAACACTGCAGTTAGAGGGTGCATGTCGAAGGCTGATAGCCCGTTTGGGTGGAGGTCCCAAGACTGAACGGCGTTGTCCGATCCGCGAAGATCCCATAACTTGACTTGGCCGTCAACACTAATATGTATAGATGAGGCAAGAAGGTACCAGATCTGGGAACTTGCACTCACCTTGCCGAGAAGAGCTGCCCGCCCAGTACTGGATGCCAGCGAACGTTTTGAACCCATGACGTGTGCTCCGAATACGTTCTAACAATCGAATCCTCTTCTTCAATGCGCCTATCAAATATCTTCACTTGGCCATCGGCAAAGCTGGCTATGAATGTCTGAGCAGATCCATGATCCGAAACAATGGCGGTGACTGGACTATCGGAGTTGGTATCCAAATCCTGAATGCAAGAAGTGGTCGGTCAAGCCTTGCGAACACTCAGATAAACAATTACTCACAAGGCCTTGTGTCTCTGTCTGGGCGTCCCACACTTTGATAACGTGGGAGTCACCACCGACCAACAGTATACCAGCGGACTGCTTCCAGTCCGTTATGACACCGCTCCCTTGCCGTAATTGTATGACTTCGTTCAGTCCCCGGAAGGCACTGACCATTTGCAGAGGACCTTGTTCAAGAGACGGATCATAGTTGCGATACAGGCGCACGATTCCATCGGCTGTTACGACAGTGGTTTGGTCCCAAGGGTTGAGGAAAACATGGATATGACACACCCGAACCCGTCAGAATTATTCCACCAACGTCTTGGTTGATGATATGTAAGGACGTTATACTGGTCCCTTTCGGGTTCCCGTTACAGAAATAGTTTAATCGTTTCTTTTGTGACCAGTCCCATACACTAAGCGCGTTTCATAAGTCCGCCCGCAGGACGTGTTGCTTAATATTCTCACCTTATCATGTCTGACTCGTTGGCGATAACGAGATGCTGATCGTAGGCATGGAATGCCATTGTCAAAGGGTGACCTGAAGTCTGTATTGTGGCGACCGGCCGGTCCCATCTACCCAAATCTACCGGAGGTCAGCGACAGGACAAAAGGCCGAAGCCATTGGTCATACCAGCTTTGGCCGCTTGAGCTTGAGTCTCTTCGACGACCTGCTCATTGCGTTGCTGTCTCCACATCTGGTAATTGTACTGAACACTGCCTGGTTCATCTGGTTCAGCTTGCTGTAGATAGATGAGTGTCAGGCAAAGAGAGAATTTTATAGGCTTGGCAAAGCCGTACCCTCATTTGAGGCTCTTTGAAGTACTCGCAACACCAATCGAAATAACTACTCTTCATTGGCAAGACGTCACGGATTCCAGCTCCGGTTCCAAGGCCAAGGATGACGCTACTGTTTGAAGAGTCTATCGAAAACGTACTGCCGTTTGGACTGGGCAACGATCCAGAACCATAACTGTTGTGATGTGAATGATGGTGATGATGCCGTCGAGAATGGCCGCCAGCGCGTCTTCGCAGCCTGAGCCTTTCCATATCCTCTTCCATGAGAGCTTCCAGGACATTGCACGGTGAAAAGTCAACATGCGAGCGCTGTTCTTCTTGCTCTTGACCGTGAACAGAAGAATAAGAGTGTCTCGTAGGGGATACACTGATATCGGATCTGGATTCAAAGTAATATGGGGACGTGTACTGCGCGAGATTCAGGTTGGGTGATGGTGGCCTTGAAATGTCAGCATATTCTGGTTTTGGAAGTACTGACGCGACGGTGGGGGAGGAACGACCGTCCTCGGCGGAAGGGAATGAAATACCGTTCGCCAGTGACTTGAGCGCACTCGCAAAGGAAGATGTTCGACGGAGGGTGTTGGTTACGCCAGAGGAAATGGAACTGACGGTGTCGCTACGATCGATGATTGGCCTTGCACCGCCGGGAGAGGGAGGAGGGTTGATGACGGGAGATGATTGTAGGGAAGTAACACGCGAGCGTATGCTGCCCATCTGTGGCGAGCTCCTACGCTCCTGAGGGATACTCGGAGGCACATCGAGCGAACTGCAATCTAACCGAGTAAACGGTGATTCTAAGAGCAGCGCCATTATATAGTCGACGATGGTCTGTGCATTCGTTGCCACTTCTAGGTAGGGATCGACGGAGAGATCGAGAAGGACGACGAAGATAGTGAAGAACGATGACAGCAGTACACGGTTTTCCTCTCGGAGGAGCTCATCGTCTCCAAAGAGGTCAAGCCATTCTGCAACAGCTTGATTCGTGATGTCTTCTTCGTGGAGATGCACGTGACCGCTTGTCGTAGCTCTCCACTTTCTGTCTTCTTCCCAGTACAACCAGGCGCAGACAACGAAATAGCCACGCCATTCCTTGACCAAACAGCTGATGACAACGAGGAGCTCCTTGCGGCACATGGGACTCGCGTCATCTTTGATGGCGAGAGTGGCGCCGGTCGCTACCGCCACCTCCATCCTGAAGTGCACCCGCTCCTCCAATTGGAACATGGTTCCTGTCCCCCCGCCGCCACGCTTCTTGGGATCCGCAGAGCCACTGGCACCTAGAAACGTGCCTAAAGCGTACAATACGGCAGACCTGACTTCAGCAGAGTCGTCTGAAAGCATGCCAATTAGCTTATCCTGTGTCCCGCGATCAACGCCGTAAATCTTGATCTCGTCATTGCCGTCCCACATTTGGGCGATACAGAGCGCTGCCCATTGCCGGAGGAGGAAATCAGGTTCGTCAAGTCGGTCGTAGCTGTTGTCAAATACCCGATCGCTCCAACACGCATGCTGGCCTGCTGGGAAATCGCGAGAAACTGCTGCGAGGATAAACGAGCACATAGCTTTGTGTTCCGAGACATTTGGAAGGATCTCATCGTTCTTCATGCCCAAAACACTGGCGAAATACTTGTATCCCTGAGTATTAAGAAGGTCGACTTGAACAGAGGGGTCTACAGCAAGGATGCGTGCCCATATGAAGATGAGCACAGGCCGAAGATCTTGACTGGGCGCCTGGAGCAATTTTGAAATGTATGGGAAGATACCGATGGTAAGAACAAGATGAACAGCCCAAGGCCCCAAGTCAACGAATTGCGACAGCAGGATTAAAGCTCTTAGGCGGTGAGGTTGAGACAACAAGACCTGAAGGACGATAGGGAGTTGATCTGGAGGTTTACGGGGAACGAGATGGTGGTCTGCAGCGCCATGTGTTTCCGACGCTTCTGGTATGCCATCTACACCTGACTGTTTATCAGTTGCCGTGGGAAGGGACATCGGACCACGCTTTGTGAGCGCTGAACCTCCTCGAGATATCCAGACCTCAAAGGCTGTCAACTGATCAGCGAAGAACCTGCTGCGCGCGTATGTGTAGGGCTTGTCGCCGAGTTTCGTCGCGGTGGATCGATTTTGGCCGATCCTGCCGGGCTTGGCGATCGTAGCGGGCGCGCCGGCGGGGACACTGCCGTGAGAAACCTTGGACAGAAGGTTGGGGAGCTGACGAAGGCAAGCGTCGACAGCAAGGTCCCATGTCGCCCAGAGTGGATGTGTGTTAGTCGAGGGTAGGGGTGGATATGTGTGAGGAGTGCAATTGTAATCTTTCATTATCCTCTCTGCCAAGAGGAAATTGCGAAACAGGGATGCAATCAAGAGGTCGCATCTATAGAGACGCGTGAAGATATCGCGGGAGAAAGTGGTCCACGCTATCGTGTCCGTAATCGCCGTGAAGATCCAATACAACTCGCCAAGTGGGGTACGTCGATCTTTGAGGTCGCCAGGTAGTTGCATGACCATGTCAGCAGTGATATTGTTCGGGAGTTGGTGATACATGATGAAATAGCGTAGAGCTATGTCGATGGGTGAAGTGAGACAGGACGTGAAGACATCTGCAGGCAACTCTGGGCAGGAAGGTAGCTGCTCGTGAGCTGCACATGCTGCTAGTTGAATAGAGTTCATCATTGGCTGAACACCCTCGGGATATCCGCCGTGCATCATGTTAACCTCCTGATCACGGCGTTCAGCAAACATTTTGAAGTTCATGAGGAGGTAACCGGCAGCTGAACAATCCCAGATATAAACTCCTGGCGATCCTAGCCAGCTTTGAATCTCTTGGAGGGAGACGGGAATGTATTGGGTATAATCTCTGTTGAAGCACCATAGTTCTCCGCTGGCTGTTGGTTTTGGTACGCCATGACCGTTGTAATAGAAAAGAACCGCGTCATCTTTCGCTTGCTTGCGCGACGTCTGACAAAATCGACGAAGATCTTCCAAGGAGGGATCGAGTATAGGTTTATACACAACCTTTCCGCTCAACCCTTCGAACTGATGGTGCAGATTTGAACCGATAGCCTCTAGGGCCTTGTGCGAAGGCATCGAATGAGGATCGACCCAACACTCTAAAACCGCGCAGGGATTTGTTTTGATGACGTCTGGGGGGTCAACATCGATATTGAGACACAATACGAGAGCGGCATTGACAGTTTTCATCTTTCCAGGTGAAGAGCCGCGCCAAGGTGTGGGTCTCGACGACCACGGAGGGCCAGGAGTAGGATTGCCGCATGTGAGATGGCGTTTCGTGGACCAATAGGGTATTGCTGTAGAAGGATCGTGAATCATGTCCGCCGAGCCGTTACCTCTTCCGTCGGGACTCGTTGTGTCTGTCGGAGCTCGGGAAATTCGTGTTTTGGAGGAAGGATCTGAGCGCGTGGCGGAACGGCGTTCTCGCTCGGTATCGGAATCGGAGTCGCGGGATGTTGGCCAGGGGCCTCCACCTTGAAAAATTGGATGAGCAAAACGCAGACGCATGTGAAGTGGTGGCCAAAGCACCTGGCGCAAACCGAGGACCGTTGCGAGGCGCTTGCACTTGCAATTGACCAGCCATCCTTGAGATTATCGAACCAGCGTCTGACTAATTGATGGAAAGGAGACGAGCGAAACTTGGCCAACTTCCAGCGTTCGGAGCGTCACAGCACCTGTGCACGCATCGAAACCTGTTTGGTGACTATGAAACGATTAGGAGAAGATATAATACCAAGTTGGCTACAGGCACGCCAGAATTCACGATAGAACGAAGAATAGAATGAGCAGAAGAGAGCGTAACAGATCGTTGTTGGCACAATCGTAAGCAGTGACCGAATTCGGTCGACCAAACGCTGTTTGTCCCCACAACACTTCGGTCCCTGTGCATGCCTCTTCCGCATCGTCCGCCAATTTGAAATCAAGACGCGTCTTTTGCCCCCGCGCAGGGAGCTCACGTCTAGGAGGCCAAGGTAGAGGCACCTGTTCGCCCCCACAATGGATGCCGGACCGCCGCTAGGCACCATTGTTTCGATTCCTCAAGGGCGCGGTGTCATCCGTTTCTCAGGCACGACGTCCTTTTCGCAAGGGAAATGGATTGGAATCGAGCTCTACGAGCAAAATGGCAAGAACGACGGGTCTGTCCAAGGGGTCACATACTTTACTTGCAAAATGGGCTACGGCGTGTTCGTTCGACCCAGTCAGATCAGAGCAACTCATGGACCAGAGATTGAGAACGTGAGTTCATACCTTTCTCGTATCCTCAGGCCACAATTCATTAAGATGATCTAGCGTCCTCAACCCGCTGTGCCGTCCGTTGTACGACAGGTAGGCCATCAACGGACGCCAAGCAACAGCGGTCTTCTACGCGCCTCATCTTCCATCAAGAACCCTCCATCTTCGAACGCCTCTCCGCGCTCAGCTAGCCCCGCAAAGCCCACCGTCGCGCCGAGCCCCGTGAAACCTGTCCGATCTCTCCAATCTCCCACCAAACGAACTTCATTAGTCCTTCCCACTCGTAAATCGTTCCCAATCCCACCTTCTCCCTCTCAACAAGAGCAGTCTTTCCCTCCTAGTCCCGTCATTCAAAATGCAACACCTTCTGCTCAACTGCAGTCCGCTCCTCCACTTCAATCGGCCAGGCGAACATCGTCCTCCCTCGCTTCCCGTCCTCCCATTCAGGCGACACCTCCTCAGCTCCCTCCGCAACCGCTCCCAGCTTCATTGCAGCCTTCGACTCCCGCCGCAGCCCCGCAACCTTCTCAACCTCCTCTATCAAGGTCGCCTGAATTATCACTACTACCTCCTTCGGAGCCGCAAGTGAGTCCTCCGATGGCAATCGCCTTCGCTCAGACTTAGAATCATTGCTAGCCCCGTCCTCAAGACGATCAAGAACTCCATGAACTGCGTGCTAAGATAAGGGTTATGGAGGCTAAGCGAGCGGACGATTCAAGACACGTTCGTGAGCTCGAAACTCGACTTGCCGAAGCGGAAACTTTCGTTGCCCTGCGTCCGAAACTCCAAGCAAAGCTGAACTCGCAACAAACAGAACTGATCGCAACGCGACGCGAACTCGCGGATGCTCAGCAATTGTCGCAGTTGGCCGAAAGCCGTATGCTCGACGTACAAGAGCAATTGGAGATGGCCATGTTGGACAAGGAGGTCGCCGAAGAGAAGGCGGAATTGGCGCAGACAGAGCTGGAGGAACTGAAAGAAAAATTAGCCGTTGTCGAAGTCGAAATTGGCGTACTTAAGTCAGGTGGCGGTCAGTCGTTCCGTTGCGAGAACAGTTCGCGTGATCTTACTTTCCAAATCCGCTCTCTTAGACAGTCAAAGCGCCGACTCGAGCGATGGAAAGGATTCACTAGCCTATATTCAACTTGAGAAGCAAAACGAGCGTCTTAAGGAAGCTCTCATACGGTTTGTCCGTTCTTAGAATGTACCGTTCTACGTCATCATGGTCACGTAGGCTGCGAGATCTATCCCAAGAGACAGACCAAGATCAAAAGCGACGCATCTCAGAGTTGGAAAAGGATGTCGCCAGCTTCGACGATATCCAAAGTGAGGTCCTTTCTTTGTTTCATTCTTCAGAGTGTCCTTGACCGCCAACTAGCCCAGTACGAATCGACGCTGGTTAAACTTGCCAATGCCGAGACGCAAGTCGAAGATTTGAAGCTCCAACTCGACGATGCTCTCGGTGCTGAGGAGATGCTGGTTCAACTCACGGAGCGTAACCTGATGCTCGGCGAGGTGAATATAATATATATATCTTAAATCGGCCGCTGGTCTGACCACTGCTGTTCAGAAAATCGAGGAAATGCGTATCACTATCGAGGACCTAGAGGCCTTGAAGGAGCTTAGTGATGAACTCGAAGAAAACCATGTGGAAACTGAGAAACAACTTCACGTTGACCTCGGTATGCTTGAAAACTTCTAGAACCTCTTGATCATATTCTGTACTTACCTAGTGATTCAGACGCCAAGGATCTTCAGTTGCACGAACACGTTCAGAAGATTGAATTGCTGGAAGAAACCTGTCAAGACTTGGAAAACACTATTGGACAGTTCAGAGAACTCGTTATGCAGCTGCAAAAGTAAAATTCTCCGAAATCACTACAATTTTATTCTGACACCCTTCATAGCGAGCTCGATGATCTTCGGAAGCAGACTCAAACGGCACAACATGAGTCTGCCACGGCAGCTTCGCAGACTGCAGCGATGATGTCACTGAACCTCAAGCTCCAGTCCTCCGTCTCGAAAAGTCAAGCCAAGAACATCGAGCTTGAGGTTAAGAAGCTTGAAGCACGCGAAGCAAGGGAACTTCTTAGCATCGTCCAGGTAATTTTTGAATTTTTTTTTTCCTTGTGTGTTGAAACTAATTTTCCTGTCGTAGCCCTACCTCCCGCAGTTGTACGTTGAAAGCGATAGTGATGCTACGAGTTGCTATCTGCTCTTCCAACGCCTGGCATATAAAGCGGATCTCATCAACATGGTAGTGGCACAGGCGCATGGACTGCCTGATTCTCTTAGTGGAAACGTATCCGACGTCCTTGTGGGCATCTGCGAGGTGGAGCAGCTTTCAGTTTGCTGGCTGTCGCTTCTATTCACGTTATGATCAGATGCGGGCCCGTATCTCCGGCTTGTCGACTTGGTGCAAACGTTTCGCTGCTATCCTTCGTCGTTGCGACGCGGAATCCTTCTTGAACATAGGAAGGATTTATCCCGAAATTGCACCAGTGGAGAAACGCATCGATATGCATATAGATCTTCTGCGACGAGACGAGTTCCGAGAGATGGAATGCGTCAGCGATATTATAAAGTTCGTTGATGCTAAACTCTAAATGTTCCCTTCCGAGGCTGACGGTCCGGCAGAATCCAAGCGCAATTTGACCATCTCGCCGAAACTTACTTCGATAATTTCGAACACGATCTCGCAGAAAAGGAACTCGGCTATGCTGTCTCATTCGATCGCGATCTTGACATGTTCTCTGCCTCGATTGGACTAACCAAGACCGCCGTCGCAGGATTAACTAAGGAAGAAGGTGAAATTTTTGAGATATCTAAACACTAGCAGAAGCTTACATGTGCTGCAGAGGTTCAGCTTGACATGGGTGGATATGATATCGAGACCGACTTCTTCCAACCATTGCAGGGACTTTTGGACCAGTGCAGGAGTGTTAAATCTGTTTCTAAGTCCGCCCATCTTCCTTTTTTGCCGACTATATAATGCTCACAACGATGCAGGAAGCTCACTAAACGTCTTGAAGGCCTGATCCAAGATTCAGGCGCACTTAAGGCGAAACTTGTACCCCAATTCTTGGCTCTGAACAATGCAGTCGCAGAACTCGTCAACTTCGGTATATCAGTGCGTGTTTTTTTAGGTATTTGCCATGATTCTTTAACAATTTGTGATTAGCTGGCGCAACAAGTCATGCCCCACCTAAGCGATGCCCGAAGCTCCAAGTCTGCATTCCAGTTGACGGCTGTGCTTGCGCTGGTGAAACAAATTGCTTCTTCTACGGTAGCGAAGAACATGAAACCAGGTGAATCCCCATGGGACGCGATTGGAGCATTCATTGCACAGCTGTTACAAGAAGGCAATGCCCTTCTCCCCTCCGTTATGGACGCCGAGAATGTGGTGAAAAGTCAGCCATCTGCCTTTATCGCATCCTTTGTGTCGAGTAATTCTGAAATTTCCTTTCTTTCTCAGCCACGGGCATACCTCCCTGGGAAACAAGAGTTGCAGAAATCAAGGCCAGTCTGGCTGTCAATGTCGAAGCCGAGAGAAAGGTTGCCCAACTCAACGATGAACTGCAAGACCTTGTCCGCACTCTCAGATCGAAGGACCAGACCATACAAGAATCGGCAGTCAAGATCGAGCTCATGGAGCGTCGCATGGAGACTGTCAAGAAACAAGCCGATATGATCGTCGATCTAGAGAATGAACTCTCAAAAGCGAGAAAACAGGAGCGTGCCTACGAAGAGGCAATGGAGCAACTCCAGGCAGACCTTGATACTTTGGAACAAGACAATGCGAAGCTCAAGACCCTGACTGCTGGCCAAGAACGACAAGGTAAGCTGGCCTTTCCCTATGACATCAGGGCTTACCTGACCGCGACTCAAGCAACAGGTGCTCAGCAAACAGAGGCCGAAAATGTGGCCGTGGAGGGAAGCTTGGAGACTTCGTACCTTCTTGAGCAGGTAAGTTCCACCGTCCCAATTTCACTTGATCATGCCCCGACATCACTCCCTAGATTGAAGCCCTTCGTGGTACCGTCCGATTCCTCAGGATGGAGAATTCCTATCTCAAAGGGCAAGACCTGCTCCGCGAAATTGAAAGTCTGCCATCAATTCCCGAGCCAGCCAGCCAGCCGCCGACACCGCCCCTTGTTCCCTCGACGCTCACCGATTCAGACGAGTCGGATTCTGATCTTTCCGACACACCACCCACTCTGCGGTCCATTGCGACTGAGAGCAGGCTATTGTATCGCGATGTGATCAAATTCTCTTCTACTCGCAGAGTGGTTGATCTCTCTGCCATCAACACTAGACGGGCAGAAGCTAGAAGTGGAAATCTATGGGTGAGGAGGAAGAATACTCCCGCCCATCAGGTGTGGGAGAGAAAGATGGAGGCAGAGCGGTTGAGTAAGCGCGTGCAGGGCTTGCTGGATAGGGCGCTAGCCGTAGGGATAACGCGAGACGATTAACCCGTCCCGAAATCTTTTAACCGTCTTGAATAACCTGGAGTACACGGAACGATACCAATTTCTTTTTATTCTTGGCACAGGAATCGTATGCTAGAACTTGTTAATTAGGCCTTATATACAGGGTATATCGCTTATGATAATCATTGGAAAACCGAGCGTCCTTAAGTACGATCAGAGCCTCAGGCGCCAGGGATGTTACTCCGTGAACGCCGTTTTTTCCTCCTCCACCATTGCCCGGTGAGAATGGCACTCATTAGTCCAAGCACTGCCACTATAACTGGAACGACTATATCCTTCACGACACCATTATCCGACGGGGCTTTCTGCGAAGTGGGTGAGGGTGCGGCTGTTGTAGACGATGTCTGAGTGTTGGACGATGTGGAAATAACCTGAGATGAGGAGGAAGAGGTCGGAGGCGGCGTAGGCGTTGAAGGAGATGACGATGCCGACGATGCCGGCGGGGTTGAGGAGGGTATGAGGACGCTGTTTATGCTGCTCGCCGCTCTCACGTAGCATCCATCGGACACTCGCGGGGCATTCGCGACCTTGCACGACTGAAAATCTCCCAACGAGTTGTCCTCCAAAACATTCGTGCATACCGTCAACGGATTCCCGTCTCCCGCTATCCCCGACACGCATAGGCGGACGATCCCTGGATTGGACGGAACCAGCCAATCTACCCCGCCCAACTGCGAATTATCTGCTCCTCGATAGTAAGCGATGGACTTGCTTTGGCCTAGATGTACATCCAAAACGGACTGAAATTCGACGGCGGTCCCTTTGCAGTCCAGCAGTGCGGTCTGTCCTGCTTCGGGAACGTAGCACCACGTTCCTTCTTTGTTCTGCTGTACACAACTTCCGGAGAGACAGGTTATCTGATTGAACATGCCCTTGATGCCCACGGGCATTAAGAGAAATATTATCGTCGTACAAAAGCCATGCATCGAATCTTATTCGCCTACTGCTTCTGAGGTATGCTCATCAGCTCCTCCTTAATGCTAAGCTTTTGACACTCACTAGAATTAGGATCACTCTACAAATTGCTGACGAACAATCTTCGAGTGAATGGAGCGTGCGGTAGTTCACGTCCTGGCTTCAATACTTCCTTTGGGCTTGCCCAAGTCGTGGACGTCACCTTGTAACAGTCTGCCTGTCCTGAGCCTGAGACGCGGACCTGTTCCAGAGGAAGTTCCTTTTATTATACACACAGCCACGTTTGACAGGTCCACCCATAAAGGTCTCTATCTAGGCAACGCATTTCCCAACCAAGAAAAGAGCTGATAACTAAATTACAGTAATAAATACGGTTTATCAGAACCTCAAGAAGACTGCGACAGCCAATCCCAAAATATGAAGCATTATGAAGAATTTTGTTCCGTCAGAATCCGTTAATGCAATATGCGAGAACGAGCTGCTCGTTCCCGTCGAGCCAGGCAGTGCGCCGGTCGAAGTGCCAGGGACCGTCATGTTCGGGTTATAACATCCATCACTGACGAATTTTTGTGGCACTGCGACCATGCAAGATGGGTACCCGTCGATCGCGTTGTCTTCTTTAATGTTCATGCAATTCGTCTGATATGTCCCATCCCCCGCCCGGCCAGATAGACAAAGTCTGACGATACCAGGGTTCGATGGTACCGGCCAGTCAGCTCCTCCCAACAAAGTATTGTCTGCTCCCCGGTAATACGCGACAGACAGCCCTTGCTGTAAATGAACGTTCAGCACTGTGCCCAAGTCGGCCGAAGACCCGGTGCAAGTCGTTGCTCTGGTAGAGCCCGATTGCGGAACGTAGCACCACGTCCCCGCCGCATTCTGCTGAACGCAGTTGCTAAAGTAGCACGAGTTCAACGTGAATCGTGCTTCCGCTTGCGATCCTACGAGGCAACTTGCGGTCAGAGCGATGATAGCAGTCTGCATGCCTCTGTTAACGACTGGCGAGCCGTAAAATGCAGCGAGTCTCACCGGCAGCATTCTTTCGTCGGGACTATGGCAAGCAGCCTCTACGCAGAATGAATGATGATGGGCTGGGCAGAAAACCAGTCAAGGCTGAGTTTGGCAGTCGTCTAGGTTATAGACGCCCATACTTGTCCCTGTCAAGTCCAGGGATTGTCCGCTCGCTGTCACAGCATTTCTTCAAATCAGATGATGAAGACAGACCAGGAGTCGATTGACCTTGCGATGCCTATCACCAACTAGGTCATGATCGATTGATCGATGATCTCCAATGCAAAGTCCCCAGGCCATATCTAGACCGATCACACATGACTCGAAATACACAGAGATGCGCAGAAATGTTCTGCATCGTAAGCATTCACCAAGGGAAGTTGGGGTTTTCTCGCCCTAGCTCCACGAGCATCAAGACTGTGCTTATTTTAGACCTGTCTCGATCGCTCGCTCTAGCTCGATACGGCTTTTCACTAGGCGTGATCCGATAATCAACTCTAGAGACAGAGTGGCTCGGGCTCTCCGCGGAGCAGCCTACAGAAAACCTCTAAAGAAGTCTCTGGTTGTATTTCTGAAGCTCTACAGCTTTGATAGTCTTGCGTTGCATATTCGCATACATGTACACTTCAGTGTTCGATACAGGAATTGTATCAACGAAGCTTTTTTAATTCATCTGATGGTATCATATGCGAATGACAGGGTTGGGAAAGAATCAGTCTTGTGAGCTAGATTGTCGCAAAGCTGGTGTTGGACTCTCTTCCATTGTCCCGTTCCTAGCCATTTGAGCGCCGATACCAATGGTATCCTGTAACAAATCCTCGCCGAGCATTTTCAGCCCTTCTCTGTAATCGTTTCCGCTTTGTATCCGTTGAGCGGGTGGAACGCCGAAAACTGTTTCCTCTTCTGGCTGGTCATCGTATAGATCATCGTTGAACGAATCATCGTCATCAAAGGCATCGCCCTCGGACACACGTGCGAATGGATGTATAGGCACCATCTCCGGATGAACTTCATCTTCCATCAAGGAGTCGCCGGAATGATTCGAAGAGCCGAAAGAATCGTCAGAGTCCGGACGTCCTTGCGAAGCCATCAGGAATGCAGTAGATGGATGTGCAGTGTCGTGAACTTCATCTAGGGAATCAGAATCCGAGTCTATGTCTAGATTATCCTGGTCTTGGATTGGAGTCCTATCGCCCATTGGAACGTCTGGCGAAACTGGTGGGTATGAGGTGACCGGGCTACGAGGAGCCGAATGCCGTTCAGAGGCAGTAGAGGCAGTGCTCTGAGGAACGTTGAGACCAACACGGCGCATCATGCTCTCAAGGCTAGTGTCCAGAGCGATACTGTCACTGAAGTCGGAGCCATGAGGTGCGTAACGCGAAAGAGATGGTGGTGTCGGTATAGTGCTCATGCTGGACTCCGTATGGGAACTTTTGTACTGTACATCTTTTAGCAAATCGCGAGCAATTCTCGCCGATGCGTCCCGCGTAGGTGTTTTGCCCAAAAGACCCAGTTCGGCTGACGATCGCGGTGGCCGAGCAGGTGACATGAGCCGTGGAGGCGACATGCCCGGAGGCAAGCCCTCAAACGAGTCATCGTCATCGTCGTCGCCATGTAAGGCCTTCGCATGACTCGGTGTTCTGCGATATGATGAGGGTTGGAGGTAATTATGTCGCCGAGGTGTTGATAGTGATTGCTGACGGAGATCCACGACGCCGTCCCAGGATTCCGAGTCTATATTTGTGGGGAGATAAGGATTGTATGATTTCGGGATAGGTGTCTTGGGTTTCCCTCGAAACTTCAAAGGAGAGATACTCTTTGCACTTGAGGATGTGGCATCTGCAGAATATAGGGTGTGGCGCAGAGCGGTTCTGAGCAACGCCCCACTGGAGTCTCTCCCCTTCCCTTTCTCCGAGTGGACGATTCGCTCACGCTGAGTTAGCGGTGTGAGCTCTCGCGACGGCTCTGACTGCGAAGCCGAAATTTGGCCTTGATGCGGTGTTTCCGTTAGGGATTCTTCGTCCTTGGATAAGTCCCGGATATCTCTATCCAGCCTGACGAGTGGCGTTTCCATGGAAGGATGCCATGCTGATTCCGAATTGTCGGTCATGAACGTGACATTCGTCCGAGCAATACGTTCGGTGGCGGGGGTCGAAGAGATCGCGGCATGTGCGGGCATGAACGAGCTTTCCGTGGTGGTGATGCTATGCTCTCTGAACGTTTCATTTTGGACGGATTGTACTTGCGAATGGCCGTCGGATGATTGAGATGGCATCTCCTCGCGTTCCGAAGACATTTCATTCACGGTCTCGTAATCATCCTCAAACGTGGGTATGCGAATCTGGGCTGCTTGCTCATAGAACGCTGTCCAGAACTAAAGGCTGTGAGCAGAGTGCAACTTAAGCCCAGACCCACTCACTTTCGCTGCCTCTCTCACTGGCTCCGTTCCTATGGCATATCGCTTTACGGCTGGAAGCAGCTTGGTGGCCAACAAATGATGTATTTTTGAGAAATTTTCATCTATGTTCTGGAATAAACGATCTGGATAAAGGTCGAAGACGCATCATCAAAAGGACGAACTTGCAGTTTAATTGTGATCAGTTGCTCTATTTGCTCAATCTGATCGTGTACAGGAGCAGAAGTATCAAGTTCCGGTATGTTTATAGAAGCAGGATCTTGAGTAGGCTGCCACCTGGGAGGGTTCGGAGGAATTTCTTTTCGATCATCCGTCATTTTGAAGGATGAGGAGGAACGCGTCGTGTCACACATTAGAACTTGCAACTGTCACATTCATAACTGATCGTACAAACAAACTCCATATCGTACACAATAACTTGAATGCCATGACATTTCTCGTTTATGCTCTGCATTTGACAAGCGCTTGTTCCACGTAGTCGGCCATAATCAGGTGCGTGGCTTGGGAAGGAACTCTTCCACAATGTGTCAATGCATGCTCCTTCACTGTCAACAATCTGCTTACCCTGGGATCCAGTAAAAGCTATGGTCTGGATCCGAACACGCACCCTCCGTAGTGTCGCCATTAACAAGACATGCTCCCGGATTCGTGTACCCGAAAGCCTTGTACCCTGGAGTGGACCCGAGGACGCCGTTCCATATATTTGCGAAGTCAACGAAAGCTACGTTTAAGCCAAGCAGGTTTCGGGCGCTATTCAGCCCCGTAAATACTTGTTGCTTGAATGCTTCGCCCGCTGGTGATTTGGTTCCCCGGCCGTAGTCATCCACCACCAGAATATTTCTCGCAAAGACCGGCGACGAGTAAAGTTTGAGGATTCCATAGATGAGATTTTGTGCGGCAATCGACATGTCTGCGTCCTAATCAGTTCCTGGGCTTCAATTGGTGGGTCATTTTTCGCACCTCCTCCGAGCGAATAGTCGCTGAGGCATGTCCTGAGCAGACGCATGGGATATCAAGGTGGAATCCCACTCACCTAATGCCAAAGAAAATCGTATACAGAGTGGTGTTCGGGTCATACTTGGTAGGTTGAGTGGCAAAGAGATTTACTGTTGAGATGGAGTCACATCGCACGTTTCGTTTTCTGAAGGTAATGACTAACTCTGGTTCAAGTAATCATTAACGCCATTGAAGGTAGCACCTGGATACTGGGTCGCATCGATCACTGCTCCATTGCCCTCAACAGTTGTTCAGCAGATGTGTAGTCTGGTCAATCAGAGTTTAAGCATTACCGCATAATCCTTCAGCGTCGCCCCTGCTCGCGTCGCCAAGTTTTCCACCCAAACAGGGCCATTGCTCATTCTTCCCCCGGCTCTAGGATCGGGAGGCACCACAACAGCTGGTTTCAGCGGGGAACCATCACTGACGCCGCCGTATGTATAAGTGTCCTGATGGTCAAGTGAACCAAGGCGTCAATATTACGTCCGAAGTGAAATGCTACACACCCCGAATGACACGATGTTCTTGTAAGTGTTCAGAGCTCCAATGCCTGCATTGACATCTGCCGGACTTCCGGAAAGTGTCCCGCAGTTTGGACTGACTACGAGGTGGACATTAGACCTCGACGCCACAAGCGCAGACGTGCGAGAGAAGATTGCAAGCGCAAGGAAGGCAAACAGGCTTGTGAACATGATATTGAGCCGCTGGAAGACACAACAGACACCCTGAGCTCCTTCCTTTTATCTGCCTCAGGTCCAGTCATGGCTTGGGATCTGCGTTTACTAACTTCCTCCGATGCCTTGGTCACGCCGAGCCCTCCTGAAAGCAGCCAACGAAGCTCGGAAATTCTGCTATCCGCATATTTTCCGTTGCGCCGTTTGTGCAGAAAGGCCCTTACCTCAAGTGAGATTATCACCAGCGAGGCATATAGAGATCTCAAGAGAAACGGTTTTCCACATGTGTTTGGGACTATATATGTACCGTATAAGGTGCATAATTCTGCTGCTAGTGTTCGCTTGGTTGAAGGTTTAACAGATCGCTGGTGGGCACACTGGATTTGCCTCGGAAGTTAACGATCACTAAGCGATCGGCGGCCCGAATCAAGATGTTCCAAGATTGAAAGTCTGAAAAGATAAGACGGTGACGCTCATAGCCGGGAATGTATAGTTGAGCCTGTCGGAATGTAGTATAGCGAAGCTGTTGGCCATAGGGGTGATATTTTCGGGCTGGTCCAGGGTGTTCGAGATGTTGAATACACCAGACATCGGACTGAGAGGGGCGCTTAGCACTCGCAGTTCCAAAGCCACCCACACGGAAGTCCATAAAGAGGTTGGCGACGAGGTCACTTGTACCAGCATTAGAGACCTTATTATTATCATTTATAGCAGAGTTAATTTGTTTTCAGATACACGCCACCTTCAAACATATGATCCCAGTATCGTTGTGATAACTGGCGACCCAGAAAGAGGCATGGTATCCGCAGTCGATGAGGGTATTGTTTCCAGAACATGCGTCCCCGGTTGACACCGAACATCTACACGAGTGAGAAGCAGGTGATCAACATGACTCCGAGAATATATCCGAGATCGGGTGCACCTCTTGAAGCATAGTAGCCTGAGGACGTCGATTTGACCACTCGACTAGCATCATACGTAATGATATCAGGTGTCCACTGATAACTCCTGATGTGCTGGAGACTGAGTAATCGCGCATGACCATGAATATGTCGCAATCACGTCAGAACAACTCTGGGCAGATCTTGGCACATCTAATCATAGAAAGGGATGTGAATACATCAGGGCTAGGAGTCACAAAGCGACCTACACGCGGCGGCGAATACGATATCAGAATTTCTTTCCAGACCAGTCGTAAACGCTGCCTCAGCTACCGCCCTTTCAAGAGTGGGATAAGCCAACCGGCCACTGCGCAGGTCGCCGAGCACCTTGGCTCTCGTTGGTTGAGGTTACTTCATGGTGATTAGCAAGAAGCGATTGCCTTCGGAAAAGATTCTCACCACCAAACTCCCCTGACGTAGAAAAGAACAGAGTGTAAATGCCACCGTGTTGTCATAGCTGCCTTGATTTGTACCTATGAGGTATTGAGTGCCGTTTCGCGGATAATCATCAAACATGAAGGTATGGCTCGTGAACCGCGAAGGGGTGCTATACGTATGAAATCGACTGCAGAAGGACATCGATCAGTTTCAATAGAGTGGAGATAGGTATTGATTACTCTTTTTATACGGAGGACCCAATGCTGTTAAAGGCAAAGTAGTGGCCAGACATTCCAGTTGCGGATACTTTGCATCAAGGCGTTCCAGCGGTATGCGGCATATCTTACAAATGGATTCAGCCACTACTTGATCCTTTCCAAGGTCGAACGCACGACGCGGGTCGAAACTACAGTTGGTTGAGCGACGAGATGTTTAAATGACGGAGACGAAGAACACAAGTCAGACCTGGTCCTCATTACCGCTACCAACTGCATAAGTTATCTTTCACCCTTCCAATGCAACCTAGACTCACATTTCGATATAACGTAACTTATACGGTCCGATGCGGCCCAAACTTGCCCTGAGACGACCTCCTTTCGTAGTGTCGGCGTCGCCGATGATGAACTCAATTTCATATAAGTCATCATCGATATAAGGCTTGAGATCCTTTCCAACAACAACGGGCCAAGTCGACAGTTCGGAATAATTGGCGACCGCTATCCCATCCCAGACGCCTATAATGACGAAATATATAAATAACAAGCGAGTTGATTTTCATACCTAAAGTGGGAGCCTTATGACAGACGCGCGGAATAGGCACCATACACAAAACCGCAATGTAGTACTCGCTGCCTCTAAGTCTTCAGCCCAGTTAAGGTATTCCAGAAGGCCCTGTTCAACGTAAGTAGTCCATTCCGTCGGCCCGATCCGGCACTCATGAGACCATCGGCATTGGCATAACCTGAATGTCGTCATTAGCTTCGAGATTTAACCGAGATTTCAACACTACTAGCCACAGTTTGCGACTCTCCCGGGACGATTTTAGAGGCTAAGAACAGTTGAAGCACAAGGAATGTTCAATATTATGTGAGGTTGACGTACGAGCCTATCGTCTCGTTCCACCTCCAACGCGTATCAAAGCTTAGACCCTGGGACAGCAGTGCAAAAACTTAGTTATCTCGATTGAAGCATTTCTTACCTCAAGATTGTTTCCTTCTGGGAACCTCCAGATCGACGGTCGCGTCGCAGCTAATGCTTCGGCAAGGTCGATGCGCATGCCATTCTCTCGCCCTCTGAACGTGGGGGGGGGAACAAAGAAAACATTCTAAAATAAATTGTCTTGCCGGAAGCCGCCTTCCCATCCACGACAAAATTAACTACATTGTTATCATCGGTCGCCGACTTCGTTGACTGCAGCTCGAAAGTAAACTTCTTCAAATCTTTAGATATGCCCGTGAATGTCTTAGATGCAAAGATGGTTCCACGAGTGGATCGCAGGGAGACAGTGATTGGGCCACAAAAGGAGTCTGATTTTGCATAGAAGGAGCCTTTGTCAATCCAACCGTCTTGGACCTTAAGGCCTATGCAACGATCAATAGTGTATGGAGCACAAGTGCAACCTAACCGCACCCCAAAAGCCCGTGTGTTCAAAACCAATAGGACCAATAACATCTTAGGGATAGCCACTTTGAGGCTGTTTGGCAGAGCCGTTGAAACACCTTTAGTCTTAGAGGTGACTGAAATTCGTGCACAATTGTACGGTTGCAGCCAGTGAGACTAATTAAAAGGGTGAATGAGAACGGAAGCCAAAGATTAATTTAGGTTGCACAATTTACCCATTTTGTGTCCCCGGGAGCACCACCTGAAAAGCCTTATTCTGAAGCAGTTCGCCTGCAGTGACACGATGAAAGGAGATTCTTCTCAACTCCAAGAGGTCGTACCGTATAAACCACCATCGCCACTGAGGACATAGTCAATGCCTTGTGCACAGATTCGTAAATATTACGAGCCTATGGTTAACGTCCTGAATTGCATTGAGCGGTCGATCGCATGTGCTATATCCATCGGTACTTACCACCCACATGTATCCGCATAGCGTGGACGGAATCGGATGGTGTAGCTTCGTGGTCAGGCGCAAGTTCAGGGAATCTTGGGGTATGATGGCGCCTCGTGAAGCCGGAAGCAGCACAAGGAGGGTGCACAAGTTCATCGAAAAAAAAACATGACGCGAAGACGGCATGCAACGGGACACACGGCTCGTTCATATGGGAACCCATTTCTCGCACGGGCCGCCCGGAAGTGCATGTCATGGCATTTAGAGCCGCAAAAAGGCCACTGGACGATGCTATTGTGCTCCTGTAGTTAGCTGCCCGGTTGTGTGTGAACGGCCGAAGCACCACTCTCCACATACTTGGGAAGCCTCTTCATGGCAAGGCAAAATAAGCAGGTTACAGCGAGTATCTAAATTTTCGAAAAAAGGTCTGATTGAATAGCTCAGCCTGAATGCATCTTCACTCTGAGGACGAGTTAGTAGCAGGATCTGTGTCGTGCAGGCTGAACGAAGTTGGATTCGCTGAGGTGGGAAGGTTCAAACAGGCAATAATTACATAACCATAAAGGCTGATCACAAGACCGTGACAGAACGCGTTTTTGGTTTTTGTGCTGCTAAAATTACTGTCGCATATGACCCGTCTTCTTTACCCAGTCGAACAGAACCAAGATATTGAAACTGTCTTCTACATTTCGTCGAAATTGATCCCGGGTTGCTCAATGATCTCTGTCTCGGGAGTCTGGCGGTCCGGTGCCACATGTTCCCGTCGCTATTGAGGAAGCATAGAATTCAACATGCGTTTTTCTATCATGTATATATGTATGCCGTGGCATGTCAATGGCTCAGGACATCCCAGGCAAGTCCTTCGGTTTTGTGTACCTGCACTAGCTCAACGTTATTTTCTAGATAGTCATGTTGAAGATTCTTATAGGTGCACTGCTTGCATTGCAGGGAGCAGTTGCTCAGCTAGGCTTGAACGATGGATTCTTGTCGTTTAATACCACGACCTTTGCCGTGCAACTCGTGAAGGACTCCCAGACCTTGTATTCCCTCAAACCCCGGAGCGGTTCGGGCACCTTCGACTTCATTCCTTCGGATAAAATGACATTGCGACAGAACAACGCTCAATATCACTTAGGCGATATCACTTTTCGTGCCCGCAGAGTTGGATCTACTGCTTGGGTTAATGGTGATACAGCCACCTCGCGTCGAATCGTAGCCGCTCTTCCCACCTCAGGAAACACACTCGCTGCAGCGAACCTTGCCCCTACTCTTCCTCCGACGTCCTTGCTCAATATCACGAGACGTTGGGTCGTCGAAAACAACGTTCTGCAGTTGCTCTTTGACGTAACCAATTCTCAGTCTGCAGCAGTAGAAATCGGTGCCCTCGGCATTCCTTTGGAGTTCAACAATGTGTGCCCCATTCTTTTCTTTTACGTTTCCTGTCTGACTGCCCATAGATTTTCACCGACAGGACCGCCGCACAAACGAATGAGGGTTGCAGCTTGTTCGACCCTTACGTTGGGCAAGACGCTGGTTATGTGCAGGTTACCCCTCTGCTTGGCACTCTCCCCCTTTAGTGGTGCTCCCTGTTGGCAAGTCCCCGCTGGAAGGTTGGAGATTCCTCCCGGAATCGACGTCATCAAATCCCTTCTACCAATCGCAGACATTCGAGGGACTGTATGAGTGGCAGTTCCATACCCTTGCCTATGCCCAGAATGAGTGGTCCAGGGTCACGCCATGGAACGCCGCCACGTCAGTTACTTTGCAACCAGGTCAAACACGCACTTACGGTGTCCAATTCCGACTCGCATCTTCCATTCGAAACATTGAGGATGCTCTTCGAAGTGCTAATCGCCCCGTCGCTCTCGGAATACCTGGATTCATCCTTCCAACGGATCAGCTCGGGAAGCTGTTCTTGAACTATTCATCCACCGTACAGTCTATTGATGTCAGTCCTGCTGGCGCTTTGACGTGGACGACAAACTCGGACTCTAAAACGCCTGGTTGGGCAGGCTACACTATTACAGCTCATACGTGGGGCCGTGCTCGCTTGTCTATTACCTACGCTGATGGAACGCTACAAACTGTTCACTATTACGTGACGAAGGGCGCTACCCAGGTTATCGGGGACTTGGGCAATTTCTTGACCACTTCTCAGTGGTTCAACTCGACGACAGATCCCTTCCGTAGATCACCGGCTGTTATCAGCTATGACAGGGAAGTGAATGCCATTGTAAAGGACGACCCAAGGGCATGGATTCCTGGACTGAGTGATGAAGCAGGTGCGGGCGCGTGGCTTGCAGCCTCCATGAAACAATATGCACAGCCAAATGCTGCCGAAGTCGCGAAAATGGAGCAGTTCGCCACCCAGGTATTGTGGGGATCTGTCCAGAATACAGACGGTGAGCTATTGTCTTTTTCGCTGGTTATTGTAGTGTGGCTGCTCATTCCGCGACTCAGGCACGGTCAAGAAGGTATGAGTTCGCAGGTAGTACCCATGGCTCTGAACTAACAAACCAAAACAACAGTCTGTATATTACTACCAACCCGATCTATTGCCTACCTATCCTTATCCCAGTAACATCAACTGGGGCAACTGGTGGTCATGGAATAGAGCTGCATCCTTCGCAACTGACCGTGCCTACGACTACGTACACGTCACGGCCGCTTATTGGGCACTTTACCGAGTTGCCAGAAATTATCCCGCCTTGGTGAAAACGCAGACATGGCAGTGGTATCTGAATCAAGCCGTTCTAACCGTCGTCACTATGACCAACGGACGTGTCGGATTCGCTAACGTCGGACTTATGGGTGAAACGGTTTATCGCCTGCTTCTCGACGACCTAAAGCGTGAAGGCCTGACTTCGAACGCGACTTTGGTAGAGAGCAGGATGAAAGCGCGTGAAACGATCTGGGCTGGCCAGAGATACCCGTGAGTATCACGGATGAGCTAGCCCATCTATTGTCTTACCTACGATCCCAGATTTGGTTCAGAAATGGCCTGGGACTCGACGGGACAAGAAGGCGTATATGCTTGGGCCAAATACTTCAATGATACAACAACTGCCACTAATGCGCTAAATTCCATTTTGGCGTACGAACCACTAATTCCCCACTGGGGTTACAATGGCAACGCCCGGCGCTACTGGTGAGTCACGATTCGGTCAACATTGAAAATCTGATCACGGACACAATGATAGGGACAATGTTTACGGAGGGAAGCTGCAACGAATTGAGCGGCAGATACATCATTACGGCAGCGGCCTCAATTCTTTGCCCCTCATATCTGCATTCCAATCCTCTCCGACTGATTATTATCTCCTGCGTCTTGCATACGGGGGTTTGAGTGGGCCCATGTCCAATATCGATCAGAGCGGATTTGCATCCGCCTCCTTCCATTCTTTTGCCGACACTTTGAAGTGGGACGGCTACTCTGGCGACTATGGCCCAAACTTCTCCGGACATGCTATGGGCATTGGTGCCTACATCGTCAATCATCCCGACTTCGGCTGGCAGGCGTTTGGCGGCAACGTGCTTTCCACTTCGCCCACCGTGCAGGTGCAAGTCCGCGATCCGGTCAGGCGTCGCGTCTACCTCGCCACCCTTGGTGCGCTTTTGACGCTGGACGCCGGTGCGTTTTCGACCATAAATCTGGATCCCTCTGCAAGAAGAGTGGTTGTTACAATCACGCCTACCCCGATGGCGTATCGGGTGCTGCGAGTGCTCCAAATGGACGATTACTCGTCGAGCAGAAAGCCACCGTCTCTGGAGTTTCGGCTCTCAAACCGACCACCTCCCTTACAGTTGATGCCGGAGCATTTGTCATTCCGTTCGTTTCTGGACAAGGGACGGTTACCTACAAGGATGAATTTCATTTTTCTTGCTACCATGGATTGTCCAGCTGCTCAGAAAACGTGAATTTCGTTGACGATATCGTGATTCACATTGCGTTCAAATTACAGCGTGTCACGCCTGGCTAACTTCTGCTTTCTCGTTACTTTCTCTGGCATTGCTTTCTGCCTCATGCTTTCGACGGAGCTCATCAGTGAGGTGAGGCTTCCATCCTGCCGAGTTCCATGGCTTGATACCGGAACGGTACATTTCATCCACCTGAGCACCGTCAGTGCCTGAACCGGGCAAAGTGAATCCATTTACCTCTTCCAAACTAAGACCTTTCGTCTCCGGGATGAACAGGTAAACGTACACATAACCAAACAACAGCATGCCGAAGAAAATCATCAGGATGAGTGGACCTATGCTGTGGATTGCACAGCTCTTGTCAGGTGCTGCGAAAAGGTTATGCAATCTGACTTACTGGGCCGCTATTCTAGGCGCGAAGAAAGACAGGAGGAAATTCCAGATCCTTTTGCGGAGACTGAGCTATGATGTGGTCGATGGATATCACAGAAGGTATCATACCAATTGGTCGCGCTGCCCAATGCGATGCTTTTCGGACGGACACGCAGTGGGAAGGACTCTCCAAGATACACCCAGCTGTATAACGTTGGATCAGGATTTTCGGACAATTCACGATATTACATTGTACTGCTCACGGCGTAGGGCCCCAGAAGATCGCGAACGAGAACACATGGAGGACCGCAAATGCGATCAGTGTGTCACCTTGTCTATGTGATCAGCCATGATACACCTGAGACTCAGAGTTCACTTTCATCGTACCTCCTCGTTTATTCCGTGACGTCAGCAACTCTTTTGGCGTTCCTGACGGCGCCAGTGTGTAATGTCCAACCAGCCCGGCCTGAAAGAAGCTGCATAAATATATTGTAACTGTTAATGATGTATAAATAACTTACAATGATAGAGCAAGCCGCCTCCAAAAGCGCCCCAGTCAGAAGAGACTGAAAAAACGTCAGCCATCAGTGATACAGCATGCATACACTTGACACGAACACGACGGCGTCCCCAGGTCTCAATCAAGTACTGGAAGCATGAATTGAATCAATTCAAAATATCCGGATTCCGAAAGCGCGCATAGATTTACCAGAGCTGGAACTGTGCCAACCACGGAGACGGCTCCAAGAATGACCTGGATAACGTATGGAGACAACCTCCATATGTGCAATAAGCGAAATTGCCTTTTGCATAAAGATTAGGAACTCACTCAGTTCCTGCACTCTGGAAGAATGTATCGCCGTAATAGTCTGGCATGGAAGGGGTCAGGAGCGTGCCAGACGTCAGGGACAAGCATACCGTACAATAGAAATTCTGCCCGTTAAGTTGCTGAATAAATTGAAGCATCATCCCATTTCCGGTGCGTTTCCACAGGTTGTTTCTGGTGGAGAAACATTCGGCCCATGTTGCTTTTCCACCTTCATTTTCAGCGTGGATGCCAAAATCGAGCTCCTCGATGATATCGTCGACAAGAGCATCGTCTTCAGGGACACCGTTCAGCTCCGCGACGACTTGGCGGGCTTTTTCGCGTTTGCCGGTCCCCAAGAGGTGTCGACTAAAGGTAATGTGATTAGCTCAAACGTCGCGGCGACACCAAAAATGCACGTACGGCGATTCGGGAAGGAAGAATATACCCGAAAGCAGAATAAGACCCCATACCATTTGGAGGCCGACAGGGATACGCCACGACGCTGAGTTGCGGAGATGGTGGGTCGCGAGGTCAAGAACATAGCTAAGGAAAAGCCTTGAAGTTTGTCAGCGCAATATGCTTATAAGCCAGCGCTGTGAATATGCACCCGACGATGATCTGTAGTTGGTATAATACCAATAAAGTGCCTCTTAATGCTTTTGGTGACGTTTCGCCATTGTAAAGCCTGAATTTGCCACGTCAACCTTAGAGTACAATATCCTAAACTGTTCTACGAACGGCACAATAGCTTCACGAAGAGTCAGCCACCGGAATACTGCAGCAAAAGAAAATAACCTACCTGACAACGCTCCCACCCCGAGTCCAGCGATGAATCGTCCTATCGTAATCTGGGCGATAGAAAATTCTGTGCCTGTCTGGATCGCCACTCCTATGGTGAAAATTGCCGACCAGATAAGAATAGAGCCGCGACGACCAAATCGGTCGGATGTGAAAGCTTGTCCCAGGGCACCGCTACAGGGAATGAGAGATGGTTACAATCATGCAGGCTGACAACATACACAAATGTCCTGAGGAGCGAACAGATCCATCAGTGACACAGTACCATGAGTTTTTTCTGACATCATACCCAGCCGACAACAGAGACGTGATGATGGATTGTCTCGAGCTGGACAAGAACATTGTTCCATCATCTCTCCTTTCACCAAACCGATTGATGAAATCTGGCATGATTAGGCATCCCTAACACGGCAAAGGATTCACTACGGGTGTGTGAATCGCGCACGCTCTACAACTGACCGAAATGACACCAATGTCATATCCAAATAGAAAACCTGAGGTGGGGTGGAAGGTCCTGAAACCGTGTATTAGAACAAACAGATATCAAATACTGGTGCATAGACCTACAGAGCGTTTCATTTGACAACGTGACGCGTTTACCTCCTGTTGAGCGCAGTAGAAAGGGTACAGTAAATGCAATAATACAAGGACATAGATTGGACATACCGAACGCGATAAATATCGCAAGGACGATTGCTCTATTATTCGTTGGGACCGCTCTCGCCATAATTCGTATTCCACGCCGAAATGTGGGACCAAAATGTAGAGAAGAGAAGCAGAAGGTCACACAACCGATCTTGGATTCCTGATGTTTTAAGAAGAGCGCTTCTCCACGTCCGGGGTAAACAGTCGATGGAAGAGAGTACGAATCTATCAGGTGATGACAGTCGGTCCGCCAGTCGGTCCGGGTGCGGACATGTTCAAAATAGGAGTATCCGAACGAGAACAAGAGAAACTTCAAAACTCTTCGAAGTCTCAAATCTTGGGGTTCGTCCGCCAAACTTGTGCTAGAGGGGCCCATGACATGACGTTTCCTATGGTCCAAGCCCAAAAAACTAAGTAGGCCGCTGCAGGTTCCAATAAGGCCAGGCCCAAGACGGGTGGATGCGGATTTAAAAGGACGAGAACATGTCATTTTCTCAGACACGGCCAACGCCTGGGCGCAAAAACCTCGGACACTGTATGGTTTAAATAGTTTTAGCTGAGGTGACATACCAACGCGAACGGCATTGCCGCAATAACGACCGGCGGCGTGGAGGCGGCAATGGGTAAGTTGGAGCAGCAGGACGACGCGGGAGGTATGTGCTAAACTGCACATGTGACACGTCAAGGACCCAAGTCAAGCGATCGCGAGAAAAGCGTTGTGTTCGTCGAAAAGACAGCCTCACAATTGGCGAATCGACATTTGCGGAGCCGCTTCATGACCATTTGCACTTGTTATATGCACCCTGTTCTCGATAGGCGTTTTTTCAACGACAGATATTAATTCCTGTGGGTTGAAATTTTAGACCCGCATCAGACTTGAGCGACTGACCGTTTCGGATGTCTGCAATGTTCAGTGCCTACTAGTGCACATGTACATGGGCTGTAGCCTATGTACGGTACAGAAATGTCATTGGGAAAAGGTCGAAGAATGTCCGTTTGTGTATTGGCGGGCGTCATGGTGAGTGGCAAACCGAACTTTATGCCAACCGAACACAAAAGGGCTGAAAAGACATGAAAAGTAAAAGATATGTCCGGATTTCCTGGCAAGCAAAAATCATGCAAGGCGAAACTAGAAATAAGTAGCATGGTGCTGATCATCATCCGACGACGTTTGCCCGGGTCAAAGCCTCGAAAACCGTGGGAGCATCCTCTTAGAGGGCGATTCCATATCCACCGTCCTTAATTTAAATCGAGTCAGTTCAATCACCTCAAAGGTACAGCATGCAGAATAGGGTTAGAAAAAATGAAGACCATATCAACTCACCACCTTTGAATCAGCGGTGGACGCAGATGCAACCGAAATTCGCTTATCCACTTGTGGAGGGGAGCGGAGAGTGTCAATCAAAGCTGTGGGATCTTGCTTTTGTGTCGCAGGCTCAGGGTCGTCAAAGGGATTCGGGGTTGGATCTGCAAACGGATCGTTGCTCTCTTCCGCCGGAAGAGGATGCACGTGGAGCGGATTGAGAGAAGACATCGACGAAAGGGCGCTGCTTATGCTACTGTTGGATTGATGATCACTCTCGGTGAAAGAAGGAGTATCTAGGAACGGCACAGGCTTTTTGCGTGGGATCGCCATGACAGGGCTGCGCCTTGCCGACGTCTCTTCCATTTGTTGGGTAGGCACGCTGGACGACGTGGTTTTGGGAAGAACGGGCTCGGCGAAAGAAGGATAGGTCTCGACAGTCATGACAGAGCCTCCAGATTCGTAATGAGGGAATGGCTCAGGGCTTGCATTGAGGAGCATTCGCATCTCTTGTCTACGACGCCTTCTGCGGAAGAGGATCAGCAAGACGATGGACAAAAAGAGCAGGACTAGAGCAGCCCCAATGACTCCTCCCACTATCGCCTTGGTGGTCTTGGGGTCGGATCTAGACAGAGCTTCGTGTCAAACCCTATATAAAACCAACATCTGGCCGCTTACTTAGTTGACACGCCCGTTACTGATCCAGTAGGCTTGGGTACTCTGGTGATCGTTGTCTTCGACAGAGTGAGCGTAACAGGGACTTCGGTCAGTGTGCCGCTGATGCTGGTGGAAGAAAGAAATATAATTGTGAAGACATCAGTGGTAGAAATGTCCGTAAAGCTTGCGAGGCCATCGTCATGAGCACCTTCGGCGCCAGCACCGACCAGAAGTCCACCTCTGGAAGAGATCTGCATTGAGCTGACCATATCAAGAGAGGCATGGAAGCAAGCGCACCTGCTAAGCGAACTGCTGGAGGCGGCATCAGTAATTTGCGAAGAAACGATCGGCTGAGTCGAGGTAAGCGTCACAGGGACCGGAACAGCAGTGCCAGGGCTGCCATCAGGAGCGTTCAGAATAGTGGTAGGCGCGGCCGTTGGGGCAGCGCTGCCGGGCACTGCAGTGTTTCCGATAGTCGTCGGAAGGGGAGATGAGTTACCGCCATCTCCGGGACTGGTAGGACTCTGCGGGGGAAGTTGAGCAGTCGCCGGGGAGGTTGGGCAGTCGCCGGTGGATCGTTGTTTCGACTTGTCTCAACCGGAGGCTTGTTGGTTAATTGGGTGGTGGGAGGAAAGGGTAGCCCCGGCGGTTCTGCTGATGGCAAGATTACAGGGAGTGGGATTTCAGTCGAAAGACTCGGCTTTCCAGTGTTGGTATTCGGAGCTGCAGGTGCGCCCACAACCGAAGTAACCGGATCGAGAATGAGAGAAGACACGTCGCTCACAACGGGCACCACCTCAGAGATGACAGGCGAAAGCACGCTGCTCACGATGGAGGACAGACCCGTAGGCAAAGGAAGGACGTTTGTCAGGGCTGAGGTTATACCCAACACGCCCGAAGCAATGGGGGGTATGATGCCGCCGCCATTGTTTGCCGGTTTTGAAGGGGCGGTAGTTGGTGCTGGCTCATCGGGGCTCGACGTGGGGCCGTTTCCATTGTTGCTAGGCGCTCCCCTGACTGGGATCGGAAGTGAGACAGGGAGCGAAATGGGAAGAACGGACGGAGGAAGTTCAGGAAGGGGCAAAGAAGGTAACGGCAATGCCACCGAAGGGAGAATGGTCGGAAGGATTGTTGGGAGCGGGAGACCGATGAGTCCGGAACCACCTCCAACTGGGCTTGAGCTTGGTTGCGGTACAACGAGCGAGCTGTCTGAGGGAAGGTCGGACACGACGGAGGTGCTCGGCAGAGAATCCGTAGAACTGCTGGTCAAAGAAGAGCCTACATTTGTTGCGGTCGCAGCGGGACTCGCTGAGGAGGCTGCAGAGGTTGATGTCTGTATGGCGGTTGTTGGCTCTGAATGTTCAACATTGCGCGAAATTGAGGATGCTGGTCCGATCGTGGTCGGTCTCGGAGCCACAGTGGTCGGGACGTCCACTACCTTCGAAGCTTCGTTGACGATTTTGGGAATTAGAAGCAAGAATAACGCGAAAAGCTGAGCACTCACTTTTATTGTCGGTCTCCTCAGGTGGCGGGGCCACTTCACTTTCGGGCTTCTTGGTTTCTGCTGGCGACGCCTCCGAAGGGATATTAGATGCTGTATTAGAACTTGTCGTCTTCTCTTGAGTGCCTGTATAGATAGTCGATGTAAGATAATTTGGCTCCATAGATCGGGGAGAACTTCACCGCCAGCGACAGGCGTGGATCCCTCGTCTTCTGCGAGGGACCCAACTTTTCGCCTCCAGGACGCGAGACTCAAAGGGGGCATGAAAAGAACGAAAGCTGAAGAAAGAAAGAAAGAAAAGAAAAGAAAAAGAAAAGGTGAAGATGAAAGGGAGTGTTAAATGAAGGAGGGAATTGACCAGACGCCACAGTAAGATCTACTCATCAACTATCATAGCTGACGGCTTGAACTGCTGACTTTGAACAGCAATTAGATTAGACGTGGCATCGCAGTTGGCATATCTACCATGCCATCGAGACTGGTGATTCAACAATGTCATTTTAGTGATGTGCAAAGCCCACGCATGTTCAAAGTCTGACGCAACACCGGGCTGTCGTACAGAGAGTAAACTCTCAGTCTAATTCCATTCGATTGCTTGAGAGTGAACACACCTATCCTGCGCGCCTGGGAAATGATTCGAGGCGCTGATGCACAGGGCGTGTGAAGCCGACACTGTGGTCAGCGTAGCCAACTGTCAATCATGATATCGTGCCAACGCCTCGGTAGAGACTGATGCGTATAAATCACATGGGGTCTCGATTCCACGTTGTGCTGCGCTGAGCACTTTCCTGTGTTAGTTGGACGGATTCTATTTCTTCCTAATGGCGGGTTGACGATGATCGTATACGCAAAGATGCAGCGACCATTGCAACGTCATCACGATCAGTTTCCCTGCCCAGTTTTGAAGTTGACATGCTGCAATCAGATATTCGAATCCGCATAGTTCCGCGATTGAACGCAGACCGTCGGGTTTGTTATCTCGGTCAGGGTGGACCGGCGCATGCGGGCGGACAAAACCAACAAGCAAAAGCGCTTAGACACGAAAATGAGTCTGCTTGGCTCAGCACACGGAACTTTCCTGTGCAGGCTGCCTTGTTGGGCGACACCTTACCATAAAGGGGTGGTAGGAGGTATGCTTCCTTTCTCCGTACATAATGGGTTGTGCCTGGCACGGAAACAAATGGGCGCCGTGATCACTTTTGCCAGCAAGGCCATGGGGACGCCAGCAGCACTTCCAGAAAAGGTGACGACAGGGTTATCGACGGTGCTCACCGCCGGCGACAATTGAGCAAGACGAGGCATTGGCTCGCCATGAAGCTGGAGTATATTGAAGGCTTCTATTATGAGGCACCGACCCGTTTGGGTTAAAGCGGCATATATATATATGTTCAGGATGAATTGTCGCGCAGAAAGCTTGAGATCGAGGAAAGTTCCATAGAGAAAAAGGCGGGTTCAAAGAACGGCTAGATGCTCCTTAGAGCTAAACGCCGGAATTTGTCATACGAGCGCCGCTGCAAAATGCTGGATCGGCTACGAAGGGAGCTGCGGTTGAGCGAGCTCGCGCCATTCGCAGTGACGGCTGCCGTGCAGGGCACTGCAGGCACTCTCTGGGCAATTTACTGTGTGATTGGGAGATTCAGGGTCAGTGTGGTACATAATGCCGACCTGAGTGCCGATAATAGCACTCACGTGTATGGTCACTCCCACGCGAGCTAAATAGAATCTTCTTCGTTTCTACTCCCTGTCTTGTTGTATTTTATATTGCTTTCTAATTTACCACTGCATCCTGTAATCGTCTTTCTCTTTCTTTCCTACTATCCCCCCTGCTCTATGGAAAATGGGCAAGCAGAACAAGGCGCAGCCCACCCGCCATCGCAGGACCTACTCTGATCCCTTGGCCATCGCTATGTTGCCCCCAGCCGATGAGTCGCCGACCCAACGAGAAATGCGTCTCCGAGCTGAGGACGAGGCTAGGAGGGTCAGCGATGGAATTGATGAATATCTCAGACAGGAACGGATCGAGCGACGCAGAAACAAGGACGAGGTCAACGTACTGCTCCTCGGTCAATCCGAGTCTGGCAAAAGCACCACCCTTAAACGTGAGTATCTTGTCTTCGTGCCCGGCGTGGTCTTGGGCTGGATGCCTTGGACATCCCTACCTTCTGGTGCCTGAGCCACCCTGCGCGCGAACCCTGCATCCTCGCGCTTCGTTGTCATGTGCAGCGTTTTCTCGCCACACTCAATATAATCCAATAATGACGAGTCACACGCACGTACGGTCGATGTGAAAGTCGCCTCGATGCCTAATAGGCAAAACCGATAGAGGACAATCGAGATTCTACTCTATCCTGTTTTGACTGCCGACCCATGCACCAGTGTCCACGTCGGCGCATATTGTGATTTTGCTTTGACAACTGACTTTTCGTCATAACAGAATTCCAGCTTTTGCACAGCCCATCTGCCTTTCACGCTGAGCGGATAGCCTGGCGCGCCGTAATTTATCTCAATCTCGTACGATCCATAAGAAGGTTATTTAATTCCCGGCGTTTCATGGTAAAATCAAACGAAATTACTGACGTGGCAAAATTCTTTGCAGAATCCTTGATGCTCTAACCCCGGAATCTGATGTCTTGGATGACCATGAAGACATGGATACGCTTGAAACAGCGGCTGTTATCATTACATCTACCGGGCGACCGCCATCTGCCATCATTGGCACTCCAATTTTGAGGTACGATTATTACAGAACACGCCTCGAGCCCTTAATCGAGTTGGAAGAACGCCTTGCGAGGCTGCTTTCGGCGCCGGACGAAGATGAGGCCATCCGCCTTCCTTCTGCCTCAGAATGGGATCGCTCTGTTTCTCTCAGTGGTTATCGCGCACCGATCAATGGATCCACCATCGGTACCGCCACTGGGCGGCCAGCGCCAACAATTTACATCCCCCAAGCGGGATATTCGGCTACTTCTCCTGTTTCCCCCATTACTGGCAATGGTTCAAGCGGTAGCCACTCGTCCTCACCGAGTACGAGCAGTCTCAAGGCCAAAGGGAAAGAAATTTCTGTCCCCTCTTCCGTCAATTGGAAAAAGTCATTTACGCTAAGAAGCAAATCCAAGAGTCCGAAGAGCGCGCATACCGGCGAGATCGAAGGATGGTGGGAAGATCCCGAAGACCCTGTCCACACACTCATTGCTTGCGCCCCTACGATGTCGGAGCTATGGCAAGACCCCAATGTTAGGGAGAGGCTGCAAGAAAAGTGGATTCGCCTCGAAGAAAGCAGCGGTTTGTTCGTCCAATTCATTCAATTCTATGTGTACGACAGTCCATTAACGGCCGCCCTCTGGGTCACAGCTACCTAGACGAGATACCGAGAATCACCGCCAAGAAGTACATACCCACTGACGGTAATTTCTGCTCTACCTTTGATCGTCTTTGACTAGAAAATTCACTTCGCATATTTAGCGGACATACTCAAGGCACGACTGAAAACGACAGGGGTTGTGGAACACACTTTCTTGATCCCATCTGGTAGCAATCGAGGGGTCGAATGGCGGATATACGACGTTGGAGGAGCCAGGAACCAACGACCAGCGTGGGCCCCCTACTTTGAAGATGGTTAGTCAATTGTTGCGATTTCCTGATCTCCGGATTGATTCTTGCTATACTCAGTTAACGCCATTATCTTCCTCGCTCCGATTTCGGCTTTTGACCAAGTGAGTTTCTTCCGATCAACGCACGTCTGTCCGTTTACATGGACGCTTACTTCATGTGCAGGTTTTGACGGAGGTATCTAGTTATTGACACTCAACCGCACGACAACTTTTTTGAGTCCAAGTCTCTAATTTAGGATCCCCGCGTTAATCGACTTCAGGACTCGTTAGAGCTCTGGAAACAGGTTGTATCTAACAAGCTCCTAGCCAACGTCAGCATTGTGCTGTTTCTGAACAAGTGCGACCTGCTTCAGGTTAGTCTGGTGACAGGCCTTTACGTGATACTATTTCCCGATTGCTTTTTTGCGCAGGCAAAGCTAGAGGCAGGCGTCAAATTGAACCAGCATGTGCAAAGCTACGGGGATAGGGCGAATGATTATGCGTCGGTATGCCGATGTGAGTGTTCCGCCTTCGACAGCGAGTGGCGACCATGCCTCAATGACCCCGTCTTAGACTTCTGGCACAAGTTTAGTGCCATACACCACAACCATTCACCCAACAGGCAACGTAGCCTTAACAGTGAGTTGATCGGACCCAAGATATCTGCCGTGCATGATGCTGAACTTTGTCTCTGTCTGCAGTACATCTTACCACTGTCACAGACACGCAAAGGACCAAGACCATCATTTCTTCCAGTCAGTCATCTTTCCATCATTCTCACCCCTTGTTATTGATTTTTCTCACACTCACGCTCAGTCCGTGACATCATCATTAAGAATAACCTTCGAAACATGCGACTGGTTTGAACTCAACTCAAGAGAAGAGTTACAAGCTTGTTTCGTTCGTTTGATTGTACTGCACTGCCAGGTTTCTGATTCCCATAGGTATTGTACACTCTCGATTCGTCCAAATGCCCATATGCTGTGTGCTTTAATTCCTTCTGACGTCTGCGACATCTCTTAGGATACTGTCTTCTCAAATACCTTCCGCATCTTTGCTTGCTTCATATCGCATTTCTCAGTACTTCATATATCCTACACTTTACATACCCTACAGCCGTCGATTTTCTGATAATGACCCTGCATTCTAATTTCGTAGTCACCCTTTCAAGTACCACTTCCACTAGCTTTCGCGAGTTAATCGAAGCGTCCACTGCTCTCTTGTCTTACTTGAGGTGAAATGCGTTGGGAGTTTCTCGTGCGACGACACTGACAATGTGGATTGATACTTCCGTCTGGCCAACCTGACCCTGCCAGAATTTTAACCACCTTCAACGCTGTCCAGGTACCCGCCGTTCGACTGCAATTCATTCGAATTGCCAGCGGCTCCGAGTTCAGCGGAGACTCGAGCAGGCCTCGGCCATTCTTTAAAATCTGATATTTGTAACAAAGAATTCAAGTTTTAGGACTTGGGGAAAACGGAGAATTCGAGATGTTTCCCGGATTGCTTTATAACCGGAGCATCGTCCGCTGCTTCGTGGCCTCAACTCACACTAGGCTTGTCACTCCGACTCGCGTCTGCCGTGCCGTAGCTCCTCTCCCTACAACAAAATCTTTTCACACATCCATAGCAAGAATGTCGACCATCAAGACGCACGAGTCCCTGACCACCGTGTCCACGCCTCGTACGCTCGTCCTTATCAAATATCTAACGATCGATCCGGCTCAAGAAGCGTCTTTTTCGCTCTTTTCATTGCATTAGACGCGCCTGCCGCCATCGGACCCTACTCCCAGGCCATTAAGGCCGGCGATCTGCTCTTCGTGTCGGGCTGCATCGCCCTCGACCCCGCCACAGGCGAAATCGTTCCCGGAGGCGTCGAAGCGCAGACGGAGCAGTGTCTCAAGAACCTCAAGAGCGTCGTGGAGGCGGGCGGATCGGAGGTGGGCAAAGTCGCTAAAACCACGGTGCGCTTCCGCGTTCAGCATCATCTTCTGCATGGGTATGGTCTGACTGTATGTTAAGGTCTTCTTGAAGTCGATGAACGACTTTGCGATCGTCAATGGCATCTATGCCAAGTTCTTTGGCGACCACAAGCCCGCACGATCGGCCGTCGAGGTCGCGAGGCTGCCGAGAGATGTGCTCGTTGAGGTCGAAGCCATCGTGAGGTGCGATAATCAAGCGATGGCGGTCAAAGTCGGCTCTGATCACTACTGTTTGTTCTCCCTTTCTCTCCTGTTAGCTTGAAATAAACGCACATAGGGAAGATTGGAGGATCCAATGTAAATCTAGATGATACAATGGATACACATCGTGTTTCTCTCTCGATTCCTTCACGATCCGTGTGATGCAAAAGAAAGCCAATGCAATTCCGGATCCAACAGGGCAAAAAAATAAATGTTCTACATAGCGTCAATTACTTCTTTCAATTGCGTTTCATTTAGAATCTGAAAACCTTTGGATGGTGTCACCTGTTGCACTCCGATTAGACAAAAGAGATGAGGTGACGCATATACACTCACCTGAGCTAATTGTACATTGTGATGATCCAGCTTTTCTTCCATGACCTGCTTCAGCACTCTCAATGTCAGGATTTGTGCCTCCCGTAATGTCATTTGCTAAGAATAAACCGTCAGCGGATGCGACAGCGAGGCCATGGAGTGGGAAATCTTACAGTATGCCATTTGTCTTGCAGCTCGCTCTGTGCTGCCTCCGAGCCGGACCCAATTGCTTTTGCCTCATATCGCACAAACGTGCCTGACGGATCAGTGTGGAAGCTGCAAGCGTTCGGTCCAGCCTTAAAACACCGTTGGATAGGATGAAGTAACATACAGCTGTGGTCCCAGTTCGTCGATACCAGCAATGAGCAAGGCAACACCGAACGGCCTGCTCATCATAGCCTCCTCGTCGTGCACGCTCTCTCCAAACCTCAAAGCCAGATCACAGACAGCCTGCGTCACGCTCTCGACCTTGATCTTCTCGTCATATGTGAAGGCGTGGTTTTGCGCCGTGACACGAGCATGATCGATCATCGTGCGTGCATCCGCCGTCAGGCCAGACATGGCGCAGCCAAGATGGGTGTCGATTTCCATTATTTTTTCGATGGAGCTGGATTCTAGGAGGGGAGATTGTACGCGCTTTTCGATGCCGAGGACGACTCCCTCTCGTGTCTTTATGCCGACTGTTGTAGAACCTAACTATGACATTATGACTTTGTGTCGGTTTCGGAGCGCTGGAACGATCTGAAGTCCACGTACTTTAATAGCTTCGATCGCATATTCGACTACGATGAAGACATTTAAATGGCGCCATTCATGTGCCACTTGAGAAACATACCTTGGAATAGACGTCCTTCAGGCGAGAAAGTGTTTACACCTCGATCTACCGCCTATGTCAGCTAGTTCTTATCCGCAAGCACATAATTAGAGCCAACCATATTCGGAACGCGTCAAGAACATATTTGTCGGTCGTCAGAGAAGGAGGACAAGAAATACAATTAGGTTCTAACAGACTGCTACGTCCAAGTGACTTGGACCCCGACGCGCGTTCAAGCCGTGGGAAAGGGAATACAGTGTTCCCACGGTCCTTTATACAGCATTTACTCCGCACTGAATATCTTGAGATAGTCAAAAGCTATGAACATAAGGGTGGTATCATTTCGTAGATAAGCTATTTGCCTAGCTTTCCATGCCATGATCTAGGAGAAATATGGAAAAATAAATTCGTGGTCGACAATTTCTGACAGGGTTCCTAAAATGGCAAAAGACAGTCCTTTATACAGAAAAGCAGCGCGTGCCATCTCTTCCCAGTGACATCGCGGACTGAGATGAGGATTGGAATGTCAAGTATAGCACTTAAAAAGTATCTATATTAACTTTTACACTGTCTTGTACATTTTCTCATGGTATGGCAGGTGGACGACCAGGTGTTACTTGTATACATCACGCTACATAGCCATTCTGGCATTCTTCATGGATATAAGGAAAGAAAATGACAATCATAAGTCCCAATATGTTCCTCAAGTAGAATACCCTCAATCCTTCCATAAAAATCATGCTGCAGTGATGCTTATTCGTGCGACATTGATGTAAAATTGCAAATATTTACAAAATTTACAAATAAACCTGTTCCACAGGAGAGAAAAAAAGAGATTATTCTCATGAGCAATACGCGAATAATAGAGCTGGTATAGGGCTTTAATTTGTGCATTTAAGGATTCCAAACCGTGGAGAAATGAGGAGCTAGAGGCCGCTGTATAAAGGAGCATGGGTGTATAAAGGACCGTGGGAACACTGTACTCATCTCATCTTATCTGATATCATTCGCCCAGATACAACTGTCTAAGCAAGACCAGCGATCATCGAAGTGCATTTGCAGCGTCGCCCGGGAGCCCTTTTACATTTGATAATGAAAATGTGAAAGATGTCGAACGGAGGCGGTCTCACGGAATTGTATCAATAAAAACTGAAGATCACGACCATCTTTGAAGTCACTCCTTCACCGATCACCAGTCATCTGTAGGACCAGGTTAGATCTCGGAGATGGCTGCTCAAGAGCTCACCTCTGCCGATCTCCAATCCATTTTTACAATTCACCGCAGAGCTTGCCCGTACAGCCGGCAAGCTCATTATCCAGGGCTCCGAAGCTATTCGTTCCACCTCGTCGGGCACGGACGTGTCCGAAAAGAAGAACTCTGTGGATTTGGTGACTGAATACGACGTCAAAGTCGAGGCTCTTGTGAATCAGGAGATCAAGAAGAAGTATCCTGATTTTAAATTGTGAGACGCTCCCCGGTCTTTGGGCTTTGTCCGCTGAACTGGAACTTAGCATTGGAGAGGAATCGTATTCCTCTGGAGTCCGTCCACCGTTGACTGACGATCCCACGTTCTGCGTGGACCCGATTGGTGCGTTGGCCGATACCGAGACCATACACGCAGACTGACCTCTGGGCGAAGACGGGACGACAAACTTCATCCATGGCTTCCCATTTGTCTGCATCTCACTCGGACTAATTTACAAGAGACGTCCCATTCTCGGCGTTATCTATAATCCATTCCTGGACCACCTCGTACGTGCGTCCTCCGAACTGTCAAATCTGTGAACTGAACTCGTCCCGATTCGAAACTGCAGTACACCGGACTCAGAGGACACGGCTCTTTCCTCATCCGAGGTTCCAACGCGCCTCTTAGGCTTCCCCTTTCAGCAGAACCAAAGCCACTGCCCTCCCTGTCGCAAGCATTGATAGGTAAGGTTTTGTTCACCCAGAAAAAAAAAACACGCGGCGGTTACATACTCGTCATATCTGCCTAGCCGTGGAATGGGGCTCCGACCGCTGCAACACCACCATCAGCGCCAAGTCGAGCTCATTCGCTCGTCTTGCCGGCAGCGCAGAACAGGGTGTCGTGGGCGGCAAGATGGCACACTCTCTCCGATCCGTGGGCAGTGCGGCCCTCAACTTCGCGCTGGTGGCGCAAGGAGGATTGGATCTCTACTGGTGAGCAAGCGTGACGTACTCATCATGTTCCAGACCAAGGTGAAAAAAAAAACGCCTAAAGGGAGATCGGATGCTGGCCATGGGACGTTTGTGCTGGAATCGTGATCGCGGAGGAAGCGGGCGGCCTCGTTTCTGGTTCGCATGACGTCGTGGCAAAGACCTCGGCTCAGAGGAGTTTGGGTCGTCACGGAGGAGATCTTGACAGGCAGGAAATACATTGTCATCCGAGCGATCTCACCCAACCCCGTTCGTATACGCCAGAGTTCGCGGTCCCATCACTGATTCACAATCATGGTGTTTGCAGGACGAGACGCCAAAACAGGCGCAAGGCAGGATCGTCAAGGAGTTTTATGACAGCGTAGAAGATGTTTCTCCGAACTGAGTCCACACATGAACCATATAGAAGACGCATATATAGATCTTTCTCCTGTCTTTGATTGTATCCAAAAGGTTTGGCATAATAGGATCAAACCTGACAACGATTCTCAAGGCTGATGTCCTTTTGCTCTCGTGTGAGCATCATGCTCACTGCGTTCAATCAAGCTTTGCGCCTGTCGAGGAGAGTTAGGGACCGCCCACCCGCCAATAAACGTTTCAGGGTGACTGATGCTGATGCTGATATGTTTTGTTCTTGTCGCCGCTTCCGACCATCTAGGACGCGACGAAGAGGGAAAGTTCACCTTGATCGCCGCGCGGGGTAGCGATCCAACAATTGTCTTCAATGAAAAGTGACATTCTGACATGAAAGGAATGAGAAATGCCAGCAAAAAGGCGTACAAGGGGACTGATGGACAGGACTCGTCCATCTGTTTCAGTGACGTTGTTCTGCCGTGTAACTCTGTGCCTTTCCTCATGGTCGCTCTTCTCTTGGATAGGTTATATATGTGGCGGACAAAACCGAAAATAACATGCGACACGCCGCCCATGGTCCCACGTACGCAGTGGCGGAAAAGTCCCGAGATACACAAGCGTCAAGCCCGACAAACCGATGATTCAATGCTCTAACCTTTCCAGAACACAGATTCTCAGCTGCTGCCGCCATTGAAATTTGATTCCTATCTTCAAAGTAGCAGCCACCGCTTCATGATACCCGAGAGTGATACGTTCCGCGTAACATTGACCCAAGCCCTTTGACGCTGGACTGGCCGAACATGATAGTTAAGTGTGGTAAACGGTCATCAGGAAACGGAGATCTTCATCGTGACTTTGAGACTCTTTCAAATCATTTGAAAACTGGGACATACAATACATCATCGCCCTGTGACAGAACTAGAGTCTGCTAACTGCGCATCGCGTGGTGGTGAAAATCCTCTACAGACGACGAAAAATATTGATCATTGAACAAAAAATCCCAATCAAGGGATAGATGATAACGAACCTAACGAGGCGTACTACCACACCAGCGCCTCCCAATCGTCAATTGCCCTCTTCAACCTAGTCCTCCCCCTATCCACTGCGCCATTCTCCAACGTGCCGGCTTCGTCCTTTTCCACGGCAATGCCGTACACACCCTCCAAAAGCGCTCTCCTCATGTATGGCACAAAGACCGAAATAGATGTGACCAAATGCATGAGCAATGCGCTTCTCAGCCTTCATTGAACCCGAACCCTGAGCCTTCATCGCGCGTCTCTTCCACGGAGAATGCGTCCCCCGCCGCAATAGCAACTGTTCTCAAGTATTCTAGTACCGCTTCCGCTCCGGCGCTCAAGAGTTCGCCTTCGACGAAATTCAAGAAGTTCGTACGCGATAGCGACCGGGGCGAGCATCCGAAGCGCGTTCAGCACGGTGAGAATCGCATTGGTATGCTGAGCGAGGGGAGGGTAGGACGCTAGGATTTGGGGAGGCACGTGTGCAGGCTGCTGGTGTTTTGGTGGTAAGGGCGATGGTGGAGTATGGGCCTGCGATGCGACAACGAGCCACGCCGATGGTAGTTCCTTTATTTTCGTCGTTCTCGAGGTGTCCTGCTTAACAGTATCGCCATTCGTTTTCAAATTTTCTTTCTTCGCACCTATGGCCCTCTCTACGCGCTTGACCCATGTCTGCGCGACCGCTCCAAGGTCGAGCTTAACGATCCTGAGCACAGCGCCTTCCATGACGCCGCCGATAAGGGGCCGAAAGTCCAGCCCAAGTCTCGCGAATGCAGTGGCGCAATATGTCAATTGTGTGAGGAGTGATGGAAGCAGAGGAAGAGAGAGCGCGGGGAGCGTCGCGTGAGGAGGGGAAGTAGGTGGGATTGCAGGAGTGAGTTGGATATAAGAGGAAGGAACGGAAGGGCGAGCGGGCGCCTGTCGCTTTCAGAAGCAGATGTTGTACTGGTATTCGAAGGTTTCTCAGATACGAGTTTGCGTGTGGAAGCGACGCGCTCAGAAGTGGCAAGGGAAAGGGGTGGGAGCGTCCGTGACGACGTCGAAGATAAGGATGGAAAATGCGTTTCTGACTGTTGTTCGAGAAATATGGACGTGTACTGCGTGACGATATCATATACACCTTCTCTCCAAATGTCGATGTATTTCTTGAGAAATCTTGCAACGTCCTCCTTGTCGTGGTCGCTTAACTGATGAGCGTTTGGGAAAAGAGACGTAGACACCGTCTTGTCGGTGGAATGTTCAGACTCCGTTGGGTATTGGGAACAAGCAGGCGATGGATATCTTTTGATATGGGTTCAAGTAAACCCTTCAAACAGGCCATTCGGCCAGATAAGAAAGCAAGGGCAAGCATTTCTTCGCTCGACACGGCCTCGTGGTCATGTTCGCCATCCTTCCGTAGCTCTGACAGCACAGCGGTCGCATGCCGGTGTTTCCGATGAAGTACATACTTGCCAGACCGACCGAATGCGTCCATCTTGCGCAGGAAATTGACAGCCTTCCAGAGCGCAGGCAGCTTTCGATTGGGTTCATGGAGCGTTTCGAGCAGGGAGAGAAACATGTGTGTCATGGATTGGTGCACTTCAGACTGTATTGAGGCTATGATTAGAGGGGGATGCGACCCGAGAGGCAGAGACAATGCGTGGTTCGCCAAAGAAAGCGCTTCGGAGAAATATCCATTGCGCACGCAGGTATCTATAAGTAAAGGTATATCAAGCAGGTCCTTGATTTTGTCGTGCTGCTCGAGCACGATGCGCGCCTTGTTTCTGTCGCGTAGGACGGAATCCGTTCGACCATGCCATTCGGCTGCAGATGATTGGAGGGCTGGAAGGCTGGAGTTCAATAGCGCATCCAGGGAGGACGATAACGAGGAAAGTTCGGTCGTGAGCGCTGTGGTCGTCTCATGAAGGGAGATGAAAGTTGGGTATGATGTATGCGTGAGGGATGTCAGGCTGGAGGTCAGGTGGTGGGACTGTGTTTGGAGAGCGGTCGGTTCAGCGAGGAGGTCCTGGAGGGGGAGTGTGGTGAGATGGATACATATTCCTGCGATGAGGACGAGGCTGAGGACGAGGACGGAAGAATCTCAGCTGCCAGCTCGTCCATTGCCCGCGAGCCAACGATTTCCGTCACGGAGGCGGCGGGTTTGTTTGTCCGTTTCGGAAGTTGTTGCCAAACACGTCGGTTCGCTAAGCATTTTCATCCGTCAATGTTACGAGTCAGAGCGATATCGTCGAGCTCATTGCTTAGCGCGCAGACGTGTCAATCTCAGGCATCGTCCTTCATTTTTTTTGCGCAGGTTCTTACTGTTCGCGGGACTGTCCCAAAAGCGTCCATGGAGGGCAACCTTGTCATCAGCAAAGCAGGACCTCCTCGAGTTGGTATCGACATCTAAGGAACCGACCAAGGTCCACAGACACGTACTTCCCTCATCTCCATCCGAATGGCAAAGGAAGGGAAGGACTGCCAGAGCCGCTCAACGTCTACCTTGACGATAACCTGCATTCAGCAGAACAAAACGTCCAAAATAGGTTGTACACCTTCAGTCCATCATCGATTTGCTTTGCCATTCGTGAGACGCCAATTGTGAAATTAGTTCTCTAGGAGAACGAGATGACATTGCACACTGGCCTGCAGGTTCACGTCATATCTGCTGCTCTCCGAGAATATTTATTTCCAACTATTGAACACGACTCGAACAAAGCGGTCAACGGGAACCATGTTCTTGTAAGTGCTACTTCCCCACTTCGATTCTCACATGCTGCCTGCCACAAGCTGGCCAATCAGAGTCTCTGGCTTTCTTACGGCACGCTCTTTTGGCTCTGATCTGTCGGCGCTTGCGCTCCTCGTCCCCTGCGCACGAGATCTTTGAAACTTTTTCTTCGCTGATCATGTTTGGTTTTTGGTTGCAAACGCGTGATTGACACCTTCGGACCTGGAAATACCATTTGCTCCTTGCAAAATTTCTCTGTGTATGTAGTTATGACAAACGCATGGCAGTAAGATGAAATGACTTGCGCCGTAACGCTCCGTGACGTTGATGAATTGAGAGGGAAATGAAAAGCCCTCGGACATTTCAAGCGAAGGAACGTCTATCGTGCCCGACCCTTCCGCAGCTAACCAGTGTCCAGAATGCAATTGGATATTGGACGAATGGGGCATACCTGCAATATGCGCGGCAACCGAAATACGACGGTCGAGACACGGACTTGTCCGTAAGTACGTCATGATTCGTCGGCGTAGACAGGTGTTTTGCATCGGATTATCTTTTATTCTGTCTTCCATGGAGCTGTCATCGTCCTAATGTGTATCGATCACGAACAACTCGCTCTCCTTCACATGCTGAATGCTATCACATTCCAAATCGCGAGAACAATAGCGAGGCATTGTGAGCTCACTGGAGATAGATCAAAGTGACCGTCGCTAGCACTCTAAGTTTTAGCCGCTCAACCGAGGTCCGAGTCAAAAACCTTCCGGACCGGTACGCAGGTCGTGAAGTCACTGTCATGGCATGCGGTTTTACCAAAAATGGGTACTACAAATTCTGCTGGGTCCCAATTGCAAAAAAGCACTCAAAAGCATCCGCCCAAAGCTTCAAAGTTTTTTCACATGGCCCACATGTCTTGTAATCAGTACAGTGTTCCACGGTCCTTTATACAGCATTTACTCCGCACTGAATATCTTGAGATAGTCAAAAGCTATGAACATAAGGTGGGTATCATTTCGTAGATAAGCTATTTGCCTAGCTTTCCATGCCATGATCTAGGAGAAATATGGAAAAATAAATTCGTGGTCGACAATTTCTGACAGGGTTCCTAAAATGGCAAAAGACAGTCCTTTATACAGAAAAGCAGCGCGTGCCATCTCTTCCCAGTGACATCGCGGACTGAGATGAGGATTGGAATGTCAAGTATAGCACTTAAAAAGTATATATTAACTTTTACACTGTCTTGTACATTTTCTCATGGTATGGCAGGTGGACGACCAGGTGTTACTTGTATACATCACGCTACATAGCCATTCTGGCATTCTTCGTGGGATATAAGGAAAGAAAATGACAATCATAAGTCCCAATATGTTCCTCAAGTAGAATACCCTCAATCCTTCCATAAAAATCATGCTGCAGTGATGCTTATTCGTGCGACATTGATGTAAAATTGCAAATATTTACAAAATTTACAAATAAACCTGTTCCACAGGAGAGAAAAAAGAGATTATTCTCATGAGCAATACGCGAATAATAGAGCTGGTATAGGGCTTTAATTTGTGCATTTAAGGATTCCAAACCGTGGAGAAATGAGGGAGCTAGAGGCCGCTGTATAAAAGGAGCATGGGTGTATAAAGGACCGTGGGACACTGTACAGGAAGTGGTGTATTGACCGAAATCACTGGACAAACAGACATTCAACTACGCCTCTTCTTGGATCCGGGATTGCAACGCGCAGGGACGACGGCCAACCGATAAGACGCGTTTTGAGAATACGGTCTCCGCATCCCTTTCGACCTTCACGTCCCGTCCATACGGATGTAGGCCTCGAAAGGCATCCGAAAAATGAAACGATGAACCGGAGATTGCCATTGAATTATCGGATTAAAATGAATCTCATGCAGCCCTGGTGTTACGTCCGCACCAAGGCAACCGCGACAAAACGTGATCGATGAACACGGAGGACCGACACACGACCTGTGATTTCGGGCGTAACGCAGCTCCGGACCTTGGAAAAAAAAACCAAGAACACGACAGGTTGGTCGCACATGTCACTCGTTCCGACATTTGTGGAGGCGGGCGTGCAACGAGCGCCGCGCACGCGGCTTGCACATAGCACTTAATCAGTGCCGCCGGTTTGGCACGGCACGGCTGATATGTCAGCAATGTTCCCAACTTTAGAGAGTTCGTTCATTGTCCCAAGTTCAAGCGCACTATTTGCCCAGGTCTGACTGAGCAATGGGCATGCTTCCACGGAGGCGATATCGTCTCCCGTCCAGCATAAACTCTGCACCTGCCGCGTTTTGCCCGCCCCAGGATCAATCCTTGCGC